>CM076976.1:39075876-39149602 GCA_039105355.1 Benthosema pterotum
TACTTTTAATGGGCTTTTCCATTTTGTTGATGAAACAAAACCCTGGAGTTGTTTGTGGAGACCATGTCTGATTTTCTCTCACTTTTCCCCACGCATCCTATGCTGATTTTTCTCAGCAGAGAGCCATTCAGTTATAATGTCCAAACAGAATGGGTTGTGACCCCTATCCCCCTCTCTCCCCGCTTCCCAAGGTTATTGACATGGCATCATGGATTATTCAGATGACTCTGGTGGTGCTATTGGTCTTCATCAACAGCAGCCATGGGAAAAGAGACAAGATGCTGTACTGTTCTGGTAAGTCAATGGATGGATGGCTCTGTTTATGAAGGGTTCCATTTGGACAATGCTTGGGGGTTAGATCCCAAAAGTGGGCAATGCGAGGTTGATGTTCACAAAGGTCAATATCCATGGATAATCGGATATTATGTTAGACATCGCTGCCATCATCATCATCATGCAATATATTGCGTCCTGATTTCTCAGAGCAAAACGCTGTGCTTGAATTAGTCATACATTGGCAGGTCTTGTCCATAGAAGAATACACTTGCATTGAGGATGGGTTCTCTCAATTACCTGTGCAGCACAACACCTCGACTTACAAAGGCTTTCCCTGTTAGATGAACTCTGAGCCGCTCACCAAAAATACTTTAAGTTATTCCCCTTCACTCTCTACAGATTTGCACCCATTGTCAAGAGAAAATCCCATTGACTGGGTGTCCCTCAGAGTGTCCCTCAGCTGAACAATTTTCATTTTCTGACCAAAAGCTGTATTTTATAGACTGCTCTCTGTATACCTGGAAAAGTTGTCTTTTTTTCTCATAACAAAGCAGTCTTGAATAGCGAGAAGTCAAAATCATTCAATCATTTGCAGTAGAGAGGCTGTGCTGCATGTCATGTGGCAGAAGGTACTGGAGTCCCATTGCCTCATGCATTGGCATTTCTATGGAGTATTAATTCATAGCAGAGTGATACAAGACACTAGAGAAATGAAGCAGAGGGCAGAGAGAGGGGAGACATGAAAGGCATTATAAAGCACCGCAGGGACCCTAGAAGAGTTGAAATTATTTTCATAATATAGCTTTAAATCCTGCAATCTGAATACTAGAAATCCATGGAGAGATCCTCAAATAATTGCAGGATGAGTCGATGAGTGTGTTAACATTGTATTATAACAAAACTTTTTGTTCTCTATACTGCCTCCCCTATAGCCAGCCAGGCGCCTAAGGGAAAGGAACTGGTTGGAATAACGTGTTCCTTCCACACGCTACGTCCAACCGGGGAAATTCCCCCTGTCAGGTGGGGAATTTGAAATTAGCAACTTGGACTCCCCATGCATAGAAGGAAGCATAAGGTCACCCCATTGCTCTGCCTAGTTTGGCAAAGGGAATGTAGCACCCACATTAAATAACTCACTGGGTGAAAACAATTGTTTACAAAATTGTGGGATAAAATAAAGGAACATTGCTAACGGCAATTCAACTCTAGATTTTTTTTATATAATGGGATGAATCTAGAGTTGCAATACGCTCCATTGTCTCCCCCATGAAAGTCATCTGCAATCTGCTTGTATACGACATTAAACTCACACCAGCATTGCGGCTGAAAGGTTGAAATATCCTCTTCCTGTCTGCAAAACGTTTGTTTGATTTATAAAAACACTGTAAACATCTTATGAGCTACTTTCGTTTCTATAGAGTATTGCAAATCCTCCCATTATAAAAAAAAAAAAAATCTAGACTTGCTTTGCGGCTAATTGCCTTGACTAGTTTATCTATAGTTTATTATATTTAACCATCATCCCTCATTGAAAGTGAACAATGTCCATGTGATGTGATTTCTTCTTAAATAATCAGTTGCCTTGTAGGCACGTGTTTGTGAGGTTCGGTCTAGTAAATCACGTCAAACAGGTTTATAGAAAAGCTTTTCCCGAAGCAACTTAACCAGTTAAACTCCGACTTCAGTGCTTTTCCTCAGTATTATATTCCCTCAACATGTGGGGTTTGAAGTGGTGGATTTGCTTGGCAGAATCATTGCTACAGTAGAGGGCAGAGGGCATCGTGGCCTAATGTTCACCGTGTGTTTCAGCCTAGACTGAAACGGCGAGAAACACCTTCAAACTGAGTCTGTGTGTCTGTTCATATACTGTATGTGTCTCTGTCATTCCTAGCATGCAAAGCTATTGTGGATGAAATCAGCTACTCCATCAGCCAAGTGGACCCCAAGAAAACCATCAACATTGGCAGTTTTAGACTCAACCCTGATGGCACAGTGATGGAAAAACAGGTACTAATTTCTTGTATAGTAAACACAGATCTTGACCTACTGTGATACCCTACCCAAATTTGGAGAACTCCATATATTTGAAGCAACAACAACAATGTTTGCTTACCATATGGGGAGTTGGTATTATATGTTTAACTTCCACTACTGTGGATGAATCAATTCAATATAACTTCACCTTTAATGCTCGGAATGCTAGCCAGTTAGTTGTGTACACTGCAGTTAACCGTTGAGCTGTTAAACTAGTAAGACTAAACATTGTATGATTTGTTAAGCAGTAGATTTTAATCTTTATTTTAATCTCTATATATATGTCCATTCTGTATTTATCTGGTGCTGATGCATTAACACTGGAAACGACGAACAAAAATGTAACCTTAAAAATCATACAGTGTGTACTTTGTACTACCAGCATAGGCGCATACACTATTTTTGAAGACAAATCTAGTTTGATGTCCTCCGTCCTTCACTACGGCTGTGTTTACACCTTGAAAGCATGTCATGTGCTGCACAGACAGACATACCGGTAGTTGTAGCCTCTCTTATTTTCAGTATGAAGCGAGCCCAACCTGAATCCCCACATAAATTATAAATATGGGTCCTTCCCGATGGATGATAACATCATTATAGACCTTTTTTTAAAGGCATAAATTTGCCAAGACATCACAGGTCTTGGCAAATACCAATGATGCTAATTAAGTTCCTATAGGCCAGGGAAGCCCAACCAGTAGATCGGGATCTACCGGTAGATCTCAGACTGATCACAAGTAGATCTCGGGAGATGTGGGGGGAAAGAAAAAAATGGGGTGGAGAAGAAAAAAGAGCTAGTGTGTGTGTGCGTGTCTGTCTACGAAGCGACTCATTTGGAGGATTGTTGTCTGCTGTCTGTGAATTATGCCAACAGTATTGTTCTGCAACGTGTAATGGACTGTTCTGCAACGTATAATGGACTATTCTGGACTGTTCTTATTATGATTGCATTTGCAATGGCAGTGTTTGTCCAAGTCTGTTGTACTTATGTTGTACTGTTGTAGGCCTATTTATGACAAGTCTGTTGTACTTTATGCTTATATGGACATAAAGTAAAGTGGTAAAACAAAGTAGTGTTATGTTGTTGTGAAGTTACTGCAGGCTGGCAACGATGCGTGTGGTTTTAAATGTTGATATTGGACTGGTAGATCCCAGAGGGGTTGGCTGCTGAAAAGTAGATCTTGGGTCAAAAAAGGTTGGGCACCCCTGATGCTAATTAAGTTCCTATAGGCCATAGGCCGGAAGCCTCTAACTCCTCTGTAGACAGCCTTCTTTTTTTCCCAGTAGAGAGAAACAACCCTCATAAGTACTGTAACAAACATTTACAACTTTGATTTGTGCACATTTATGAAACCGAGCAATCCAAACTTCCATTTTAACACTTAAACCCCTTGGCGATATTTAGCCCTTTAATTGACACCAAAGCCAGTTATGTAAGGTATATAAACGAGCGGCCGACCCCCCCTCACTCACCATTACAGTGTTGCTGTTGCTGGGCAGATTAGCATTGTTCGTCTCGTATGCCATAATGCCCATAATCGCCTCTCTATAGGAATCAATTCAAAACCACAATCCACAATGTTTTCTCAAAATAATCCATTCTTTTGTGAAAACCACCCTCCATTTATTGGAGGGTTTTGACTGAACAAGAACACAGATCAGTGCTTCTGCTGGACTGGTCTTTTTACCTCCTCCCTTCCCTTCTATGGAAAAACCCTGCATGATCCATAATGGCACACTATGCCGGCGCTGTGTTACCATGATCAAACCAACAGGGCGGCGACAAGAGTGTTGAGCAGAAAATATTCCCATTGACCCTAACCCTGAAGTTACAATACTTGGAAAATAATTACAGTATAATTACATCTATCGGCCTGATGGTGGTGCTATAACAGCCCACATTATGTTTTGCTAGCCTGACTAAGCCAGCCCAATTCAGCTGTTGGCCAAAAATGCATTTTTTTTGCCAACAGCTGATTCGGTCTGGCTTCAGCCAGGCTAACGTTTCGTCCTAGTACCGTAACTTTTTCTCTGGATAACTTGGCCCATGATGCATCTGCCCATGTAGACCAGTATCTCACGACTCCCGGTATGCTATTCAAATATAATCATCTGGTTATCATTGTGCATGCTCCCTCACATCCACATGAGTGTGAATGTTCACCATGCTGTCTCACTGCCAGCATCTGATGGATAATACATCCAGGCCTGTAACCCTAGTTCCATTTGAACCTCTTTGACTAGTGTTGATTATTCTGATTAAATGGTTTCACAATTTAACTGCTTAATATTCTTTTCTGTTTTTTTACTTTAAGGTAGAATGTAGTTGAAATACACTACATTATTAATATGTACCATACTGCTTGCATTATCAGAAGAATAATTGGTGAAAGGAAAGGACTGTAAACTGGTACTCACATTACAAGCACCAGCCCAATGTACAGAAATGGGATTGGATGTAGGCTAGCGTTTTGATTCATGACTTAACATTAGGGGAGCTGATAAAAGACACCATCCAGAGAGGATAGAGGCACAAGGCAGCCTGGTCTCTCCCAAGTCCCTACTTAATAAATGTCTGTGTGTAGTATTGCCGCTGCCTGCATGCCTTTGAGGTTCTGTGAGTCTATGGATCCAGGTTGATGTTCCAGCCCTAATGAGGTCAAGTCCCCGTGGTGCCCCCAGCCCCTCTTACCGTCCAGGGAGAAGACTCTCATGAGGTGTCCATCTCCACATATCGATTCCCCACTGCTCTCTAATCCCTGTTTAGCCATTGATAGCTTCTAACACACTGCCATCATTTTCCTGGTAGTGAGAGGCAATCGTTCCATTCACAGGCAAACCGTATATTAGTGAACTAATTACACCTTCTGTTTGTCGCCTCGAACGAAGTAAAGAAAAGGCCAAACAAAATCTGTAGAAATGTAACCTGGTTAAACCGGGAATATGGGAAACCATCTGTGTCATGTTAGGTTTTTGCCATGGCTGTTTGAAAATGGCAGATGTACAAGCTCCAAATCTTGTACATGTTGGAGCTACTGATATAGAAGGCATTTGTAGAATTGGCAAGACAAGATGGGAGGAAGCTGACCGAAACCAAACACTAAATATAGGAAACAGTTGACCAAAAAAACGAATGTACCGTATATTTTCATACCATTGCTGTCATAGCTGCACAGTGCACCTTAAACCAACATGACTATGGCAAAAGACATGGTCATGGCAAAACCTAAATACTAATCACCATTATGGGCCCATAAAGCATTTATTCAGTTCTTTTGAATGCATTAATTGCATACACTATTCGGTGATATAATATCTTCTGCCAATTTATGCCGAAACCGAATACGTCGAAAATTATTTTTTAGTAATTTTCTGCCAAATATCTTCTGCAGCAGAATATTTGGTGCATGACTAGACGAAACTCATGCATAGTAGTTGGAGAACACATAGTGGACAACAGTCTAATGTGCTGTGTATGTTCAGGATGTGTTTGTGTCATCATCGACCTCAACAAAGGCAGGTGTCCTGCATTTCTTTTGGGGCTGCTGCTACATGTCATATTCCTGGCTTCTCATTAGACAGCTGTCTAAAGTTGGATTCATTTATATATGAATGCTAATTACTCTTCTTTTACCCCCTGTGGGTCTCACTCAGATTCCATTTAGTTTGCCCTTAAGCACTCTCTCTCTCTCTCTCTCTCTCTCTCTCTCTCTCTCTCTCTCTCTCTCTCTCTCTCTCTCTCTCTCTCTCTCTCTCTCTCTCTCTCGTGTGTGGGGATCAAGCAATAATTGTTTAACTAACAAATAATAAGTCAAGCCTGCAATAATTATATGGAATAATCATATTTTACAATTTAAATGGAAAGGTGTTCTCTTCTAATACTAAGCAAACTTTATACATAGTAAAATCCTCAGTGTTAATCTATCCCTTTGTAGCACTGACGGTGTACAAATGGCCCAAATGGACCGTTTGGGTTATATTTGCACACACAGGAATCAAATCAACACCAAAGACTTTGCAGTGTTTGTGAAACAGCCAGACAAGACAACGTTGATCCAAGAGATGTAGTTCTGTTTGCCCAGAGATCCGCCCTCTTCCTCTCTTAACCCGCAAAACAAACCTCCACCTGTTACATTGTTGGCCCATCAAATGTTAGCGAGCTAAAGAGGGTAGCCAAAACCTTGATCCCTGTGCCCTTCCTGGATCCATCCTTTTCAGTGCTGTTTGACCTGGTGTGAATCGGAGAGGCTGGGATGTCACAGCTTAGATGCCATCACAGAGGAGGATTTGCTGGTTTTAAGTCTCTGCTCTTTGGCCCTGGTCACAGTAGGACTTCCTGGGGGCATGGGCAGAGGAAAAAAAAGGTTCTCAACCTGCCTGACTGCAACAATGAAACATTTAAAGACGTCCAAAGACATTGAACTTAGTTGGGAGTAGCGTGCTGATCTCCTAGAGATTGGTGGGAAGTCATGCATTGAGAATGAGTATACACAATGGAGTTCTGACATCTAATATAACAGCATTGGCCAAAAGAAAAGAAGGCAGAAAAGAGGTGCATGATCAAGTGAGGTGACATCCTCTTTTCCCTTGTGTTGTGCATTGTGTTTAAAGTTTGTTTGCGGCTCTCACCATCTCTGGGTATATGTTTTGCCAAAGCCCAGCCAGTAAGTAAGGATGGTTGCAGACTCCTTAAGGCTCACCTGTTCTTTCTTTTCAAATAAAAGCCAAATATGAATCGGCTCTAGGCTATAAACTAATGACATTCTGGCAATTAAATGTGTAGCCCTCTTGTGTTGTGCGAGGCAGCTATCTATGATGGAAATCACACAACGCTGAGAAATATCTCTGCCCTTCTATCTAATGAAGTGATATTGTACCATCAAATCATTTTTTTCCTGCACGTTTTTTTATGATTAACCCCAAGGTTTAAGTAGCATAATAAAACATGTCTCAAAATGACACATCTAATAGACCGGCGCTTTGCTTTACATTCCGCCTCTCTTTGATAACAATATTATTATTAATTTATGGGTCTTCATCAGCCCATATCGCCCAGACAATAAAATTGAAAGGCCCCTGTCCACAGCGGTGCAATAATGGGCCCCGTCTGTCCAATGGGAATTGAATGGGAGGATAGCATCCCTGAGAAGCCTATTCTTCGGCCTGGGCCTGCCTCGCGCCCCCCTCCACCCCCCTCTCACCGCCTCATTCTTCAAACCAGCTGCTGATTGACAGGTCCCTTTCACCAGCCGCTGACTGGCGAGGAAGGAGTTTTAATTCCAAACCATTTTAGCAGCATGGCATGATAACGACTTCAACCCAAGCCCAAGGGTTTGGGGACGTATGGATGATGTGTTTGTGTCTGTTGCCATGGTGGAAAGTACATTTACTTAAAGTACTTGAGTACAATTTTGAGGCATTTGTTCTTTACTTGTGTATGTCCAATTTTCAGTGCCTTTACTCCACTACATCTCAGATCCAAATATTGTACTCCACTGGATTTATTTGACAGCTTCATAGTTACTAATTATTTTGTATGTTTGGATAATTATTACAAAATTGCCCTATATATAATAGTACACTTACTTACTTCAGATGCATGATCTATGCATCACATAGTAACACATTGTGAGCTTGTAGACCTGCTATTTTCGAAATATTTGTATACATCTAAAAAAAAGTTATACTTGCTGCGCAACACTGTAGTTTACTGAAGTTTAACATAGGGCTCAAGTCAATCATTCCATATACGGTATGTGACTCATGGTTATTTTATCTTTTATTTTGAAAGCAAGGCTACCTTCTCTGACAAACAATTACAGTACGTAGAGAATTAGTTTTTAGTTATTACATGTTTGGTGTACCACTGCCCATGGAAGTCACAATAATTGCAATTATTTGAGATAATCCCAATTATTTTGTTATAATTATCATATTGTTTCCATGTTGAAAGATGTTGATACATACAAAGGCTGAAATGGCAGATCTAAGAGCTTTAGTGCGTTACTAAGCTTCCAGATGAGCTATTTCCACTGTTTCCTCTTTTTTAAAATACCTTTCTTTAAGTAAATAATAATAATGTCAGTAATGTCTTGATAGTAATTTGCCATATCTGTGCACCTTTTAATTATGAAGGCTAAAGGCCATTCCGAAATGTCATAACCATTCATAACGTTCCGTTTTCCGACTCCGAAAAACACGATTAAGTCATTAATCTCGGTTATTTGTGTGACAATTAATCGTCAACTTAGATGTGTAATGGTGACAGCCCTATGGCTAGCCAGCTACCACTAACCCCGGCGTCAAAGTTGTCAAAAACAGATTTTGATTGATAGGTGAAGCTCATCGTCCTTTTGGCCGACGTGACCTTACATCCCACCATGCTTTGCCCTTCAACCTCTTGGCCCGGTGCTGTACCCGCCATCCATTGGTGGCCGACTCCACTTCCCCTTCCCCAACACAACGTGCTTGTCAAGCTCAAGGGATCTCCCTGGGCTGAATGAAAGGTTAAATACAGCAGCTTCCTGGCTCTGAAAGAGAGGGATAGACAGAGAAAAGAGGGGTAGTGGAAAAGAAGTGGCCTGAGGGAGAGAGAGAATGCTTGGGAGGGGAAAAGAAAAGGGCGACAAGCGGATGGATGGATGGAGAGAAATTGAGGTGGGATGCTGCAGAGCTGGGCGTCCTGAGAGCGGCGGCGAAGGGATGAATTGAGGTGGGGGGAGTGGGGGGGGGGGGGGGGGTAGGTGGGAGGAGGGGAGTTAGGGCGATGGGAAACGAAAGGGAGAGAGAGATGGAGAGAGATAGAGAACACATTATGGCTCAGCTCGATTCCCCCTCCAGACCCAGAGAGCAGATGGCAGAGAGGCACGCAAGCCCTTTGTCACAAAGTCACATCTGAGCGAGAGGGGAAAAAAAAGCAGTGCGTTTTCCGTGCGTGTACGTACATGCGCCTGTATGTGTGCTTGGGCGCATGTGTGCGTGTGTGTAAGTAAAATCACAGTAGGCTATAGGCCGGAAGGGTCTCCCTCCACAGCAAACAATAGGGTCAGGGGATATATCTACATTGAACCCACCACCACCATCCCCACCAACCCCTCTTTAAACCCCCACATTCTGACCAGAGACTTCCTCCTTTGATCACTGGAGGATGGATGTGGCGGGGTGGGGGGTGTGGGGGTGTACAGGCTGAAAAAGAGCAGGGGAACGGAGTGGGGTTGAAAGGACAGGATGACACCAGGCTGTTTACCCTGCACTTGGCTTCTGTTGCGGCCTCTTTCCCTGTCCCACCTAAACCATCACCCTTCACTCCCCTCTCTGTGGGATCCCCCCCTTCCCCCTCTTTCTCTCTCACTCGGAGAGGTATGAAGCCCCCCCCCCTCCCTCCCATCCCTCCCAACATCACCCTCTTCTTCCTTCCGGGGCGGGAGGGACATCCGACCGAGGGGCAGGGCCAGGGTGGGTGCTGCTGGCCGGCCGGCCATTGCACCTGTTCTTGACCTGTCTAGACTGCCGCTGTCGCTCACTGTTTTGTCCAACCTCCACAAGGGAAGGAGAAGAGAAAAGAAAAGGCTAAGTTAGAAATGCGTTGGGGACAGGGTGGGGAGGTGACACAGGTTAAAAGTCACCGTTTTGGGGTGAGGGTTGCCGGCATGGATGGAGAGAACGCAGCGGAAACGAGAGGTCACTCCTGGTGACCCAGTGGGGGTGTCGTGGCGGAAACGGACACTTTGGATGAATACATTTGGGACTTCTTTTTTTAAGATATCCATGCAGACTATTTTGGAGATGTGTTTCCTGATGTATAACTATTTCCTTGTGCATAACATTATCCTTGCATATAGCTAAGTCACTATTGATCTGATTTGGTCACATGGGTTGGCCGAAAGTCTGCAGCAAAATACAACTTTATATACAGGTGAACTACAGTTCATTTTTTATTTAGGTTTTATTGTTTTTATTTTTTTTATTTGGTGTATATACCATACTAGACTTTAATTTTTCTTTATTTTATTTTATCTGGCCAGGTCCCTCTGGCTCGCTCAGAGACTCACCTGAGTGAGCTGCTGGACGGTGTGTGTGGCAGTATGAGTGACTATGCCCTCCACGTGGACCCTGACACCAAGGAGAAACAGTACAAGAGGTTTGCCCCCCGGAGCAGCGGGACCCCTGGGGACTTCCCTGACTTCAAGAACTTCCAGTTTGATGGACCGGACTCTTCCTCTGCCCTGAAATTTGCAGTGAGTATGATGGTAGACTGTTTGTATTCTGTAACACAATACTGTAGGCCTACCTTGTTTCTTCAAGAGCCATGATTTTGAATCTTGGTACAGCACTCTTCTGTGCTTCTCTATCAGCGTACTTCAGTATAACTATACATGATATAAATTATTCTATTTTATATATGAATACATTTTGAAATGGCAGTTGGGCCGGGGTTGTTTCAGTAATTCGCATGCACTGGTTATTTCTAATAGCACTTTAAACGTTATCATGCATCTGTCAAATGAAAAGATAAAGCTGTGTCTATCCCAGAGATGGAATTAGTGACTTCTATCAATTTACTTCAATGTGGACTTTATAACAGTGTAATTGTATATACATTTTGTGTAGAGAGCTGATCATAATTGATAATCTTTTTTGCTCTCATGATGTTGAACGTCTAGTTTCCATAACACAAATGACATCTGTCCTATGCAAGGGAATGATATTTTGACTGAAGGGTTTTAAGATGTATTCCTATAAAAACGTTGAGCCACGCGAAAATACAAATATAGTCTACTCCCATGCGTTGCATCTTGTACAATATATCTGTTATTTTGGCTAATGTTCCGCTCAAAATAAGGATGCTGTTGTTCAAAAGTTTCAGTATTGACGTCAGTTTGAATTTGTGAATAATCACAAACCCAATGAGGAAAAATCCTTTTGTATAGTGTTTAAATTAATGCATTGTACAATGATCATTGTTACACCCTTGGATTAACTTGGAAGTTAATGTCTTAATGACTTTGGAATTGTTGTTTGGAATGGCCACACTTTGAGATTCATTTGTTTTTTCCCATTATAACTTTCAGGCAATCAAAAACTGATTAGTATTATTTTGGCATAATGTACATTGCAGTTTGTCAGAAATCTTGCTTTTATGCTGCTTAATTCCCATCTACATCATATAACATTCTTAAACACTGATGTTGAATTGAAAACGTCTGTTACGGTCTATGGTTTTGGGTGGGGGTAAAAGATGTCCAATCGGTGAAAACAGTGCAGAGTTCTGGTGCTGTAGCTCGGCCTAAGCGTGACAAGATGGCCGAACGGCAAGACACGGAGGGGAAAGATGGCTGCCACCTTCACCGAGTGCTGCGCCCGCTATTGTGCGGAATGACACGCACTATGTATGAAGCTATGGTGAGGAACGAACGCATTTCTCTTCTGTATGCATGAATAACCCCTCTTTCTGCTCGTCTGTCTTCCTCAGTGTGAAACCATTGTGGAGGACTTGGAGGATGAGATCATGTCTGCCTTCAGCCAGGATACAGAACATGTGATGGAGGAGTTATGCAACAGAGTCTCAGGTACTACGCCTCGGCTTTTTACTTATTTATATATTTCCTTTCCCACAGACGTGATGCAGCAATTTTCCTGCTTTCTCCACAAGCCTTCCTTCATGCCCCAACCCAGATAGTTATATTAATGCAAATGTTTGTGAAAGCAACTACAAGATGCGATTTACACTAAAGAGGCAAAAGGGAAATATCATGGGTCATTTATAAGCACTTGAGTGGCCAACAAATGCGAATTGCTTTCGGATATATCTCATTTTTTTTATTACGTATACAGTATGACTTTTTAGTAAGTTAAAACTGCGTAAGTTCTATTGTAAAGGAAATTCACGAATATGGCATAGTATTACTCCACTTTTAGATGTTTTTTAATATCCATTCTAGTTCCATGCAAACACTGTTTATCCACTTAATTTGACCAACTTATATATTGGTGTAATATTGAGTATTTGTGTTAATCCTATTCTAATCAGATTCAAATTGTCGTTCATGCGAGAGGGTAAAATGTACAACTTTACAGTGTAGTACAGTCCAGTTGCCTGCTAGCTCATCCTAGCATAGTTTAGGGGTGCAGTCCGCCATTTTGTTCCCAGTCAATGCTGAGCAGCCACTGGCTATCCACAGGAACATCAAAGCAAAGGATGCTTGTTTTGATTATATCTTTCAGTACATTGTAGTTACGACAACATACTACGATGTAGTATGTAGTTGTCCCTGTACCCTAGACAAGGGGTGTTAACGTATGTATAAACCGCTTTAATATTTTTCTTTTTTATTTGTCGTCGCTATATGTTTCACTGAATGAAATATTAAAAGCTAAAGGTGACATAGCATTAAGATATTCATTATCTGTGTGTTTGTTAGACTAGAGTATTTCACTGTAGCAAAATAAAGAACCCGAACAGAATGATTAACACATTATGTGTGTCCTTTCTATTTCAGATTACTGCAGAGATGCTAAACAGACCAAGAAGGAGCTGTAGTCCACTTGGTGGTATTATTTTATATCCTTGCTATGGGAAGATGGGACCATTGTTACTCACCTTTGAAATGAGGCCTTACACAGATCATATTTTGGCATAATGGTATTAATTATTTTTAATTGAATGGTATTAATAAACCTGATTTGTAACACAAGTATTGCCTATATGTTATAATGTTTTTGACCTATGAAATGGAGATTAAGGTGTGCCGCCCGCCACTCTCTGGTGGTATGTAGGTTACTGTACTTTATGCATTGTGGTTTCTCTTTCATTTTAGGGTATTGTTCAAGGATAATAATTAAAGTAATAATAAACAAGGCACCTCGTTTTAGTATTGCGTGTCAGATTTGTAATAGTCTTGGGCAAATCTGTTCAATTCTGAGATCGCATCCCGTCCCATTCTACAAGTTTCAAAGTGCCAATGTGCTTTATCGGGTAGTTTTGATGTTTGCATGACTGTTTGTAATGCTCTGTATCACTTAGTTGTTTTTGTTTGTACTATAATTGGTACCCTTATTTACTTGACCATTATCCTCGTCTGTTGAGTAGAATTCTTCCCACTTACAGTGTGCTACAATTTACGAGTTGTAAGCTAATGTGTTCGCGCGTTTTCCAAATTATTACTGATAAGGTTGGAGGCTAAAACAAGAACATTTTGACTATTTTATTATTAAAAATGTGATGCTTAGGGTGATCATGAGCGATATGCTACTGATTGAACTCCGAATGTGAAAGCAAATAAAAATGTACACTGATCCCGCATGTGCAACCGGGAGCAAAAATATGAAACCTTGCACTTACCAGAAATGCTGCCTACTTAATCAGCCTATCATTGCTTTGTTACCCGTATATGATGTTTTTGGAACTTGTTGAGTTGTTGCGCAAAAAACAGACAAAAGGCTCAAGAAGTCTGTTTTCACAAAATTATGTGCTATTTCACGATTGGAGAGTTCTCTCCAGAACATAATTTGTCAACGAAGGCATGCACTAGGACATTTTCCAACGGATTTGCTAAAATCCTTTTAATATCCAGGAGTAAACCTTAATTTCTATCTTCCTGTGTCTTTGCTCAAGTATTATCGACTCTTGCAGGAAAAGCTGCCCATGCATGGCACCCTAAAAGGTGTTTGGGAAACCAATAACTAGTATGAAGTAATGAATTGTGTTGGTAGACCTACTCATAATGTCCCACTTCAGGTACAGTATTTTACTCACTGTTCCACTTCCTCATGTTGAAAAGGAGCAAAAAGACATGCACATCCAACCCACACTTGGGAAGGTGCTGAGCAGTAAACCGTCTAAACAAAAATAATGAAGGAAACGCTCACACACTGAGGCCTCAAAAGCTGAAATGATGCCTTTATTGCACCATCAAGGTGACTGTGCATGACGTTTCGAGTGCAATGCTTGAAACGTATGCCATATAATGTTATGGCATGCTGTAGCATTGACTATGCCAGCCAGTTGGAACAGCAACTTCCAAGTCGCTGTTGATTCATTGTGGGCGTGTCAACACCAGCCAGGGCTTTGCTGGTATGCTACTTTTAGCAAGTACACTTTCAAGTGGGGCTGTGGCAGTATGACATTTTTGTTATTGCAGTAACAAAATCACTGTTTACTGACAGTATGGCAGTATTGAGTGATACCTCAAAAAAGTTGTTTTGAATTAAAAAAAAAGAGTATAACTAGAAAGGCTATTGGAGACAGATCTCCGTCAGGTCACGTTGTGGCCTCCTGGTTGCTATAATAGGCCAAAGTAAAAAAGGGTGCCATTTCTACTTATTCAATGGTGACCATAGAGTAGCTCTTTGGTCCATTTAGTACTTAGAAGCCAACTAGAAAAAATCTACAGTATATGGACCCAGTCCATGTTGCTGTTTTTAGTTCCCTCCAGTCTTGATCAGACAATAAAATACTGTTATGAAAGTGTCACTGACTTTTAAGAGCTTAATAATGAGAGGAAATGACCCCCAAATTGGTGAATGAAAACCACCTTAAACAAAAGAAAATGTATCAAACTCATAACATTGACCTTAAAGGCATCACCATAAGACCACATTGTGTTTCTTCACCCAAAACGAAGTCCTTCTACCCTACAGTATGAAAGTGTCTCACTTGTTGAGCTGTTCATGTGTTTCCCTCTCGGACCAGGGAATGTGGAGATAGTGGGATCCCTCACTGCAGCAGCTTGGCCCATTGTGTTAGCTGGCTGTCTTGGCATGTCAGGTTTTCACCAGCTTATACCCCTGACAGATCAAGGGTTACCAAGGTGCCGGGTAGCTGGCTACTGGATGACAGGCAGCACTCAAATTCCCACTAAATGCTCATTTCCTATGCACGTTAGGGCCCCCATGGCCAGGGCCCCTAGACGTGTATATAGGGAGGCAGGGAGGGGCTTTCTTTTGCTTCCTTTTTTGCTTTCTAATGGATGATCAAGGAACTTTGTTGCACACACATGCAGACACCAGGTCCTAAAAGTGGTCATTTCCAAAGGCTCCCTGTATTCAGGAACGCAGTCTGACTCTCTGTCGATAATGCCATATAAATATGGTCTGAAGCAGTGCCTCATAGTTCTCCATTTGTATCCAGTCCCAGTTGTTTGGTGACAAATGCCCCTGCCAGTATGACTCATCTGCTTTTGGCTCCACACCCACCAGTTGTGTATCTGTTGCTCTATCATCTCACATTTGTAACACGTATATAGCGTCAAACACATATACAGCAGCCATGTATTGATGAGCATCAATCTACTATTCTAACTTGATGCCCTGGACTCTACACCCAACAGAAGATCTTTCTTTTTTAGCTTTCTCCATGTTAAGACAATGAACTAAGAAAACCCTTTTGAGGGAAAACAAATTCTGTATCTTATATCCTTACACTCCAACATAAAGTTTGGTCAGTGAGCTGTGGCATTAACTTGTATTCTAACAAGATTAAAATATATTTGCCCTGGAGATTAGCATAGCTAAGTCCCCCCTTTTTTGCCTTTTGGGGCGGCTGCAGTGGGCTTTGATCAGCGTAGCGCGGCGAGGCCCAGGCTTGGGCCTGGCCATCCGAGGGCCGGGTGTGAAATTGGCCTGATGTCATCCCCTATTCTCCTCCTTCGCCAGCTTTCAGTGGGCCATAATTATATTTCCGCCACAAAGCCCCCGTCCCCTTCATTCCATATTCCAAGTTTGACTAGGAAGCGTTTTGGAGAAGTGCAGCTAAATTGCTCAGTAGGGGGAAAGATGGGAGGGGGCTGAGGGGAGACACAGGAGACATCAGCACTTTTCTGTATACCATTCCTTTATCTCCTTGTCTGGCCTTTGCCTCTGCCTGCTGGAGGGGTTAAATGTATCAGTCAGTCAATCAAAATGTATATAGCACAAATCATATGTCTGATACAACTCTTGATCCCTGTAAACTTCTGGGGAATTAAGATGTCTGAAGAAGTTTTCGTGCTGTCTATTTTCTGCAAGTTAGTCTTTGTGCATAAAAATACTTTTCTTAACTTGACTAAACAAGCCAAAAGATGTGGCTGTATAAAGTCTAGCTTTGTTTCCTCAGGTGAAAGTTATTATAACAGAGAAAAACATTTTCGAATACACACTGCTCCATATACAGTACATTACACATATTGCAATAGATAGCATATACCAGCATGGACAGGGTTATTCTTCTTGCTCTTTATTGGTAATCAAACCATAACAGCACCTCTTGTTTACTGGCTACATTATGTAAATCATGGCATACTTCAGCCATGTGTAGCTCCCATCTAGGTTAACTGAGTGAGTTCTCAATATGTTTCATGTTATCAATCAAATGAATATATACCTTTTTCCTCCAAGGGCTTTTGAAAATGGCAGATGTAGAAGCTTACGTGTCATGATGCAACATGCTGTGAGCTATTAAATCATAGCTGATAAAGTTAGCAAACCTGTTTTTGTGCTCTCTTAACTCATTTTCCTTGGACCCCTGTAACCTGGAACCCTTTCAACCATCACTGGGGGTCCCTGGACACTACTTTGAGAACCTCTGCTCTAAGTGGGCCAAAATCAGTTTGGCCTCATCTGTAGTCAGCGTGTGGTAACTGGTAAGCAAATGCTTTCTTATTAACATTTAAGAAGGCCAAAAAAGAGTGAAGTGGATGGGGCTTTGGGGGCATGGAAATGGTTTTGAAAAGGGATGTCTGGCTATTTCTCACCCATCTTGGCAGGACGTGCAGTCACCTGCTGCTACATGCATGTACAGCCCTAGCGGTTGACCTTCATCCTGGTTCCACTGGCCTTTATGCGCCAGTTCCTCCTTATGCTGTCAGGAATACTGGACTGTGCATGGATGGAAAACTGTAGCCTCTGCTACACACACAGACACAAACACACACTTTCCCAAGCCACAAGATAGCATTGCCCTGCCCTGCCCAACAACACCACCCTGTCCAGCACAGCACAACACAGCTCTGCACGGTCGGCACAGCAGCTCATCAAGTCAGTGACCGTTGGGCGTTACTTCCACATACAAGCCAGCTAAGAAAGGAAATGTAGATGAGGGCTTCTGGAGCCATTCACACAGCTCAGGTCAATGCTGCTGCTCTACGGCTATACCATCGCTGCCAACGGATTGGTCCTCAGAGATAGCTCGACTGGCCTTTGTCATGGCAGACTTTTCTCTCTCTCTCTCTGTCGCTTGTTTTTTGGTCTTTTGTACTGTTTTTTTCCTGACTTTCTCCTATGCTTTGAGAGGATCAGGTAAATATCAGACAGGAAGTGATAGATGGATGCTTGGAAGTTCTGTTGGAAGTCAGGGTAGTTGGCACTTGGTTTTGAGTGACATTGCTGTGTGATTTATTTGTTCTATTTTGGGAAGCGTGCTACACGTGAACTTGTTGAATAGAAGTTTGTGTGATTCCCATGTGTTTTTTGATGTTTGGAATGAAAGGGTAGACAATCGCTTTTCAAAAATAATTATGAATAATTTAAAGTTTTTGACTTGCAAGGGGAAAGGTTTTGCTTGTATCTCAGTAGTTTGGAGTAATCTTTAATGAATATATCTAAAATAACTGCTAGCTTTTTTGTTGTAAAAAAATATTCAAATTAATCTTTGGAATGTAGATGCATTATTTGAAATGTCTGAACTTTGTGAAAAAGACTAGAGATTGATTTGTGGAACAAAATGAGGATTGGTGCCATTATTACATATTTAATTAATTGTGACAAGTATTCTGTGTTGAAGAGGGATGACTTAAAACTCAACAATAGATGAGAAAAGCAGAAAGTTTACAACAGTAAAGTATCAAAAGTGTTGGAAAAGAAACTTCACTTAAATTTTTCACATTTTATGCGCCCCACAATGTTTTAAAATACACTACCATGGATGTTACCAGCATTTGGTTGGTGGCAGCAGCCATGTTTTGACCATATCACAGCGTAGAGGAAAGTTTTTTGTGTTGCCTAAAAACAAATTTGCTCCAAAAGATCCATAATGATCTGTAAGTCAACACATTTATCTTTGTATTGTGTGTGTGTGTGTGTGTGTGTGTGTGTGTGTGTGTGTGTGTGTGTGTGTGTGTGTGTGTGTGTGTGTGTGTGTGTGTGTGTGTGTGTGTGTGTGTGTGTGTGTGTGTGTGTGTGTGTGTGTGTGCGCGTGCGTGTGCGCGTGCGTGCGTGCGTGTGTGTGTGCGTGTGTGTGTGTGTGTGTGTGTGGTAGAGATAAACCTTGTATGAAACCTTGGAGCTTGTGTGTGCTTTCAGTTTTTGTTTGTTTGGTTTTATTTCTATATTTAACATGGATTATGTTGGCCTTAGGGAAATTATTAGTGCCATCTCTCAACAGAGTGTTATTATTATTATTGTCATTATTTGATTAATATTTTTCATAATTCCGGTCTATAGAATTAGATAGAATAAAAATCACTGGCAAGACAGTGAGTGTGTGTGTGTGTGTGTGTGTGTGTGTGTGTGTGTGTGTGTGTGTGTGTGTGTGTGTGTGTGTGTGTGTGTGTGTGTGTGTGTGTGTGTGTGTGTGTGTGTGTGTGTGTGTGTGTGTGTGTGTGTTGGCATCTAGGGCTTGGGTTTGTGCACTTTCTAGTGCATGATTTAGATTGACCGCATGTGTTATCATGTGTGAATTTGTGCATTTACTGTATTGGGAAAACAAAACTACTGGTATACTGTAGTTATCCATGCATTATATGGTGGTGGCCATATAATGCATGGATAACTGGTGGCCGTGGCATGATCACGTGTTTAGTGTGGCCTTATCTGACCAGCCTATATTGGAGAGACAGCAAAATCTGCTATATAGCATTGAGTTCCACAGCACTGCAACAAACTGATGCTATTCGACTACACAAGAAGTTTATAAATCCATTGGAAAGGGAGGGCCGGGGTGTAAACAAGTCATAATTGTGCTTTTCATGGTTTTGTCCTCAAAGTAGCATTTTTAATTGACTCAGGCTTTCATTTGATGCCCTTCTGTATCTATTCTGTGAAATAACTTTTTAAATCAATCAATCAATTTGATTGATCAATACAAGGGCAATATAGATGCATTCACTTTACAAGGTTTGTGGAGTCGAAATGTTTTATAGAAAAGTCTTTTGGTGAATATTTATGAACTATTGTGCATAGGCTTAAGTTGTTAGTTGTATCGGGGTTACCCACTCTGCAAAGCAAAAGAAACGAAAAACAACTGTTTTAAAATGGAGACATGACGTGTCCTCCATGTTGCCTGTGCCTCTGAGAGCCCTGCAGTTGATTGTGATGCAAATTGTCATTATTGAGTAATTTCAATAAGAGACCTTCCCATAGTCTGCACATCACATGAACTTCACTAGAAAACACAAACACAAAGCTTCTTCTCAGATGTTGCAATTCATCTGGTTTTAGTTTAATATGCATTTCATCTCTCTCTCTCTCTCTCTCTCTCTCTCTCTCTCTCTCTCTCTCTCTCTCTCTCTCTCTCTCTCTCTCTCTCTCTCTCTCTCTCTCTCTCTAATAACTTTAATCCAATAAAATTCAACTCAAAGTTGTATCATTGTAATTTATTTACGTCACACCATTTTATGATACAAATTATTTACATTTCGGGTCATATTATGAAAGAATACTTCATGTTGAAACAAAAACCACTATAGGACTTTGTTCATTTAGGCCTATTATTTTATAACCTATCCTTAAAAATTCCAAAAAGTAAAAATCTGTTTAATGGCAAGAAAGCGCAGCATAAGCGCTCACTTGCGTTAGAAAACGTGGTGATTTATTTCGTAAAACACTGTAATAGTCTGTAGAGGAAATTACATAGAATCTTTAAGGCAATGGCGTGTCCAGGTTTGGATTTGAACTTAAACTGTTATAATAAGGGTAATAATAATAATAATAATAACAATAACACTACAGGCTAATTATAACAAAACAAAGTTCCCACCATTTACACCATCGTTAAACCACGATTTGATTTGGATGCACACTCATATGACCATATTACGCAAAGGCCATCAAATGTTTTATGATACAAAATAAAAAAAGATAAAAGTTATTGCAGGATAAATAAGTTATGTAAACATTCAGATCCATCATCTCCGACCGTGAACGCACATGGCTATAGAAGCTGAATAATGTTATAAATATGGTCCTTGCGAAAAGAAACGTCTGAACATAAGCTGGACACATGGAGCCGTGATAGTGATTTTGGGGGAAGGTTGTGCCTTGATGCACTGTCGATTTGTATTCATTCGTACGGCGGTGTCGGGCGCTGGAAAGAACACATTTCGCTTGTATAAGTTCATTTTTTCATCTTGAGACACCGACGCACCGCCGTGTGAAGATAAATTAGACTTAAAGGGGAACTCCACCCATTTTCAACATTTTCATTAATATAGCCTATACCTTAGAGATGTTGTGTGGACATGATAAGTTCACCCAATTCTCTATTTCCTAAAATGGAGGTCTGAAAAAAAAATCATTAACGTGGTGAAATACATCTGATGATATCATCAAGATGTATTTCACCATGTTAATGATATTTCTTTCAGACCTCTTTTTCCCGAGGGTACAAATGGAACCAACCACCTTTGTATCCTCTCAGGATTTTTTTGAAAATGGGTGGAATTCCCCTTTAAAGGTGAAGTGCACCCATATATTTCATTAATACACCTTAAAGTTGTTCGTTTTTTTTTTTTTTTTTTTTTTTCAAGTTCCGCAGTTCTGAAAATGGGTGGACTTCCTGTTTAAGATTCCTATATGAATTATATATCCTGCTTTATGCTCGTTCTACGTTAGACTATCATTTCAATAAGCCCCGATAGCCAGTGAACTCGATCATTTAAAATGTAAAGTAGCATTCCCCTATACCTCCCTTTCATTTGCCTGATGTTTTGCAACTTTTCAATAACCCAAATAACACAATTAAAGGGAAATTCTACCCATTTTCAAAATATTCCTGAGAGTGTACCAATGGAACCAAATGGACCCGCTGGGGTCTGAAAGAAAAATCATTAACATGGTGAAATACATCTTGATGATGTCATCAGATGTAGGCTATTTCACCTTGTTAATGATTTTTTTCAGACCTCCATTTTTATAATAATACAGTAATACAGAATTGGGGCAACTTTTTTCACGTTCACACAACATCTCCAAGATATATTAATGAAATATTAAAATGATGCAAATGGGTGGAGTTCCCCTTTAATGGGCCAGGGTATGCAGGCCTATGGCTTATAGAATAGGTCTGCTATATCTGTCTGCCTCACTGACTCAAGGAAGGCGTTATCAGTGTTACAAACCTTCACCACATATAGCTTATATATGCAGAACTTTTAATTCAAATAGAAAATGCCTCGTTGTACATTCCCAAACCCTGTAGAAAAGGACTATTTTTACTCGAAACCAAATAGACCTGCAGGGTATACATTTAACAATCATGTTCTATATACGAGTATAACAAATAACACTGAAGATGAAAGAGGATATAATAACAGAAACACGCAAAACAGAAGAGAAATCACACACACACACAAATCAGGCAATTCTGAATTCACAGTTCCCAGAATGCAGCAGGAAAAAAAATCTTTGGATTTTTAGCATATACGTAATTTTATCATTTCATACGGTCAATCGTGTCAAAGTCGAACAGATAAAATATAATAAAAAGTAAAACACTCATTAAAAGAAAAGAAAAAACTTCTGTCTCATTCAAAAAAGGCTGAATATTATCTCTCATTCACCCTTTTTAAATACTAATGCTGGTATTTTTGACAATAATGGCCCTTTTATTTAGATTTAGAGTTATTGCATCATTGAGGCGTTTCCATTGACATTTAAGCCATGGTATATATATAAATATACTCTTTAAGTAGTCGCATGCTGGAGTTCATAGCGTGCATGCAGTAAATGGCATGTCTACAACCTCACACCGCCGAAGTGAGCTTGCAGATCTGCTATTTACTGAGCCCGATCGACAGCCAGCGGCACGCTGCAACCATAAACGAGGCTTTTTTTATTATTATTATTATTATTATTCGTCGCTGTCCGTCTTGTCCTGGTCCTTGGACGACACCGTGGCGTGGTTGTACAGTCCCTGGGCCATCAGGTGAAGCGCCAGCGAGTTCTTATTCCCGGTGGCCTTCTTGATCTTGGCCCGCTTGTTCTGGAACCAGATCTTGATCTGGGACTCGTTGAGTCCGAGCTCTGCGGCGAGGCTCTGTCTCCTCTGCTCCGTGAGGTACCGGTTGCTTTGGAACTCAGTCTTTAGCCGGTGCAGCTGCTCCGCGGTGAAGGCCGTCCTGGGACGCTTGTCGTCCTTGTTGCTGCTCGGCGACGTGCCGCTGCCGGCCGGCGCCGCCGTCGTACTAGCGGACGTCTTCTTTGGTTTGCGAGACCTGGGCCCTGCGGGGTGTTACAGAATATATATAGATGACACACAAACACGTCCACACGAGGGGCGGATCTATAGCATGGACATGGGGGGCAATGCCCCCTTAAATGCCCAGGCTGCCCCACCAAACACGATGGCATGCAAAGCAATCCAACATAATTCAAATTAAAGTGATTATAAAATGATTTGAAACACTACTACTGCTACTAACTACAGCTGTGTCACCACTAAACCAACAGCATTCCATCATTGAAAACAGAAAACTCTGAGTCAGACCTTTAGTTTCATGCATGCTGCGTGTCTGTTGCAACAACTGATGTTATTATTGATGCTTTACTTGCCTAATAAAAGTTCTGTAACTGAAAATGGTATGGGTGTGGCTTCATCGCCCGATAACCCCCCCCCCGCCCCCCAATTGGGAAATGTTATATCCGCCCCTAGTCCACACTTTCTGATGGAACTTCTAACGCTTGGAGGGGATAGTAATAATAATAATGATAATAATAACAATAATAATAATCAATAATAATTGCTTTGTGTTCCCTTACATGCCAATTATGCATGGATCGAGTAGGGAACCTTTGTCAAAAAACAGCCGATCGACAAGCTCACTATTGGAAGCAGAGGCGTTTTGGGCTTGTAGATCGGTTATTTAGAAGTTCATGTTGGACCGCGGAACGTGAAGGGAAATAGTCTATACCTTGTAGCCTAAACTCAGATCCGCTTAAGAATACTGTTGTATGTAATAATGCCTGCTGCTGATGTGTTATGGTTGAAGTGCAAAAGCAAATCATGGGTTAAATGTAGGGGGAGGAATGAAGCCTGGGCTGCCAACCTATGGGATGGACGGGATGCCGTGATTCCCTCAATCAGCGCCCTGGAAAGAATACTTTAGAATTGTAGTATAGAAGAAGAGAGAGAGGGAGAGATGGAGGTTTTGTGTGATGGGGGTGGGGCCAGAGTCAGGATGGAGGATGGGGGTTAGGCGCCTCTTTCTCTCTCTGTCACTACTCTGTTTTACTTTTTAAAATCCATATAATCATATAGCGACTCCTTTGAATGGATGTTGATCCAAATGTCAATGTGCAAATAAGACGACATGTTTTGTTCGGCCATATGTATTCAGATTAGTTAAAGCACTAAACATTTTTTTTATGAAAACACATTTTCCAAAAAAATAACTTTATTAATATCTATTCATATTTAGTTCCACTGGGCTATATGTAACATTGTACACTTTCCCCTTCCCTTCTTTTTGAAGAATTGATAACTTGTTCGAGAATTGATATAACCTCTCAATTGTCGTCAACTATGGACAAACAGGCCTGGCTGGCTGGACCATGCACGATGGAAACTTTTTTTTGTCTCCGCAGAACAATAAAGACGTGATAAAAAACGAAACCGCATATTATATAGACGTATCCAAACGTAGCATAGCATATTTTATTTGTGGATCGTATTCGTTGCAGACAAAGTGTTCTCCACACTTGGAGACGATGGACAGTTGTGTTGACAACTTTTATATTAAAGCCCTTTAATTTCCAAACAATCACAAAGGAATAGCCTGCATGCCCTCTCCCAGCCCAGTGGCCCGCGGTCGTTTGACATTGAACAGAATAGCCTAAATATAAATAATAATAATACTAATATAAATCGAATGCCTGCTAAGTTTAAAGATTGAACCAAACGGATTTGAAAACGGTGTGGTTTTAAGTTTCAAATATAAAGCAACATTATTTTGAAGTTGCAAGAGGAGTTCACATTAAGCAAAAGAGCCAAATGCTAGCCTTTAGCTAATAGCCTAAAACTTGGTCCTATATGTGAGGGTAAATTTAAAACTGAATTATGTGTGCATAAAATGTATGCAATAACGTGTTTATTCTATATATGCAGATTGATGGAAAACCTTTGAACTCATTTTGGTTATGCATTTCAAGACTAATCCAATCTCTCCTTTGGGATGGGATACCCTCACTTTTTAGGCTCACTCCCATTGTCAAAAAATATGCTAATTGAATATTAACAAAGAGCAGAGAGGAACAATGGCGTTAAACTTGGTTTTTTAGATCTGTTAGCTTTAAAAACTTTTAATGTATTTAATATTTTGGAGTGTATTCGAACGAAATCAATGTATCTGATGCACTTTATATGTTTTGGAGACACATTCTGAGACTTTAGTCAAATCGTTCAATTTGGTTTCCTGCTAATGCATTGGGAAAAATGTTAAATATATAGACGATTAGCACTTTTTATTAGTATATTAATATCGATATTTGATTGTTACAAGTATAGAATATCGTTTGGTGTTAGAATTATTATGATGGCCTAATAATTGGTTTGTCAATTGTCACTGCATGGTGATAATAATAATCTATCGAATAGAAATGGGGGTGGACCATGAATTAAAGAATGTCCCATGTGCATATGAACAGAATAGATGTATCCCAAAATATTCTTTAATAATTAATTTTCATCATTTTCGATAAATACAGGTTTATAACGTCTATTTGAAAATGAATGAAATATCCTGTAGCCTGCATTTTACTTTTTTCTCGTTTTTTTGCTTTTTTAAGCTGCCGGTGACGTATATATGGGAGGCACATAGTTTTGGTGTTGTTTCAATGATCTAATATATTCGTGTTTGGCTCGCTCTCTCTTTCACCAATCGCAATTAGAAACAAATAAACATTTAGCAGCTTTTTTGAACTTCCATACCTGATGACGGTCGATCTGAATACCGGGTACAATACACCCAGGCCGGCCACAGCATCGACTTGTTCGAGCCGGCTTGGGAAGAGTCCGTGTCGGAGCTCAGGCACTGATCCCCACCACTACCACCACCACCATCTCCTCCTTCCAGGGGCTTGAGGTGAGGCACGTCGGCTACGATTTCTGCTTTTTTGGCCTCCCCGCGTCTGCCATCAGACCGGGGGGACGACGAGAGCTCCTCGGACCCTCGATCCTCCCCTCCCCTTCCACCTGCTCCGCCGCCACCGCTTCGCTGTTGTAGCACTGGGACGCCGGAGGAGGTCTTGGAGGAGGCCCTGCTGATGCTGCTCTGATGAAGACTCCGCTCCGTCCGCAGCACTGCGAGGCGCTCCTCCTCTCGGGCCAAAGTCCCGTCTTTCCTCCGGATGCATCGGCCGAAGTCTGGCCTCAAGATGTTGTCGATGTAAAAGTTGGTGATGCGGTGGTTGTGGTGGTGATGGTGATGATGATGGGGCTGTATGGGTGCCTGGAGGAGAGGCAGGATGGCCCGGTTGGACTCGTGGTGGTGGTCCTCTCCCCCTGAGGAGTCCTCTGCAGGTCGCTGATCCCCGCTTCGGCGATCATTTTCTTCCATACTTGTGATGATGCAGCCTTTTAAAAGGACTCAAGTCTAGTCTTGGCACTTTTCACAACAAGGCCTCGCTGTGCCGCTCCAGCGTTTATAAATCCGATGTTTTTGTTCGATTTTTAAATTATATTATTATTATGTTTTCTCCCCCGTTGTGTTTTCGATAGTATCTCTGAATAAACTATATTGTTTTTGCTCTGAAAATCCGCCTCTTATATCATACTTCAAATCATGCTCTGTTGTTATTATTCCGCATGGCTATAACTTCTGTTTTTTAAGAAAGAAAAAGAAAGTAAAATACAGCATATACCATTTCATTCGTGCAAAATAATTGTTAAAAATGCCCTCTTTTCTTCCTCCAAACACACACACATACATACACTCAACACACACACTGGTTGATGCTTCCAACAGCGCACTAAAAACTACGATGGGCTAAAGAGGCGCTAAGTGCTGCTCAAATACTTTCACTACCGATTTTGGGTTCTCATTTCTGATTGGCCACCGGGCTACCCGGTGACGCGCCAAATAGACACGTGCCTCGAACCAGTCAAGTTGACGAAGATGCGTCACGTGACGTTCCCGGCATCCTCCTGGGGGATGGATCCATCCCCGAAGGAGACGGTCCGTGTCCCATTGCCCGGAGGCGCGGCTTGCCGCGCTGTGATTGGCTGGTTGCTTGGTCGTCAGCGGAGACAGCGTTGTGGAGGAAGGCAGAGACAGAGAGCTACCCTGTTTCTGTTTGTTTTTGACTATTTCCCTGGGATACCATGTTGTAATAGGTAACTATCACATCCAATATTAGCTCTGGTTTAATAATCAACCTCTGGCCATTCATAAAGATGTTCCACGAGTGTTTTAGCCTGCTTTTAGCCTAATACAAGTTAATAGAGACTTCATAGTTAGAGTATATATCGACTATACATGTGAAATAACAATAGGTTTAAAATCAAACGCCTCTGCTCGTGCAATTTATATGATGCAATTAACTGGTGTGTTCTTTTCCCCCATCTAGGATGTGGATTCAACCACTATCACCACTGCGGTTCTAGGATAGGCTGTTTCTAAGGTGTGTTGAGTAAAGGACATATCCACTCAAACGTGCAATGAATAGAGACCCTTAAGCAAATACAATTGATTTATCCTATATTATAGGTCTAAAATCATCATCATCATCATCATCATCATTATCATCATCATCATCAACAACAACAACAATAATAATAACCAGAAGATTATAGCAATATATTCATATCTATTTGTGTATTTATTTAAAAATAAATCAACTAATGCCCTGTCATTCAGCTTACTGGATGCATGATGTCAAAGTGGATGCTGCAAGGTACCAATTATTTCTTGCCTGGATATTTGGCTCCTGCGTGTTAACAGCAGAGGGCTTTAAAAATACCAAGCGATGCCAAGAGAAGCTGTGGGCTGAACGGACACCCCTCCACTCCCACCCAGATGCCTCGGGTCAGAAAGAGAATGCAGGCCAGGCGTAAGAGAGAGGGAGAGAGCAAGAAAAAAGAACACACACACACACACACACACACACACACACACACACACACACACACACACACACACACACACACACACACACACACACACACACACACACACACACACACACACACACACACACACACACACACACACACACACACGCCACAGCGCTAATGTAACACCATAGCATGTGACAGAATGACACCGTGAATCCCTGTATGTAACCAGTGAACGATGCTGCTTTCTGAGACAGCACGAGACATTAGAAATAAAGCCATTTGGGTGGAGTTATAGAGTATAGCCATGGAAATGCCCAAACGCTGCTTGTAGGAGTTGGCATGCGTTGGGTGACAGTCTGCCATTATACCTAGGCTATATCTACGGTATGGGCTACGCACATAAGCAGGTTTTATCATCCAGGGTAAAATCTGAAGGAAAGGACAAAAGTCATTCTGTATCAGCTCTCATTTATTCGTCATCTGTGACTCTTCCCGAAGAATTGAAGAATTGAATTCCCTCCCAGAATTGAATAAATATAACCATGTCATAGACAGGCCTATAGTCTGTTCCTATACTGACCCATTTTTTGGACACATGCCCATCCATGAGGCCAGCCAGCTATAGCCAATAATGATAATTTAATTCCCAAAACTGTGACTTTTGGCCCATGCAATATAGGACATTAGCTGGGCTGCATATTACTGTAGCCTAATCAGCTCCGAGGCGAGGCCACTTTGCAGATAGGCCTACCAGTTAGTTGTCAGGCAGATTGGTGCTCCCTTAGATGTTCCCTTAGAAGTAAATAATCAGCCCAATCTCACCCTTAGCTTGCACGGAAAGTGGCTCCGACTTGCCCCCCCCCCCCCCCCCCCCCACACACACACACACACTGAAATGTAACCTTTGATACTTGCAGGTCAGCCGTATAGACAAATGTAAGCATTGAAACAGGAAAACATGAAACATGCATGCCATTTAATATTCGAGACACGTATATGCATGACTGAAGAAAGCATCGTTTTGGCACAGTGTCGAATAGCCCAAGGTGATTGATATTTGTTAGTAGGATAGACTGTTGCAGTTGTTTTTAAGGTGTGTGTTGTCGTTTCTTTCTCAATTTTCCTCAATCAGTTACAGCCGGATTAGCTGCGTATAGACTATTATAAAGCTTATTTTACGTTTTGTTTTCAGGGCTATTGACTAATCTTTTATGGCAAGGCAGAATATTCATCAACAATTCTCGCATTCAATAAAAAATGATTTTATTTTTAAAATTCTCAGCATTATCGTATACTTTATAAAATATAAACAGAAGAATAATAGGATAAATTATCTGTTTATAGGCTATACTGAACACAGCTGCTCTGCCCTTGAGCAAGACACTGAACCCATTTCCCACGGCTCTCCAAAAGCACATTTCAGATGCAACAGTGCAAGTGAACTTGGCCAGTAATGACCACCAAACAAACAACATTCAATAAAGCATGTAGGCCTAATGGGTTAATGAAACATTTACACATTTTTTCTTCTTCGTCTTTTTTCTTGCTTGTTAGTATTTACCGTATGTTAGCACTTAAACCCCATGATCCATATTCTGGGGGAAAACATTAGTAGAATATAGCAAATTGACAAGAATGAACATTTGCAAATGGTATTGGCTTCGACTATTTTCAGCAAATGTATTTTTTCTTTTCAGGGTCACTGTAAAGCGAGAACAGAACATCCAGGGTTTAAAGGGGCGTCCCAACCATTTTCAACATATTACATTGATATGCCTTGGATATGTGTGTAAATAATAATAAAGTCCCCACAGTAAAATGTTGCGTGGTTAATTTGAGCCTTTGGGTCCAAGATATGTACTGTATATGGTTGGGCAAACCTGCTATTTCATATTCCAAACGTTCCACACCTTTGTAATTCTCTAGATTCATTTATTTATTTCAATATTATCGGATACAATTGCCGTCACTAGTTACAATAATACAAATACCAAACGTTGTTGGACATATAGCTTACAGTATGTGAGGCTACTACTGGTCGATAATACGCCATTCAGTGCTTGCAGTCTCTGTCAGGCGTCAGGCCTACAGTATATAGGCAGCTATAGTCACAGCTATAGTTACCACAGATCGCTTAATGTTTTGTTATAAGATAGTCTTAAGCAGGATAGTTTAAACCCTTAAGCTTTCATTTAATCAGATTTTGCCCTGTTTTGACTTTTTAGTATAGCCTATAGCGGAGGCTGCGGCTCCATGTTCATCTGGCTACATTTTAGCTCCAGCCTCGCCCAAGATGAACACTGGGAGTTATGTAGGCTATTATTATTATTTTTCTTTTTAAATAACTGTTCTGATAATTTCACATCTCTCCTTGTACGTCTACTGCATATCCGGTGTGTTCCACTGTAAACTACACAACTTCCAACATGTTTTACACGTGCACTGACTAAGAGTTAAATAAACACCCAGGCTTCTACAGTGTGTTAACCGGGGCCCTGCTCAGCACGCTGGCCAAAGAAGCTACCGGCCTATAGCCATACAGGCCGTGTGATGCGGTCTGTTTGGACAGGACGCCTTGGTCAGGCCCGAAGCTTGAAATTGAAGAGACAGCTTCAGTTGTCAGGGGTCCCGGCATCTGTCACTTGTGTTTTTTGTTTTGTTTTCTCACTTTTCTCTGAGCATGTTTGCATTGGAATCTCCTCTGTCTGATTGTCTATAGCATAGTGGAATGTGCATATTAGTCATCGATTCTTTTCTAATGTAGCCTATTTTGATGCTATTTATTGATGAATTGAATACATAGGAACGCAATGGGAACAAAGTACCAGGAGTATTTTGTGTTATTTACATTTCCGTCTAACGTGATTCAATCAATAAATTAACGAATGAATCAATCAATCAATCAATCAATCAATCAATCAATCAATCAATCAATCAATCAATCAATCAATCAATCAATCAATCAATCAATCAATATGGCAAACATTGACATAAGCCTTGACAGCGATTGGGCCCATATACACGGGTTATAGCTATAGTACAGTATATGGCTATAGGCCTATACAGCAACGGACTGTAATTGTAATAAGACTATGCCATTTTAACGCATATAAGACAACAAACTTTAACAAAAAAAGGTCTCTCTTTCAAAACCTGTAAATCCTGGTTATATTTATTCTGTTTATTCTGGGTTATGGTTTTCTCTTATCAAACCACGTGAACTTGAAAACCCAAGCACGGATAATGGGGTCTAAACAATTCGACTTTACAGGCACTTTACAGGTAATTATCCTTGCCAATAGTAGGCCTACGTTCTTTCATGAAAGAAAAATCAATTATCTATTTCATTCACACACACAAAAAGAAAGGGACGAACTCGGCCTCTGACCATCCTGGTCCTCTCTCTTGGGTCACACATGCACGGCTGCCAAAGACCGTGATAGGTGCAGGGCGATGCCTTTATGCGACACCATGGGGCGAAAAGCATAAATGTAAGTGGGTAAATGAGCTTTAATATGACGTTTAGAAATTATCCTGTTGCATTCATATATTATGACGCTATTTTGCGACTAATCAGATTTGTTTGTAGCACGCGCAAAGTTCGTAGAGCCACATTTATTGTTTCATTGTTTCATCAGCCTATAGTCCAGCCTACTAACCAACCAGTTTTGGAAGTCTGGAATATAATTTCCATTGCATAGGCTGCTGGACACCTTGACTTTCACTGGTTTTGCAAACTTGTTTAGGCTAATGCATTTGTTCACGGCTTATATGCATGTATACAGCTCAGGTGTTGATTAACCTATTTTAGGCCCATATGTTTTTTTTTAATTGTCACGTGCTGCAGCAGAAGGATTGCAACTGTGTTAAATGTATTACGTCTATATATTACTTATGTTATGCCGATTAATGGCAATTGAATTGGCAAATTTCAAGCATTTGTGATTTTTTGTTTGAGACAGTTTTCGTCGTCGAGAAACCATTGTTTCGACCCAAACAATGATAAAAAAAAAACACCTTGAAAAACGAATCAAAGATCAACTAATGCTAAGCTTTGCACAATAACTTTTTATGGCTCTCTCTTCTATAAAGATATAGCTGCTGATCTAGCTGCTGTCTGTGGTCTCAGGAGACTGTAGAGGTCCGTGCACGGTGATATGAGTCCTGCAGAGACAAAGCCGGGGTCACCGTGGACCCCTCCGCTTCCTGTCCGCCTTTTGAACAACAAACTGGAGGAAAAGAAACACGAGGGGGTCGCCGAGGATGAGAGGCAGAGGTTAGGGGACACTTCCTATTTTCTCTCTGTCAGGATAACTTGTGTGTTAAACTCAAATGTGCGAAACGAACCGAACACAATAATATCCACACTTTGGAAAACTTTTGATTGCTCGGATTTGAGTTGTTTTTAAAAGGGAACTCCACCCATTTTCAACATTTTAATATTTCATTAATATACCTTAGAGATTTTGTGTGGTGATGATAAAAAAAAAAAAGTTCCCCATATTCTGTATTTCCTAAAATGGAGGTCTGAAAAAATCTTGAACATGGTGAAATACATCTGATGACATCATTAAGATGTATTTCACCATGTTAATGGTTCACATTTGCATCCTCTCAGGATTTTTTTGAAAATGGGTGGAATTCCCTTTTAATAGCTGTTAATAGAAGATAATCAATGTAGCCTACGACTCAGTATACGTTTCCGGGTCGTGTTGTGCATTCCGGCTATATGGCATTTCGTTTGGTCGTTTAACAATTAAGTTATGTAGGCCTAGGCTAGTAGTTGAAGTGGTTGAGCTTTAAAAGGTCTAGTAGCCTATAAGTAATTTATTATATTTTAAAACATATAGACAATAAATAAATAAGTAAATAAACCAACCAACAAAAAATAAGAATAAATACCGTATCGAAATCTACAGTCTTTAATATGCGCCTACCTGCAGCAGGCCCCTCTCTCTCTCTCCCTATCTTTCTTCTTCGTCTCAGTTCACTTCAGTTCCACAACTGTCCCGAAGTGTCTCCCGACACTTTCTCCTTCCCCGCAGGCCTGCGATGACGACGGGACGTTTACTTCAAAGGGCTCCGTCCCGGGACTTGTTGACGGGTATCAATTACTGCTTTAATCCCCATGATCGCCCTGCCGTGGATAAAACCCCCGTGAAAAGCCAGCAGGCATGCAGGGCAGGCCGGCCTGGGGAGTGAGCCAGCTTGGGACGCTGCCCTCTCCCTCTCTCAGCTCCAGTCGTGCTTTGCGGCCTGGTTTTGTCCGCCTGGGCCCACAGGCTGGTCTTGCATGAGTTACCAGCTCCAGACGACAAAGAAGAGGTTTTGGTCGATTGCTTTTTAATTTTGAAAGGCTAACCTTTTTCCTTTCTCTCACACACACCCAGACTAAGAGATAAAACCGCATGGGTCGAAACAGTTGCTCTTTAGTTAATATTTTAGAAGAACGAGGTAAAAATGGCAAAAAATATGCATTGATACTGATTGAGAACATTAAAATAATTACAACGTATTATGTAAAAACGTACAAAAAATGTTTGTTTGTTTTCGTTTTAATTCTAAACAACAATGGCCAGCCATATCCAGATAGGCCCTATCCTTTCACACACACACACACACACACACACACACACACACACACACACACACACACACACACACACACACACACACACACACACACACACACACACACACACACACACACACACACACACACACACACACACACACACACACACCTGAATTTCCCAAAACATGAAAAAGAAGTTGGTCAAGAAAGTGTTTTCTCTTAATTGACGGTTTTCCAAAGGCATGACCTTGACCTAACAGAAGACCATTTCCCTGTTCCATATGCTTCTCCCCCATACACTCATTCAGCCATCAGGCCATATATTATTATTTCACTAAAATATCATATAGTTTAAAATGCCCTAATTAATTTTCTTCCCCTTTTTTAATCTTATCTTGCTGATTGAATCTGGTTGTTAAGTAAGTACCAGTGTCTGTAAAACCCTCGGGAAGTTTTCTATTAGTCGCTCTCTGGCTTCTCTCTATACACTTTGGCTTCTGCAGGACAGTCTCCGATTTTCAATTAACACCCCTGTTATAAAAACGTAATCATGCCTTTTAATGATCTGATGACAATATTCAATCTACAGAGAATACAGCTTAGGGGCTGTCGAGAATGAAAATCACTAGTGTAACAAAGACAAATGTTTGTTTCCAGAGTCCTCCTTTCCTTACTGGTTTGCAACATGGCAGGACCTTGACCAAGTCTGATAGCCTTTCCTTTGCAGAAATTTGTTGTCCTGCACGTCTGAAGCATGCACTTGTTATTAATGTGAGTATAGTTGCAAGGGAAGAATTGATTTTCATGCGTCATAATCATGCTAAAGTTTCCACATCTTTTAGTTAATTCGGAATTAGCCTACAATGTACATTGTTACAGTATATACTGCATTTTACAGAGTATAAAAGTAGGCTATATGTGTGTGTGTGTGTGTGTGTGTGTGTGTGTGTGTGTGTGTGTGTGTGTGTGTGTGTGTGTGTGTGTGTGTGTGTGTGTGTGTGTGTGTGTGTGTGTGTGCATGTGTAAGCGCGTGCACGCACATGCATGCGTATCTGCGTGCAGGTGTGTTACCTGCATACACACACAAACAGCTTATATGTAACAGCTTATACAGGGCAACACTGGATGCCATACATTGGGCATGTATCCAAAGTCTTTCATTATTCACTTTGCTTTCAATCTCAGGACGACCAGATTATTTGAGGGACAGAAGTATTGCATGTGTGGGACAAGTGTGGAAACAGGTCGAAAAAGGGTTATATTAAAAAAAAATAGTTCAGAATATTCAATTCAAAAATAGCAAAAATAGCAGATCTAGAGCTTGTCAAGTGTATAGTGAATGTAGTGGCTCCATCCATCTTCACAGCTGCCCACTACTGCTTTGCTTTACCCTATTGGAAAAATATTTCTCATGTTATTTTTTTGTCAGACTTAAAAGCATATAGCAAGAAAAGGCACAATGAGAGCCTTACAGCAAAAAAGCCAATTGACTAACTATTAGGACTTTTGCGCACTGATGTCAGTCAGTGTGCCAGTCAGTTTGTGTGTCCAGTTGTCCACTGCAAGGAGTAACAAACCCTGTAACCCATTCTCAGTCCACAAAGTTATATTGTGAACACATTTGAGGTGAAAAAGAACCAAAACAGATGCCAAGTACTGATTCATATTTGATCTGAAACATTTATAGTTCAACACTTTGTTAGTTTGACACAATTTTAGTGAGCCATCTGTACTCTTTGTTACTATGGGCAACAAGTTAAGCAGCCTTTACCCCCTCCTTTAACAAGCACCTTACACTTTTCATATTCATTCATACATTAGTCATGTAGGTGATTAACCCTGCTGAACACAGTAAACAGTAAACAAATGGTTTAACAGTGAGGATTTTCAGTGTAGTACATTTGAACAACAAAAACAGTTTGAAATATTTTTGGAATATTTAGCATTTGTGTTTTCAAATGCTTTGAGATTATAAAATCGTTTTCACATGCAAATATTTGAGAATCACAGATTTAAAGGTAATATAGGGAAGTTTAGTTTGTACAAAATCTGAGTATCACAGACTTAAATTTAAATTTGAATTGAACTCCACCTGACCTCCACTCCACTATATTGGCTCATTTTGAAACTGCTGGAGTCTGTTGTGTTGTGATTGGCTAAAACACTGCCTCACACACAAAGTTCTGAACCGTTTGCAACGCAACGCAAGTGTCTGTCTGCAGGGACACAGCTGCAACATTAAAATGTGGCTAAACGTTGTCTATAATACCTCTTTAAACAGTAACACAAACAGGCAAAAAATGCAACTACCAATACTGTATGTACAAGTAACTTTACTGAAAAACAAGCCATTGGCTGCTTATAATAAGCAGACATGGCAACACTGGGGTGTGGGTCAAAGGTAGCCTCAATGGTTCCCTCTTGTGGTTTCTTTAAAGGGGACATGACCATTCCCACATTATTACAGGTCTAAAATGCATAGGCCCACACAGTCTTTGGGTTGACCTTGACACAGCCTTAGATCTTTGAATGTAATTTGACATTGAGTGAATTAGTGAAATGTTATGCCATGGGTCAGCTGGTTGGCCTACCAACAGACTAGCCAATCAAAGAGCAATCATCCCTCCTCCAGGCTATGGGATGTAATCACCTGAACGCCTGAATGAATCTCTTCACCAGAATAAAGAAAATGCTGATCTAAAAGCTCACAATGGGTAATGTGAACTTGTGATGCATTGTGAGATTGTAGAAGATCATCTATGGCTGGCCTTAGAATACGGGATGTTGGTCAAAAGCTGATACTTTATTAGCAGTTTGCAGATCTTACAGCGATAAGAAATAATGACACAAAAAGGCAAAGGGCCAGGCTTGTTTTGGAAAAAAATATGTAGGAGTAGTCTTAAAAAGTCTATTTTGAACAAAATACTAAATTAGATTTTACAACCTGCAAGAGTTATAGGCATAGAGGCCAAAGGATGAAGAGACAAGAATGTGTGGCAGAGGTTCTGTTGTCATGGCCTACTGGTAGTGCCCATGCAAAGTTTCACGCCCATCTGTCTGACGGTGCGGGAGATCAGCTGCTCACAGACTGAGACACTAGTGGACACATGGAGGGATCGATGGGCACACTGTTGGACTGAACGAGCAAAAACATAGTCACACACTAGCATTTCTGTACTGTCTTGTATGCTTGTGTACAGCCTCTGGCCTCACACAAACAACAGATGGAGCAGGGGGAGTCCACACACGCACACACATGCACGCGCGCGCGCGCGCACACACACACACACACACACACACACACACACACACACACACACACACACACACACACACACACACACACACACACACACACACACACACACACACACACACACACACACACACACACACACACACACACACACACCAAAGACATTTCTTAGACAAAGTATTGGCCCCTGTGCCCATGTGTTAGTCTGTGTGCAGGCACCATTGGACTGATTTGCATTGGACTGTACACATACTTCTTGCCTTAGAGGCCAAGTAAAGGGATATTCCACTTACAAAAAGATTTTTGGTCATTCTACTAAGTCTCACACCAGAGTTACTCCATTCAGTAATTAGATATTTGATGTTCATTTCAGCACATCCGCCTCCTTCCGCCTCCTTCCTATGCAAACCCGATATAACATAAAACCCCACCTTAACCATGACAGATTATTTGAAAACAACCCATCTTTTTCTGGTGACTGATATTGAATATGTGAGAGGGAAGTGGAATTTCATTACTGTTTTCATTTATTTTTTAAAATATTGTTTTATTAATTTGGGTGGGTATGCCCAGGTGGCTACATTTCCCAAAACAATATTTTAAAAATAAATGAAAACTGTAAATGAAATTCCATGGCCCTCTCACATAGTAGGAGGACCATATCAGTCACCAGAAAAAAGATGGGTTGTTTTCAAATAATCTGTCATAGTTAAAATGGAGTTTTAACTTATAATGAGTTAGTATAGGAAGGAGGTGGATACCTAAAATGATCATCAAATACCTAAGTAGTGAATGGAGTAACTTATAAACTGTATGGTGTGTTCACATGAGACTGAGTAGACCATAAAATGACCAAAAGTTTTTTTGAAAGTGGAATATACCTTTAAGCTCTGCCCCAAAGTTCGCACATGGGCATGTATATCAATATCGGTTATATAACTGCCAGGAGGCCGATCAGTACACATCAAGATGTAGGTCTAAATGTCTGTTTGAGGTCCTGTATAGGGACCCTGTTTTGGCTGGTGGAGACCTGTGCTCCCAGTAGCTGGCCAGTCGTTTGCTGCGTTCCGCAAATCTGAAAATTCAGAATCACAGGGAACAGCGATTCAGGCTGAAACCCCGGCTAATGCACAGGCACTTTGTTATCCCCTGGTCAGGATCTGAATCAATGTGTTTTTTCCACTCTAGGAAAGGGTCCTCTCAAGGAAAGTGTCCACGTGTACAAGGTGCGCACGCACGCACGCACGCACGCACGCACGCACGCACGCACGCACGCACGCACGCACGCACGCACGCACGCACGCACACACACACACACACACACACACACACACACACACACACACACACACGCATAGCCTACTCACTAGCAGTAACCTACTGGGCAATTCATTATATTGTCTTTTGTGGCTGGGCTTTTGGATATTATACAATACCAATTTCTATGCTGAATATCTTTTAGGCCCCTAATGAGTTCTCAGTGTGGCGCCTCTTATAAAACAGCCCTCCCAGCCTCAATAAAATGATTAGAAATGCAAATGGGTCTACATGATTAGTTTTTCAATTTCATGGATTTAGTCCTGTGGTTGAATCTAAGAGACAACTAAATCTAGTAGCCAGCATTCCCTCATGGTACACAAACCGTGGCCCATGACCCAAATTTGGGTTGTGGGAGATATCTATTGGGATCATGTACAGTACACCAATATTAGAATTCCAATGCGATTACATGAGTTGATGCAACAATCTATGAACAAATAAATAATACAATTATGAAACGACTAGAAGGCTAAAACGAAAAAAAAAAAAAAAAGACAAATGAACAATAATTACCATATTACATGAGGACAAAAGTAGTAGGGAATTTAGCCTGCAGGTTCCGCAACTCCACTCCACACTATTGACCCTGCCCACTCTAGAGGAGGCTTTAGTCTGATCAGTCTAGAACAAATGAAGTTTGAAATATATAGATGTTACTTTTTTAATGGCATACCGAAGTTCCTTTCAGGCATATTATATTTGGTAATATCACAATTGATGTGATATACAAATGTGTATAGCAGCACTATGTAACCTTTGTTTTAATGGGAACTAAAAACATCCAATCTGTAGCTTATGGTAGAGTTTGTTAAAACAATATACATTTGGGTGGTTGTATTTTGCTCTTCTATTGAGACATTTATACAGTGCCAAAGGTCATGTCAATGCAATTACAGAGGAATCTGGTTATAAATCAGTTATTTTCCACTATTTGACATACAGCAAAGTATAAATGGGTGAGAAAATTCCACCAGATGTTTGGTTAAGAACTTGAACACCTGCACTTGATAATAATCATGCTTTAATCATTTTCGTACTGTTGGGCATCCATGTAAAGGCTACCAACAAAAAGTAAGGAATTCTCTTGGGAGAGCAGCAGCACACTTGGTGTCTATATGGGAAGTGAATGTTGGCCCAGTTCCCAGAACGGTCCAGTCAGCAGGGCAGGTTGACTGTCAGGTCTCCTACCAGCTCCACACTGGAGGCTGCCGCAAGCTGACTGGGAAGACACAGGCTGATGGACACAGCAGGGGCTCTGCTGTATCTGGGCAGGGCTGGGTAAAGACTAAAGAGGGAGACTACTTTACATTACTTAATTATTCACGATCCCTTTAGATAGTGGGCGTTTTCATATAATCACACAGCTTATCTTGCATATAGAACAGTAATGGTTATGAAAAAGAAAAGACATTTTAGTCTCAGTTACTAGTAATTGAATTACGTTTATACAACATATTTCTTCCCTATGTAATGAGTTGACTGGCCAATGATGATAGGCTACTATCTATGTCTATGAGTCCACTGGCCATCAACCACGCAACGGTCTTGAATTTAATTCAAGCTTGAATGTACAGTATCATCTCCATCATTCTACAAGGAAGCCAACATAACTCTATACCCAAAATGGTCAGATTGGTGAACCAATAGACTTTTCAGCCGTGATCACTATTCAGTGTGCGTGTGTGTACTGTGTACTGTATATCCTATCCCTGTGCCCTCAGCAAGAAGTGCAAAACGCACATCAGAAAGTTTTCTTTCTGAGATTACTCTCTTTTGCAAGGTGAAATATAGATGAGCAATGTTGAAAAGAACATATACAATACAATGCTAATACATTGATACAAAAACAAGTATCGTCACTATGTGTTACATCCTCAAGTAGTGCCCAGTCTATCTAGTTAATTGGACTATATCTTCTGCAGTACCCCCCTGTATGTCTGTTTTCCTTAAGCCTTTCTCCAGTACAGTATAAGAATAGATGATCTTCCACTTATGAAGACACAACTTAACACCAGGGAAGAGGAGGGGGATCCACCACATGGGCAAATGGTTTTATATTAATCAATGTGCTACGTCACATCATATGTGTCTGTGGAGAAGATGTCTAAATCTGACCATCATACCTGTATGGTCATCAGGTGACATCGGTCTCATTAATGTAGCTGTCAACCAACCGGCAGATCCAATTACTGCTCTCAATTTGCTCCCAGTCTGATGCATAGCCTCTTTCAAACGAAAGCACATAGACGGAGGAATGGGAGCAGACAGATGCATAGCCGAGGGCAGCAGAGTTGTTGAAGGGACACAAGGTCGAAAAGACAAAAGGAAGCGAAAGGTGGTGACCAAAGATGGTGTCTGCATGGTGGTGACTTTGGTGAATTGTCTAAATCATAGATAATGCCTCTGGGTATGTTGTGTCGCATGAAGCCCACAATAAGTCTATCTGCTGTTGCTATATAGCCTACTATCGGCTATTTTTGGCAGGTGACAGCATTGACAAGTATGTAGGGCTTAAATGGGGATGTTTGAATTTTCTACCTGCAGGGTCAGGCTACCAGCTACATCATTAATGTAGCTGTCAAAGAGATGATCCCAATTACTGGTCCTAATTGGCCGCATCCCAGTTTGTCAAGGTCTTTTAGAGCTGATGCCTCCTCCGTGATTCAACACACCGTCACGTGTGTGTGAGTGTGCATGCGTGTGTGTGTATGTGTAAGAGAGAGGAAGAGAAAGAGAGAGAGAGAGAGAGAGAGAGAGAGAGAGAGAGAGAGAGAGAGAGAGAGAGAGAGAGAGAGAGAGAGAGAGAGAGAGAGAGAGAGAGAGAGAGAGAGAGAGAGAGCAGTGCAGCTAGAGCACATAATCTGACAGTTGACACCTTCTAATGAATGAAGTAATTGTTGCAATTATCTATGAATACCAGAAGATTGGACTGTAGAGGAAATTACATCTTATAAAAATAACAGGTAGCCTATCCTACACATATCCCAGAGCAAGATAAGATAAAGAAAACAGTTCAATTATATTACAGCTGTTTTCAACAAGCCTTGAGTGATGATGAAAACCCATACAGTATACCATTATATGACATGAGAGGGAAGGTGGTGGTAATGTTTGTGGTCATGAGGAGGAAGAGGAGGAGGACGAAGATGGAAAACTTGGTCAAGATAGTCAAGACAAGGCAAAGGATAAGAAGAGATTTGGCTGGGAAGAAGTTCAGACACCCGCATCATTGTTAGGCAGATGTTTTTAAACAATCGATATTTTTGACATTTTTTATTATCATGAGAACAATGGCTTCCTGTAGAAATCCTGCAATTTAGCATAGATTCCATGATGCGCATGGTGGATGGGCTTTTGAAATGTCCACAGCCAACCAAGTAGAAAGAAATTGTAGCATTTTATCATGAACATTAGTGAGGACGAATTATATTAATTTAACTTTATTTGCAGTTATTTATTTTTTTTTAAGTGGTCTGTTGTTATTTTGTGAAAACACCCCTTAAGGGCTGTTTCCCCTACCCCGAAATATGCCTAGAATGGGGCTAAGGGGTGTTGTTCAAGTTCACCTACTGTATATGCATCACTCCAAAATGCAATCCATCCCAAATTTTGCTATATATTGTCTTTCCACCATGTCACTAGTGTGTTGACACTCACACTTTGTTGTTCGTTGTTCAGGTGAACTGAACAACACCCCAATTTTAAACTTATTTTGAGGTAAGGGAAACAGCCATTAAGGAGTGTTTTCACAAAATAACAACTGGACCACATTAAAATAATAAAGTAAAAAAAAACTTTTGGTGTGGAATTCTAAGTAATCAAAGTACAAATTATAAGGTAGGCGTATGATACTGTATGAATAGTCTACATTCAATGCTGTATTAAAATGTCGCTAAAACAAGAGTAAATAGCAGAACTATATTTCAGGCTTAATGTAGAGGCTTAATACCTATAGTGTAGGTATTAAACGCCACGGTGCCTTCAAACGCCACGGTGCCGTGACCATAGACACACCCGTCTTTGAGTTGAAGCAGACATTGACGGGTGAGGGCAAGTATGGCGAGGACTCTAAGCTCATATATGACCTCAAGGACCAAGGAGGAGAGCTTCTGTCCCTCAGATATGACCTCACAGTGCCTTTTGCTCGCTACCTGGCCATGAACAGGGTTACCGACATCAAGCGCTACCACATTGCCAAGGTCTACCGCCGCGACAACCCAGCCAAGGGCCGCTACAGGGAGTTCTATCAATGCGATTTCGACATCGCAGGTCAGCACGATCCCATGATTCCCGATGCAGAGTGCTTGAGGGTCGTTCATGAAATCCTCAGTGAATTGGACCTGGGAGACTTCCGGATCAAGGTGAATGACCGGCGTATTCTGGACGGGATGTTTGCAGTGTGTGGCGTGCCAAAGGACAAATTCCGAACTGTCTGTTCGACAGTCGACAAGCTGGACAAGATGTCCTGGGAGCGGGTGAAGGAGGAGATGGTCAAGGAGAAGGGGCTGTCAGAGGATATAGCGGACCAAATCGGGGAGTATGTGAGCATGGAGGGTGGTCTGGCCCTGGCACAGAGTCTGCTCCAGGACTCCAAGATGAAAAATAGCCCGGCGGCGTGCGCCGGCCTCAAGGACATAAGTCAGCTGTTCAACTACCTGGAGCTGTTCCAGGTCTCTGACAAGGTGGTGTTTGACCTCAGACTGGCCAGAGGTCTGGACTACTACACAGGCCTCATCTACGAGGCCATACTGAGCCAGCAGGCCGGGTCCACCACGCCCATGGAGGACAGAGTGGGCAGCGTGGCTGGAGGCGGCCGCTACGACGGTCTGGTGAGCAAGTTCGCCCCCAAAGCCGGGGTGGTACCCTGCGTCGGCGTCAGCATTGGCATCGAGAGGATCTTCTCCATCGTGGAGGCAAAGGCCAAGGGAGACGTGCGGACCACTGAAACCCAGGTCATGGTGGCCTCTGCGCAGAAGAACCTGCTGGAGGAGAGGCTGAAGCTCACAACCGAGCTCTGGAGCGCTGGCATCAAGACCGAGACCATGTACAAAAAGAGCCCCAAAATGCTGAAGCAGCTGCAGTATGCAGAAAAGATGGGAGTCCCTCTAGTTGCCATCCTGGGAGATCAGGAGCTGAAAGACGGAGTGGTCACACTACACATCGTTTCCACCAGAGAGGAGGTTTCCATACCAAGGGGAGATCTAATAGCAGAGATCAGGAGAAGGACCTCGGGGGTCTAGCTGTCGACTCTCTGCCCGACAACAGCCGCTCCGCTTCACCCGATTGGCCAACGTACATCACACAGAGTAAGAATTTTACAGGACCCAACCAATACAGTTCCTTAACCTCTTAGATGACAGCATATATTAAAACTAATAATATCTGAAGGATGCAACCTCTCCATACATTGCAGATGGACACTATGGAGCAAGTCTGGCGTATTGATTAATTGATTGACTTTTCCATTAACATCTTGGAGATTTATATATATATATATATATATATATATATATATATATATATATATATATATATATATATATATATATATATATATATATATATATATATATATATATATATATATATATATACAGTGTATATATATATATATATATATATATATACAGTGTATATATATATATATATATATATATATATATATATATATATACAGTGTATATATATATATATATATATATATATACAGTGTGTATATATATATATATATATATATATATATATATATATATATATATATATATACAGTGTATATATATATATATATATATATATATATATATATATATATATATATATATATATATATATATATATATATATATATATATATATATATATATATATATATATATATGTATATATATATATATATATACAGTGTATATATATATATATATATATATATATATATATATATATATATATATATATATATATATATATATATATATATATATATATTATATATATATATATATATATATATATATATATAGGCCTATATATATATATACTGTATATATAGGATACATACAATACATAGGATAGGCCTACACATATATATGAAGACACTTTTATTCTTACTAGAATAAGTGACTTGATATGATATGACATGATATAATTGAAGGTGATTTCAATTGTTGCTAGCTAGCACTGTAATAGTAAATAAGAGAAGTAATTTGGTGGTTGCTATACCATATTTCTATATATTTCTTTACAATAAAGGACTATTCCTGCTATTTCATGTGTACAAATTACACACTTGTATACCATTATACACCTTATATACCGGAATATACTAAATTATGCACTTGACTGAAAATTAAAATATAATCATGCATCTCAGCTGTGTGCTTTTTGAGACTCATATGTACAAGACAAGTACTAACATTGACTGATAGTGAGTGATGCTGTTAAAATCTATGCCAATGCATATCTACAATCTTCCCATCCAAACATCCGGTTTAACTACACGGGGGTGGCTTGTTTCTATGATAAAAGGGTAATTATTACAAACATCCGCCTGAGACTTTAAACACTTGGCAGACGATTATTTTAAAGTATTATTTAAAATATAACATACACTATGGACGACTGGATAGCCAGCGAATCGGCTAAAATATCAGATGAGGTATAGTGAACACCCCTGTGTGTTTCCAACATGCTGCGGTCCAAGGCGCGCTCAGCCGATTTTGGCGCTAGAGTGGGGCGGGCTGGGTGAACGGCTCAACTCACACAGAACATACATCCTCAATGTTTTTATTGTGCTTTTAACACTTTTCCTTTTTAAAAAAAAATCAACAACAACAACACCGCAGCAATACGAACGTTCATGGACAATCATCATGTCTGACGACGAACCCAAAGTCCCCGATGAGCTTTTCAAAGACGTCAAATTCTATATGGTCGGGGACATTGACCAGAAGGTGAGCTCAGTCCACCAGCACTACTGTAGTGTGTTGTAAAGCTTTAGCTTAGCGTCAGTTAGCACGATCCACCATAGGAAGTCTATGGACAGAGAGCAGCTTAGCTGACTTGTTGGGGCTAATCTTGCTAAAGTGTTGAGAGCAGGCTAACTTTGTGGTCTGTCTCTGGGCAGTCACCCCTGGCTTGTAGAATATGACGCGTCATGTTTCTTTATTATTATTGTTGTTTTTTTGCAACGAGTCTGCAGTTAAGCGTGCACGGCGGTGATCATAAAAGCGGGCTAGCACCAGTGAAGTTTCGCAGTTGACAGATGATGTGCTAACTGCAGAGCCATGTAATATGGACAAAATTACGCAAACTCCGTTTACTTAATGGGGCCAGTCCAATGGCGGCTCTTCTACATAGACCTCTGTCGAGAACGAGGTAAACAAATGGGGACTATAAGTGCTGGAGGGCTGTACGCAGACTCTTTAATGATCTTAAATCCCTTTACTAGGCCTACAATGTAAACATAGCAGAGACTAGTTGCCACTGTACAATACCTTAACAGTTGGTATGTTGCACACAGGCTTGAAATAGTTTTCACTGCGCTGTTGAAAACAATGTATTTCCAACAGCGCTCAAGCGTTCGGTTTCTGCCCCCTCAGTGTCGCAACTGTTGGCTCTGGGCTCTGTGCTGTGTAGCTCTGATAGCTTGCATGGTTTCTTGGCTCATTAATAGATTAAGATAATTATTCATTTAGCTTTCTGTCTTGTCCTTGTGCTTTGGGTAAAATGTGTATATTTGTAGCATTATGAAGTGCCCGTTTGCAGACGGTGGGTTTTATGAAACGCTATTACACTGACATAACAACAGTTTTCACTTGGACCCAGCAATAGCTTGCTTAATTGGGCGCCTGCTTGTGCGCATGCGTCGCCGCTATTTGACTGAATGGTGCTTGCGGACCTGTGGCACTTCAGGGTACATCCTGCCACATAGTGATCCCAAGACAGCAGTGGCACACATTCCATTTGTTTTCATATTATTAATATTGAGCAGTGATCTTAAGGGGGAACTTCACACCTTTTCAACATTTTACTATGTCATTGATGTACCTTCGAGGTGTTAGGTAAACATGATAAAAAAGTTCCACCATTCCGTGTTTCCAAGAAATGGAGGTCTGAAGAAAGCCACTAACATGTTGAAACATCTTGGATGACATCATCAAGATGTATTTTCACCATGTTAATGGATTTCTTTAGACACTTTTTTTCTGAGAGCATACAAATGGAACCAAATGAACCCGGAAAACCCAGAAAAAATGTTGAAAATGGGTGGAATTCCCCTTTAAAGCACCCCCTACCAGCATGCTAAACACTCACTCTTGATAGGAATGGTATGGTTCAATGTCAGCTGACAGACATGTGACCTTGTGTTTTCCTCTTTAGCTGACATTTCGTTTGTTGTTGTTTGTGCACAAGCTAAACATACATTTAAAATTTGTTCTATTACCAATGTCTTCGTATACCCTAATTACTCCAACCAACACAATTACAGCTTGGACAAGGAGACATATTATTTGAATTGCCTTATTCATATACTAATGTTGATGATCCAGGGTGACTCCTCAGATTTTGTGTAGATTCATTTGCACATACATGTTATTAATCTGGAAGTCTGTACTTTTGTCCTTGTGCACGGTAGCTGTGAAAGTCTTGCAGGTGGCTCATTTGTGAGCTGATAAGTCTTTGTGAACTAGTTCTGCAAGTAATCTGTCCATATAATCACACTTGCCAGCTCTTGTAGGGTTTGTATATTTTACTGTTTGAAAGTTTTAAAGTCATGTGGTTTCTGTATTTACTGATGGTGTATGTTTCCATTATTGAGCTTATTGTAGCAACCAATTTGTATTGGGAATTTGGAGGGGCGGAGACATGGCCAAAGCATTTCTGGGTGTACCCACCAAAGGCGTCGAGAACCCATGGTCTAGTCTGCTTTCCACTAGTACACAATATTTGCTATTTTTGTTCTGTATTGTAATTCAGATATCGATGCAGTGTTACAGTATCTGTTGCGAAAGTTTGATCTCACATTTGTATGTTGGTGATGTGACGCTGGCCAGGTGGTGCAGCTGTTGAAAGCGGGGAAAGGCAAGGAGGTCTCCTACAATGCACTGGCCACACACGTCATCTCCGAGGATGGAGACAATCCGGAGGTCAGCGAGTCCAGGGAGGTCTTTGACCTGCCAGTAGTCAAGGTGAGAGGCCATAGATTTGTATGGAAGCATGCACACTTGCAAAACCCACTGAGAACTGATTGTACAAAAATATATTGTATATATGCTTCTCTGTCGGTGGTTCTTTTTATGTCAAGGACCCACAAAATGATCTGGACGTTAACAGCTTGTCCTCTGTTCTTTCCCCTCAGCCATCGTGGGTGCTGTTGTCAGTGCGATGTGGAGACCTGTTACCGTATCCTTTCATCATGACTTAAGTTAAAGATGCAAAATGCTACCATGTTTTGTGTCTGAACTAACGACTGACTTTCATCTTTCCATTTCAGTTAATCATAACAGATGCCAAGAAAATCAGATTTTAACTTAATCCCATTTATGAGATCCTCAATTTTTCTTATTCAAGAGTAAGAAGTGGAACATAATGCATTTCAATCCATTATGTTTTACCAATTCTAACAAAGTAAAACCCATATTACCAGAAAACATTTTAGAGAGAGCCTCTACTCCCTCCTGTTTGGCATCCGGGTTTGGTGCTCTCTGCTTTGTGGCTCTGCTGTCAAACCACAGTGGCCTCGATATAAGTGGTGTGACCTCCCACTCCCAGCTGTGGGTTTGATCCCACGGTGCCATTTTGCTGGTGGCCATCAGCTCCAACTGCCTGGCACGGTGCCCAACCAGCCCCATCCTTTTCCCCCTGACCTTGTCCCTGACTCGCAGGAGGCCCCCCTAGAGGTCCATCTTCACAACTACAAGATGTGGCTTTATGAATGTTAGCCTCACAAAGGATTAGACAAGGCCTTAGTCCCAAAGTGATGTACTTATCATATTGCTTCCCCTCCTTAACTGATGAAATTTGCAGAGTTACTGGCTTCTCCCCAGAGCCGGGCCAGGTATTCTTTGGGATGACGGTGTGTTTGCCCAGGGTAAGTGCATGTGTATACTTTTTGCAGGTTCTGTATTGTGCATTTATGTACATGCTATTGGAAATTGTGTAATTATACTTGCGTGAGCGGAATGGTCGGTGTAGGGGGGTCAGTGTTTGGTCGTCCCTCGGGGGACTCTGATTGGCTGGTTAGGTGATTAACTAATGTTAACGTAAGTAAAAAAGACCTTTATAGCTAATGTCATGAGTATTGGCTCACTTCGCTCATGGCCTACTTGTGCGCAGCGTGCAAGTTTGCACTCTACCGAGTGTTGATCTAGTTTGTTTTATTCCAAATTAACCTTAAAATCAGTAACAGAAGCAAACAGAATGTTCTAGCAAGCGGAACATATTCATTGTTTGTGTGTTTTTATGTTTGAAATCCCAGCTTTAATGAACAATGTGGGGTTGTGAATTTAACCTCTGTGAGCCTGTAGATTTGCTATTGTTGGGTCAATGTGCCTCCCAGAATAGGGAAGCTTGGGTTCAAGTGGTTAAACATGGTTCGTTCCCACTAGCTAACTGTACTGTATGTGTGTGTGTGTGTGTAGATCCCAGAGGACCTCAGTTCCCTTTGGGCCTATATAACCTTCTATGGAGGGAACTGTCAGCTCAACCTAAACAAGAATGTCACTCATCTAGTGGTGAAGGAACCAAAGGGGGTGAGTTGATGCTGATTGAATATTGTTGGTATGAATGTTATTTTGCCTTTGCTGCTTCTCTCTTGGATGAAGAGATGTTTGATTTAGTGGATGTTTTTACCCACTCTAGGCGAAGTTCGAGTGTGCCTTGAAGCACCCTAACATTCGGATTGTCACCCCGGACTGGATAATTGACTCAGTGAAAGGTACATAACAGTCAACCGTTCCATTTCTATAAAAGAGTGTTTCTACCAATATAAATATAAATTGTGCAATGAGCACATCTTGTTTGGGGGGGGTTTCCAAATCACTGAATGCTCCATCAAAGTGTGAAAACTACTGGTTACCAAAAGGCACTCGTAGGATCAGCCTTCTGGTCTTGACGGGTTTAAACGTAACGCTGTTTCTTTTCTTCTCGTCGGAAACAGAAAAATCCAAGAGAGACGAGACACTGTATCACCCGCGGCTCACCTACGAGGAGCTGGATGAGGAGGAGGAGGAGAGCGAGGACGACTACTCGCAACGCTCGGACGGCAGCTATAGCCCGCGACGCGGCTCCAGCGGGGCCTCGTCCCGCGAAGACTCCCCGGCCGCCAGCCCCCACCGACGGCCGGGCCCCAAGAAACTCAACTCCATCTCGCCCACACCCTCACGCAAGGCGGACCGCCGCAGCGAGCGTATGTTCGACGACTCCGACGACGACTCTTCCTCGGCAGAAAAGGAGGGACGCAACCTCAACTGGACGCCGGCCGAGGTCACGGCGACCCCTGCTGCTGCCGGCGCCCCGGCCGCCAACACGGCCAGGAGGCGAGGGGGGCCTCCCGGAGGCCACAAGGAGCCGACGCCGCCTTCGGCCGCCACCGGGCTCATCAACCTATGTGCCACCGTGCCGCCCGCGCCAGGCAGCGGGGTGCCTGTGGCAGCTGACGGCCGGCCTGCTGCTGCTGCTGTGGCCGTGGTACAAACTGCACAGCAAGGTCAGTAGAGCTAAGCCGCTCCTAGGAACAGCTTTGTGTGTAGCTCCGTCTGTTGTTAATTTTGACCATAGAATGCCTGTTGACCTGCAGGTCATCAACATTCTCATTGACCTATAGCTAAGCCCCTCCCCAAACCGCTACGGTCCAATCACAGCTAAGCATAACATGGGTTTGCGAAACCTCTCCACCAATATTTTTCCTATAAATCATTTTTTTTAACATGTCACGCACATATGTTTCCAGTGCATATGGCAGGCCTTGCTGATGGATTTGAAAGGGATTTTGAAGGTCCTGGTTCCAAAAAATGAACCAGCTTTGGATGTGTAAAATCCAGGATATTTATATTGGAATAAAAGAACACGGCTGTGTGTCTTAGTGGGATAGGCTGGGTCCCAGCTAAAGGGGAATTGGGACTCAAAACATTACATTTTCAGGCATATTTTTATTTGTTTGTTTTTTAGGCTTTGGAAATGACCAAACTAACATTTAACCCATTGTAGACTATCCCGATTCTAAAAATGTCTTTGAAATACTAACCTAAGTGTACTGGAAAACTTCAAATTATTGTGTAACACCATCAAATTTTTGACATTTTTTGATACTGTACATACTGTACAGAACGCATATTGGTGTTCCCGTCAACTAGGGTAAAACTACCACTAGGGGTTCCCGTCTACAATGGGTTAATAATAAATGACCAAACATTTAATAATGTTCTACTTGTTAATATTTCTAGGTGAACCTTTTTCATTGTGGAAACCATTAACTCATTAATTGCCCATTAATTAAGCTCCCCAGGCCCACATTTTCTATGTATTTGAATTCCAGTATAGTACATTCCATTGTTGAGTTATTAGCTCTCTTACTGGCCATGCCACTATTCCTCATAATGCCAACAATTTACCCCAATTTTCACATTTCTCTATATATTTGAATTCCAGAATAATATTTTGTGATATGACCACAATGTCACGAAATATACGATTGTGTCAAATAATTCTTAACAGTTTTCATGCCGTTGAAATGAATCTACGTCACCCGTTATCATTATGATTTACAGTAACAACTGATGCCGCTGACGTTAACGCTACTGTACGTGACGTTACTTACCGGCGCCGGTTTAATCCGATCCCCATGCTAACAGCAGCTAGCAGCGACCGTGGCGACCATTGCTAGAGCATAACAAGGGACGGACTAACCCGGAACCAAAAGTGTGTGTCCGTCCACTAACTTGTCCGTCGGGAAACATGGACCGAAATATGAAATACGATTTTTAGATGAAAATCGCTGGCACTGGCGACCTCCAAAAATATGAAAAAGAGCTGGCACTGAGAGAGTTAATATCAAATATTATTAGGATTAGTATGGGCATCTAAGTCTTAACACCGTAAGATATAGTGTGCTAGGGCAGAGAAACAAATCCTACCAATATTCTTGTGTTGTCAGCCTAATAATCCACTGACCATTCTAATGTTTACTCCTGGCTGTTCCTGCTGTCCTGTAGGAGGTGTATTGGGGCCAGACGGTGTTCCAGGGTGGAGCCCGGCGGCCAGAACACTGCGGAACATCACCAATAACTCTGACATGCAGCAGACCAACCGGCCCGCCAACGTTGCACATGTAAGAAACCACCAGCAGGTGTGTCATACTAAAACAAATTTCAGCGCCCCAAGCACCACAACTTTAAAGGGGATCTCCACCCATTTTCAACATTTTTAATATGTCATTAATATACCTTAGAGATATTGTGTGGACATGCTAAAAAAAGTTCCCCCAATTCTGTATTTCCTAAAAATGTATGTCTGAAAAAATCATTAACATGGTGAAATACATCTGATGACATCAAGATGTATTTCACTGTTTATGATTTTTCTTTCAGACCCCATTTTTCCTGAGAGGGTGCAAATGGAACCATTGGTTCACATTTGTATCATCTCAGGATTTTTTTGAAAATGGGCGGAATTCCCCTTTAATGTGTTTTACAGCTTGGTTAAAACAAGACTCATAAATGTAGATGAAATGCAATATATACAGTATAAATTAATAATTATTACCAATGAGCCAGTGATTTCCTCTAGTCATGGACCATTTTTTTCCTCCTACCGACTCAGATCCTCCAGAGCTTGACAGCGAATCAGACCAAGCCATCTGATCAGCAGACCAATCAGAGCCAGGCTCCTCCCACCCCCAACAGCACCAATACCCTCCTCTTCAACCAATCGAAACTGCCTGGCCAGGCCCTCACACCTGAACAGCAGCAACAGTTGCTACAACAACAGCAGCAGCACCAACAAGTTGGCCAGCAACAACAGCAGCACCACCAACAGTTGCCGCAGCAACAACAACATCCCATGATGCACCTGCAACAACATCAGATGATGCAGTTACATCATCAACAGCAGCAGCAACAACAACAACATCAACAACAGCCACAGGTACGGAAATATGACATTTGCTGAATTTTGTATTTACCTTCTGTCTCGTCAGCTCTAGGTCTGCAAATAAAATAGCAGCAGGTCTACAAGGTCAGTAGCTTTGTAACAGATTATTTTATTAAACTAGATCATCACTCGAAAGTGTGCAAACTTGCGTGCTGTGCACAAGTAGGCCATGGCCTACTCGTGCGTGAGCAGAACGGGCTAGCACTCGTGACATTAGCTATAAAGGGACACCGCGCACACAGATCGCCTTACTTGCGCCCACTGGCTCAAGTTAAACAATCGGTGCGTGGTCGGCAGTCCCTCGAGGTATTCCAAATTCAATTGGCCAATTTAAGTGATGACGTAATGGTGACGCAAGTAAGAGACCATTATAGGTAATGTCATGAGTATTATCTGACAACGATCAAGCACAAGTAGGTCATGGCCTACTTGTGATTTGCACTTTGACAATTTGCACTCTACCGAGTGCTGATCTAGTTTTTATGATAGGTTCAGAGTTCGTGAGCGGAGCGGAGCGGCCGAGAATTCCGCTCATCGCTCTCGACGTATTTGGTCCCGCTCGCAATCCGCTCCCGTGGACCCCCTCCCAGGCCGCTCCCGCTCCACTCCGCGCTCTTATTCATTTGGGCCGCTCCGCGCTCCGCTCAGCCCGGCCCGCTCAGGGGCAAAATTTGACGGTTGAAAAAAAAAAGGCTGCTGCTTTTTCTTTGTCGGGTATTGGGCTGCTTTCGGGCATTAGGCTACTATCAATGTCTGTGCTGTGCGCGTCTGTGCTGCGCGTCCTCCTACTCCTCCTCCTTCCCCCGCAGTCTGTCTCAAACAAACGGCTATGATTGCTTATTTGCTTATTTTTTGGAACCACGGCACATCACAAACACCTAAAGTTCACCACCGACGTTGTGAACATGTCACTGCTTTCTTGTCAAATCGCGAGCTCCAAAGCTTTAGTCTTTGGAGCGGGGCGTGCGCTCAAACTCGGAAGATGTTCTTTTCTCTCTCTCTCTCTCTCTCTCTCTCTTCGCCGGCTTTTGTCAGACCCGGATATAAAGTTTCACAATTCGGGGGGGGCAGGCGAAAAACTTATACGACAACAGAGTTACATTTAGGGCGTTTAGGGGGGCATTCCCCCCCTGCGCGCAGCCTTTTATCCGGCTCTGTAAATGCGCCGAAAAAAGAAAAAAGGAAAGCAAGAACGAAGGCGACCTCGGACATTCTTTCCCCTCCGCGTTATGGATTATATCTTTGATAAAATACTGCAAAAGGTAGGCTACACAGTGACAGTAGCCAAGTTGACATTGATTCCCTCACACACATGCACACGGCTGCGTTGTGAGCCGTATGGCAACATTTTGCGTTGGGTCCCGTGGGCGCCGCGGGCTAAAAAAATAAAAAAATAAAAAAATCGCCGCAGGCTAAAAAATAAAATAAAAAAAAATCGACAACATTTTGACACTGGGCCGCGATTCGTCGACATTCCAAATATGTGTCGATTACATCCATTTGCCCCCCTCACAGCATAAACATTTAAGACAGGAGTTAAATGTGCAGTTACACTGCTGTCTATATATTAACCCAGACAGGTGCGGCGAATAATCTTATGCCGCGCTATTTCGTTTCCAAAATGCCATACGGGATAATAGGTTATTGATGATGTTACACTGTGGGGGAATTGGACATAATTGGGGGGGTCGCTGCGCTCAAATACGTTGCCGTTATGATGTGCAGTGCTTCAAAATAAATAGCGAGGTGACGCATCTAAGGCAAGATAGACAGCAAGACAGTCAGCTTACTTTTTCTTTTTTCCAATTTCCACCATCATGATCATCATCTCCTCCTTCCTCCCGCACCTCGGAGAGGATTTTAAATGTCTTGATCATGTTGCTGGCACTGTAGGCCTATAGTCGCCATCTGAACCACAACCACACGTTTATGCTGTGCTACTGAACACGTGTGCCGTTGTCTGGACTGAACGGCTTGGAGCGGGCTGGAGCGGAGGATAATTCCCGCTCCAGAGCGCGCTCCAACCCATTTGAAAACCCGCTCAGCGCTCACTTAAAAATCCACCCGCTCCACTCCCCGCTCCGCTCGCGCTCCGCTCCGCTCACGATCTCTGAATGGATTACATTCATTAGGTCGACTGACTGGTGCACCCCTACACTGGTGACTCGCTTTATTTCCACCTGATCAAAAACGACTCTCGCCAGCAGGAGCCCCTAAAACAAAGTCTGTGTGTTGTGAGCAAGCAAGCAAACACAAAACTTAAAAACTTATATCATCAAGGTTGGAATTTGCTCTTTTACTCTTAGGTTGGGCAGCAGGTCTTTCCACAGTTGCCCCAACAACAGCAACAGTTCCTGCAACAACAGCAGCAACAGCAGCAACAGATGCATCAACAGCAACAATTTATGACGCAACAACAGCAGCAACAGCACGCGTTCTCCCAACAGCAGCAGCTACGTCCTCAGCAGATGCTGCGGCCGGGATTGCAGCAGCTGCAACAGCATCAGGCGCTGCAGCAACAACTACAACAGTTCCAGCAGCAGCAACGCTTGCAGATGTTACAACAGCAGCAGCAGCAACAGCAACAAAACCAACAACAACAGCAGCAGCAGTTACACCAGCAACATCTACAGCAGCAACAGCAGCAGCAACACTTCCTTCAGCAGCAGCACATGCAGCAGTTGCAGCAGCAGCAAGCGCTGCAGCATCAGAATCAACAGGTCCTGCAACAACAACAGCAGCAGCAACAGCAGTCGCTACCGCCGCAAGTCCAGCAACCTCCGCAGATAGCTCAGCTCTTTGGCCATGAGCCAGGACAAGATGGTAAGAAAGGAGTCAAAATAAAACTTTTCTTTCTAACCATATGAACCTTGGCATCCCAGTTCTGGGCAAGACTTAATAGATAAACATCCAGCAAAAATAGAACCTTCACCCAAAAACACACAGTCACTGCATGTGTCATAACATGTTAGCCTAAGTAGAACAAGGGGCCTAAAATAAATACAGTTGCACCAATCAGATTCAGGATTTATTGCAAATATTCAATGATTCCTTTTAAAAATCTAAGACTTTGTGAGAATGTTTATTTCCAATTGTTCAGCGGTGACAAAATTAAAAATCAATCTATCCATGAACACGACTACATATGACTCCAGACAGCTTATGTTAACTGACAACTGCATGCATGACTCGGCTCCAATCAAATTATTTTTAGAAGGGCAAAAGCCTGCTTGAACAAGACTTATGGCTTTTTGGGTTAAGCAGAAGGTTACAGCAAAGTTACCACAGGGATAACTGTCCTGTGGCAGCCAATCGTTCATAGCATTGTTTTTTTTTTGCTCCTTGGATATTGGCTCTTATCAGTGTGAAGCTGAATTCACCAAACGTTGACAACATGTTGTCAAATGATGTATTGTGTATAAATCCTAAAGTTTAGTTATTCTATAACTTCTTCGTCTGTGTGTTTCTCAGTCCCTGAGGATGGCTTCCTGGTTGGTTGTGTTTTCGCTATCGCTGACTACCCAGAGCAGATGGCTGACAAACAGCTGCTAGCACAGTGGAAGAGGGTAAGTCAGGCATGTGATCAACAGGCAGAAAACACTGTGAAAATCACATGCTTACTGTTTGTGCTGCATGCTCGAGTCAAAATATGAAGAAGGGAAACTGACAGTCCATTGGTGCAAGGAAGGACGGAGATGCTTGCTTTTACAGGCATTTACTTTGACCAGATATAATAAGCCCAGTTCAGTTTTATGCACACTCAAAGGGATTAATCTGGCGGCTTTGAGTACCTTTTTGTTGCTGTTCATTGGTGTTCCTCCAAAGGGTCTTTTGGCTACATCTACCTATTTCTACCTACTTCCAATATGATGCCGTGCCACCTGTAGATCTGGGCTCTGAAGCCGATAAATCGAATAGGCATGCTGATTTACTGGTTCCAGCGATATTGTTCAAGGTGTAAGATGTGTCTTTGTTGGTCCTGCCAGGTCATCCAGGCCTACGGGGGCACAGTGGACCCGGCTTTGAACAGCCGTTGCACACATCTGCTCTGTGAGAGTCAGGTCAGCAGCTTGTACGTCCAGGTAAGAACCCTGACTGTCATCATGTTCCAAATGATCTGCTCCTTATAACCTCCTGATGACTGACTGCCCGATGCCCACTTTATAATGATGGCTACTTGTGAATTTACTATTCCTCTAAAATAGCTTACAACGGCTTATAACAATAGTTCTTAAAATATTTCATTTCAATTACCCCCATAATGCCAAGTGTGGCAAGCTTGTATGCGTGCTTCATATTTGAATAAATACACTGTAATGATTAAATATGGCACTTTTTATACTTTTTGTCATGCAAGAACAGCCATCTATCAGCTCACAACATGTCGTGACTTGTAGATGAGTGGTTAAATGTTTATTTTATTGTATTTTACGCTCCACTATTAAATTCCTTAGTTAGTCATAATGTCTTAATGTCTGAATAATTGCATCTATCAGCTCACAACATGTCGTGACTTGTAGATGAGTGGTTAAATGTTTATTTTATTGTATTTTACGCTCCACTATTAAATTCCTTAGTTAGTCATAATGTCTTAATGTCTGAATAATTGCAACTATTTGAGATTATTTTTACACAATTGTTATAATCATTTCCATGTGAAATGTCCATATGTTTCAAACTTTTAAAATTAATTCATACAAGGCTAGGTCAGGTCTTGCTCTTGCCTTCATATCTGATCTGCTCTTCCCCTAACCTGGCTTCCCCACCCTCATTACAAGCTTGTATATAAGTCTGGAGTTGCGGGCAGGGTTCTGATTCACTAGCGATGGGATTTGACTTTCCAGGGATTGGATTTCAACTCCTCGCCATCTGGCTCGCCAGGGTTCGTGGCAAGCCAGATCCACCTCTGATTTGGCGAGGCCAGAGTCTTCCGCGCCCGCGCCATTACGCCAGTAGGGGGCGCGGAGAAGACTCTGGGCCCGGGGTACTCTTCCCCTATGTGCTAACACACTGTCAGAGATCCTCAGGCAAAGCACTTCTTGAAAGCCAAGTTTTCAATTTAAAGACCAAAGGAGGTCTGGGCTTTCAGCACCAGAGCTTGATGAATTCTTGGTCTCCTCCTTTTGAAATGCAAAACAAACAAACAAACAAAAACTGACCAGCCATGGGCCAATGTTGTTTGTCTTTTTACCAGGCTCTAAGAGAAGGTAAGCGGTGTGTAACTGCTCACTGGCTCAACACCGTTCTAAAGAAGAAGAAGATGGTTCCCCCTCACAGAACTCTACACCTGCCCTTCGCCTTCCCACCCGGAGGAAAACCCTGCTCCCAGCATGTAGGTTGTTTGTCTGTAAACAGTAAACATGTGTGTTGCAACTATTGAATAATTGAAAAGCATTTATAAACTCAAGAGAAGTTCAGAAAGTGAACTATCATATTTGTCACATTAGCAACCAGGAGCTAGATGTGTGGGTAGCCCCCAGCGCCCCCTAATTTTCAAAAAATCTCTGCTGGAATTTGCTCTAGTGACATGCCAAAACCCAGAGAGCAGAGATCACAGCTTTCAAATTCAGAAATTCATGCTGGCATGTTTTTTTAATATACCACTCTGTGACCACTTGAGATAGATGTCTATTTGCTGCCTGAGTAAAACCGATGTTTTTATCCACAAGGAAGATGTACAGTATAGTAAACTATAACTTGCAAAAGGTTATCTACTGTATATTTTTGTTCTATTTCTGACTTCACTCTCTCTGTCTTTCTCCCCCTCCCCCCCAGATCATTTGTGTGACAGGCTTTGTGGACACAGACAGAGACGACCTAAAGCTCATGGCCTACCTGGCTGGGGCCAGATACACTGGCTACCTCTGTCGCAGCAACACCGTTCTCATCTGCAAACAGTAAGAAACGGCATAAGGAGAGAGCACTGTACATAAGTGTAGGAGGTGTAAGGTATTTTGGGGGAGCAAATTTTGTCCTGGTGTTTACACATCTATCATCTCAAAGTGTTGTCACTCAGAGCAAACATTTGATGCAATTATACTATATTGAATATGGCATGATTGTAACAAATATTTTTCATCTTGGTGAGAAATGTCTGACAGGACTGTTCTCTTTCTTCTCTTGTTCCTTGTCTCTTATCAGAGCCAGTGGCATGAAGTATGAGAAGGCCAAAGAGTGGAAGGTTCCCTGTGTGAACGCCCAGTGGCTGTGTGACATCATGCTGGGTCACTTTGAGGCTCTGAGACAGATTCAGCACAGCCGCTACTCCAACTACAATCACCCCGAACCACTGGTCCCTAACCCGCAGCTGGTGCTCAATCTACTGGGTATGGACACGACCCGACTTGTGTTTCCATCTGCATGTACTCGAGTGTGTTTGCGTGTATGGAATCCCCTATGTCAGTGGTTTTCAGCCTTTATCATACCAGGACCCACTATTTATTCTGCATTTTAGCCATGGACCATCATTTGATGCTGAGTTTTGGGTCCAAAACTAAGGATCTTCCTTAGTTTTGGGTCTAACAATTTAGGAGAGATAACTGGCAAAACATTGGTCAAAATAACATTTCTTCTACTTTCTAATTGTGTAGATTCTTGAAAATTAAGAAATTCAGATGTTTAAATTATAATTTAACTCTTGAGAGAGTTACAGATCTATAAGGGTACAGCTGGGGACCACCTGTAATCCTCTCGGGGACCTCTGCCCTGCGTGGATCCCCTCAGGACTAGTACCTTTTCTGTTTGTGCTAAAGGTTGGAAATCCCCCTTGTGTCGATGCCCTTAAAGTCGTACCAAAGGGCATGCAAATGGTTAATTCATATAATCTAGATTGCATTTTTTGTAGACATAGCACTCTGTAGTTTATCAGACAGTGTGAATTGTACTTTATTATCCTCAATTTCACTTGAAAGTTCATGCATTCCCTTAACTCTTTGAGAGCTAACCATTCTGGGAAAACAGGTGGAAGTACTGTGCTAAGCATTTTGAGTGATGTCACTAGGGATGTCACTAATTTAAAACAAGGCCAATAAAAAACAAAGTCCTATAGCGACATTTACATGCCATATACCGTCTGAAAGAGCACACTCGCTGCTTTCACAAGAAAAAAAAAAATCATTTATACCACCTATCGTTCAGGACTTATTGCCATTTGAATGCTATAGAGACATGAGCAGTCTTGTAAAAATACATTGTATAGAGACATTGACAGACAAATATATATATGAACCAAATAAAGATATTGTACATGCTATACACCGATTGACAGCCCTATTTGTCCATTTTTAGGGGAAAAAAAAAATTACATTCCTCCCATCTTCCGTTCGTCTGTAATTGTCATTTGAATTCAACTTGCGTTGTGGGCCAACACCATATCATTTATGGAATAATATTTTTCAGGTCTATATAATATAATTATGTTGACAGTAATATATAAAAAACCATATACCATATGAAAGGGCACACCCTCTGCTCCAATAAGAAAAAAGAAAAAAAAATATGCCATCTATAGTTCACCAATTATTGGGGATTTTATGTCAGAATCCCTGCAATAGTCAGAGAAATGCCTCAGATCTGTTGCGTGTGCGCACGTGTGTGTGCGCACGTGTGTGTGTGCGCGCGCACGCGCGCGCGCGCGTGTGTGTGTGTGTGTGTGTGTGTGTGTGTGTGTGTGTGTGTGGGAGGGGGGGGGGCTGTTGTGCTTTCTTTGCAAAGACGTTTAGCGTAGCATAACTTGAAGACCACGCACACGCACACACACACACACACACACACACACACACACACACACACACACACCCAACACACACGAGCGAACGACCCAGATTTTCCTAACGATCATTAGCGAGCTGCAGGTGCCTGCCTGACTGCTCTTCCATAACGCCCCTCTGCCTCCGACAGAGAGAGAGAGAGAGAGAGAGAAATAGAGAAAGAAAGAATGCAATCCCCATGCGAGTGCAGTCACACTGTGTCCAGATGACTAAAGTAAAATAGCCTCTTGCATTTGATGAAAAAAAAAACAAGCGATCGCTTCACAATGCTGTTTTGCTAAGAGCAGAGAGAGAGAGAGAGAGTGCAGGGGACTGACGAGTGCTAAGGCTCTGCTACGTCCAGCTGTCTCTCCTTGTGTTTACTTCCTCAAAGCAGGGGAAAAAATGGGTAGGGGGGCGGAGTATTGGTTGTGATGTCATCAGGGCCTTAAAGCAACAGTATACTACAGCCCCATTAGGGATTTAATGCATACAGCTTGGGTTTTAATTGAAAAAAATATGATTGAATGATAAATGTCTGAACGACGTATATGTATGAGCTTAGCCTCCAGGTGGCGCTGTTCTACAACGACGTATATATACCCACTCAGCTCTTAAAGAGCATGCATTTCCTTAATAAGTCCGACACCTATTCAAATTCTGATATAATCTTTCCATTGTTGTAATTGAGGTGAATTAAAGGTAATTATCTTGTGCGTGTTCATCTGTGTTCCAGGTGCGTGGCGAGCGCCAGTCAAAGTGTCTCCTGAGGCGATGGCGGTGAGTTGTCCCAGAAACACAGTCTCTGACGGAACAAGTACTCAAGTTCTTTATCTGAGTAAACTTATTAATGACATGTTATAGAAATACTTTTTTACAAGTTAAATTTACTAAAGTACATAAGTATTGAGGCAAGTTATCAAATGTATAAATCAATAAGAATAGTAATAATTGCAGAATTAAAAAGAGAAAAATGCCAGCACTCAATGAATGTCCTTTCTGTGTGTCTTTATTCACCTCATCGTGCAGTCAACAACGAACGTGTTTCGACACAAACGGCCTTCCTCAGCAATCCTCAGAAATACTTTGTTACAAGTTAAATGTACTAAAGTACATAAGTATTGAGGCAAGTTATCAAATGTATAAATCAATAAGAATAGTAATAATTGCAGAATTAAAAAGAGAAAAATGCCAGCACTCAATGAATGTCCTTTCTGTGTGTCTTTATTCACCTCATCGTGCAGTCAACAACGAACGTGTTTCGACACAAACGGTCTTCCTCAGCGTTGTTGTACAATTCATTGAGTGCTGGCATTTTTCTCTTATTTTAATTCTGCATTTTTGAGTCTTGTACCTCAAAGAACTTTTATAACATGGAGTGTTGCGGGTTGTCTGCTTCAGCAACTTTCTCTGTTTCCTAGTAATAATAATTTGAAATGTCTCTCGTCCTCTATATTGTGTGTGTATATTCAGGGTCTCCAAATGCTTCACAAACAGAGATTGTCTGACACAACCAACCAGCCTCCTAACAAGAAGGCCAGGTCAGTGTTTGGCCTCAAACGGTGTTAAAACTTTGATTTCTTCACTAAATTCAAAATTGCAGTATTTTTAAACTTTTGTCTTGTGTGTGTACGTGCGCTTGCATGCACATAGGCTTGATGATCTCCAGTCAACCAACAAAAAACTTCCTCCAGAGTCCACCCCTCAGGTCATCTTCACAGGGTTTGAACCCACACAGCTCCAGCAATACATCAAGGTAATGAAAAAGGGAAGTGTGAATCCCTAAACAACCCTGGAAACAAGCAAATAGGCTTAACAATTACAATTTAGGCCTTTAGAAGATGCTCTTAATAGTTTTCTTGCCGTTGAAATGGATCTACGTCACCCGTTATCATTATGATTTACAGTAACGACTGATGCCGCTGCCGTTGAGCTACGCGTTTGGTCGTTACTTACCGGCGCCGGTTTAATACGATCCCCATGCTAACAGCAGCTAGCAGCGACCGCATCCACCATTGATAGACCATAATAAGGGACGGACCAAACCGGAAACCGGAAGTGTGTGTCGCCAACTAACTTGTCCGTGGGGAAACATGGACCGAAATATGAAATATGACTTTTTGATGAAAAAACGCTGGCACTGGCTACCTCAAAAAATATGAAAAAGGGCTGGCACTGAGAGAGTTAATACAGAGCGACTTACATTAAGTAAAAGCATTACAATACATCATATGCATACAGATTAGTTGAAATTACAGTTTGCAATTTAAGCAGAATTTACAATATACTTTACAATTTACAAATTAAGTAAGTAAATGACTAATGTCTCATCCCCGTGTTACAGAGGCTCCATGCACTTGGCGGGGAGGTGGCAGACAGCGACAAGAAGAGCAGCCACCTGGTGGCAGCCAAGGTGACCAGAACGGTGAAGTTCCTGACGGCCATGTCAGCGGTCAAACACATCGTCACTCCAGAGTGGCTGGAAGACAGCTGGAGGAGTCAAAAGTTTGTTGGTAAGTGTGTGTGTGTGTGTGTGTATGTATGTTTAGATGAATTCATTTTCAATGAGACGGGGCGCGGTCTTATTTATTTTAAAATTTATGCTTATGTTGTCGTGCCACTCATGAACCGACCCGGTGCAGAACAGAACAGAACTGTTCTGCGTTAATCCATGCCTGTCTGAAACTACTTTGTGTATGTGTGTTCCAGATGAACAGAGTTACACACTGAGGGATGCTGAGGCAGAGGTGTTGTTCAGCTTCAGTCTAGAGGAGTCACTCAAGAGGGCCCATAATGCACCTCTCTTCAAGGTTGGTTCCTTTTTCCTCATGTCTCGTGTCAACTTGTTGCATCCTGTGCTCCCTCTGCTTAAAAGTTAAAACTTACTTTTTTATTTTGCTTGTTTTATTTCACTGTCACTTTGTGAATATGCTTTGTAGGTGCTTTTTAAAGTTTACATACTTCCTTTTTTTTACTATAAAAAACACACTTGTAAGTTGAAGGGCACTCTTATTATCATACATTAGCCAAGCATATTATTGCATTGTGTGCTACAAATGCATGCTGCAAACATGTGCTCAAACACATCTACACAGCTGTACGTGGGAGGGGGTAGCACCCCTCAAAACAATGAGAATTGGGAAGAAGCAAAGGAACCCAAAGTTCTGCTTGTGGTGAATCATTGTCAGTGTTTAACTGCTGCCCCAAACTCTTAAACACAAAAATGCCCCTAGACTTGGCAACCATGTGAGTAATTTGCAATTCTTTTACATCAACCCGACGATATCTTTAAAAACATGTTCTGTGTGCAGGGGAAATTCTTCTACATCAGCCCAGGGATCTGTCCCAGTCTGAGCACCATGAAGACCATCCTGGAGAGTGCTGGAGGCAAGCTGCTGGCCAAGCAGCCGTCCTACCGCAAGATCATGGAGCACAAACAGAACAAGGTACTGTACAGGAACACTTAGATTATTAATACAGTAACTCTATCAATTACTGTCTTATTGGGCATGTCTTTTAGACATGACAGAGATTCAAACCCCCCCCCCCCAAAAAAAAATAAAAAAAAATCATTGTCGCAACTTGTCACATGATGCTGATAGTTGATAGTTGTGAGCTTGTAGATCAGATATTACTTTTATATTACTTTTCAAAACTATCAAACGATTTTTGATCATTTATGACATTTGTGTGAAGTATAAACACTGCTGATTTAAACTATCTACTGTATCTGTATATCTATTTATCTGTATGTCTATTATATATATATCTTGTGGTTTTGTTTTTATAGAACCTTCCAGAGATTATCCTTATTTCCTGCGAAAATGACCTCCACCTCTGTAGAGAATACTTCCTCAAGAACATTGGTAAGAGACACGCATACTCACAAATTCACAGAATGCTGGAAACCAGGGTAGTTTGGAAATAATTTTGGATTTGATTCCGATGGACACGGAAAGCCAAAGGACCGTTGCAAGCCCAAACTGTATTTACTGTGTTGGGTTCCTGAGGTGTTCCAAGGCCAGTTTGGAGATATAATACCGCCATCTGGTCCTGGTTCTCTCTGGGGGTCTCCTTCCAGTGGGACGTGTTTGATAGAAATTAATTCACTACGTATGTTGTTTCTTCCCAACCCTTCTCTGTTTTGTAGATGTGCACAACGCAGAGTTCATCCTAACTGGAGTTCTCACCCAGAAGTTGGACTATGATTCATATCCTTTAAATGAATGAAAAACAAAACAAATGGAGGAAAATGATACTATGACTGACACAGTGACACGCGCGCACACACAGTAGTCCTCTCGAAGGCCTTTCTGTCTAATAAAATATTGCAATCCAGCAATGACTTAAAGGACCACTTTTCAACATATTTTCATATAATAGGTCCTCACTAATGTACATGATAAAATACTCATTCTGTTTCTCACAGGACGGCTGTGGGCAGTTCAGAAACCCATCTTCCAGTGACATCATTGTTTGACAGATTAAAAAAATAATAATAATATATAATATATATTTTTAAATATACAGTATGTATATTTATATTATTATTTGGAAGAGCAATGGCTTCCATTTTCACATTGCTACTTTTCAGGAATAAAAACAGTTTCTATTAGCTTGGATTCTCCATTGATGATGCCACTGGAAGACCGCTTTTTGAACTACCCATAGTCCTCCCACACAATACATGAAGATACGTTGAAAAGTGGAGAAGTTAGCTGGTAGGTGGAGTCACATGTTATACTAATGGTCAAAGACTTCCTAACTCCACTTAAGCTCTATTTTGCTTGACAAATACAGTTGGACAGCTACAGCTAGACATAGCAGCTATATTTGTCTTTGTGACATATCTTTGAGGCATTATTGTATTCTAAACAATTTAAGTTAACTTCCTCAAAAGTTAATATTTTGGACATAGCTGGTTTAAATAAATTTCTGCCTGATAGCAGAGATACTGTATGCAGAAAGTGAGTGGCAAAGTGAGTTATCATTGTTTACTGCAATCAGATCTTTCAGTTTAGAATAGTGGGCTGTCAAGGCAAGAAAGTAGTTTTTTTTTTGCAATTCAATGCCCAGTCTATACATAACTTGTGGCTATAAAAAACAACATGACCATTGTCTGAATATATGAATGACAACAAAAGTGACATGACACAACCTGACGTAAGGCTGATTTCAGTCCGTGTTTGTTATGACCAACCAGTTGCTTACCTTGACAATTCTTCACATTTAAATTTACTTGAATGTTGGTGACCTGATCAGGCATGGCGAGAGAAGAGGACCTGAGATGTTTTGCTGTCTACTGAGGCTCAGCCCTAGATGAAGCTTTTAAGACTAGAAAGAGACACATTGTTGCAATGTACAGAATGCTTTGTTTTGACCGTTTTTCTTTTAATTTCTTTTGTACCCTGTGGATAGATGAGCTGTAATTTTTGTAGCTTTTTGTAACATGTTTGATGATACATAAATCAATGTTATTTTTTGGGAAATGAATGTTTAAATTATATGGAATGATTTAACCTGCTTTTTGTTGTTTATTTTAAAAATTGAATGTGTAAAGGTTCCAGCAAAACTCACTGCTGCTTTTGGAATAAAAATATCTTTGTGAAAATGGCTTTGTGTGGCTCCTTTCCTCCATGTTCTTAGGATTCCATTTTTGTGTTGTACATTTAAAAAGGCAGTTACCTGTGTATATGCTATTTTAAAGATTTGTTTTGAGGAGTTTTATGCCTTTATTCTTAGTGTACAGTAATTAGAAAATGCGAAAATTAGGAAATGCGTAGAGAGAAAGGGTGAAGACACGGCAAAGGCTGTCAGGCTCGGGCATCAAACCCTCGGCATGCCATCATGCCGACTTATCAGCCTAGGTGCCCAAACGGTTGAACTAACTGTCTGAGCTATCTGCTTTTTTGAGTTATCTTTTAGAAGGCGTTTAAACAATCACCCTCAGGGTAAATTGCCATATTTGAGCATACATCAACCTCCTTTGCTTGTGTAATCTGTTACCAGATACATCTATAATTTATTGTATTTATGTATGAGAATAAAAACACATTCATTCATGAAGTATCTTATCATTTAAGACAGTTTAATGTGTATCATGTTCACAAATAAAACATGATCCATGTTCCCCAGTCAAAGGCAATGTGGCTCAAGCAAAGTAAACAATTAAACCGGCTTGAACAAAAGAGAAACTGCTTGCCGTCTCTCTCGTGCTTAATCTCACTTTTTAAGATCCAGTAAGAATGAATCCCGTTCCCCCCACCAAGACTAATTCCTGATAGAGTTGATTTAATTAATTGTTAATGAGGAGGGGCCGGGGTAGTTACTGGTGAAGTTCTAATTGCTAGCTGTCAGACAGATTGCCTGGGGTCATCTCTTGGCACCGGCGGTGGGTGTGTAGCGTGGCGTACATCGTTGCCTCTGGTGGTGCCCTCGAAACTACAGCAGCCTGAATTAGGCAACGCCTCAGCCAAGGTCGTGTGCCAGATATCTATGTGTGTTTGCTGCAAGGAAGGGCCAGTTTGCAATATAGGTATTTACATGGCACCTGAGATTTGGCCTAAATAGGCAGGTAGATGGGCAAATAAACCCACTGCTTTTGGAATAAATATCCTTTCTTTGCTTGTCTGTTTAGGTCTGTGCGATTGCTTTTTATGTTGTATTTCTGTGGACATATTATGACTTCATCACAGTTTGTGACTAAGTTTTGTGATGCCAATGTATTATGCAAAGTAATATGTTCCAATATCTGCAAATTAATCTTTGGAATGTTTCTTCGTTTTAGAAATAGTGCTTCCAAATTTGAGAAATTTATAATGGAGTCAATTCAGTTTATATTCCGTTCCTAAGAGTAAATACTTGGGTTGAAATCTATTTATCACCTTTATTTATACTAGGAAATACAGTTGAGGGCAAGCCCTCATTTTCAATGCAGCGAATGTTACAATACACAAAATACAGCGAAATACAGCACAATTCAAATACACGTTACACAATACAGAATAAACAGTAAGAAAATGAAACAGAAAAAATATGTTTTTGGCTGACGAAAAGTTTTCAATGATTTTCGAAAGAAATCGAAGAAAAACGACAGGCTATAGTACATGGTCTCAGAAAACAGGCTATAGACCTCAGTCTGAATTGCCATTTCGTTTGACTTCGTTATTCAGGCTGAAGTCCCTATAGCAGTTTCTGGGATGGGCGTGATCAAAGCAGCAGTCTTAACGGTGATTGGTTCATATGAACCCCTAAGAATATTGGGAAAGCAAACAACGTTGTGAATGAAGTGAGTGACAGGGCTGTTGGCCAATCAAGTGCTGGTATTGGATTTACAACCGGCACAAACGGCCCCAAAGGCAGGGAAGCCAGTCCTTGAATCACAGGGAAAAAAATAAGCTAGTATTCTTTAACGTGCTGATTCAGGCTGGTTTTTCATCGTTCATGATGATTTTTGAAAAATGTCAAAATCGAGAAATTTTGACTTAGTATAGTAGGCCAAAATGTAAAAAATCTGCGTTTTCGAGGATTTTGAAAAATGACGAAATCGAATATTACAGGCTATAGTACACGGTCTCGGACAACATGCTATAGTATGCTGTTTTTCATCGTTTTTGAGGATTTCCGAAAAATGTCAAAATGGAGGAGAAACAACACACTATACTATGCTGTTTTTCATTGTTTTCAAGGATTTTTAAAAACTGTCAAAATTGAGTAAAAATTACTACTTTCAAGGCACATTTCCAGAAGAACAAAACTCCAGAAAACAACATCAGTCACCTCCTGAAGGTGGCTCAGTGCATTAGGTCCACGGTTATGTGACTTGGAAATGTGGGTTCAAACCCCACTCAGGGCTTTACTTTCAATGCCCACTTCGAGATGAACAAAAGTCCAAAAAAACAGCATCAGTAACCTTGTGTGGGTGGCTCAGAGCATTAGGTCATGGATTTTGTGACTGGGCAATGTGGGTTCAAACCCATTTCCAGAAGAACAAAAGTACAAAAGAACAGTATTAGTCAGCTGGCTGGTGCGGCTCGGTACATTAGGTCAGCATTGAGATGTCACATAGCCACTGACCTTGCCGTGCTCAGGACTTTACTTTCAAGGCCTATTTTCAGAAGAATAAAAGTCCAAAAAACAGCATCAATGACCCCTGTGGGTGGCTCAGTGCGTTAGGTCCACGGCTATGTGATTGGGAAATGTGCAGGGTTTAAACCCCATTCTGGGCTTTACTGTCAAGTCCCATTTCCAGAACCACAGAACTCCACCACCATTTTATGCCGTTTTTGAGGATTTCTGAAAAATGACAAGATTGAAGAAAAACGACAGGCTGTATTACATGGTCTCGGACTACATGCTATAGTATGCCGTTTTTCATGATTTTTGATGATTTTCGAAAAATGTGGAAATCAAGAAGAAATGACATGCTATACTATGTTGAAAATCATCGTTTTTGAGTTTTTTTTTTTTTTAATGACGAAATCGAAGAAAAACGACAGGCTAAATTACATGGTCTCGGAGAACATGCTATAGTATGCTGTTTTTCAATGTTTTTAAGGTTTTTCGAAAAATGTCGATATTGAAAACAAACAACATATAGTATAGCATGGTCTCAGACAACATGCTATAGTATGCCGTTTTTCATCGGTTTTGATAATTGAGGATTTTTGAGGATTTTCAAACGCAAGGCTATAGCCTTACATTTTTTCATCGTTTCGAGGATTTTTGAAAAATGACAAAAAATGACGAAACCTGGCAAAATGCAAGGCTATAGCCTTACGGTCTTGCACAGCATGCCATTTTTCATCGTTTTGAGCATTTTTGAGCATTTTCGAAAAATGTCGAAATTTTGAAAAAACGCAAGGCTATAGCCTTACGTTTTTTCATCGTTTCGAGGATTTTCGAAAAATGTCAAAAAATGACGAAACCTGGCAAAATGCAAGGCTATAGCCTTGCGGTCTTGCACAGCATGCCGTTTTTCATCGTTTTGAGCATTTTTGAGCATTTTCGAAAAATGTCGAAATTTTGAAAAAAATGCAAGGCTATAGCCTTACGTTTTTTCATCGTTTCGAGGATTTTCGAAAAATGGCAAAAAATGACGAAACCTGACAAAATGCAAGGCTATAGCCTTACGGTCTTGCACAGCAAGCCATTTTTCATCGTTTTGAGCATTTTTGAGCATTTTCAAAAAATGTCGAAATTTTGAAAAAACGCAAGGCTATAGCCTTACGTTTTTCATCGTTTCGAGGATTTTCGAAAAATGACAAAAAATGACGAAACCTGGCAAAATGCAAGGCTATAGCCTTACGGTCTTGCACAGCATGCCGTTTTTCATCGTTTTGAGCATTTTTGAGCATTATCAAAAAATGTCGAAATTTTGAAAAAACGCAAAGGCTATAGCCTTACGGTTTTTCATCGTTTTGAGGTTTTTCGAAAAATGACAAAAAATGACGAAATCTGGCAAAAACGCAAGGCTATAGCCTTACGGTCTTGCACAGCATGCCATTTTTCATCATTTTGAGCATTTTGAGCACTTTCGAAAAATGTCGAAATTTTGAAAAAACGCAAAGGCTATAGCCTTACGGTTTTTCATCGTTTTGAGGTTTTTCGAAAAATGACAAAAAATGACAAAATCTGTTAATCTGTTCATCGTTTTGAGGTTTTTCGAAAAATGACAAAAAATGACAAAATCTGGCAAAAACGCAAGGCTATAGCATTACGGTCTTGCACAGCATGCCATTTTTCATCATTTTGAGCATTTTTGAGCACTTTCGAAAAATGTCGAAATTTTGAAAAAACCCAAAGGCTATAGCCTTACGGTTTTTCATCGTTTTGAGGTTTTTCGAAAAATGACAAAAAATGACAAAATCTGTTAAAAACGCAAGGCTATAGCCTTATGGTCTTGCACAGCACGCCGTTTTTCATCATTTTGAGCATTTTTGAGCATTTTCGAAAAATGTCGAAATTTTGAAAAAACGCAAAGGCTATAGCCTTACAGTTTTTCATCGTTTTGAGGTTTTTCGAAAAATGACAAAAAATGACGAAATCTGGCAAAAACGCAAGGCTATAGCCTTACGGTCTTGCACACAGGGGTGAAAGTGAAGGGGGTCGCCAGGGTCTGGGACCCGGGAAAAGATTTCACGCAGGGTCCCGCAGGGTCTAATAAAATATTAGGTTAAATAACCTGTCACCGCACAGAGAGAAGTCTCCTCTTGTCGGTTCGCACAGCCAGACCCACAGAGACAGAGTATCGACAGAGTTACGCCATCTATACAGTATAGATAGTTATGCAAACTCCGTTCACTTCATGGGGTCAGTCCAATGGAGGCTCTTCTACATAGACTTCTATTTAGAATAGCAACAGCAAATAGGGACAAGTCCTGAAGCTGACATAGAAAGAAATGCTGTGTACTCGGGCAACAGCCCGGCTACTGGTGTTATTCTTTCTCAAACAATTTTAGATCGTTTTCAAATGGACCATGTGTACACTCTCAGAAAAAAAGGAAACTCTTTAACATGGTGAAACATATCTTGATGATGTCAAGCTGTATTTCACCATGGTAATGTTTTTTTTCAGACCTCCATTTCTAGGAAACACAGAATGGGGGAACTTTATCATGACCTCTAAGGTATATTAATGACAGTAAAATATTGAAAAATGAGTGGAATTCCCCTTTTAAGATTCTAATTGTGTGGACTCTGAAAATTACATAATTCAGATGTTTGACTCTTGAGACTCTTGAGAGCAGTAAAATGGTTTCATTTTAGGGCATATTATGGGGGTTGAAATAATGCTGTTTTGCAGTAGTTTGTAACAAAATAAAATCTTAAATGAAACCTATTTTCTTGTGTAGCCTAATGCCTCAAATACAAAACAGTTTAATCATGCTGAAAGGAGTATTAGGGAGCCTAATGCAGGTGTAAGGCAGACCTGCTGTGTTTTATATTATGTTCCAGGTTAGGTTAGGTTAGCTTACAGTGCCCAAAAAAAAGCATTTTCCTATGCATTTTAGGGACACTGTGGAGTTTGAACCTCCAAAAAAATTTTCGGCCGCGCCGCAAAGCGGCGCAGCCTGAACGCGTCACACGATGCCGTTTCCTATAGACCCGGCAAGAACTTCAAACCACTTTCACCCCTGCTTGCACAGCATGCCATTTTTCATCATTTTGAGGATTTTTGAGCCTTTCGAAAAATGTCGAAATTTTGAAAAAACGCAAAGGCTATAGCCTTACGGTTTTTCATCGTTTTGAGGTTTTTCGAAAAATGACAAAAAATGACAAAATCTGTTAAAAACGCAAGGCTATAGCCTTATGGTCTTGCACAGCATGCCATTTTTCATCATTTTGAGCATTTTTGAGCACTTTCGAAAAATGTCGACATTTTGAAAAAACCCAAAGGCTATAGCCTTACGGTTTTTCATCGTTTTGAGGTTTTTCGAAAAATGACAAAAAATGACAAAATCTGTTAATCTGTTCATCGTTTTGAGGTTTTTCGAAAAATGACAAAAAATGACAAAATCTGGCAAAAACGCAAGGCTATAGCCTTACGGTCTTGCACAGCATGCCATTTTTCATCATTTTGAGCATTTTGAGCACTTTCGAAAAATGTCGAAATTTTGAAAAAACGCAAAGGCTATAGCCTTACGGTTTTTCATCGTTTTGAGGTTTTTCGAAAAATGACCAAAAAATGACAAAATCTGGCAAAAGCGCAAGGCTATAGCCTTACGGTCTTGCACAGCATGCCATTTTTCATCATTTTGAGCATTTTTGAGCACTTTCGAAAAATGGCGAAATTTTGAAAAAACGCAAAGGCTATAGCCTTACGGTTTTTCATCGTTTTGAGGTTTTTCGAAAAATGACAAAAAATGTCAAAATCTGTTAAAAACGCAAGGCTATAGCCTTACGGTCTTGCACAGCATGCCGTTTTTCATCATTTTGAGCATTTTTGAGCATTTTCGAAAAATGTCGAAATTTTGAAAAAACGCAAAGGCTATAGCCTTACGGTTTTTCATCGTTTTGAGGTTTTTCGAAAAATGACAAAAAATGACGAAATCTGGCAAAAACGCAAGGCTATAGCCTTACGGTCTTGCACAGCATGCCATTTTTCATCATTTTGAGCATTTTTGAGCACTTTCGAAAAATGTCGAAATTTTGAAAAAACCCAAAGGCTATAGCCTTACGGTTTTTCATCGTTTTGAGGTTTTTCGAAAAATGACAAAAAATGACAAAATCTGTTAAAAACGCAAGGCTATAGCCTTATGGTCTTGCACAGCATGCCGTTTTTCATCATTTTGAGCATTTTTGAGCATTTTCGAAAAATGTCGAAATTTTGAAAAAACGCAAAGGCTATAGCCTTACGGTTTTTCATCGTTTTGAGGTTTTTCGAAAAATGACAAAAAATGACGAAATCTGGCAAAAACGCAAGGCTATAGCCTTACGGTCTTGCACAGCATGCCATTTTTCATCATTTTGAGGATTTTTGAGCACTTTCGAAAAATGTCGAAATTTTGAAAAAACGCAAAGGCTATAGCCTTACGGTTTTTCATCGTTTTGAGGTTTTTCGAAAAATGACAAAAAATGACAAAATCTGTTAAAAACGCAAGGCTATAGCCTTATGGTCTTGCACAGCATGCCATTTTTCATCATTTTGAGCATTTTTGAGCACTTTCGAAAAATGTCGAAATTTTGAAAAAACCCAAAGGCTATAGCTTACGGTTTTTCATCGTTTTGAGGTTTTCGAAAATGACAAAAAATGACAAAATCTGTTAATTCTGTTCATCGTTTTGAGGTTTTTCGAAAAATGACAAAAAAAGACAAAATCTGGCAAAAACGCAAGGCTATAGCCTTACGGTCTTGCACAGCATGCCATTTTTCATCATTTTGAGCATTTTTGAGCACTTTCGAAAAATGTCGAAATTTTGAAAAAACGCAAAGGCTATAGCCTTACGGTTTTTCATCGTTTTGAGGTTTTTCGAAAAATGACAAAAATGTCAAAATCTGGCAAAAGCGCAAGGCTATAGCCTTACGGTCTTGCACAGCATGCCATTTTTCATCATTTTGAGCATTTTTGAGCACTTTCGAAAAATGGCAAAATTTTGAAAAAACGCAAAGGCTATAGCCTTACGGTTTTTCATCGTTTTGAGGTTTTTCGAAAAATGACAAAAAATGTCAAAATCTGTAAAAAGGCAAGGCTATAGCCTTACGGTCTTGCACAGCATGCCGTTTTTCATCATTTTGAGCATTTTTGAGCATTTTCGAAAAATGTCGAAATTTTGAAAAAACGCAAAGGCTATAGCCTTACGGTTTTTCATCGTTTTGAGGTTTTTCGAAAAATGACAAAAAATGACAAATTCTGGCAAAAACGCAAGGCTATAGCCTTACGGTCTTGCACAGCATGCCATTTTTCATCATTTTGAGCATTTTTGAGCACTTTCGAAAAATGTCGAAATTTTGAAAAAACGCAAAGGCTATAGCCTTACGGTTTTTCATCGTTTTGAGGTTTTTCGAAAAATGACAAAAAAATGACAAAATCTGTTAATCTGTTCATCGTTTTGAGGTTTTTCGAAAAATGACAAAAAATGAAAAATCTGGCAAAAACGCAAGGCTATAGCCTTACGGTCTTGCACAGCATGCCATTTTCATCATTTGAGCATTTTTGAGCACTTTCGAAAAATGTCGAAATTTTGAAAAAACGCAAAGGCTATAGCCTTACGGTTTTTCATCGTTTTGAGGTTTTTCGAAAAATGACAAAAAATGACGAAATCTGGCAAAAACGCAAGGCTATAGCCTTATGGTCTTGCACAGCATGCCGTTTTTCATCATTTTGAGCATTTTTGAGCATTTCGAAAAATGTCGAAATTTTGAAAAAACGCAAAGGCTATAGCCTTACGGTTTTTCATCGTTTTGAGGTTTTTCGAAAAATGACAAAAAATGACGAAATCTGGCAAAAACGCAAGGCTATAGCCTTACGGTCTTGCACAGCATGCCATTTTTCATCATTTTGAGCATTTTTGAGCACTTTCGAAAAATGTCGAAATTTTGAAAAAACGCAAAGGCTATAGCCTTACGGTTTTTCATCGTTTTGAGGTTTTTCGAAAAATGAAAAAAGAATGACAAAATCTGTAAAA
>CM076976.1:39150102-39215102 GCA_039105355.1 Benthosema pterotum
GAGCATTTTTGAGCATTTTCGAAAAATGTCGAATTTTTGAAAAAACGCAAAAGGCTATAGCCATACGGTTTTCATCGTTTTGAGGTTTTTCGAAAAATGACAAAATCTGTTAAAAGCGCAAGGCTATAGCCTTATGGTCTTGCACAGCATGCCGTTTTTCATCATTTTGAGCATTTTTAAGCATTTTCAAAAAATGTCGAAATTTTGAAAAAACGCAAAGGCTATAGCCTTACGGTTTTTCATCGTTTTGAGGTTTTTCCGAAAAAATGACAAAAAATGACAAAATCTGGCAAAAACGCAAGGCTATAGCCTTACGGTCTTGCACAATATGCCGTTTTTCATCATTTTAGAGCACTTTTGAGCATTTTCGAAAAATGTCGAAATTTTGAAAAAACGCAAAGGCTATAGCCTTACGGTTTTTCATCGTTTTGAGGTTTTTCGAAAAATGACAAAAAATGACAAAATCTGGCAAAAACGCAAGGCTATAGCATTACGGTCTTGCACAGCATGCCATTTTTCATCATTTTGAGCATTTTTGAGCATTTTCGAAAAATGTCGAAATTTTGAAAAAACGCAAAGGCTATAGCCTTACGGTTTTTCATCGTTTTGAGGTTTTTCGAAAAATGACAAAATCTGGCAAAAACGCAAGGCTATAGCCTTACGGTCTTGCACAGCATGCCGTTTTTCATCATTTTGAGCATGTTTGAGCATTTTCGAAAAATGTCGAAATTTTGAAAAAAACGCAAAGGCTATAGCCTTACGGTTTTTCATCGTTTTGAGGTTTTTCGAAAAATGACAAAAAATGACGAAATCTGGCAAAAACGCAAGGCTATAGCCTTACGGTCTTGCACAGCATGCCATTTTTCATCATTTGAGCATTTTGAGCATTTTTGAGCACTTTCGAAAAATGTCGAAATTTTGAAAAAATGCAAAGGCTATAGCCTTACGGTTTTTCATCGTTTTGAGGTTTTTCGAAAAATGACAAAAAATGACGAAATCTGGCAAAAACGCAAGGCTATAGCCTTACGGTCTTGCACAGCATGCCATTTTTCATCATTTTGAGGATTTTTGAGCACTTTCGAAAAATGTCGAAATTTTGAAAAAACGCAAAGGCTATAGCCTTACGGTTTTTCATCGTTTTGAGGTTTTTCGAAAAATGACAAAAAATGACAAAATCTGTTAAAAACGCAAGGCTATAGCCTTATGGTCTTGCACAGCATGCCGTTTTTCATCATTTTGAGCATTTTTGAGCATTTTCGAAAAATGTCGAAATTTTGAAAAACGCAAAGGCTATAGCCTTACGTTTTTCATCGTTTTGAGGTTTTTCGAAAAATGACAAAAATGACAAATCTGTTAAAAACGCAAGGCTATAGCCTGTCTTGCACAGCATGCCTTTTTTCATCATTTTGAGCATTTTAAGCATTTTCGAAAAATGTCGAAATTTTGAAAAAACGCAAAGGCTATAGCCTTACGGTTTTTCATCGTTTTGAGGTTTTTCGAAAAATGACAAAAAATGACAAAATCTGGCAAAAACGCAAGGCTATAGCCTTACGGTCTTGCACAGCATGCCGTTTTTCATCATTTTGAGCATTTTTGAGCATTTTCGAAAAATGTCGAAATTTTGAAAAAACGCAAAGGCTATAGCCTTACGGTTTTTCATCGTTTTGAGGTTTTTCGAAAAATGAGAAAAAATGACAAAATCTGGCAAAAACGCAAGGCTATAGCATTGCGGTCTTGCACAGCATGCCGTTTTTCATCATTTTGAGCATTTTTGAGCATTTTCGAAAAATGTCGAAATTTTGAAAAAACGCAAAGGCTATAGCCTTACGGTTTTTCATCGTTTTGAGGTTTTTCGAAAAATGAGAAAAAATGACAAAATCTGGCAAAAACGCAAGGCTATAGCATTGCGGTCTTGCACAGCATGCCGTTTTTCATCATTTTGAGCATTTTTGAGCATTTTCGAAAAATGTCGAAATTTTGAAAAAACGCAAAGGCTATAGCCTTACGGTTTTTCATCGTTTTGAGGTTTTTTCGAAAAAATGACAAAAAATGACAAATCTGGCAAAAACGCAAGGCTATAGCCTTACGGTCTTGCACAGCATGCCATTTTTCATCATTTTGAGCATTTTTGAGCATTTTCGAAAAATGTCTAAATTTTGAAAAAAACGCAAAGGCTATAGCCTTACGGTTTTTCATCGTTTTGAGGTTTTTCGAAAAATGACAAAAAATGACAAAATCTGGCAAAAACGCAAGGCTATAGCCTTACGGTCTTGCACAGCATGCCATTTTTCATCATTTTGAGCATTTTTGAGCACTTTCGAAAAATGTCGAAATTTTGAAAAAACGCAAAGGCTATAGCCTTACGGTTTTTCATCGTTTTGAGGTTTTTCGAAAAATGACAAAAAATGAGAAAATCTGGCAAAAATGCAAGGCTATAGCCTTACGGTCTTGCACAGCATGCCATTTTTCATCATTTTGAGCATTTTTGAGCACTTTCGAAAAATGTCGAAATTTTGAAAAAACTCAAAGGCTATAGCCTTACGGTTTTTCATCGTTTTGAGTTTTTGTTGAAAAATGACAAAAAATGACAAAATCTGGCAAAAACGCAAGGCTATAGCCTTACGGTCTTGCACAGCATGCCATTTTTCATCATTTTGAGCATTTTTGAGCATTTTGAGCACTTTCGAAAATGTCTAAATTTTGAAAAAACGCAAAGGCTATAGCCTTACGGTTTTTTCATCGTTTTGAGGTTTTTCGAAAAATGACAAATGACAAAATCTGGCCAAAAAAATGTTCGAAAATTTTGAAAAAACGCAAAAGGCTATAGCCTTACGGTTTTTCATCGTTTTGAGGTTTTTCGAAAAATGACAAAAAATGACGAAATCTGGCAAAAACGCAAGGCTATAGCCTTACGGTCTTGCACAGCATGCCATTTTTCATCATTTTGAGCATTTTTGAGCACTTTCGAAAAATGTCTAAATTTTGAAAAAACGCAAAGGCTATAGCCTTACGGTTTTTCATCGTTTTGAGGTTTTTCGAAAAAATGACAAAAAATGACAAATCTGGCAAAAACGCAAGGCTATAGCCTTACGGTCTTGCACAGCATGCCATTTTTCATCATTTTGAGCATTTTTGAGCACTTTCGAAAAATGTCGAAATTTTGAAAAAACGCAAAGGCTATAGCCTTACGGTTTTTCATCGTTTTGAGGTTTTTCAAAAAATGACAAAATGACAAAATCTGGCAAAAACGCAAGGCTATAGCCTTACGGTCTTGCACAGCATGCCGTTTTTCATCATTTTGAGCATTTTTGAGCACTTTCGAAAAATGTCGAAATTTTGAAAAAACGCAAAGGCTATAGCCTTACGGTTTTTCATCGTTTTGAGGTTTTTCGAAAAATGACAAAAATGAGAAATCTGGCAAAAATGCAAGGCTATAGCCTTACGGTCTTGCACAGCATGCCATTTTTCATCATTTTGAGCATTTTTGAGCATTTTCGAAAAATGTCGAAATTTTGAAAAAACGCAAAGGCTATAGCCTTACGGTTTTTCATCGTTTTGAGGTTTTTCGAAAAATGACAAAAAATGACAAATCTGGCAAAAACGCAAGGCTATAGCCTTACGGTCTTGCACAGCATGCCATTTTTCATCATTTTGAGCATTTTTGAGCACTTTCGAAAAATGTCGAAATTTTGAAAAAACGCAAAGGCTATAGCCTTACGGTTTTTCATCGTTTTGAGGTTTTTCGAAAAATGACCAAAAATGACAAAATCTGGCAAAAGCGCAAGGCTATAGCCTTACGGTCTTGCACAGCATGCCGTTTTTCATCATTTTGAGCATTTTTGAGCATTTCGAAAAATGTCGAAATTTTGAAAAAACGCAAAGGCTATAGCCTTACGGTTTTTCATCGTTTTGAGGTTTTTCGAAAAATGACAAAAAATGACGAAATCTGGCAAAAACGCAAGGCTATAGCCTTACGGTCTTGCACAGCATGCCATTTTTCATCATTTTGAGCATTTTTGAGCACTTTCGAAAAATGTCGAAATTTTGAAAAAACGCAAAGGCTATAGCCTTACGGTTTTTCATCGTTTTGAGGTTTTTCGAAAAATGACAAAAAATGACAAAATCTGTAAAAACGCAAGGCTATAGCCTTACGGTCTTGCACAGCATGCCGTTTTTCATCATTTTGAGCATTTTTGAGCATTTTCGAAAAATGTCGAAATTTTGAAAAAACGCAAAGGCTATAGCCTTACGGTTTTTCATCGTTTTGAGGTTTTTCGAAAAATTACAAAAAATGACAAAATTTGTTAAAAACGCAGGCTATAGCCTTCTTGCACAGCATGCCTTTTTTAATCATTTTGAGCATTTTTAAGCATTTTCGAAAAATGTCGAAATTTTGAAAAAACGCAAAGGCTATAGCCTTACGGTTTTTCATCGTTTTGAGGTTTTTCGAAAAATGACAAAAATGACAAAATCTGGCAAAAACGCAAGGCTATAGCCTTACGGTCTTGCACAGCATGCCGTTTTTCATCATTTTGAGCTTTTTGAGCATTTTTGAAAAATGTCGAAATTTTGAAAAAACGCAAAGGCTATAGCCTTATGGTTTTTCATCGTTTTGAGGTTTTTCGAAAAATGACAAAAAAGACAAAATCTGGCAAAAACGCAAGGCTATAGCATTACGGTCTTGCACAGCATGCCATTTTTTCATCATTTTTGAGCATTTTTGAGTATTTTTCGAAAATGTCGAAATTTGAAAAACGCAAAGGCTATAGCCTTACGGTTTTTCATCGTTTTGAGGTTTTTCGAAAAATGACAAAAAATGACAAAATCTGGCAAAAACGCAAGGCTATAGCCTTACGGTCTTGCACAGCATGCCATTTTCCATCATTTTGAGCATTTTTGAGCACTTTCGAAAAATGTCGAAATTTTGAAAAAACGCAAAGGCTATAGCCTTACGGTTTTTCATCGTTTTGAGGTTTTTCGAAAAATGACAAAAAATGACGAAATCTGGCAAAAACGCAAGGCTATAGCCTTACGGTCTTGCAGAGCATGCCATTTTTCATCATTTCGAGCATTTTTGAGCACTTTCGAAAAATGTCGAAATTTTGAAAAAAACGCAAAGGCTATAGCCTTACGGTTTTTCATCGTTTTGAGGTTTTTCGAAAAATGACAAAAAATGACGAAATCTGCAAAAACGCCAGGCTATAGCCTTACGGTCTTGCACAGCATGCCATTTTCATCATTTTGAGCATTTTTGAGCGTCTTTGAGCACTTTCGAAAAATGTCTAAATTTTGAAAAAACGCAAAGCTATAGCCTTACGGTTTTTCATCGTTTTGAGGTTTTTCGAAAAATGACAAAATGACAAAAGCTGGCAAAAAAAATGTCGAAATTTTGAAAAAACGCAAAGGCTATAGCCTTACGGTTTTTCATAATTTTGAGCATTTTAAACTCTGTTTCCTAGACTCTTTTCTTTTTCCCCTCCTTTGTTTTATGCTGCACCACTGTTGTGTGCTGATTATTTAATTTATTGGTTCCTCATGTACTGTGTTGTGTGTTGAGTGTGCTGTGAAGCACTTTGGTACGATGAAAATCGTTTTTAAATGTGCTATATAAATAAAGTTGATTTGATTTGATTTGATTTTTGAGCATTTTCGAAAAATGTCGAATTTTTGAAAAACGCAAAGGCTATAGCCTTTCGGTTTTCATCGTTTTGAGGTTTTTCGAAAAATGACAAAAAAAGACAAATCTGGCAAAACGCAAGGCTATAGCCTTACGGTCTTGCACAGCATGCAAATTTTCATCGTTTTGAGCATTTTTGAGCATTTTCGAAAAATGTCGAAATTTTGAAAAAATGCAAGGCTATAGCCTTACGGTTTTTCATAATTTTGAGGATTTTGGAAGATTTTCAAAAAATGACAAAACCTGTCAAAAACGCAAGGTTATAGCCTTGCAGTCTTGCACAGCATGCCGTTTTTCATCGTTTTGAGCAATTTTGAGCATTTTCGGGAAAAAAAAAAAAAAAAAAAAAAACGCAAGGCTATAGCCTTCCCATTTTTCATGATTTTGAGGATTTTCCGAAAATGAAAACCTGGCAAAAAGCAAGGCTATAGCCTTAGGTTTGGAACAGAATGCCGTTTTTCATCATTTTGAGCATTTTTGAGCATTTTCGAAAAATGTCGAAATTTCGAAAGAAAAATAAAACACATGGCTATAGCCTTACGTTTTTTCATAATTTTGAGGATTATGTTATTTAGTTTAAAAACAGTTCATCATTTTATCCCTTGGGGGGCACCATTTTACAGGAGATTTCCCCTGGAACCATGGTAATGGGGGCTCCACGGAAAATCTTGCCTCGGGCTCTAAATTGCTTAGAAACGCCACTGGGTACAGCTACAGTGGAGTCAGTACTGCCCTTTGGGGCCAACCCTCACACTAGAGCAGGAAAGGGACCTGGATGAAGTATGTTTTCAACGAAATGAGATTGCAAGCTTCAGGGCTAGAAACTTTGTTCATAAGAGGAGCTGTGTCATGATAGGATATGATAGGATACTTCTAGTAGTAAAAGATTAGGTAGAAATCATGACAGTGGTTTGCATCAGCTACAGTAGATCGACCAAGGATCTGATTCATTAATGACAGTGATATCTGCATCAGCAGCATCCCTTCTGCAGTGGCATCGTCAATGTGGACATGGCATTTTTAGCAGTTAAGTATGGTGCAGGTGCATAGGCAATGGCATCCTGCATAACGAATTTAGGTCATACATATCACTTTAGAAGTGTATGACCTAATGGTTTTGTAAAATACCTTGCAAGGATGTGTCTGTGATGTGATGACCACATGATTTAAGCATCTTTGCATAAATCACCCCAGGGTTATGACATTGAAATTCCATAGCCCTATTTTTTGTGTTAACACAAAATTTCGTGGATGTTTCTTGCAAGCTGCAAGAATCAGTTGAGAAAAAACTTCATCTGATGAAATCCAGGCTAAGCCCCAAAACATTTTTTTTTTATTTCCATTACTCAAGGGCAAAGGAGGTCTCCTATGGCAAGTAGTAAGTAACTCAGTGAGTTGTGAGTTCAAACTCCACACAAAATTCCACACCAAAATACATTGGGCATCAATCTACCTTGACTCCTGTGACATGATACTGTACATGTCCATGATTTTAGTCATAGATGCCGCTTTAATACATTTCATCATAAGGTCCCCAACTCTCCAATGCAGTTTGCACTAGCGCAGGTTGTCTTTATTCTAATATGCATATTTTGGTAGCTCCAAACATTTTTTTTTCCACACATCACATCAAACCACTAAATTACCCACATAGCAGCTATGGTTACTGACTGTTGCCATGGAATGACATATACCATAATCCGTACACCACTGACATGCAGCTGTTTGTTCTACACTAGTTTACAGGAATGCTGGAACCAGCCCATGCAGCTATACAATGTAACTGCATCAATTTGGGATTTTGAAGGTTCACACTGGAAATGCTTGCAGGAAATGCAAGGACATTTGAACCGTGCAGTGCTTGCACACTGCTTATGGGTGCCTTAGGTGCTACAGCTTGCTTGAGCACTGCCTGTGTTTTCGGCAGAGCACGTCGCAGCCAGCTTGCAGGAAAAGCCTCCTGTTGCCAAACTGATAAACTGATAGTGGGCAAGCTATACTTCCTTTTCCTTACCTCTTCCTGCACTTGTGCAAGGAGACACCTTGACAATAATGTGTCACCTTCCCTCTCATGACGCAGATGACTGTGGACCATGCGAGTGATACATTTCATAAATATTATGACGGTAAAACTTAATGTCTTTGACGACATCCAAGGGCCTGATGGGGCAGAAGAATACTGGACTCGTCACTGTGACTTGAGTGACATGGCTGTGACTGGTACACATTACGTGTGGTTAATTAGATTTCCATATGCAATGAGAGCCAGGTGTGGAGGGCTAATGGCCTGCCAGGCATCGCCCTGGTGGTTAAAAAGGACAGATTTCAACAAGGACAAAATTCACTGCTGCATGTCAAGGACTCCTGGAGCAGGCAGACAGCTACCAGTTTGGTTTTTCCTCTTATTTTCCTTTTCCACTGGCCAGCAGTGCTGCAGTTGTGTGGACTGAGTACATTCACTGATGAAGTATTTTATTTATGAGTTCTGAGGTGGAGCTATAATTCCAGCCAGGTCCCTTTTATGAATATGCAATAGGTGCGAGCACATTCGAATGAATGAAGCCCAATCACTGATTAGTCAAATATATAATGGAAGAAAAGTGCCACTGTGGAAACAATAAGTTCAGGAGCCCTTCACTAGGGCCATTTCATTTCGGCTGTGATGACCCACTTCTCCATGTCTAGTATACAGGGTTTGGTTTCTCATATGGAGACGGTCATATATGGTGGTGTGATGCAATGTATGATGTCACAGTCACACAGTGTGATATTGACAGGAAATGCCGGTTTTCATAGTAAACTGCCACCTATGGCCGTAATGAAACATCACCGCTCACCTGAATTCATGCCTGTTTTAGGCCTTCATAGTCTCTTATCACTGAGTAGTGATGTCACGTCGTTTTTGGTGGTCACCTTATCAAACCAAATGAATAGGCCTTAATTGGTATTCTGATATAAAAACCAAGCGGCTCCACTGTGTAAAATATAGGCTAGGTCCTCTCAATGTTGATGAGGACATCATTGGGCAAATAAGAAACTCACAGTTAAGAAAGCCATATAGCAGGCCCAAGTAAGAACAGTCTCAATTGCCACAGACAGACATCCACATCCACTAATTGGGCAATCCTAATTAACTCCAATTAGAAATGCAAATCAAGGAGCCACATCTTTGATTAACAAGCGCCTGAGCTCCTTGTTGGTTTGTGGCCGTCCTCTGTTGACACAGCCCAGTTGTGGGGGATAAGAAGAAGAAAAGTATAGGGACATTGGAAAACGTTGTAATTAATCTCTGAATGCTTGAAGTGAGATACTTCTAATTACTCCCCAGCCCCCCCCCCCCCTCCCCTCCCCTCTCCTCTGTGTTGCATCTCTCCACACTTTTGGACTAGCTAACCTTCCCCTCAGGGGCGGATAACATTTCCCAATTGGGGGGGGGGGGGGGGGGGGGGGGGGGGGGTCAGGACAAAATGGTATGGGGGCGGCTTCATCGGCCGTGTCACTTCGCGCCACGGGCGATGAAGCCACACCCATACCATTTTCAGTTACAGGACTTTTATTAGGCAGGTAAAGCATCAATAATAACATCAGCTGTTGTTGAAGTTGCAACAGACACGCAGCATGCATAAAGCTAAAGGTCTGACTCAGAGAGTTTTCTGTTTTCAATGATGAAATGCTGTTGGTTTAGTGGTGCCACAACTGTAGTTAGTTAGTGGCAGTAGTAGTGTTTCAAATCATTTTTAAATATAAGCACTTTAATCTGAAATATCTTGGGTTGTTTTGCATGCCATCATGTTTGGTGGTGCAAACTGGGTATTTAGGGGGGGCATTCCCCCCCCCCCCATGCCTAGATCCGCCCCTGCTTCCCCTCGTCTAGATTGGTTGCAGAGGAATTACAGCCTAATTACACAGAGAGGGCATTGGGATTCATCGGGCCCTGTGATTTGCATACAGGCTAATTAGCATGGGATGGAACTAATTACTAATAATTTAGCCAATTACAGACCTCGGGTATCTCATTACAGTCTGTGAAGACACATCGGGCACATTGACAGAGCAGTAGACCTCCTGCAGTTTAAGAAGTTATGGGTTTTTTGGCAACTGACAAGTTATGGGACTAATTCGATGCGTTCGTTTGTTCGTTTTAACAGAACAAAGTGTGAAATACAAAGTGCATAGCCTATGCACAATAGGTTTATCTAATATCATACTATTCTACGATTAGTGATCAGATTTGAGGAGGTTGAATAGCTTTGCTGGATCATACACACATGTCTATACTGCCCTCTGCTGGCGAATGACGACATAACAATTGTTTTCAACAGTCACGGAAGCCCTTTATTTATTCGTTTCCCAACCTCACAACCATCTGGGTACTACATGACCTTTGTACACATGGCTGACAATTCTTTACAAAATCAGATAAACACAATTATTTACAGGACTGTGCAAACACAAAATAAGGTCTCTCAAATGGACAGATAAATATCTAAAAAGGCATGCATAGGTCAGAGCTTTAGCGAGGTAACAAAAAATACTATTTGCATACACTCAAAAGGCTTTGTTTTCTCTCACATAAAAAATAGCAACTAGGTTATGATCTGTAAATGCCAGTTATAACAGTGTTTCACAGTTCTTAATACCAAATCCAAGTTGTAGATATCAAAATGGCAAGTATGTGCCATTTGAATAAAGATAATGTATCCACAATACACAGTAAAAATGTTGTCAAAAAGTTGTCATCACTATAAACCGACCGGCAAAACCGAACACTTTGGCATTTCAGCACATGTATGTATATACCATATAGTGGGAGTTTCTGCCCCAGAGGGCAGAGAAATAATCTAAGCAACACACCTGGTTTCCAACAATGGTGGAAGATATAGAGATTACATTTAGAGATTAATTTCCTAAAATTGGGTTCAGACCAAAGATTTGCAATGAGATGGAACCTGAATAAACCTTAACCGATGTAGAGCGCATGAGATAAGTCATTGATTTGATGGCCGGCAGAGTCATCTGTCAATCTCAGTTGGATATTTGGACAGAAAACAATAAAATTTTGTTGTTTTTAGCAAACTACTCCTTTAAGCACTCAAAGCTGCTTATTCAGTTGTTGGACACAAATAATCCATTTTATCTATATGTAGATACAGATCCCTACCTCTGCAACATGTCTGCAAGTTGTTGGAATTTGTTTTAGTTTACTTTTTTTTTTTCTAAAGCTGGAATAAGTTGACTTATCAGTGTATGAGAGCAATTCAACAATTCACTACAGCTCTAACTCAAATAAAACGTGACTAATACCTCTGTAGAGAAGCTGCATTTCTATACATCTTTGCCTTCATTTGACATTTAAAATCTACACCATCAGCCTTGAGATCTTTACAGGACATATTCTATTAACAATATATTTCACATTTTATATATACTTTTATATATATATAAACCTGCATATCACACTATGTATTTTTTTTGTTTTGTTTTTTCCTGTCTTTTTCTAACAAATATATTCAACGCCATCAAAATGAATCCACACATTTCTTACACATTGTAAGCCAAGACACTTGGCTGTTGTGAGTAATTCAGACCAACAGCAAACTGGAGCAAAGCCAAACAAGGTCTCTATTCACCAAGTGGCAGGATGAGGAATCAATGTTTTTAATGCTACTATGCTAAAACCCCGCTTTCTCCACCTGCATACAATTATAGCATCACACTGTTTGATGATCGAAATAGGTGAATAAATGTATTTTTCTTCGCCTGCACTCCTACAAGTTCGATTCGGACTGACCAGTCAAACAACTGGTCATCATAAGTATGCTCTCATGCCCATTAAAACTGGCATTTCAAAAAGAGCGGATGTATAAGCTCGCTGTGCAGCACAAAGTGACGTGCTGTGAAAAAATAAACCAAGAAGGTAAACCTCATGTAGACATATTGTCACTGAAAGGACTTCACTGCCACACTTTTCAAAGCGTCTTCATATAATTGGTCCTCACTAATGTTCATGATAAAATAGCATAATTTCTTCTACTCGTCCACCAGCAAAATCATTGACTGGGGATGCAAGCTAATAGAAACTGCAGCTTTCCCTTCGAGAAAAGGGCCAATGCCATAATTCTCATGAAAACATAAAAGGTAAATATAGATAAATGGAAAACTTGTTTAAAAAAATACTGACAATGTCACTGGAATTGATCATAGCCCTCCTATGACTCTGAGACACAGACTTAAGGGCTTTACAGACGGGGAGTAATAAATTGCGCCTTCTAGTGCGCACGTCCATGATTTAGTTTAGACCTCAATCTTCTGAGCTTTTTTTGCTCGCTACGCAATTCTCATCTGTCAGCACTGAGAGGCACCATGGAATCGCTCTCTCCGTCTGCAAAGACCTTAAGACATGAACATTAGTGTCATTATATGAAGATGAGTTGAGAAGTGGTGTAGTGGGTCTTTATGGAACAAATAATCTACTTTTGAAGTTACAGTGTGAACACATTGAACTCAGCACTCACAGTGCGTATGCTCGTACGATATTTACGCTGCGTACGGTGTCATTGTTGCATCACTGCGCGTCCTTTGCGGTCATTGCCGTGGTCGCGCGTGGGATCCTCCCGTGGCTCCCGCTCGGCTTTTTTTGCCCGTGAGAGCCCGTAGAGCCGGCTGACGCCAATGTTCTGCCGCCCTTGACTCCACCGCCACTACCGCCGCCCACCGGACTCACCGACGGGGAGGGAGGGGAGGAGGAAGAGGAGGGGGACGGGGAGTTGGGGGACAGCGACGAGGAGGTGGAGGACGAGGAAGACGAGGAGGAGGAATAGGAGGAGGAGGAGGAGGAGTAGAAGTTGCACTGGGCGTTGCTGTTGCGGGCGTTGGTGCTGGTGGGGAGGGTGAGGTGGCTGCCGTTGCCGCGGGGGCGGGAGGAGGGGCTCGGCGGGGCCCGGGAGTCGCCGCCGCCACCACTAGCGTGGGATGGAGACGAGCCGGGGCTAGACGAGGGGGAGGAGGAGGAGGAAGGGAGGAGACGACTTAGACTGAGTGACGGAATCAGAGACTTGTGAGGAGGCGACGGTGAGCCGACAGGAGGAGGAAGAGGAGACTGAGGAGGAGGAGGAGAAGAAGGAGGGAGAGCTTGCTTGGAGGAGCAGCAGGAAGAACTAGCGGAAGAAGCAGAGGACAGACGAGAAGCAGGAGGAGGCTGAGGACACGAGGCAGCGTCTTTCCCGGAGGAGGAGGAGGAAGAATTGGGAGGAGATGCAGACGATGGAGCGGAAAAGGAGGAGGAAGGGTTTGAAGGGCCGAGAGGAAGAGACGACTGTTTTCCAGCACTGTGGCACAAGGCGGGGATCTTAGAAGCAGGTAAAGCAAGGAAAGAATGGTTATTGTCCCCAGCTCTGCTGTTAGCCTGCAGAGAGAGAGAGAGAGACCATGGACAGGACAGCCCCGAGTCAGCACCTGGGACTCAACGTCCCGAAAGACAGTAAATGATTCCAAACCTTTTCCATGCCAAGGAGCCCCACATATACAAGAAAATCAAGTAGGCATAGTATGTCCTGGGGCCCTCGTGGAACAAAATATATTTCTGAGATAGAGGTCCAACACTAAATACATACAAGTAAAACATCATACGGGCGAGAAGCGACCACAGGTTGGCTATTATTATAATAATTAGGTCTATTATTATTTTTTATTATTTGATGGAAAGGGCACCTGTTACACTGCCAAAAGTCTGCCAAAAGTCACAGTAATTGTTGGAGTTCTTGACATGAAAATGTTTTTTTTAAGAATCAGTCTCAGGTCTTAGGGTTAGGGGGTTAAATACATAAAAAGATGTTGTGGAGAATGATTGTGTTCAAACATCCAAACAACTACTGTACTACAGCACTTACTGTTGGTATTAACCAAGTAGTACAGTAGTCTTTCCACATGCATATTGAAGGAAGTGACTCAGGGTGAAGTGAACAGAAAACAGCACAGTAGATGGAAAAGGAAAAGCTCAAAAAGAGAGTAGCAAGCTTTAGGATGAACATGCCCTTCACTGTACACAATGAATGACAGTAGATGGCAGCAGTTGCAGCGCAGAGAAGCTGACAGACATTACAACTAGAGCTGGAACTTTAACTGAGTTGCTTAGATCAATTAATGACAGAAACAACGCAATGAAAACCTTTTAGCGTTTCACAATGGGGAGAAGAAGCCCATTAGACTGTGTGGCCTCACTGATTCACTCGTAATTCTGTTTTAATTGGAGAAAAATGAAGAAAAAAAGGCTTCTCAGGTCAATAAGATTTAATTGTGATTAATTACAATGCATCAAATTAATTATACTGTATATATTTTTTTAATCGAGTGCCAGCCATAATTGCAACAAAACCTAAAGAAAACAGAAAGGTGGAATTCACTGAATAATGAGAAACATGAGAATGGACAGACATCATGGCAGAGTTCAACTCAAACCATGTAGTAAATCCTGGATAGGACGGATGGATGTCTTCTCCTCAGGTTAGAACTATACCTGTCTGAATGGCCTCCGCGGCTCCTGCGCGCTCTGCTGCTGCTCCTTCTCTGGCGAACCAGAGGAGGAGGGCGAGTGGCGAGTCCTGGACCGCTGTCCGGATGGAGAGGATCCCCCGACAGAGGTCTGCAACAGAGGCGGTCACATGTTGGAAATGGAAGTGAATGTGTCATATGATATGCTGCGTTCACACGGGCAGATGCAAGGATACAGTCTACTATTCATTGACAAGGTAAGCCAGCGACATTAAGATGCATACAGCTTTTATAGCGAAAGCTACAAAGCTGCACAAATTGCTGCTGTTTTTTCTCTGATGATGATATCGACAGCAACAGATTTTACAAAGCGACAAGGTGACAAATATGCTGTGACATTTGGGATCTTTGCATGTGCCTCGTGTGAATGCAACAATACTGTAATACTCTCGTTTGAAACGCACAACAAAGCAGGACTTTTCTGTAGCGTGCAAAATGTGGACACTATTGAGAGGAAACCTTGATGTCCAAAACGATTGATTTTTAAGAAATGTACAAAAATAACCTCTTTTTCAATGTAGTTCTCAATAGCTGTAATAGTTTCCATTTGTTAAATATTCATAAAACCCATAATACAGATGTATTTTAAACCCAATATGCTTATTAATGTTATCATTATTCATTTTGGAAAAACCTTAAATATTCCCCAAAATGTTTGCTACTTTTCCATTAAACCTTCATAAAAGCATAAACAAGGTTTCTGCCCAACGGCGACAGATTAGGAATACAAGAGAAAGAGGTGAATTGTCATTGTGACTACATAACAATTCATCTCCTAGCAACACCCAAATTAGACACACCGTGCATAAAAACAGACAAGAGGTTTTCAAAGCTGTACATCATTTCTTTTCTACAAGGAAAATTATGAATGCAACAATCAAAGTGACAGTTCTCCAATGAGAATGACATTTTGATACAGGTTCATCAGCCAAAGCATGTCCAAGCTATTCAACCTTAGTAGCACCTAGAAGAAATTATAAATCTGTGCAGCAAACTAAATAATTGTTCATATTAAGAGATAACATAATATGGACAGATTACCACAGATAAATAACATTTTATTGATATTCTACTGAAATATATACTACTTCTATCATTACTTTTTTTTATTCATATTCCAAACCTTTGGAACATTTGTCAAGTGCCTATGCGATAAAGGATACACTGGTCATTAAATACAGAAATTAATAGAAAGAACAGAAAAAATAAAAGAAATACACAATCAAAAGCAGTTCAACTAATTTGTGCATCACCACTAAGAAGATGTAAATCATTTCAGGGGGGAAGGTCAATGAATTAAATGTAGGATACATAGCAGCACAGACAGACAACATACAGTACATGTTGCATTCAGTCAGTAGCAGCATAGACCCAGCCACCAGCAAGGTTTAAGCAGTTAAGTGAAAAGGAACTTTAGAACTTTCAGACCTGTCTCTTGGCAGATGTAGAAACAGTCTCTTTGGCCTTCTTACTCTGGGGCGGCTTTGGGCCTTTCAAGATCTGCGCACCCGGTCTTTTGGAGGGACTTTTCTCCCTTTCCCGCCTTGCTCTGTCTGTGGGTTGACGCCGGTCTTCTTTAGAAACTTTGGTAGGACTTGAAGAGACAGCGGATGAAGGGGAAGCGATGGTGCCAATGTTGTCCACGCTTATTTCCAGCTGTTTGATGGACTCTTCTAGACTATTTATTGAGTTGTATGCACTCCTGCAGAGCTCTTCTGTCCGAGTAGATGACTTTGAATGGCTGGCGTTGATACCGGTAGAAGACACACCGTTATTAAATGTGTCACTTTTCCCTGACTCTGTCTGTTGTTTCAGGCTGTTGATCTCAAATCTATCGGTTTCCTTTGACTCCATTACCTTGCTCTCAGGTGCTAACTCTTCTTCTTCCTCATAAACCACAACCTCAAGAGTTTTCTTCCCTGATTTCGTCGTTCCAGTTCGAATGGCCTGGCTGATGGCCGCTAGTTTGTTTTTGGGAAACTTAAATTTGAACTTCTTCTTGGCTTCTGATTTACGAGGAGAGCCTGATTTACTCTTTTCTCCAGTGTTCGAAAATATACTAGTATCTAAGGTTTTTGGTTTTCTGTTCGCCGTCAATTCAAAGTTCGCTTCTCTTGTTTCATTCCAACCTGGCGGAATTTCTTCCTCGCCTTGTTCCTCTTCATACTCAATACTTGCTGATGGTAAAATCTTATCCAGCTCCTCCTCAGACTCAAAAATTGTGGAAAGGCGCTTGTATGCGGACTGGATGTCCATGGGCTCATTGAAGACAATGATAATAGGTTTACTGCTATAATCATCATGGTGGTCTGAGTTTTGCTCCTCCAGCTTTTCCTTTGCCATGACGTTCTGCACCTCTGAACTGCTAGCTTTAGCTGTGTCCTGGTGCTCAACTTTAGGCTGCACCTTTACTCGGTTCTTTGACATCCGGAGAGAAAATTTCTCAGTTGGGGGTGGGGGAGGGGGAGGACCCTCATCATCAAACTCAGGACTTAAACTACAGCCTTCATCTGAATAACTTGGTTGGTTCTTGGATGTCTGCCGTGGTGCCACATGGTTCTGCTGTTGAGAATTTGGGCTATCAGTGAGACTTGCTGAAGTTGTAGCAACATGTTCCATGTGGGTGGAACTAACAGCTATACCCCCCTGACTTGGTTCTGTAGCACCTGACACCAACCCACTAGTTGGAACATTTTCTTTTTGTAAAGTTACTACAACTGTCAAATTTGACTTCTTCCCTGCTGTGGTTGGTGAGGACAACTGTTTGTTCTCTACCTCCTCATGTTCCTCATCAACATGTTGGCCATTTTCTTTTGTTTGTAAAGTTACAATTGTTGTTAACTTCACCTTCTTGTCTCGTTGTACTGAGTTCTGGCCCTGTATTTTCTTCACCACTTCCTCCTCAATCTCATTCCGATGCACCTGAATGAGATCATCAAAAGTTTCTTTTTGTAATGCTACCACCGGTGATGACTCAACTTTCATTACGGTTGGCACCTGTTGGACAGTTTCCTCCTCATTTTTATTCGGCTCAGGACTCTGCATATTGACTTGATCATTTTGTGTTTGTGAAGTTACAACTGGTACCATTGTCTTCGCAGTTGGTACTGGGCTTGTGGAAGGGATTTTTTCTTCATCTTGTTGGCAAGGACTGCTCGTGTCAAGAGTAGGATAATTTTCTGATGGCGGCTCAACCACTTTCTTCGTCACGGCTAAGTTTTGTTCAGGCATTTGCTGAACTAAATGATTCTGTTCCTCAATAGTCTGATCAGGACAACGGGCATGTTTCTCGGGTTGTGTACACTGCTCCAGAGAAATATTTTGTTCAGGCAATTGTTGAACCAAATATTTCTCTTCTGCAATGTTCTGATCAGGACAACTGGCAGTTTCTCAGGTTCTGTATCCTGCTCCAAAGAAATTTTTTGGACAGGCGACTCAACCAAATGTTTCTCTTCCACCATTTTCTGATCAGGACAACTGGCATCTTCCTCAGCTTCTACTGTATCTTGTTCCAGAGCAATGTGTTGGACTGACAACTGAGCCAATTGTTTCTGTTCCTCCGTTGTCTGATCAGGATGACTTGCATCATTCTCAGCTTTTTCTTTATTTTGTTCGGGAGCAATGTGTTGGACAGGCAACTCAACTAAATGCTTATCTTCCTCCATGTTCTTATCAGGACAAATGGCATCTTTCTCAGTGTCTAATGCATCTTGCTCCAGGGCCATGTGTTGGACAGGCAACTGAACCAAATGTTTCTCTTCCTCCATTTTCTGATCAGGACAACTGGCAAATTTCTCGGTGTCTGTATCTTGCTCCGGAGCAATGTTTTGGACAGGCGACTGAACCAAATGTTCCTCTTGCTCCATTTTCTGATCAGGACAACCGACAATGGTCTCTGTATCTTGATTCGGAGAAATTATTTGGACAGGCAATTGCTGAACCAAAACTTTCTCTTGCTCTATTTCCTGTTCAGGATGACTGGCATTTTTCTGAGCACTAGAATGTTGCCCCAGTCCAGTTTTCAATGCCTGATTATCAGAGCAACTACCTATGTCAACCAACACAACTGGTTCCAGCTCAGACGCTACCTGGTGGTCAGATGTTATTAGCCCATCAGGATGATGTTTTAATTCAGCAGGATTTTGGTTGGCCACCTGTAAGTGGAGCAGTGTCTTCTCTTCTTCCTTGTTTTCAGTTTCTTCTTCTGTTGAATTGTGAGCAGTCAGCTGTGCAGTGCCAGTGACATAATACATCACCTAAAAATACCAGGGAAGTAAAGGAGAAACAGTATTTTCATCAGTGTGGTCATGAAAATGAGAGAAGTGTATCTTGTAGTAAGAAATATAATCCCATGACATTAGAGGCCCAAATACAGTCCTCTAGGATGCTCAAGCAGTGAGACTTTAACTTGGATAAAATTGTTGTAGCTTAAAACCCACATTTCTTCCCCATTAAGGTAAAGACAATATCAATATTTGGGGAAATGTGTCTGTAGAATTAGCTTTAAAATAAAATAAAATCATTTGTAGGGAGGTAAAGGAGAGATATTTGTACTCAGGAAGAAACATGCCTCCTTACCTGTGGATTGGCTGGTGGACTGTTGTTGGCATCTCTGATGAACAACGGGTTGTTTTTCCAAAGCTGAATCTAATTAGTAGGACAGCATGTTAAAAGATGAACTGGTGTACAAATCATAACGGTTTCAATTATGATACAGCATGCTTCATTGTAGTTATCAAAAGAAGGACAGAGCAGCCAAGGTGGGTTAGAATACTGTGATCTCTTTATTAATCTCTCAACAGGCAGAGAATGACAGAGTCCACAGGCCCAATGGAGGAATGAAAAAAAAAAAACAGTATAGCCAGGAAATCAGCAGATGAGAGATTGAGAAACCGCATGAAATTGTGGGACATGTTCCTGGTTTAGAAGGAATCAGTGTTAGCAGGGAGTGGAAGTGAAGGATGGAGTTCACCCGAAGAACTCCCATCCTTCAGTTTGATCACTAGTTAAGAACCATGTTGAAGACACAGGCGCAAAATGAGAAGCAAATAAACAGTGGAGAATATAGAATGCCATTTACGCCTAGGGTTGGGATCGGGAACCGGTACCAACACCAAGGAATCGGAACCACTTTAGGATCTGTATTTATGAAAACGCCAGTGCTGGAATGTGGGTTTTTTACAGTTAATTTTCTAATTACAATTGCAATCCTGGTGGTTCTCAAAAATTGACATTACATGGACCAGCATGACTCTGAGAGCATACGCATGTAACCAACTTGACCCGTTTACTTCCATTTGTACATATAGTTGAATACCTGTTACTGTACCCTTTACTATAAGAATCATTAAATGGAACCATGAGGGAATTGGACTGAATGGGCTTTTCAGAATTTGGAATTTTCCAATGACTTTGGATTCAGAATCCAAAGTTTTCAAAACACTCCAGCAATGACTTATTATGTTAACCAGGAAATCATTACTAGGCATGAGTGATGCGTGATTTATCATTGGCATTAGAAAATTAAGATCATAGATAGGATAAAAGAAATGCAGCTTCTTTGAGAGATTAATATATCTATAATCAGTCGAAATCAAGAGGACCAAGGATCTCATGGTAACCAATTACAATAACATTCTCAGGCTCAACAGTTTGAATGACAGTGTGTGTGTGTGTGTGTGTGTGTGTGTGTGTGTGTGTGTGTGTGTGTGTGTGTGTGTGTGTGTGTGTGTGTGTGTGTGTGTGTGCGAGACAGAGAGCAAAAGAGATTGACAGTGAGAGAGAAAGAGAGCAATCCATGTGAGTGAATGTTATTTTTTATTAGAGTTAGTATAAAAAACACAAAAAACACGTGAGTATAATCAAACCGGTAATTATGCCTATAATTATCGGCATAATTTATTAAATGTTAGATGGTAAGCCCATGCCTGAATATTAGAATTGTGGTGATTTCATACTGTTAGTGGTTTTGTTAATGATTTATTCTCTGTTTAAATTCAGCAGTGAAGGCTAGGTGCAGGTAACAGATTGTCTGTCTTTACCTTGGGGTCAATCTCTCGGCTCTGCGGGTCAGAGGCTGAGAGGTCGACCACACATCTGCCGCCTATTTCCCTCAAAGTGTACTGCTGAAACACCTGGTTGAGAAGGGGTCAAAGGGGGCAAAGGTCACTGGGAGCGTGGCGGGGTCGAGGTCCTGTCCTTTTGCTACAGTATGTTTTTTTTCTCCTCTGTACCAGTTGTTCCTCATTTCACATCTGCGTTCACTTAGTTACTGAACACCTCTGGAGTTTGATTCTAAGAGTAAAGGTCTGATCACGTGTGAATACACCAAGCACTAGAACTATAACGATAGTGTGTGACAAATGTTTCAGGATGATTAGGACATTGGAACGACGTTGGAATCCTGATCAGGGGTGTTTTTGCCATTTGAGGGGGGAGGTGGGCACCACCAGACATGCTTTGAAAGGATCCCAGGCTAATAAGCCACATATCGATAAATACATTATACCTGTCCTCTATAGAATTGAACATTTAAAACACATATAATGTGTTCTTTAGTTTAAAAATAGTTCATAGTTTTATCCCTTGGGAGGCGCCATTTTACTGTGTTTGTCATAGGTATGGCGTCACAGGAGACTTTCCCTGGAACCCATTTTCTCTGGAGCCCCCCTTACCGGAGAGAAAATCTTTCCTGGGGCTCCAAATTGCTTAGAAACGCATGATTTATACTTGTGTGTCCTGTGCTGGAAATAGATGACCTACTAGCCCATACAACATGTCAAATTGACAAGCTAAAGGTTTGTAGATTGGCACATGACGTTTAACACATTTGGCATATTGTGGGAGGTTTGCGGTGGAAGCCTGATATTTTACACAGACACTCTTAATGACCACCTTTCCTCCAACGTCCCAGATGTGCTTTTTTTCATATCCACGCAGATTCATCCTAGAGCACTTCCACCAGACGGCAAAATCCCAAGAGTGAATTTAACACCAGAGAGGGGTAGGTAAATGGACCTACATAGAAAGAACTGTTGATCCATTTAGCAGCTCTCTCAAGGTAAATTAAGAGATGGGTTTAGTCTGGTACAGTAGCTTCCACCAGGTTATTGATTTGATCCGTTTTATCTGAAGGTCAGAGAAGATAGTGTAGCTGTATGGTACGGATACACCTACCTGCAGTTCCTTCATGAACATGTCCTCCTCCTCTTCCTCCTCCTCTTCTTCATCTTCCTCTGTGTCGGACGATTCTGTCGCAGTGGCAGAAGTGGGGATGGGGGCGGGGGCTGAGACTGGGGCCGGAGCTGGGACTGGGATCGGAGCCGGTGCTGGGGCTGTGGCTGCAGCTGCAGCTGGAGCTGAGAGGGAGTGGGGTTTCGGGGGCTTGGGTTTGACCTCCGGGGGCTGCCGTAAGGGTTTGGGCTTGGGAGTCACAGCCGTCTCCTTTTCTTCCTCATCCTTGGGGCAAACAGGCAGAAACAATAAAAAAAAAAAAAAAACACACGCATCAAACAATATGCTTTCAGTTGTAATAAAATTCAGTCAGAAGCCATTTACAGTAACAAGTATGGTATGTGGCATGAAACTGTAGGTTGCTTAAACACAAAAATAGTATTATTATGAAATTACGTGTATATTGTATTGTATTTCATTATATATTACGAAATACAAGGGGAATATGTCTAAAATATAAAATCTTATGCCAGCCAGTCATTTGAAAAATATCAACAGGAAGTGCGATTCATTAAAATGTTTACTTTGATGTTGAGTTTCTTTTTCTTTTTCATGAACAAACAGAAATCCCATAACCCCACAGCAACCCCACAGCAATGCCATTAATCCATTACACGCACGCACGCACACACACACACACACACACACACACACACACACACACACACACACACACACACACACACACACACACACACACACACACACACACACACACACACACACACACACACACACACACACACACACACACACACACACACACACACACACCTGTGCACCAACAGGGTCTTTTCTGTTGAAGATGACCTCTCCTGACCTTCCTGTCGTGAGTCCTGTGGAAGGGTAGAACCTAACAGAAGACAACAGCAGCAATACATCCTGAAATTAGTGGAGGTAATTTCAATATGTATGAAGTAGAACATACTAGAAGCAATAAAACATTTTCGTACAGTAAACTTTGGGGAGTGGACGACATTGCTGTTGTTACAAGTTAATCGACCGGTCATAAATTGCAACCTTTACAAGGTGGTCTTTTATGGTGGTTTTGAAGGAAGGTAAAGACTCACTAACTGGTAGGACATTCCACATTTTTGGTGGCAGCATGTCAGTACCTGCGCGGTGGCGGAGGAGGTGGAGACTTCCCGGTCTTGTCAGGACTCTGCTGCCGCTCTCTCTCCACACTGGGCCGGCGGGGTTTCTCCATCGGCGGCCTGGTGGCCCGCTCAACGCCTGCATGGGGGGCAGAGGAGGAGGAGGGCACCGCAGGGGCCTCAACAGGGGCCTCTACAGGGGCCTCTACAGGGGCCTCAACAGGGGCCTCAACAGGGGCCTCTACAGGGGCCACGGGAGGCTGAGACACTTCCACTGGAGCTGAAGAACACAGCACAGCACAAAACACAATACAGTACATTATTAGCCTGGTGAAACCACTCCCCCTGCTGGACAACTTACTTTAAAACAGTGGTTTTCAAACTTTTTGATACAAGGGCCCACTATTTATTCAGAATTTGAGCCACAGACCACCAGTTGATGACAATTTAGCCCCACAGATCCCAAAACTAAAGATTTATTTTGTTTGTGTTTACAATTCCAGGCTGGATTTGGGAAACAAAACAGTCAAACATACAGATCAAAATGATCATTAATCTTCTACATTCTCTAGTTGTGTAGACTCGGGCAAATTAAGACGATGATTATTTTAACTGTTGAGAGTGTAAAAAAAAAACACCAAATGGAACCGCAAAGGTCCATACTTTATTCCTTTCATAAATAGAGAATCTTTCACTCAATAGGAACTGCTAACTCCACTGGTGGTACCCAGACCACTGGTCAGTGAAAGCCACTGACATACTACTGCAGTATCACCAAAAATAATCAAAAGTAGCAGACACGCCAGCTATTTTGAACCTGCCACTTTGGATGATTTTGTGAGTGAGCGTTTTTTGTCTTTATTGAAACCAAGTGGCTGACCTTGGATGAAGGGTTTGGACTGGGGTGTGTCCACCTCATCGGGCAGCTTGGCCTCCTGATCCCCCAGAGGCTCTGACGATGTCCATGACTCCAGGGGCTGCTCTGTGCTGTCAATGGGCTGCTGCTCTGTGCTCTTAGTGGGCTGCTGCTCTGTGCTCTTAGTGGGCTGCTGCTCTGTGCTGCCAGTGGGCTGCTGCTCTGTGCTGCCAGTGGGCTGCTGTCCTGGAACTAGGTGAGCATTTGGGCAGAAATAGCAAGACATTAGGCAAAAGCAGAGGAGCATTCGTCAACACAATGCGACCCAACGTGCTGGAGGTAACACTATAGAGCAGGGGTTTTCAACCTTTTTGGCACCAGGGTCCACTATTTCTTCAGGATTTGTACCACGAACGGCCATTTGGTGACATTTTAAGCCCCACAGACCCCAAAACTAAAGATTTCTTTTGCTTTTGTCCACAATACCAGGCTGGATTTGGAAAACAAAACAGGCAAACATAGATAAAAAAAATGACCATTAATCTTCTACATTCTCTAGTTGTGTAGACTTGGGCTAATTCAGATGGTGAAAAGTGTAAACATGAACCCAAATGGACCATTTGGTTTCATCTTTACGCTCTCAAAGAGTTACATTTGGTTAACCAACTGTCCATCATTTAGCTGGGGACCACCTGAAACTCTCTCAAGGACCACTGGTTGAAAACCCTGCTGTATAGAGGACATGACTTGGGAAGCGGAAGTCTCCTCTGTCTGTGTTTCAAACAACACTTTAATCTTTCAGAGCGAGAGTGCCATTCTGATGAGCGGAACCACTGCCCTGTTCGGACTTCGGACACAGCACTGCCAGCGAAGGCAAAGCACTGAGCCAACACAGCCAACAATTATAACTTACCTTGCTGGCTTAGGTCCAAGGCAGTCTCAGGCTCTGTGTCAGTCCCAGAGGAGGAAGGAGGAGGAGGAAGAGGAGGAGGAGAAGCATTCTCTCTAGTGACTGAAACCTCCAGGTCTGGAATGGAGCTCATCAGGCTGGCCTGGGCTGCTTGCAGGATCTGCTCAAAGTCTGTGGTGCTGGTGGTGCTGGTAGTAGTAAGGGTGGTGGTGAGGGAAGGCTGAGGACAGGCTGTGGTTGGTTCATGTTCGCTGATGTTTGTGTCATTCTGGATGGTTTGGCTTGGCGTCGCCTCGCTCTGGTTCCCCTCTGGTGATTGTCTCTCTGTAGACTGTGGAAGAGAAACACACACATAGCAGGTAAACAAACAGATATCCTTGACGGAGGAAATGTCTAACTAAATCTTATGAAGACAAATACCGCAGGCGCAAACGGTAAGCTCTGTACCAACTTCCATGTTTTGCAGTTGCAGGGACTAACTTCTTCAGAGCAGATTAACTGGTTTTTAGTCTGCTCTGAAGAATGCTACTGCCAAACATGACAAATTGCATCTGAGCCAGTGTTGCATCTTATATTTTTCTACCACTGGTGGTGGGAGACCACCAGTGGTCCTTGAGAGAGTTCCAGGTGGTTCCCAGGCTAAATGATGGACAGTTGGTTAACCAGATGTAACTCTTTGAGAGCGTAACCATGAAACCAAATGGACCCTTGCGGGTCCATTTGGTTTCATGTTTACACTCTCAAGAGTTAAAATAGTCATCATCTGAATTAGCCCAAGTCTACACAACTAGAGAATGTAGAAGATTAATGGTCATTTTGATCTGTATGTTTGAATGTTTTGTTTTCGAAATCCAGCCTGGAATTGTGGACAAAATCAAAAGAAATCTTTAGTTTTGGGTCTCTGGGGCTAAAATGTCATCAAACGGTGGTCCACGGCTCAAAGTAAACCCTGACCTCAGTTTCAGTCACTGTGTGCTTGTTGATCCTGGGCTCTTCCATGGCCTGGCTGTCTGCTGGTTCCGAGGAGCAGCAGTCGGCAGAGGGCTTCCTCTTCTGCAGGGCAGGGCTGTTCTCTCTGCTGCGTGGGCTCACCTGGGCACAGCCAACACAGAGACACATGTGAATGGCCAGGACTAATATGACTAATTCTAGTCTATTTATTATCCTGAGAATATTCATACACACAGTGTTGTTTTTGTCGACTAGGACTAAGACTAAAGACTAAGTCGACTAAGGTTTTTGATATTTAGTCGACTAAGACTAGACTAACAAAAATGATTTTCAAAAGATTAAGACGAAGACTAAATCATAACCTAAGACTAATGGAAATAAGAAACATTTTTATCTTCTTTTTTCTTTCTTTTTAAGTATGTGAACATACTGCACTATACATTGCACACCTTTTCAGGAAAGGAACTTAATACCATTCCAGTAATTTTATACAAAGAAATGAAACTAGACATGTTTCATACTAAACACTATAAATCTGTATAACATATATAAACCTACAATGTATTTGTATGTAAGACTAAACTACCAAGACTAAGACTAAAAGACTAAGACTAGACTAAATTATTTTTAACTAAGACTACATGGGACTAAAAGCCTAAATATGTCTTATTGAAAAGACTAAGACTAAATCAAAATATCCTCAAAACAACAACACTGCATACACAAGGCAATGTGTGGGCCCAGTGTCAGAGATCAGAATACCTTAGCCACGGTGGGAGAGTCTCGTCCATGTGTGGGGGTCAGCGGTGGGCTCGAGTGGTGGTTGCACGACGCCTGGACGACAGCCGCCGCGGTCCGCACCTGGTGAGGCATGACGGGAGAGGCCGGGCCAGCCAGCCTGCCCTCAGCCCGCGTCCCGGAAGAGGACACGAGGGGCGGTTTGACCGAGGATCGGGGTTGGGGCTTGGGGGAGTTTTGGGGAGTCAGGCTCCTCATCAGACCCTGTTCTGGTTCCACTGGGTGGCTCTCTGTCACATACCTGAAGAGAGGGGTTAGAGGGGGTTACTGTAATATTTTCCTATGAAGTTATGTGAATGTGTACTATTATTATTCCTAACATTATTGTATAATGTATGTGCGTATGTATGTATATGTGTGTATTTAGGTATGTATGTATATGTATGTGTGTATATATGTATATACAGTACATGTATATCTTGTGTTTTTTTTTTTCTTGTTTTTTTCCTAATGGTGGTTGGTGCAGGGGTGGGGGGCGGGAGGGTCTCTGTTTTTAAAAGAGAAAAGAAAGAAAATGTATATATATAAGGTAAGACACCTATACTTTCTGTAAGTTGGGATTGTCTTTTCTCCTTCTCTTTATAAAATGAAATAAAAAATATATACAAAAAAAAGAGATGGGGTTAGAAATGGAGAACAGAGATTGCGAGGGTGGGATTTACTGTGTTTTTCTTTTCGTTTTGATAGGAAAAAATAACCTATACATATTAAGGAGCACCCTCAGTGCTTTCAACTGCAGCGTGCTGCCATGTGCGTGTTTGCATTTGAGCAGGCTCGAGCATCCGTGAGTGCGCAGCTCAGAATTTAAACCGTTTTCACTTGGTGACTAAATTCATCGTTTGTCCAGAGCAGACTGTCCAGACTGAGTTGGATGGAGGCAGATATATAGCAATACACACAAAACCAAGTCCAATACGAGGACAGTGTAAGCCTCGCTCCACCACCAGTTTAATGAAATGTGTGTGTACCTGCGGAGGCCACTGAGGGCCTCAGTGAGGGCCTTGACCCTCTTCAACATGCTGTCCATCTTGTGAGGCTCCTCCTTCAGGAAGCGCACCGCCTCCACCTCCACCCGCAGCACCGAACGCATCTTCAGCTGCAGCTCTGGAAACTCACCTGTAGTGAGGAGCAGGAGAGACGGCAAGGAGTAAGCAGCATTTTGAAGTTGTTTTAGTCTTTTGAATAGAATTCTATTTAGTTTTAGTCATATTTTTTAAATTGCTTTCCTCTAGATTTACTTGACCATTAAATATCTATATATATATGAGTTTAGCCAACTGAAGAAGAATAGAGAACCCAGTTTAACAGCACAGTCAAGGTATAATAGAGTAAATAAAGAGGCGACTAAGTAAACCAGGGGTTTTCAACCTTTTTCATACCAGGGCCCACTATTTAGTCTGAATTTTAGCCACGGACCACCATATGATGTGTACATTCTTGAAATTTAAGTAATCCAAATGTTTCAAAAGTTACAGATCTATAAGGGTCCATTTGGTTACCAACTGTCCGAACCCTTTCAAGGACCACTGGTGGTCCCCGGACCACTGGTTGAAAACCCCTGAAATAAACAATGCAAACACAGAAAATCGCAAAGCACAAGCAAGACAAACTGACTCTTGAGTGAAGCCAGGGCCTCTCCAACTCTCCTGAGATTGACAGCTCCCTCCTCCACATCCCTCAAGGTGATTGACGGCTGTCCAGGATTGGACGCAGACTCTCGTTTCAAGCGCTCCACGTAGCTCTCCAACTCACTGAATGAGAGAGAGAGGGGGGGGTACAGAGACAAGAAGGAATGAGTGGGAAAGTGTCTTCTTAGCCACACAAAGTGTGTGCATCACAAAACTATGGCTAACTAACCGTTCGGGACTTGAACATGCAACAGATCACAAGCCTACCAGGCTGGATCACCAGACCAGGTGACCAGACCGCTTCGCTGGGCCAGGCCAGGAAAACAGATTGTCATAAAGGAAAAGAAGAATCTGCTCAACAAAGAATATGATTGTAGTGAAGTGGTTAAGTAATTGTGTGACTGCTAATAACTAAAAGAGTTTGGGCCTGGGCGGCTAGTGCAGCGTTCCAGGCAACTTTACGTTGTGTTGCGGGTTCGATCCCTTTCCCAGAGTGACACTCACCATCTCTATCCCCATTTCCTGTCACCATACTGTAGACTATCCAAGAAAGACAGAAAAAGACCCAAAATATGTAAAATATGGTATTAATAAATGATATTTAATGTAATACCTTTTTATTAACATAAGATGGCAGCAAGTGTCAGGTGAACTGTCCTGTTAATACTTGTCTTGGACATAGAGCTGCTGCTTTGCTTGGAAGAGAAATGTGCTAATTCTGCTGCGGCAATGTAGATTTGTTTTTGTTTTTTTAAGGAATCATCTCAATAAAACTACACCAAAAGCTGTTTTTTTTAAGTACAGTAGCTCAACCTTAGAAAGTGTCAGGCTGAACTGTAACGTTGGTCATAGAATAGGACAAATGTTGGTTGATCAGACTATTCAGTTAACTATAAATTAACTTTGGGTGAGGAAAACAGACTAATTTGAGAGTGTGAGTTTCCTGAACACGTCATTTGGAAGGCGCTGTTCCTTCTAGTCCTGAGGGAAGATATGACAATTTGATCTGGTGCAGAAACAAAAAGGAAAGTCTGCAGTAGGCTCTTTGGTTAGTGAGGCCAACGCATCATAAAAACAAGCAAGCTGAAGAACCAGATCAGGGCTCCTGCTATAACCTTCCAAGAATACTAGTACGTTGTATATTGTGAGGTGCTGCGTTGACATACCACCAGGCAAACCAGTTTGACTATGTCTGTGTTTGAGTCTGAGAATGTGGTGTGTCTCTCGTCTGTGTGCACCTTTCTACAATATGTGTAAAGAGTACAACCTTAGACACACACACCTCAGGAGACATGCGTGGGCTTTAAGGCTACAGTATGGTTTGATCTTCCATTCACACTAGTGTAGGTTCTTGTAGATACTGTGCATTCAGTATAAGATCTTTACTGAGTGTATACCATTTGAATACAGAACGTATATTTGTTTTGATTAAGTTACAGGATTAAAGGTACAGTAATAGAGGCCACTTTAGTGTGTACAAACACTGTGTTTGTCCACCTCACCTCCACTCTATTGGTTCATTATGAATCTGCTGGAGATTACTGTGCTTTGATTGGATGACACGCTGCCTCCCCACACAACCCCCCCCCCTCACAAATTAGCACTGCCTTTCCTAAGCCCGACAAATGTTTTGTTTTTATGATTTGTTGACAACAACAAAGTTTTGGACTGTCTGCAGGGCGAAGCAAGTGTCTGTCCATAGGGAAACAGCTGCAGCATCAAAGTAGAAGCAACATATGAGAAAAGCCAAAAATAGCTATGTAGCTATTTTGATTTATCGCTCTATTACCTTTAAGTTTCACATTATTAGGTACAAGATGCAGTATTAACTTCATTGTGTAAACAGCCAAACATCTCATTTGCATCAGTACATCTAGACTTTCAGAAACTCAGAAAACCATTACTATCTCTAAAATATATTTTGACAAAAAGGGGGTGGGGAGAAAATGGTCAAATCAGCTGGAGGGGTTGGGGCACTGTGACATCAAGGAATGTCCTTTTTTGGGGGGACAGAATGTCAAACAGAGGGGCAACTACATCTGCATTGCCTCTCTCGTGTCACACAGCCATAGTATATATTTTAGTTAGCTAGTTAGTTTTAATGGATTGACTTTAATAATGATATTATAAGGTAGTGGGATCAACTTTTCTTTTCTTTAACAGCATGAGAAAGGTAACATCCAGGAAAAACAGAGGGAGTCTGTTGAATCCCAAACCCCCACAGAGACACCCAGCAAGCAGCCACATGTCTTCTTTCTCTCGCGCACGCACCCGCACACACACCCGCACACACACACGCACACGCACACGCACACACACACACACACACACACACACACACACACACACACACACACACACACACACACACACAGTTTGAATATGGGAAGGCAAGCGTGGGAAAGAATGGAAAACAAAACAAAACAAAAAGTCGTCAACCAGAACATCTACACCAGCGGCTCCCAAGCAGAGGGTAGGGGATCCCTGGGGGACCCCTGGGGGGTCACTTTGGAATCACTAAATACTGTATCACGTACAACAGAACTTTACTGTTTATTACATATCAAACTATATAAACATGCTGCTCCACGTTTAATGTTATACGTAAAGGTCAATACCCCGAGTTTGACCATGTCATCCACAGCATACATTTTTTTTGAGGGGAATATCATCAAAATGAAAAAGGCAGCGGCGAATGACGGCGTGTGCTTGTAGACGTATTTATTTGTCTGTATTATTATTATTGTTTATTTATTATTCTGAGTTTGGTTCCCTGGCATCTATGTTTTGGATCTCGACCTGACAAGTTTGGGAACCAGGAGTTAAATGGCTGGCACATGAACCGTATCCAATGATGAGGAATACGTTAGGATTAGATCAAGGTTGCAAGTCAAGACTTAGAGCTGATATTATGTTGATATAATCAACACAATGCATTCAATGTCTCTTGGCAAAAGTCCATCCATTGTGGTAAAACCTCCCGCCGGGGAATTTCCGATAATTCCAACTGTGGTTTAACACGGCTAATCTATGGTTGCATGGGAAAGGGAAGCTCTGTGCCTTAAAACCACTCTTGATAACTGGTTGGAGATGGAAGATGGATGGATGGATGTCTCTTTTGGAACAGGCACTCTGACATCACTGCGGAGCCATTATGGTACTGTGCCTTATAGACAAAAAAGAAATACGTTCATGTTGTGGTATTGGCCTCTCTAAAGATATTTAAAAGGTATGCTTTATAGGCAGTGCTGAATCAGAATACTGTAACATTGATTGAGGAATTATATGTTTTTGAACATGGCAGTGTATGTAAGTTGGAGTTTACTATGGATTTTACCTGGAGTCATTGGACGTCATGTCTCTTCCATTACGAGGCTTACACTTTGCATTTTGCCAGAGGAGGTTATGAAGGTAGGCTAGTAACTACAAGCCTAGAGAAGGAGAATACTGTTTATCCACCACCATCACCACACATTACTCACTGAGACCAGGCTACCGCATAATTTCAGCAAACAGTTTGGCCGACGGTGAGTGTCGGTTTGTGTATGTGTCGGTTTGTAAATGGTTGCAGCTACTATAAAGGACAAAAATCAAGAGTGCACCCATGTGTCCACAAGACACAATGTGATTGGCCAGTGGGGGCAGAGCCATCTAGTTGCAACATTGAGGGGTCAGAAACTGAGCACTCGAACCGCTATTCATGCAGCCTGAATAGGGACAACTGGAGTTGAGGAGCCGCCATTGGACTGGCCCAATGGAGTGAATGGAGTTGGCAAAATTCTATGTATACTAAGGCTTTTGGCCATAAACACTATTATTTTATGAGACCCAGCTGTGGTGCACAAAAGCGTTCCCCAGCCCGTGATTGACAGCGCCATGTGCTTGATTGACAGCGCACTAGTTGTGTGCATGCCTGATGATGTAACCCTCATTTGTCATTGGAACCAACAAAGTACAAACGTATGATTTTCTAGTGTTGTCTCATTTAAGTCTAGAGCATGAATATTCAAATATTCAATATTCAAATATTTCTGCTAAAAAAGGAGGATATTTATTCACAAATTGTGACCCATTAAAACGGGCACCGTGGCCCAAATTGGGTCATGATGACAGTATGTTTTGTAAACACTGCAGTACATTCCAGTAAACTCCTCCCACCTCCCCATCCTTCCACAGGGCTATCTGTCTACATCAGTGCTTTCCAAACATTTGGAAACCTAATGTGCTGTCTGTCTTTTTATTATATTTTCCTTTCATTTCATTTCTTCAAGAAAGTACAATGAAAATCACTCTCATGTGAAGTGAGGGGCACTCTTATCACCATCACATCGCATACAAAGTCATCACCTTCTGTGGCATAGACACACAGCCATGCATAAGAGGGGTCTAAATGTTTTTGAAATACTAATAATTAAAAACAAAATAGGGGGAAAATAGGTGGAAAACACACAAATAGAACCTGACTCCTGATCCACTGTTTGGGAAACAGTGATCTAGTGTATGTTCCTCTCCACACATACAGGCAGACATGTGAAGCCTATTCAGATCTATTTACATGGATGTACTGTACATGCTGACACACATGATGTGACGTAGCACAGCAGGGGAGGGGCGGGGGATGACGACACATTGGTGAGATCAAATCAGATCAGCTTGATCTGCCGTCCAGGCTTGGACATTCCCCACCCCCCGTAGGCCCAAATCATTTCAGGTTAGGCCAGGCTACACGCCCCATGAAGCCTCCTAAAAGTTTTGGCCCATAAATGGCACAAAAACAAAACAGAATCCCCCACGAATTCAAGGCTTCACATGAATTGATTGAAAATAAATACTTTTTTGGGGTACGCAGAGAGAGTGTGCAATAATGTGTAAACTCTCTGTGTTAGACACGCAAGCATCCACGTGGACCCCTGCCAGATCCAGCATGCAGCATGCTACATAGTGAGTGAGAGCTAATTGAAATCCACTCAGCGTCATTAGTTCATTATGAAGAAAGGAAATTGCATTAGTTGGTTAACTAAGAGTTAACATGATTAGTCCAGTGGAAACAGAAATGCCAGGCTGGGTTCCTGTTTACAGCAGAGGGTCCTGGAGGTGTAGTGGTCTCTTCTAGCACAGGAGTATCAGTTGCTTCACTTCTTATAAGTATTTCTTCTTCACTTCTTAAATATTTTTTGTCACAGGGAGAAAAGTACATTGCGCATTTAGCTCATTTTCAAGCGTGTGACACGGGTATCATCACATGGCGTTCAGTGTTGCTTGTTGCGCGTGTGCTCGTTTCGTGCACATGCCTGTGTCTGATGTCAGACCTCGATTCTGGTGATTTTTTTGTATCTTTAGCTATGTTTTTATATTTAGCTATGTGATTGTCACCTGTCGGCACTGAGTGGCACTGAGTCTCTGCAGTAATGCAGGCATTTATCACTCCCTGTCTGGCATGCCCTTTATTACACACGGCTATACAGTGTTGAGACAGTCTAGTGCAGGGCTTCTCAACCTGTGGGTTGCTAAATTATATGTTGGTTCTCTAGTTTGTCTAAACACATATTAAAAAGATTTTGATTTTATTTTTTACCAAGCAGTCCACGAAGTGGACTTGGTCACTTCATTGTTATTGACTGCTTTTCTCCTTCTCCTTCTTCTTCTTCTTCTTCCGCCAAAAATAGCTGTTCTGGCTGAACCGTGCAGTCGGTTTTCGCGAAAATTGGTAATCTGGTAGAGGGTGATGCCAAACGGTGATGATGCGAAGCCTGTGACCACTGGTCAAATGGTGGCGCTATAGCACTCAACTGAAATTGCAAACTTTAAACACTCATAACTCATGAACTGCTCGACTCTCAGAAATGTAACTTATATTCACTTATGCGTCTGCTTATGCTGAACAACTTTTGTATTCTGACTTTTGACCTCTGACCTTTAGATGAACCGCCATCTTGAATTATATGTAAAACAGTTAAAATGTCTCTTCTCCTACAATTTTTGATCAAAATGCATAACAATGACCTACACATGAACTTTGAAGCCATACAAACATGGAATGGGTGTGAATCATGTTTTTAGTTAAAAAAAATGATGTTTTTAGGAGCCAATGAAAATTGCTCGTTTGTGAAAATTCTTCTATTGCCCCTAATCTACACATGCAACGTAATCTGCTTCTGAGATTTTACAGTTTTGTAGAGGGGGATGCCAAATAGCAGCAAAACCAGTCTTACTCCAATTGCTCAAATGGGGGCGCTATAACAATTCTTTGAAACTGAAACATTTGACTAACCATAACTCGGGCCTCGTTTGGCCAAAAATCATGGGACTTGTTTCTACATGTTCCTTGATTCATGTGGAACACATCTGTAACTTTGACCGGTAAGCTCCACCCCCAGAGTGTCTGCCATTTTAAGCAGTTTCAAGTGCTCATGCCTGATTTTCTGCCTGGATTTTTGATCAATTTGCATGACATGCCCACACCTTTGTTGTACAAACCGGTGTACAAACCGTTGTACAAACCGATTTGTACAAACGGTTTGTACAGGCGCACCGAGGAGAGCCATCGTCAGTGCGTTAATCTCGCGTTAATTTTTTTTGACGCCGTTAACGCACGGCTGAGTTAACGTGAGATTAACGCGTTAATGCCGACACCTTTTATATATATATATATATATATATATATATATATATATATATATATATATATATATATATATATATATATATATATATATATATATATATATATATATATATTAGAGCTGTCAGTCGACTAAAATATTTAATCGCGATTAATCGCATGATGGCCCATAGTTAATCTTCGATTTCATTTGTTCTAAATTTGACTTAACCACTCTGACTTTAACACTCTTATAAAATGTAAGACAGAGACAAATACTTTGCCAGAAATGCTTATTTTATTGTGCGCAGGGGGCGGGGGTCGCTGAACATGTTTTTAGCCAAAATTAGAAGGTATGACAAACATACAGTACATAGCAGGCAAAGTTATTGACTTTTTCATTTAATATTATAGGCAGCGTTGCTTAAAAGATCTGGCCCAGATTCACACTGGCATGATTGACTGCCAGCGCACGTGTCTCTAAGCTGCATAAAAAGAACATCTATCTTCATATTGTTTGATGAAAAAACATGGCCTATACCTAGTCTTGGGCGGTATTGATTTTTTAATATCGGTATTGATAATGTCTTAATTAGCTCGATATTCGATATTACCGGTATTGACGGCAATCAGAGTTGGAACGCTCCACCAGTCACCTAGTTCTCAGAATTTGCGACTTTGAGGGGTCAGAAACTGAGCGCTCTGCTGTTAAAGCAGCCTAAATAGGGAAAAACTGGAGTTGGAAATACATTGTTTCCAAAAAGCCTAGCCCAAATAAGGGCTAGTTTAGGCATGTGTGTAACATGAAAATTGTTTGTATAGTTACAATTAAGTCTCATTGCTCATATTTCAAAAGAATACAGTATAATGTCGGTATTTGACGATATTCGGTATTCGATATTTTTCACAGACCCAACGATATTACTCGGTATTGATTTCCAATATCGCGATAAACGGTAATACTGGTATATTGCCCAAGACTACCTATACCTATACCCAATGAAAATATAAAATATATAAATTATGCACTGTATTGACAAGTTGGAATTAAAACAATCGCTTGAACTGAGTGAGGATGGCACATTTGTAATCTCAAGTTTTTGGATCGGAGCATGCATCGGAGCCTTTGGTGCGCACATTTGTTGTACTAGGCGGTTTGTACAACAAATTTGTGCCCATGCATTTGCTGTACAAACCGGTTTGTGTTTGTGTAGGTACAAACCATCACTTTGTTTGTGTGTGGACATAAAGTACTTCTGTTGCCTGCCGCACTGAGGACAGCCATCGTCAGTGCGTTATTCTCGCGTTAATTTTTTTGACGCCGTTAACGCACGGCTGAGTTAACGCGAGATTAACTCGTTAACGCTGACACCTTTATTATATATATATATATATATATATATATATATATATATATATATATATATATATATATATATATATATATATATATATATATATATATATATATATATATATATATATATATATATATATATATCCTATTGGCCTGAATATAAGACAATGCTTTTTCCCAATGGAAATATCCCAAAAATTGATTTGTCTTATTGTATGGACCCGGGGCAAAAGCACCCCCCTCAGATAATTTCTCAAAAATATGTTCCTTCTTCTGCATATTGTTCTGACTCCTTATTGCTGCTTGCTTGGTCACGTTTTATTGCTGCTTGCAGCTATATTAAAAAGATTTTGATTTTATTTTTTATGTTTTCCAACTGTATGGCCGGAAATGAAAATTAACAGCTTACATAGTAAAAATAATAATACATGCATTGCACAAACTTTCCTTAATGATTATATCTGATTTCAGTATTTATTGCGAACGCAGTGAGCCAGATACAGTAACTATGTAAGCCAGGCATAAATGTCTGTGTGCATGTGCATGTCTGTAAGTGCCCGAATATGGAGTTTATATGAGAAGCGAACAGCACTCACTTCCCATGCACCAGCGTGTCCTAGTGGTTTTTTTTAATTATGATGTATTTTGTCATCATTAAGGTTACTGTAGTGGGCAATTGGTATTGGGGTCGAAGACATTTCCGGGCGTTCCCAGCCAAAAACGGTGAGAACCGCTACAGGGCTAGAGAAAGAAGAAGCAAAGGAGATTCAAATCCACTATGTTCTCAAGGCTATGTGACAGTTGTGTGGCGCTGGTGCTAGCCATAAAGCATTGACTCCGGTTTGGTATGACTCAGCTCAGCGAGTCATACCAAACCAATCAGTTCTGTTTGGTCCTCATCATGTTTGTGGATAATTATCTCTGTCTTTGTATATAGCAGGTTATTATTTTTAACAATTTCATGTCACAGACCCCCAGTTTGACTTTCATTAGCCCCTGTTTTACAACGTAAATGATTCTGTCCCCTAAATTAATTTCATTCAATTTAATGGTCAAAATGTCATGTTTGTAAAATGTCACAGAGCTGGAATTGAAACTTATTACGACAGGAAAGAAATCATCAACCAAAAAAGTTGGTGGTGCTATAGTAATAATAATAATGATCATTGGTTGCTGTAGGGAACAAAATTGTTCTATGTTCGAGAACCTTTGTGCCATCTAAGTCAGACAAAAATGAATTCATGATCTGGTTAAGCACAACCAGTGAAAGCTTCATGCCATGTATGCAGTATTCTTTGTGTATGTCTTAAAGCCGACATGCTTGACTTGTGTGGGGGCAGCCTTGCAAATCCAATGTATGTACACTAAGTTATTTAATTAAAACGTTAAACCGGACTAATGATGATGATGTAATAATGATCACAACTTCCTACTGTACTGCTGGATGAATGCCAGAGTTCCTTCGCAAGGAGTCCACCCCCTCCCTCCCTCCGGCCTAGCGTGATCTCTCATGAAACCCCAATCACTTGAAATCACGTCGGCCCTCCATCTAACCACTCTAATTACATATCATCATATTAACTGCATGCTGTAAGACGCTGCCTCACTAGTTTAATGTCATTACCGGTCAAAGCATTTTCCGCTTGGGATGAGTGCTGAAAAGGCTAAATCATTATTTTGATCATTACGCAAAGATATTATTATTAGATAATAAGATTCTTATGATCTTTGTTTGGAGGGAGATAGACGTAATTCATACATATTGTAAAATATAAAATAATAATCCCTACCACCTAAAGTCCAAATCAGAATGTTTATAATCGAATGGGTAGATGTGGATATGTCACATCCGACCTGCATGACTAGGACTTTTCTTAACAAAAAATTGGCAATTACTATGCTGTGTTTGAGAATCTGAAACCAAAAACGTCGTTCTGTATGTAATGAATCAGGATTGGCAGTTTCTGTTCTCCTGCTTTGATGTCTAAACCAGGTGGTGCCCAGCTAAGTTGGTTAAAGGTAGGGGAAGTGATTTGAAATTCATGGTGTAGTACCAGCCTGGTGCACTAGGGGCCCCCAAAAGTAGCTACACTATGTGAACCTGCTGCTCTCTCCTGATTGGAGGAGAATTGTGGTGACCTGGGGAACTTTTATTAGCTCCTCTGCTAACGTGGGGGAGGGGGAAACTCCATATGTGGTTTCCACACCTTATAATAGAGCATTTTAACAGAAAAAAAATTTTTTTTGGGTGATATCTGACAAAAGTGAAATCACTTCCCCTACCTTTAACACTAGCATGCCTGAGAGGTCATCCGGAGGGCCGCTGTGGCTCAGGTCGACCAATGATCCAATGGTTGGCGGTTCCAACCCCGACAATGAACCCCACCTTGCCTCCGTGTGAGAATGTGTGAATGTGGGACGCTGGCGTTGACTGTTCGCCTCTCTACTTCCCAATGTATGAATGAATGGACCATTGTAAAGCGCTTTGAGTATGCACGTAGTGCATAGAAAAGCGCTATAAAAATGCAATCCATTATCATTCTGACCGTTTTTTTTATATATTTTGTTGTTGTTTATCTATCTTGTTTATGTTTGCCCATGAGGTTCTCCTTTCATGACCATCATCATCCATCATCATTCTATCATCTCAGAAATTTTGAAATCTGAAAAAAGAAATCTAAATATGAATTTGAGCAAATGCTAATTCCGGCCACTTTTTTTCAAGCATGCTAGTGTTAACCAGTTGAAAAATTGGTTAGCAGGATGTAACTCTTGAGAATGTAAAAATGAGACCAAAAGGACCCTTGCGGGTCCTCTTGAGCGTTTACATTCTCAAGAGTTAAAATATTCATCATGTAAATTAGCAGTAATCAATGCCAATTTCCATCCTCGAAACAGACTGCCAATGTCTGAAACGTTCCTGTAGAGATTACATGGCATGCATCATGCTCAGTGCAGTGAGTGTGAGCGTTATACAGTGTGTGTACCTGAGCTGTGAGAGCACTCTCTCCTGCAGGTTGAGGTAGTGGAGCCTCTCCTGGTCCATCTGCACTCGGTGTCTGTGTGCAGTCTGCTCACACTGAGCCAGCCTGTCACACATCAACGCTGACAGCTCCCGCCCTGCCATCTGAAACATGGAGCTCATGCTCTCCTGGTGCTCCACCTAGAACAACATTGTTGGCATTAGTTTTAAGCCAGGGGTGCCCACACTTTTTTGACTTGAGAGCTACTTTAAAAATGACCGGCTCAGCAAGATCTACACTACACATTCAAAATGTGATTGTTCCATTACTGAAAATCCATTTCAAGTCACCCTAGAAAGTTTGAGCTTTGAAATAATAAATGTGTTGGTGTAACTTACTGTTATAGTGCTTACGAATAATGCACTTAAAATTAAAAATAGAGGAGAATTGGAAGGTTTTCCTGTACATGCTATTACTGACGTTTGAAAACAGTATTTGAGGTTTGAGTTGACAGTTCGTAATGTTGAGTTTAGTCTCTTGCATCCAAAACTAAGAACTTTCACGTTTTACACGTCCACAATTGGGAATGGGAACTGTCAAAACATTGGTCAAAATAACAATTATTCTACATTTTCTAATCGTGTGGACTCTTGAAACTTATATTAAATATAATTTAACTCTTGAGAGCGGTAAAATGAAACGAAATGGACCCGCAAGGGTCCATTTGGTTTCATTTTACCGCTCTCAAGAGTTACAGATCTATAAGGGTCCAAGTGCTGGGGGACTGTCATGTGATCTACCTGCATGGCCTGCGTGATCTACTGGTAGATCACCATCTACCTTTTGGGCAGCCCTGTTTTAAGCCATAAAAGGCCAGAGAGTGATTCCACAAATCCCATCTAAATCACTAATTCTTACAGTTTCAAGTTTTAGCACTACTACTGATTTTCTTTTCATTGCATCCTGAAGCATCTCTCCACCATAGATGTGTACCTGTAGGTTTCTGAGCTGGCAGAGCTGCAGTCTCAGCTCAGAGACGCTGCTCCTGGCCACGGTTAACCTCTGATGCAGCCCCGGGTCGGCGCCGGGGCCCGCAGCGATGGCCAACGGAGCGGGACTGTAGCCGTCGATCAGACGACCCTGCGGGTTCTGAACGGATCTGGACCCTGGAAATGATTACAGCGTATTTGTGAGCGAGTTCCTGAAAATCAAAAGTTCATCCGTGTCTGTTTGTGAACGCAAATAGAAACAGAAAGGTTGATCTTGGTGGCTATTTAAAGCCAGTACAGCTGGCTACAGCTAAGAATCAGATATTCATTGGAATCAATTCTACAACATACTCAAACCGTATTGGTACTGGTTATTTAGCAGAATGTCTGCACCATAGTGACTGATTCAAGAAATGTATTAAAAGTTAAAATATATAAAGTGTTCCTCACCTGGCCCGTTGTTGAGAAGGCTTTTCCCATCGCTCTCACTGAAAACACAATTGTAGTAAAAACACATCATGAACTTTCAGTTATATTGGGTGCATCACTGGTACTATCATTGGTACTACCGCTATAGCTAAATCCAGACTTTTTTAGGCAGAACCAAATGAATGATTTTAGATTTGATTTCTATCGATATTGTAGCTATAGAATTGGTCGATAAATGATAATAATACCTAATTTTTGTGTTCTCAAATGAACATTTGTAATTCATCTTTTCATTGGATTACACATTCATTCAAACATAATATAATAATCAATGTCAAATCTAACCACGTACAAAGGCTGCTAACTGAATGTTTGGCATGAGCTGAATACTATCTGTAATCTGTTGATTCATCTGCATATCGTGTCAAGCACTGTAAGCTTGACACGATAGGTGAAGGCAGAGGTTTTTCTTAGTTAGTGTACGGAATGCCAGAGTGTTGACAAACAGATATTCATCACAGAGATGGTACCCACCTGACCATATCCTTGATTCCAGGAATGTTTGTCCCCATAGTGAGCGCGTGTTGCACCAGCCCAGTTAAACTGGCTATCTGTTGCTCCATTGCTTTAATTCTCTCACTGAAAAACAGAAACAAAAATAACAAAGATTAATAACAATTTAGTTCGCAGTACCACTGATCTGCAGATCTTAACTATCAGGAGGAAAGGGTAGTATTTATGGAGTATTTTGTGTCATATTCAGTGACGCATTGACACATACACCACCGCTGGTGCATAAACCAGGGACAAATTCCTAAAGGGCCTCTCTATCCATTCCGTTATGTACAGTATTCAATACAAATTATCAAAAATGTAGCACACAATGTTCATGATTTACCGACTGAGTACGATATTACTACGATAGCATGCCAAATGACGTCATGTGAAATGTCGTTCATCTTGGAAATTACACATACATGTACACTATGTACCGGTATGTACGGTATGTACACACATGGCATGTGCATCATTATAAATCCTTAGAAGAGTATTGTCACCGTATTGTCAGCTTGGCCTCAGACTGCTGTAGCAATACATTAAATCCATGTGAACAAAAGAACTCAAAAACCATGTTGGTAAATTTGGAATGTCTAGAAATGTCTTTGGGGTAAAAGCTCAAAGGTCAAGGCCGAATCTAAAGTGAACAAACAGGTGGAATACTTCATGGAACTCAGTGTGATGAGATGGGGAAAAAGATGGACACAATCAACATCAAGGCAAACAAAGCTAAATCTGTACATGAGCAAAGGATAGACAGATGTAGAGAGGGGTTTGCGCTTAATAAATTCACTTTGTTTTGACATTAAGCCATTTCCTATATATTTAAACTAGGGCTGTTGAATGATTAAAAATAATAATCAAATTAATCACATCTTCAAAATTAATTTAATCATGATTAATCACCATTCGAACTATGTCCAGAATAACCCTGTTGATTTGGACATTTGAACTGTTTATTTGTATTTCTTAAATATTTATAAAAATAGGTGATCTACAAGCCCCCAATGCTTGTGGATCCTCCAGCTATATATACTCAATAGCTCTGGTTACAGGGAGACACACAGCTATATGGCTTTGTAAAACCGTGCTCTACCCATTTTCTTTAACGCGAATACGCTCAGTGATTTGAGTCGGTGTGCACATAAATTAGATGTTTTAATCAGATTAATCAGCAAAATTAATTTAACTAATTAACTTGTTATTTTCAACAGCCTTAATTTAAACTGTAATGGCTTGCAGGAACTGGGGCGAAAAGGAAAGAAAGTCGACTCACGCTTGGGGGTCGCCGCCGGCGGGGAAGAGCCGCCCGTCGGGCGGTCCGTGAGGAGAGTCGACGAAGACGGAGGATGAGGAGGAGGACGAGGCGCTGGCCCTGCTGCGGCTCACCACCTCCACCACCGCCCCGTTGCTCTCCCTCCGCAGGGAGCGGCGGACCGGAGACATTCTCTCAGAGTTCACCATGGACACGCCCCTGATGACCTGTCCGTCTCGGTGCGGAGACGGGGGCGGAGTCTTGCTGCCTAGCGGAGGCAGCTGGCCGCCGTCGCCGTACTTCCTCATGCTCTGCCTGCGTTGGACGGATTGAACAGGAGAGAGATGTGAGAGACGTGAAGACATGGAACTGCAGCTTTACCATCAGTGGTTCCCAAACGTTTTCATGCCAAGGTCCCCCAACTTGACACTAATTAGACCCATAGACCCACAGATTTGAAAATATAATCCAGGGACCCCCGTGAGAGGAGGTTTTCGCGGCTCTAGCAGTGATTCTCAACCCATTTAATTTAAGGACGTTAATTGTAAAAATCAATGTTAATTTAACTCTGCGTGTGTGCAAAATGTAACCGTCTGTACACTGCAATTATACCATGTTCTATTTCGTACCTTCAGACCGCTAGGGTCTAGTGTCTTCAACACTGGATATCATCTCGCGCACGCGCCTAGGTCGAACCTTATACCAAAACTGTCACCCCGGGTGACCCCCCTGTGGGCGGCGCCTAGACCATATAGGTCGCCCGCGCACAGGGTCAAGCCTCTTTCATCTTTTCGCCTTGAGAAGCGCAGGTCGTGTACCTGAGCAGCTACGTTTGCTGTAAGTCTCGCAACCAGAATGGTTGGAGTAGCCTTGTGCCCTCCAGAGACTGCCGTAGCTTGTCTGTGTCGACTGGGGCTTTGCCCTGGTGACACGGACATTGGAAATATGGATGGATGGAATTACCCTTTCCCCTGGTCCGACACGGACACTGGAATATGGGTGGAATTACTCTCAAGAGAACAGCATGCCTCGTCTCTTGTTGTGGCAGTAGCCTGTGAGGGTGTAATTCGCCCCACCGCTAACATGGCTGCGTGCGTGTGGGCTGACTGAGAGCCATCGTTCCATCATGTGCCGGTAAGTATAAGACTTTTTATCTGGCCACACCATTGTTTTCGCGGGTGTGTTTTGAGCCAGCGTGCCGAGTGTGTGTCGCTCGCTGTGAGGCTAGCTCGTTGTGTGGGCTAGCAGTAGCAACGAGGGGGTCCCTCGTTCTGTTAGCGTTGTGGTTACGTGGGGGTGATTGAGTGTGATCATGCCCTGCCTTGGTTAGCTTGCAGGCGCACGTCAACAGTGCTGGGCGCTGTGTGATTACTACTATAGTGTTTTCGTTGTGTTAACAGAGCGTCTTGTGGATCCGTCTTTATGGTTGGTAATCGGCTGATCATGGCTGTTCCAAGCCGTAGCAATCGAGTGTCGAGCAGGCGCTCTCAGAGGGACAGTCTGTTCCCGATGGAAACAGGATTATACTACAGCGGTGGCAGCGTGTGAGAATGTGCTGCTATGTGCTGCCTTGGTTAGCTTGCAGCCACACGCCAACAGTGTTTGGCGCGGTTTATTACTATAGTGTTTTAGTTCTGTGAACGATAACTCTGGCTGTTGGCGTTGGGCGCCATTGCCGAGGGATGTAGTGTTAAAAGGGACAACCCCGTCCACGTCATGGGGCCGGTCCAATGGCGGGCCGCCCTCGTCGGAGACAAGGTATTTCCAACTACAGTTTGTCCCTATTGGGCTGCATGAGCAGCGCTTGAGCACTGCAAGTTAGACCCCTCAATGTCGCTGATGTTCGGCCAAAGGGGAAGTTCTGTTAATGGAGCTAACAGCTAACGATACGTCGTTTATGTTTTGATTAGCAGATTAGTGTTATTGGAGTGCATGCGCCGACTGGTTAGAAGACCAGCAGGTCGTTTGTGTCGGCCTACTATCTGTTGTTACCAGTAGCCTGGTTGAAGCTAGCACCACACAAGGGATTGATGTTTGAGTGACTCACGCTCTTTTGCTATTAAAGGGCATAGACGGTGCCTGTCTATTGAATATTCAATTCAACTTCAATTCGAAGGAGCTTTATTGGCATGGGAGAACAGACGTTTACATTGCCAAAGAATGTGGCATGAAAGCAATACAATAAATACAGCAAATGTATGTCATAGGTATGTCATTTGGCTGGTTACTGCCGTATGGGGCATTAAGAGGGTTTTTTCTTCCCCTCTGGGACTGCCACTGTGTTTTGTGGCAATAAAGGGCCGCTATGTTGGCAGTATATATTAATTGCTGCCTCACTGGCTATCAATCAATTAATTACCCAAACTTATTGGTCAGACTTCGGGTCCAGTAGGAAAACAGACAGCATATGGACGTAACTGCTTGCAGTTCAGCTTGAAACTGCTATGTGACTGGGGAATGGTGACATTAAAAGGAGTGCTCTTTCGCTCTATCAGCCACCGCTATATGGTCCCTGTGTTCATGAAGCATTTCACCAATGTGTTTGCTGTTATAGCTTAGCAGTTGGAACTGCTATTACTAATGGAGGTTGGTGAGTAGTGGCATTAAGGGTGTTCTCTCGCTCTGCTATCGGCCACCGCTATATGGTCCCTGTGTTAAGCATTTCACCAACTTGTTTGCTGTTATAGCTTAGCAGTTGGAACTGCTGTTACTAAGGGAGGTTGGTGAGTAGTGGCATTAAGGGTGTTCTCTCGCTCTGCTATCGGCCACCGCTATATGGTCCCTGTGTTCATTAGGCATTTCAGTATCCTGTTTGCTGTTATACTGTGGCTCAGCAGTTGGGACTGCTATCACTAAAGGAGGTTGGTGAGTAATGGCATGCTGTGTTCTGCTATGTGCCACCAGTACTGCATGGTAACCGTAGCCGTGGTGCGTGTCATTCAGTTGTGTGCTGCTGCAGTTTGCTAAAAGTTATAAGGAGAAGTGTGTCCTTCGCTTTTCTGTCGGCCACCAGTTGGTGTTTTGGTTCTGGTGGTCATGAGTTGGTTTCACTCAGCTGTTTGCTGCTATATAATTCAGCAAGGGGAACTGCTATCGCTAAAGGTTACAAGTTGTGACATAAGAGTGTTCTTCGCTCTTGTCGGCCACCAGTGGGTTCCTGTAGTCATGGAGGCCAGTCTCGCAATGGCACAATGAGACAGGAGTGGAATGACACTCAGGGTGTTTCTTCGCCCCACAGTGTCACTTTGCTCATTTGCTTCGGCAATGCATAAGTTTGTTTGCGTGCCGGTAAAGCTCATTTGACTGGCATTGGTCGGTTGTCGGTTGTCCGGAGGATGGCCATGGTGTACTTACTGCCACATTAACAGGTTTGTGTGGGCGGAGGTGTGCGTCCGCCCCGCTCCTGCCGCCATATTTGGTGTATTGAGGCTACGCTGCCAAATCTTGTCTCCCCCCTCAGTTGTTTTCCGGTGGGTCACTTACTGCCTTAAGGGCGTTGGTATAGACTGGTGAGTGTTTTCCGCTCCATAGTCTACATAGGCATTTAGAGTGGGTTTCCGCTCTCCTGCTGGGTGCCATAGTTCAGCGTTGCTGCTGCTGTCACTGTATGTGGTTGGTGAGACGGGCATTCAGAGTGTGTGTCTGCTCGATGGTGTTGCGTCATTATGAATGCCATGTGCTAGCTGCTCTGCCCCTCGGCATCCAGAGGATGGCCATGACTGGTGCTTGCCCTGTCTGGGCATTGGCCATTTGAAACAAGCCTCGGCAGAAGAGGCTTGTGTTGTCTGCAGTTGCATGCCCTATGCAATGAGGGCTGGGAGGCTGGCTACAGTTCAGGATTCAGCACCCAGCCCTGAGAAGTCGGTGTTGAGCCCAGTGGTGGGCGGTCGTATACGCACACACAGATATTTGGGTATAGCTTGTTTTGCAGGTGGCCCTGGTGTGTGCTGGCGGGGTGACATACAGGTTTCCTTTCTGTAGTAGGCAGCCCCTGTCAAGCTGGGGTGGCTGTTTGATTGCTACGCTTGTGCCTGCTATTGGCTGGCGTAGTGTGATGGTGTAGCGTTGACATTCCTCATCCCACCATTTGTGTTGTAATTCGTGCTCAGCTGGTGTCCAGGTTGCACTTATACTTGGGATAGATCTCATAGTGGTACTTGGATCTACGTTTATTGGGGGAACATGTCGGCTGCAGCATGGCTAGCAGCATATGAACCTTGTAGGTCACCTTTGTGTGCACCTCCCCTTGCTATTGGTGCGGGAAGCATTCGCGCCCCTCCTTCACCTTCACGGGGCGCGGTCTGGCGAACGACGGCGTTCCACCCAACGATGATGTTCACGTCCGGGTGGTGGAACGCTGTACATTGACCTCTGATGGGGTTAGAGCCTCTGCTGGTACGTCCAGCGTGCATGCTCCCTCCCTCGAGCATGCCGACAATACAGGCTGGCAACCGGTGGTGTTCACGCCCTGGGCTAGTTGGGACTGGTGGGCATTAGCAGGTACAGCAGTACCGGTGCCACCGCGACGGGGTGCTCCCACCTTCACGCCTCGGGGGAGGCTTCCCTTCGGTGATGAGCCAACCTTGGACCTGCTGTCCACAATGATGCAACTGTTTTACTGTTGATATGCTCTCCCTGACAGTTAGGCTAGGCACCTCCTATCCCTATGAGGAGGATGTAGAAGCCACAGCCGATAGTGTCGCAACCAGCCTTCTACTTCTCTGTTACAGGTTGATTGCTGAGACGGCACCATGCACGCCTTTGTGGAACACTGGTGCCTAGTTATACTACAGCAGGCATAGTCATCTCCTCCACGTGCCCTTCATGACATGGAGCAGCACTGTGTAGAGGGGTTTGTCTTCGGCAACACGAGCGGCTGCATATGTTGCGGGTTGTCACCGCCAGTGCATCGCTTATCTCACATGGGTGTTTTTGTTTCCCCTCTATCTTCCTCTTGGTCAGATCCTGGAGCCTTGCTCATTCAGTGCCTTGAGGCACCTTCTGATGATTTGATGCTTAATGGCATGTATATATTGAACATGTGAAGCGAAGGGGGCTGGCCTGGGTTGCATGCCAACCATCAAGCAGGGCATTTTGTGCCCCATGTTATGCAGGCTCTGCTCAGGATGCCAGGTGACCTCGGCCCCTATGTTGGAGCGCATCCGCTCTGCAGGCCAGTTTGTTTTTTTTTGACACAGGGTAGCTCAGGTGTGCTTTGATTACTCTTCACACCTTTGGTCTTGCCCTCTCAATTTATTTTGAGAGGCCCAGTGGCTGATGTGCAGCCTGGTGCATCCTAGCTCTGTGCTATCACTGACTCTGGCTTTTAGTCAATGCTTGACCGCGGCACCTTGGAGAACTGGGCATTCTCCTTGCTGAACCAGCAGTGGACTGTGGTCCGGTTGCTGATCACTGAAACAGGTCTTAAGTGAAGGAAGCAGAGGCAGCGGGCGGGTCAAGGGCCCGTCATGTGTCCTCTCGACCGTCCGGGTTTCACCTTGGTTGTCTCTTTAAGCCGTGCCTTACTCGACTCATCGACTCCTTGGCAGCATGCTCCTCGGCGTCCAATGCGGACATTGTGTTTTCTACTGGGCGCGCGGCGCCCTTTTGTCTCTGCATGAAGTTTGGCTGGGGTCCCCACCCCCTCCCTCTGTGGCATGGGGCGGGGTTTGTGGCGGCGGTGCTGGCTAACAGCCGTCTTTCCCAGCTGTTTGCTCATTTTCTTCTACCATGTAGGTGTGCTAGGGTGGGGAGCGGGGCGCTCTCCTCTAAGGCACTTACTGCTGTGGCGGGTCAGTGTTGGCTGGTCATGTAACACCTCGACCGTGGGTCTTGTGTGTTATTGAACGACTGTTTGGCTGCTGTGGGTTATTGGCCCACTGACTTGAGCACCCCTGTACCTGATCTGGCTATGGCAGGTTCGAGGTAAGGAAGGCAGAACCGTGTGGCAGGCTCACGGCTCTTCTCGAGAGCAGATGGGGCCTCTTTGCCTTAGGCCCGGCCTCTCTGGTTGGTCACGGTCTCATGGACCTCTCTTGGTAGTCACCTGTCTCTCTGGTGCTCCCTGCTGTAAGTTAACCAGCCCTGTGGGCCGGGGTGTGAGGGGCCACTGGTTTCTCCCTACTTGACGGTCTGTACACCAGCCTTTGTGTGCTGTGTGGAACTGTAACAATTTGCATTGGTCTGAGTTGGCTGTGGGGTTTATGTCGTTTCAGCTCTGGGCTGGCCTGGGGCACTGCAGGTGCCTTTATTTTGTGGTTCGACTAGCTAGGAAGTCTTCAGTCGTCTTCTACTCCACAGACTGTGTCACAGGGCGCGGTGGAGGACCCCATCCGTGTGGCCCTGTTGGCGGCAGTGCCATGTCGTTCATCGGTCTGATGTTTTGGCTGTTTCCAGCTGATGTCCATAACTGGACAGGGGCCTGGTGTATTTTTTCTTGGAGCCACCGTGATCCGTTCTGGGCGGCGGCTGCTTTCCTCTGAAAGCCTTGGTGGTATCGGTCCGTGTGCTGGTATCGTTATGCACGCAACCACGGCGGGTGCCGTGGTCACGCGTCCCCCCTTTGCTGTTGAGGGCTCTGTGATTGCGCCCCATTTGAGTGGGCCTCTGCGTGCAGGTTTGCCTGATTTTGTGGCACGTTGTGCTGTGGCAGCGGCGGTGCCGTCTGCTGCCTCGACCTGCGACTGTTGTTCGGTGTGTGCAGGTTCCTCGTGACTGTGTTGGTATAAGTCATCCAGTGTTGAAGACACTAGACCCTAGCGGTCTGAAGGTACGAAATAGAACGAGAGTTATGCATATAACTACGATTCTATGAGTACCGGAAGACCGCTAGGGTTGCCTGTCACTCGGACTCCTGACGAAAAGATTTCAGGAGGCTTGACCCTGTGCGCGGGCGACCTATATGGTCTAGGCGCCGCCCACAGGGGGGTCACCCGGGGTGACAGTTTTGGTATAAGGTTCGACCTAGGCGCGTGCGCGAGATGATATCCAGTGTTGAAGACACTAGACCCTAGCGGTCTTCCGGTACTCATAGAACCGTAGTTATATGCATAACTCTCGTACTGTGTACTGGCTCTGTACTGTTTGTTGTATCTTGTCAAAATAAAAAAGTTGGTTCCTAGGCTAAAAACGTCTAAGGCCACATTTGGGAACACTGCTACTATAATCAAAGGAACCTGGCTGCGGTGGGTAGGTTGTAGGATTTTTTTTATACAGGTGCCCTATTTTTCCGTGTGTCCGTGGGGATTACGCAGCTCTTCGCTTGGCCTTCAGAGGAAAGAAAACAGTAAATACAGAACTCTCTGTGGGACGAATTGTCGGTGCAGCCACCTACAGTATGTGTGTGTACTGTTCCATATTCCGTCCCCCAGTGTAACCCAGCCGAAAGAATCCCCTATTTATAGTTCTATATATAATTTGAATAAATATTAAACAAACATTTTTAACTCAAATATTTGCTTCTGAGAATCATTCTGGGGGCCTTGGCATGGAAAGGTTTTAGAACCACTGATATAGCAGGTTTTTCAGAAAGTTAGGATTTAGAAGGCATTTGTAGAATCCGCTTCAGTTCTTAATGTGTTAAATTAAACCAATTACCGTATTTTCCGGACTATAAGGCGCACTTAAAAGCCTTTAATTTTCTCAAAAATCCACAGTGCGCCTTATAATCCAGTGCGCCTTATATATGGATTGTTTGACTACAGTAGCTTCTATTCTATGTTAACTGTAGTAGCTTCTATTCTCTGCGCCTTATAATCCAGTGCGCCTTATATATGAAAACAGTTTTACAAGGTGCGCCTTATAATCCGGTGCGCCTTATAATCCGGTGCGCCTTATAGTGCGGAAAATACGGTATATTGTGACTGCATCTTAAAGTACTACTTGAAAATCTCAAAACCGTTCACAGCCCACTAAGCAAGTCTTGTCCTGTCCTTTTGTTGTACTTGTTTTGTTTCTTTTTTCATTCAAATTGTATTTGTTTTGTTTTTGATGTGTTTGGTGTTTGTTTTCTTTTGTGTGAAAAAAACACATTGATTTCATGTGATGAAATCAATAAAGAAATTTGAAAAAAAGAAGAAGAAGAAGAAGAATGTATTAAGCTAAAATCTGTGAGTAAAAAAAAATGTCTGGCTTAAATACTGCATTGGCACTAATACTAAAATGGTTGAAGACCATCGGGGCTACAGGAACTACTGCTATACTGACAGCATATTTCATTAAAGGTCAATTCCACCCATTTTCAACATTTTTTTTCTGAGAGCGTACAAATGCCACCCATTTTCAACATTTTTTCTGGTTCCATTTGTACGCTCTCAGAAAAAAGAAGCCTCTAAAGAAATCCATTAACATGGTGAAAATACTGTACATCTTGATGATGTCATCAAGATGTCTCACCATGTTAGTGGTTTTCCTCAGACCTCCATTTCTTGGGAACACAGAATGGGGGAACTTTTTATCATGTTTACCCAACACCTCGAAGGTACATCAATGACATAGTGAAATGTTGAAAATGGGTGGATATCCCCATGAATGTACTGTAAAACAGTGCTATTCCGTGCAGCCATACTAAAGATCTCAACGGGCCTGAAAATTAAGGCCCGGCCCTACCCGGCCCTAACAGTTCTGGCCCTAGGCCCTACCCGGCCCTACTAAATGGAATAGATTTTAGGCCCTACCCGGCCCTAAACTGTCGGCTTTGGGCAAAATTTGAGAATTCGCCACAGATTAAAAATGAAATGTCAATCAGCACCATCTTCATAATAGGTAAATACAGAAAGTAACTATTATTCTTACTATAGTAAAATAATTCAATATATTATTTTTCCATGGGGCCCTAGGCCCTACCCGATTGATTAGGATAGATTTTCGGCCCTACCCGGCCATAAATGCCGGATCGGGCCTGTTCGGGTTCGGTCCTGGTCGGGTTCGGGCAGAGTTTGAGAACTCTAAGCCATACTGTACCTGTGTTCCGTGCCGTCTCCGTAGGTCACCAAGGGCTTAATGGTGGCTCGGTACTGGGGCAGTCCTGCGTGGCCCCCTCCTCCTCCTCCACCTCCTCCTCCTCCCCCGGCGTCCATCACGTCCGACATGAGGGAGGCTGGAGCGCTGCCCAGCGAGGAGGTCATGCTCAGGCGTCCTCCGTCCTGCAGCGATGAGGAGTAGGAGTCTGGGTAGCGCACCGAGTCTCCACGCACCACCAGGGCCATGCTCTTCATGCCGCCTGCCATGTCCTCGTCTAACGGAAGGGAAGAGACACGTTTATAGGGAGAGGGTTTAGACAGCAGGGGTTTTCAACAGGTGGTCCGTCCGGGGACCATCAGTGGTTCCCTAAGAGGATTTCCAGGTGGTCCTCAGCTAAATGATGGACAGTTGATCAAAGCAAATGGACCCTTATACTGTAGATCTGTAACTCTGATAAGAGAAAGGTTGAAAACCCCTGGTTTAGAGACTCGCAGCCTTGTTATGGGGGAACAGAAAACACCAAACAACAAATCTATATCAAATCTAAATCTACCTCAAACTGACCACCAAGAACAGGTACGATTACCTACAGCATTTATCACCGTAAAGCTCAGTTCATGAGCACAAAACAAATTCACAACCTAGACGGCAGACATGTGAGCGCAAAATGGCCGCTGTGCTGACCTCCTCCTAGGCAGACATCTGCTCAGGGTTGGCCCTGGGTCTCCACGGACATGAAGCAGAACCTGAGCACAAGTTATTTTTTGCCCGTATTCTGTATGTACTTGACCGTGTGACCTGTCGTGAGTAATGTTTGTCTATACAAAATGGCACTAGTACACTCTATTTATATAACACGGGTATGTTAGGAAATCGTTCAGTCAAGTTATTTTTAATATTATGTCATCTCCATAAACTCAAAGAGTGCTTGAAATGGTAACGGAGGGGGATGTTGATGCTTTTGAGCAAAAACCTTGTATCTGTATATTTCAAGTGCTATTTAAACTACTACTATTTTCACATTCAGTACCTAGAAGTCAAATACTGGCCAGTGTGTAGGCCAGGCAGAGATATGCACCTATCCGTTTCTCTTTATAAATGAAACCAGGGTTTTCAACCAGTGGTCCCTGAGAGGATTCCAGGTGGTCCCCAGGCTAAATGATGGACAGTTGGTTAACCAGATGTATCTCTTTGAGAGCTTAAAATGAAACCAAATGGACCCTTGAGGGTCCTTTTGTGCTCTCAAGAGTAAAAAAATATCCATCTTCTGAACTAGCCCAAGTCTACTCTACACAGCTAGAGAATGTAGAAGATTCATGGTCATTTTGATCTATGTTTGACTGTTTTGTTTTCTCCGAAATCCAGCCCGGTGTTTAGTTTTGGGGTCTGTGGGGCTAAAATGTCATCAAACGGTGGTCTGTGGCTCAAATTCTGAATAAATAGTGGCCCCTGGTATGAATAAGGTTGAAAACCACTAAATTAAATTCTTCTGGAGGGAAAGGACAGGGTAATAACAGTTTTCCTGAGTCTCACCAGGCTTAACGTCTCTCCTCTCCAGGATGGCGCTGCTGTTGTTGCAGACGTTCACCGATCGTCCTGCCCCTCCAGACATCTGTTCTCGCGGCAACGTGGCGCTGGCCGGCCTGACCGCTCCGGCACCGGGCCTTGCCCCCCCGGCGTATACCATCCGCGAGGGCGACGAGGGCATGGAGCGCACCATGGGGGGAGACATGGACCCCTGCAGGTTGTGGAGGTTGCTGCGAGCCGAAGAAGGCAGGGAGTGGGCCGCACCGGGGTTGCCGTACAAGAGCTCTTTGGATATCTGGAAGACAAGAAAGACGACGCGGATGTAACATGTCCCATTGGGGGGGGGGGGGGGGGGGGGCAAGAGAACATGTTGGATTGGCAAGAGAAAATGGTATGGAAGCCGCACCCATACCATTTTCAGTTACAGGACTTTTATTACGCAATTAAGCATCAATAATAACATCAGTTGTTGTTGAAGTTGCAACAGACACGCAGCATGCATAAAGCTAAAGGTCTGACTCAGAGAGTTTTCTCTTTTCAATGATGAAATGCTGTTGGTTTAGTGGTGCCACAGCTGTAGCAGTAGTAGTGTTTCAAATCATTTTAAATATAAGCACTTTAATTTGAAATATCTTGGGTTGTTTTGCATGCCATCATGTTTGGTGGGGCAGTCAGGGCATTTAGGGGGGCATTGACCCCCCATGCCCATGCCTAGATCCGCCCCTGCAAGAAAGACGACATTGTTGTTGATACAATACACAGTAGAGAGGCCAGCCGATAGGAGGGAGTCAGACAGTGAGATGTGGTCTTAGCATGGGAGAGTGTTGGTGTAAAAATAAATGACAGGAAAGGTGCATAGCAGTGGCTCAATTGTGTCCAAAAACAGTGTTTGAAATGAAATGCTTATTCCATTTCACACATATGCTATACTGCATGATTATAGCGTAATCTTGACACAGAAACAGGGTTATGCTTTTATTAAACCTACTTTTAGAATGTTTGTATAAATTGTTAAAAGATGGTCCCACGTTTATTTTATTTAGCACATTTGTGTAACACAAATGTGCCTCTGAGGGAAACAGAATAACAGGGCCTTTATGTTCTTTCTTTCTTTTATATTCTTTTTTAACAAGACCACACAGCCACCTGCATGTAAAAAGAACTGGCATAAAGACAGCACTGAGAGAAGCGAGAAATAACAATGGCTGAATGCTCTGAGATGGTAAACATACTGTACCATTGGCTGCTGTGTGTGTAGGTCTGTGTGTGCGTGCCTGCGTGTGTTTGTAGTGTGCATGTGTGTCACACACACACATGCAGTTGCGCGGATTAGATTGCACAAAGGCCCTAATAACTAAATGCCTTTATTTTCCTGACTAAATTGCATGACAATAAAATAACTTTGACATTCTCCTGTCCACCACAAAGTAAAACCCACTTGGCCTTTGGTTTTACTGTGAGTTAATCTCGCACTAAAAAAATTAATCGAGTTAACTCATGGCTGAGTTAACTCGCGATTAACTAGTTAATGCTGACAGCCTTTATATATATATATATTTATTTATATATATATATATATATATATATATATATATATATATATATATATATATATATATATATATATATATATATATATATATTATATATATATATATATATATATATATATATATATATATATACACACCGGTATATGTGTTAATATCGACACATACTGTAAATTCATCCATATGGTGAATGTATACTGTAGAGGCACACTGTATTGTTCAGTCTAGACTGTATGTTATACTGTACATTTAAACCTATCGACCCTGACAGTGCAGTTGTCTAGAGTCAGGATCTAAGTCCACTATGTATTTTAACATGCATTCTTATCTGTCTGGTTCGTTTGTTTGTCCTCGACTCTTACACTGTACCTCTCCTGTGTTTCATTCTCTCTCATTCTTTCTCATTCTGCCGTCACTGTTAGGACACCTGCATTTCCGCCCAGGGATCAATAAAGGTTTATCTTATCTTTTAAAAAATCTCACATACACACAGACACACACCCACTCTGCAAATGCTAAGGTCTATGTAGACTAACTGTAAATACTTTCTTTCTTTCAGGCGTGCTAATAATTCACATCGAATTGAAATAAAGCCTTATTGATACTAAAGCATTATGTGCCGTGGCGTGCATACTACTAACATAACTCTATACATATGTGTACAGAGTTATGATATACAGTACATCTAGATTTTGTTTGCTGTCCATATGGCTTGTTGACATAACGTTCATGCTCTCTGCATAAATGCATGCATACATCTGCACATACTAAGCAGAACTGGACAAACAATGTAGACATTAGCCAATGCTGTTGCACACTGCATACTCGTATGCCTACTGTACTATATTGTTTTGTACTTGCTGATGGCATGTATTGTTGTGTTATTGTTCATGCTGATGAATTGAATTGAGTAAGCAGGTCCCCAGCACTTTTGTGTTATTCTTTAAGCCTGTTGATTTGATCAATCAATCACAACTTTTAGATTATTCATGCTATATTCAAATATCACCTTGTTTAACAGTGATCTCATCTTTTAAGTACCCATTTGTGTGTCAATCGTATCCATTCTGCATCACTACAGCTGTGCAAAAACAGCGCTGCAAATGCACGACGTGCAAAGCGACCGCATTTGTTTTTCAAAATGTCTTTTTGACTCACCTCGCCTGGCCATAAGCACATTCACCAGCACTGCAGTTGACGTTAAGACAGGGAAGGCGTGTGACTGTCTGTGTGCTTGTGTGAGAGGGAGAAATCTTTTACGATCTCAACACTTCAGATTCAGGAGGGCGTCGGCCCATCTCTCCCTCTCTGCTTTATCAACACAGTGGTTCCGGCGAGTGGTTCGTTCGTAAAGCCGGCGAGTCATGACACATAGCTGCCTGAGGTTTCATTAGTCATCACAATACATGTATGTTTAAAAGCTTTGTCATGTACACGTTGTTGAATCCCCTACAGGCAAACGGCTTGAGCTGTCGCTCAGCAAAGGCAAGCTGTCAGTCAGGTTGATGTGTTGACACAAAATTTGCCACAAGTTTGTTCAAAATATCATCAGGATTTAGGGTTAGGGTTAATGACCAGTTTTGACTTCAGCTTTAACAAATCCTTTCTTCTAGTGCAACATTTTCAGCCTTAGTATACTGTACATTCTCTGCGGTTGAGGAGCAACAACCTGGAGTAATACAATAAAAACAAGTTCAAATCAAAAAGAAAAAAGAAGCCAAAGCACACCAAGACACAGCAAAAAAAGAGAGAACCTTCCAAAGGATTTATCTTTCACTAGACTTTAGAAGCCACATCCTTGTTTTTTCAGTTTGGACATTCAGTTTGCGCGACAGTACAATAACACAAATATTTGCTCATACCGCGTAACCTTAAGTCTGTGCACGCCCCAAGCAACCTCTGCTGTAGCTCTGTAGAGTTACACATTCATCCATTTGTACAGGAGTAATCCATCTCAGCTGTGTCACGAGTAACACACCCACTAGTACAAAGACAACGTGGGTTTGTAGAATTTTGAATCTCACTAGGCGTGTTAACAACAGCAGCCGTAGCATAATGGCACTGTAAATGCAGTCTATGGGCATGAATCAGCACATAATAATGTATCAGATTTGTTTATTTTAGGTTGTTTGTGTATGGTATCCACTGCCAAATGAGCTAATGCACATCAACAAGCTCACAACAGGTTGCATCATGCTGCGAGGATGCCTTCGCTAATATGCAAGTTAACTAGCCTCAGGAACCAACGGCTCATGTGTGGCCCATAGGGCAGGAGCCCGTCTCCTGTTTCTGTAGCATGAGGCGGCTTCACATACAACTATAGCCCATAGACATGATGATAGTATGTGGCAGGGACCCAAATCCAACTCTTGATCTCATAGTTGTGACCCGGCCGGGGGATATTTATTCAACCGCAACCAACCACTCCCAATCTGAGGTGCGGAAAACCAAAAGACGGCAAAGGGAATGAGCAGGTCAAACGCAGCCACTATGCAATCTGCATGGTTTTCTTTTTCGCACACACACACCTACAATAGCATTAACATACAGTGTTATGTACAATGGTGCCATGCAAACATTGTGAAAATAGCCACACTGCAACGCATTATTTTTCGAAGAAATGTAACACCAATGAATGTGCTGTAGTAACTTATTTCGAGCGCCGGTGTCATGTAAGTATAGTGTAGATCACAGACGTCCTACCTAGAAGAATAACAGGTTGGGGGTGAGCGCTGACTAAATGCATTCCACTAGACCAGTGGTTTCCAAACTATTTTGCCTGTGAACCAAAAGAGAAACCGGAAATTTGTCCGGGACCAAAAGCTCACACCACATTGTGAGCTTTTAGATTCTTCAAAACCTTTCGGGACTAATTTGTAGAATAAAAAATAAATAAAAGCAAATGTGGGAAATTATGGGAAAACATACAGTAACTGTGTCCACAAATCGGTCCTGACTCCCAACCCACTGTTTGGGAAACAGTGCACCAGAGTCATTATAAGTCTACTGTAAGTCACGCCATAGTGAGCGTGTGTGCGCCTATGTGTTGTGTTGTGTGTGTGTGTGTGTGTGTGTGTGTGTGTGTGTGTGTGTGTGTGTGTGTGTGTGTGTGTGTGTGTGTGTGTGTGTGTGTGTGTGTGTGTATGTGTTTGTGTGTGTGGAGGGGGTAAGGGGGGGTGCGGACCACTCCTTGGTTTCCCATGTGCCGTAATCAAACTCACCCCCCGACGACCTCATGAAATGCTCCCAGAAACGGCATGGTTTCAACATCTTCATAGATAAAAGTACAGTAACTGTATACTGTGCATGCAGGGGGATATGTTATCAGTGCACTGTTGAAATAATTGGCGCATATGGACTGTGTCATTGATAGGGAAAGCTCTCTCCTACTGTAGAATGTTACATCCGCTTCCTGTGCTGTCTGGGATCCTATCTACAGAAGCCAGGAAAAAATGTTCCTCCCTCTCCTACATACGTTAACTCCCCGGATAGAAACATGGTGTTCAATTATGAATGTAGAAAGTATCAATATCATTTATCAAGGGTCGAGTACTGCATGTACTAGTTTTCTTTCCCACAATAAATTAAATTCATTAAAATGTTACTGTAGCCTTTAATGGTATGCATTTATTTTTTCCTTGCACAGAATGTGAACCACACCGTTATCCACAGTCACAGAGTTTGTGTGAGTTTTTTAAGTGTTGCACCTCTACAGTGCTCCATACCACTACAGCAGTGGTTTTCAACCTTTTTGATACCAGGGCCCACTATTTATTCAGAATTTGAGCCCCACAGGCCGCAAAACTAAAGATTTATTTTGGTTTTGTCCTCAATACTACATAGGATTTGTGTCTCAAACATTCTCTATTTGTATAGACTTGGGCTAATTCAGATGATAAATATTTTAACTCTTGAAACATGGAACCAAATGGACCCGCTCTCAAAGAGTTACATCTGGTTAACCAACTTTCCATCATTTAGCTGGGGATCACCTGGAATTCTCTCAAGGACCACTGGTGGTCCCCAGACCACTGGTTGAAAAACACTGCACTACAGGACAGACAAAGCACAGCTGTAATATATATATATATATATATATATATATATATATATATATATATATATATATATATATATATATATATATATATATATATATATATATATATACGTCGCAGTGCAACAAAACTGGACTTTCTGGTCAATCTGGTCAGTCCTCTGTGTTGTGTTGTGTTTTTTTTTACCTGGCAATCATTCATAAGTGATCCTAAAAGTACTCACAGACAACTGCATGTGTCCCTGCAGTTCAATACTGGTCGTTGACCTTTTTGAAGGCCAAGCAGAATTGTGAGTCGACTCTGTCGGAAAATATTTACTTTTGGGTTCAGGCCCTGTATACATTTAGGCCTATATTTTTGTCAGCGCTAAACCCCTTATCCCTTAACTTCAACTATCAACTATTTACACAAAACATTTTTCAATGGTTAAAATGGCCAGTCTACACGCTCACAATACGTCAGTAGATTGGGACATTGAACTATTCCAAAATGTTTTGCAAAATAGAAGAAAAGAAGTTAGGGATTAGGCATAAGGGGTTTAGCGTGTAACGCAAAATGGATCCCTTACTCTCTTCCCCTAAATAAACTGTTGCCAGTGTGCCGAGATCCTTTCGACACTTTTCCAATATTTATGAAAAAATGCCACACAAAAAACATGTTTGGTACAGTCAGTGCGCTACAACCTTGAAACTGTCTGAATAGCATTCCTTTACATTATGAAGGGTGCCGCGGAAAACTACACAATCAGCACCAGAAAGCATGAATTCCCTCGAGTAAGCGCTGTAGGCCTTGAAAGCTTTGAAGAATATTCCCCAGATAAGATTAAATGGCTCATCCAGGGAAAAAGAAGATTTGGCAATATTTGGACATTTTAGGCCTTTATAGCTGTGACACTACAACTACGATGAGTAAGACACCACAACCTACAGTAAGTCCATGATCAGGAGTTGACCATGATACATCTTGATACATCACTCCCTATTCCAACATCTCCATCAACAGAACAAGCTTTGGAGGCTCTGTACGGTACATGTAAACACCACAGACTCAAGCTACAGTCCTTTTATCCCTCAACATGCTGCATCAGATTGTGGCACAAAACCAAGCCTGCAATCCTGATAAGAACCGGCTTCTTCCGCTATTCCTCAACATGCAGCTTAGGAATGTCAAGACACAGCAGAACAGAGTGGATAGAGTCCCATTTAGTCCCCAATCCTTTGGGGGGACGTTTTTTAAAGGTGCCTAGCCACTCTAATACGCTGCTCCAACACACACGTGTGTGTGTGTGTGTGTGTGTGTGTGTGTGTGTGTGTGTGTGTGTGTGTGTGTGTGTGTGTGTGTGTGTGTGTGTGTTTCCATTTTACCATGAGCAGCTGCAGTAGCGCTCTGTGACCTGGGGTGGTGCCGTTGGGCGGATAGCATTGTGTGACCTTTAGTTTGCCCTGCTGGGAGTCGGTCTAGTTTAGCAGTTCACTACAGCACACATACCAATAACAGTATAGCTTTTTGCCACATTATATGCATATGTGTGTACAGGTAGGTGTAATTTGTCCTTCGCATTTACCCATCGTATAACAACCAGGAGCAGTGAGCAGCTACTCAGTGGCACTCGTCGCTCTGTAGCAATTTGGGGGATAAGAGTATTTCTTGCTCAGGGACACACATCACCGGCCTGTACCTGGGACTACCAGGGGCTCTGTCTGGCTGCAGAGATAGGCTCACTAAGCGACCACTCTGCTATGGCCACCCCCGAGTCGACAGACAGCACACAGAAGGAAAAGAAAGAATGATGGGAGATGAGGAAAGATAGAGGTTTCTCTATCTTCCCTCTTTCCAGACACAGCGAGAGACAGACAGAGAGACTGATTTATTTGACGGAAAGATTGGGGGGAAAGATGGAACGAGATGTAAGGTAAGTGAGTGATAAAGAGATGATTTATAGTAGACATGAAACAAGTCTACACAAGCCAAAACTGCCAGACCCAGTGGATACTACAATCAGTTGAGCTCTTGAACCACATGAACCCCTAGCATCACTATAGCAGGCAAAGAGATACAATGAGATACAACGGACCGCTCCACTCAACAACAGACCCCTGCGTAATCAAGGTCCACAAAACCAGCCTTGTTATGTACTATTTCCGTCAACTGTCTTATTTATTAATTCATTCATCCATGTAATAAGCAGGATAACACTCTTCGAACCGGTGATTTGTTTACTAACAACTGTTAGGAAACAAATCACTGGTCCATCGAGTGTTATCCCTTATCCCCAGGGAGGAAGATGCTAAGGTTGCTCTAGAAAGGAGACACTAGAAATCTCTGTTGGAACTGTTACACCCACAACCCAAATGTGCATAACGTTGAAGATGGATGGATATAGTTTAATGCATATAGAATTTGCTCTACTAAAGAGGTTTTCAACCAGTGGTCTGGGTACCACCTGTGGTCCCTGAGAGGATTCCAGGTGGTCCCCAGCTAAATGGTGGACAGTTGGTAACCAAATGGACCCCTATAGATCTGTAATTCTTGAGTGTAAATTTGAAAACTTATGGGACCAATTGGTTTCATTCTACACTCTCACGAGTTACATTATATTTAAATTATATTTAAACGTCTGAATTGCTTAATTTTCAAGAATCTACACAATTATGACATGCAGAAGAATTGTTATTTTGACCGTTCTGCCAATTATCTCTACTAAATTGTGGACACGAACTTGAAAATCCTTAATTTTGGGTCCAAGAGACTACACTCAACATCGAATGGTGGTCCGTGGCTAAAATGCAGAATAAATAGTATGGAAAAGGTTGAAAGCAACTGGCCTACTATATATAAATATATTACATTATCTTTCCAGGACCAATGGGTCTTTCTGAACAACTCTCATACACTGATGCGGGGGTGGGGGTGGGTCATGTCCTTATCCTGTGCTTATCAATGGCTTGGTGTTTATCGTGTATGTGAGCTGTACAGTGTCATACTGTCTGTAGACAGCCTCCCGGTCTTCCAGCTGTCACATAGTGATCCTGATGAAGGAGAAAGAATGCTGCCGTACAGCAGCCTGCCGTCACCAGGGTCAAAGGTAAATAAACGCTGCATCAGAGCCGGAGCGCGTGGAAGCATTCTTTCAATTCCACTTGACTTCCGCCGGCCTGACCGATGGTTTACCCAGCCATGCAAGAAGATGTGTTGTATCACTCTACACATGTATTGTTGTGCAACAGTGACACTTGGTTGCGAAAACCAACCAAAACCTATTTCGTGCTTCGACAGACAGAGCCAGGGAAGGGACAGACAGAGCTAGCCATGCATCGCATCACGCTCGTACTTCACGAGCGTCATGCACTTAATCCAGTTTTATGCGGATCGCTACATTTACATAAATAACGTGTACATAAACGTTCCGTTTTCAAATATAAAGTACTCACACATATTTCTACAGGTGTTAGGCACTTGTTGCGCCCAAAATTAGGATTGCAGCGTGCCAAGCTTTTCTTCTGCCTTTCGCCTTCAATTGTATGCGTGGTGGGGAGGAGCGTGGCACTCTGAACATTGGGTGTGTTCCATATATTCACGCTGACCGCACTGCCAATACAAACTAATACGGGGATGATGTGCTCCCGATGTGCATCGCTGCGTTTACCAAACTTACCAAACTTACCGCAACCCAGAAAAGTAGCCCATGGAGCTTGGATAAAAAAACGCTTTTTATTAGGCAAGGGCTAAGACAGAGCCAGCCAAGGACGAGTGGACGCTGGTCGTTATCTGGCATTACTCCAACCTCACATAATTACAAAATAGATTAATTTTATGGTTTGGTTGGTGTTGGTGTTAGAGTTAAGTTTTGGGGTTAAGATAGGGTTAGCATTTAAGGTCGGAATTATGACATTGCACCATAGTTGCACAGCTAAAAAAAATGATAAAAATGATAAAGATAAAAGAAAGAGAGCAAAAGAGAGAGAAAGAGAGAGAGGCTCACCCTTGGATCACTGCTGCTAGGTCTGGAGCGCCGGTTGAAGACGTGTGCTGCATCTTTGTGGTAAACCTTCAGGCAGGAGCGGGAGGAGATGTTTCTACAAGACCAGACAGAACTTAAATCAATGAAACAGAACTCAATTCATGAAAAGAAATCAATTCAGGAACAAAAAAACTCTGAGGCGAAAAGACTCGAAGATGCCTCCTGTAACAACACCCCTTAGCTGATGTAAGATCGCTGTAAAACCACAGCCTCTTGGGGCTCAATGGTTTAACACGTTCATCTGATAGCATTGATTGCAAGGATGCGGTCAGGAAGGACAAATCCCTTTGAAGCTTTTATCTGTTAACACGTGTAAGCCCATACAGTGGGATGTTCCCCCATTGCTCAGAAACAAATTCTAATGTAAATAGAACCTTTCTTTCACAATTATTAGGTGCACACTGCACAGTTAAATTCTTGTTGCAGTGTCTGTGAGTATGCAGCGGCAGCCAGGAAGTAAACTAGGACCCAGACTGTTTCCTAGCAATTTTATCTTTTCAACATCCTATGTCAGATAACAAACAGTTTCAGTCAAGGTTAGCTCTCCTTTTGTCATCTTACACCTCTTCCACACTGCCAGTGATGCGTTGCGAGCAAGTGATAAAATCTTACTACTATTTTCATAACCGGGACATAACCTGCTGATAGCCAGGGTTAAGTCCTGCTTATTTATTAGGATGCAGAGAATAAGAACCAGTGTTTCGGCAAACAATTGGCCTCATCAGTGTATATGGCAAAACATGAACTACAGTGCAAATTGGTTCTACAAAAAAAGCCATGTGAACCTGAGGCAGTGTCTACAAATGCCTTTTAAATTAGTACTGTAGGTCAGGATTTAGAAGCATTTTTAGGATCTCCCTCAGACCTAAATGGGATAAACGACGTACGTTGTCATTATGTCAAAACTGTAAAATGCACACAGAGGTTTTATTCTGAGTTCAGCGCTGCTCACCTAACGTCTTCCAGCTCGTAGTAGACGTTGTGACCAGTGTCTCTGATGTAGATGGCCATGTTGGGAGACTCCAGCATCTTGCTGCTGAGTTGCTGGGGGAAGGCGCTGACAAACAGAGCCCTCAGCGTGTCCAGGCCTGTCAGCTCACTGGGCAGTGCTACCTGCTTGGTGTCGTCCCCGTACTGCAGGTACAACACACCTAATGGAGAGAGAGAGAGAGAGTAGTCTAAAAGCTATGAAAATTATTCTAGTCAGTAGTACACACTTTGGTTAAAAGGACAAAGTCACACGCTTCTTTTATATACTGTAGTCTCTGACGTTGCTAGCCTTTCCTCTCATATTTCCAAGCGAGAAATGCTGGGGACGGCTCTGATACTTAATGTAAGGCCAATTACACAATTCTAGTTAGCGTCAATCCACTCACTGTGTGTGTTAGCTTAGTGTTTAATGCAGTGGCGGCCGTAGGATTTTACCCTGGAGCGTGCACTACACCAAAAATGAAGCCAATACTATATCACTATCACACATGTTTATTTTCATAGGCCCTGCGGCTGCCCTAGGCTATAGACATTAAGTAATTTGTGAATCACATGACAGTCCCCTAAAATGTATAGATCTGTAACTCTTGAGAGTGTTAAAATGAAACCAAATGGACCCTTACGGGTCCATTTGGTTTCATTTTACACTCTCAAGAGTTAAATTATATTTAAACATCTGAATTAGGTAATTTCAAGAGACACAATTAGACAGTTCTCTTTCCCAATTGTGGACAAAAACGTGAAAATGATTAGCTTTGGGTGCAAGAGACTAACACTATAAGAGTAAGTAACACCATCACCATTATTTCAAAGTTTCTTGGGGCCTTGAAATGGATTTTTTTTATGTGTAGCTCTTGTTGAGCTGGTCATTTCGAAAGTAGCTCTCAAGTCCAAAAAGTGTGGGCACCCCTGTTTTAGACTCTCAGCCGAACCATCACTTATGATTTGTGCTCAAATTTGAATAGTAGGGAATGGTTTCTGTAGTGGCGTTTTGAAGCACAAGGTGTTTGCCTACCCATTGGCCTGTCCCTGGTCTGACTGGCAGAGCGAGCCACAGGCAGGCTGGCGCGGGCCTTGGAGCCCCTGTTGAAGGGGGCTGTGGCGGGCAGCACATCTCCCTCAGACATGGTGGTTTCCAGGGACTCCAGCGAGGCCACAGAGAGGGGGTCCTGCCGCTCCACCAAGCCCAGGACACCTGCACCGGCAGGGGGCCCCGCAGAGGGCCGGGGGCTCCTCGCCTATAAAGGGACACACAGAGAAGATCCTTTGAATGACAGATACTTTTGTTCCAGAGCAGTGGTTTTCAACCTTTTTGACACTAGGCACTACCATTTATTCAGCATTTAAGCCACAGACCACCATTTGATGGCGTTTTAGCCCCAAAGACCTAAAACTAAAGAATTATTTTGGTTTTGTTCACAATTCCAAGCTGGAATTTCCAAACAAAACAGTGTAGACTTCTTAATTAAATAGTGCTAATTCAGATGATGAATATTTTAACTCTTGAAAGTTGAGGGTGTGAAAATGAATCCAAATGGGCCCGCAAGGGTCCATTTGGTTTCATCTTCACATCCTCAAGAGTTACTTCTGGTTAACCAACTTTCCATCATCTAGCCTGGGGACCACCTGGAACCCTCTCAAGGACCTGTTGAAAACCCCTGTTCCAGAGCATGGAAAAATGGGTCCAATGTAGTTATTATTCACTGATGCTCCTTTTTTTTTTACTTTTCATTGGTTAAATATTTCTAAAATAGACAGAACACATAGAAAAATAGCGAATTTGGGGAACCCGCTGCAAGGTCTAGTGGTCCAGGTGCATGTCGCATTATAGGCCTGACAGCATGTTGTGTGTTCAAGTCCTGAAGTCTGTTCATGACTACCTTTGCTGCATGTCTCTCTATTCATTTAATTACGATTTAATTTATTTGATATACAGCATACACAATATATACTGTATATGTGCACATATACAGTACAATATACACACAAAAATGCACAAAACAGAAATGCTGAAATGGAGAAAAAAAATGGAGATTTTGCATGA
>CM076976.1:39217602-39370102 GCA_039105355.1 Benthosema pterotum
GGGAAAATTGCAAAAACAAATTTATGTTTTTACGATGTTCTATTACAACAAATCTTTGCTTCTGGGAGGTATCTGGGAATCTGTATTTTCAGATGAACACGAAAGAACAGAAAAATCTTGCAGGTTAATCCGTCCCTGATAGAAGGTCGTGGGTCCGATTCTGACTGAGTTGCAGTGGGTACCTGAGGCGTGTTCTCTCCTCTGCGTCATCAGCGCCCACCCCTCAAACCCCCCCCCCCCCCCCATCTCCAAAAGAAGCAGCATGTATGGACTCCTCATACACTGAAGGAAGTGTGAGTTCAGTCTGTTGCTCTTCCCAGGCTGGTAGAGGGTTCAGTACCACCCAGGATCACAAAGACAATTGACACTGGGAGAAAGGCTGTGTTACAAAAATCGTGGGATGAAAAATCCTATGTTACATGAAGGATCTTTCATTGAAGCATTACACAAATTAAACTGAATGAATCTATAATGTCCATTGTGTGTGTGTGTGTGTGTGTGTGTGTGTGTGTGTGTGTGTGTGTGTGTGTGTGTGTGTGTGTGTGTGTGTGTGTGTGTGTGTGTGCGTGCGTGCGTGTGCGTGTGCACTTGCGTGTGTGACAGAAAGAAAGAGAGCATGAAGCAGGGCTGTACTGGCTAACCACACAGCCTTGCTAGTTGACAGGGCAGAGGAGGATGATTTTGATTTAATTTCGGGGCAACACATCATCTGGCCCCTGCCAAGTGTGCGTCACTGTGTATGTGTGCGTTGCTGTGTGTGTGCGTGTGTGGGATGGGGGGGCTGGTCTTGGTACACCATTTATTTGATGTGCGCGACCTGACATATGCGTCCAAATATAGTACCCACACACAAAGAAAAAGTGAGGGCACAGACACATGCAATGCGTACAAACACACTCACACAAACGGCAAGTCATTACTAGTTAATGACAGCATATAGGCCCTTCCCGAGCTGCTATGTGACACACTCTACTGATTTGGCCCCAAGGCAACTTAGGCAAGTAACCAAAACATTCAAACTACCTTTGCTATTCTAAATCGGATTATTTTCTTCTGTATACTATATACTGTAGTCTTGAGGAAAGATGCTGCCATGTGTTGTATTTGTGACACTTGCTTTGGCAATGTAAATGTTTGTTTTCTCACACCAATAAAGCTCCTCCTTTTACATTTTACTCAAGTACAGTTGCTTGAGTTTTGTGAGTCGTGCATTGTGATTTGTTTGGCCTCGCTCACAAACTGCACACAAAGTCACTATAAAGATAATACAGGGAGGCCATGCCATTATTAGAATCTTATTTTATAAACATGGGGATTTCCTTTTAGTGCAGCCACTGTCTAGCCACCCGACCAATGTCAACACGGACTTGTCCAGACGTGTTGCATCTACCAAAACACTTTAGAAAAGCATCAAGTCTCATCAAGAGAGTTTCAACTTGAGTTGACTGGCTTAGAGACTCAATATGCCATCAAAACACCTTTGCCTATATAAAATGTACTTACAGTGTCATTACGACGCACCTGAAACCACTTTAAAAACAACCTCATTGATCTGAGCCACTGGCTGCAACATTCTTATCTGTAAAACAATGTTAAGTATTTCCGACACATAAAAGGCATTTACTGACTTTAAGAAGCACATTAGCGTGTGTAAGCTGCCACCTCAAAGCTACTGTAATTACGGTCTTGAAGACAGTTTACTATCAAGCCCATGAATGACTGACAAACGGCACTAGGCTCAGATGAAAGGGACAATTATAGTTTTAAGCACTGCTGCATGTAACATACTGTACGTGGTTCTAACCACAAAAACACAAGGAATTCTTAAGTCATTTACTAGAATTAAAAAATACTTTGATTCACATTGGGATCATAAAGGCATAAGTCCCAACAGTAGAGTGGTTGGCAACTGCAGTGGTTTGAGTCTAAGATTACATTTCATTCAAAACCACTGGCCAAGGGGATTAGTATGGCCAGCAGCTGTATAATAGGCCAACAGTGTACTAAAACTTGTACTACAACTAAAACCTTGTTTAACCCTCCATGAATTACAGTTACCGGTTAACTCAGGACAGGCTCAGGACAAAATAACTCAGACTAACCTCAATAAATCCAACCATTGAAATCACTTCTGGAGAAACAACAAGTTTAGACAAAGTTGAATATGTGCTCTAGTCTAGACCAATGATTCCCAAACCATTCACATTTGCCCACAACCCAAACTGGTGAAAATAGCTGTGAAATAGGCTGGTATAGATGCTGATCATAATGCATAGATCAGCTATTTTCACTACTTCTTAATTAAGGTATTATTAATATTATTGCAATATCAATATTTTTTGAAATGTATAAGCAACATTCAGTTGATTGTCAACGGTCTTGCTTTCAGACAATATACTCTGTTCACCTTCACCTTAAAGACATCATGAACCCATACAGTAGCCACATGCCAATTATAATGAAAACCATGGGCTGCCACTGCCTGTCATAGGAAACATACAGTACATATGCTCACAAAATAGTATTCTTGCTTACAGTGCATGCAGTGCCATGGGTACATTTGAGGGGCCACTGACCTGAGTGCCAGTATCCTCTTTGGTTCACATAATTTAATGCAAGCCCTTGTTTACTGTACAATTTAGGCAAGTCAGTTGAGCCACATACTACTATTAAGAATAGCGATAAAAATGTGGGAAAGATTTCCTACACCCTAGGGGTCCAGGACCCCTAGGGTGTCCTCAGAGTGGCTAGAGGGGGGGCTGCCAAATCCTTGTGTGATTGGAGGAATGTTTTTACACCAACCACTTGAACCCTCGCATGACAATATTGACTGGAACAGTCATGCAGCAAGTCACAAAGAGCTTAGATCAGCTGGGGGAGTAACCCACTGTAGAGTGAGAATTCAACCTTACAAGTAGCTAAATCTCTGACAACAAACTACACAACACTGATGATCCTGCAATTACACAAGACTTAAGAAGCATGTAATCCAAAGAAGTTTAATTTGCAACTTATTGTTTTATACAAAATGTAGTGAGTTTCCTTCTACATCACTCTCTCAGCTAAGGGGTCCTTTGGTTGAAAAACATTGAAGATCCCTGCTCTTGAGTCCAGACCGTTTCTACACTGACAGGTTACAGAAATCAGACAAAATCAGCAACTATTGCCTTCTACACAGACACAAGAGAATGCATTCATCCCCTTTATAACTAATACTGGCTTACTTTGATTCCGGTATCTACTGATACGTGAAATGGACAATCTGTTTCCAGTACTTACTGTATGTAATTTTCATACCTACATGTGACCTGTCACCTTGGAAGCTTTACAAGCTTTTAAACGCGTACCACCTGTAGCATGACAACACCACAATTATAGATGAACCTGTTACGTAATACGGTGTTGAGGTTATAGCGTTTGATGTGTCCTTTCGGCAACACATTTTGTTCATATTAAAGTTATTTTTCGTTATTTTTCGCAGCTCACATACAGTTCAGAGCCCATACTCCCAATCATGCATTCTGTAAACGTCCAATGTCCCTGTTCGCCAACAGAAGTCTATGTCGGAACTCTGTCGAACTCTATGGCTCTATTTCATCACAGTCGTAATAATTGTGCACATTGTATCATTTTAGCAAGATAAAACCACTTGTCGCATAAGTGGCTCTGTATGGCCCGGCCATACCAACCATTCCACACAGTCAAAGGCAATGGCAGCTGCCGAACTTTTGGGACATGTTCGTGCAGTGTCTCCCAACGCTACGAATACTGTCAACATGAGAGCATAATACTGTATGCAGCTAATACACATGCAAAATAAATACAGAGACGTTTGCTGTTTGTGTAAACACAAAATGGCTATCCTTACTGGAAGACTTACTGAGGCAGGTTTACAGATTGCACATACTAAATGACAGGGAATTCATCACTATGGATCTACTAAAGCCTATGTGCAGACTGTCTTTGTCAGACTGTCATATTTGAATGAAAAATGGTCTGGAGATATTATTAGCTCCCTTTGAAGAACTGCCAACGATGACTCTTCTGCCAAGTCAAAACGAGGTAACAATGCTGTTTTCTTGATGTACAACATTTCCCAGACATGCTCCACCTGACGTACTGTTGGTTATTCAGTTTTGGTGCACGACAACATGACAGGTGTATTCAACTAACTTTAGATGAGTGCAATTTGGTGGCCTTTTTTTACATTGCATGAAGCAGCCACAATAATATGTGCTTATGACGTGCACTGAACAAACTTTTAAAAATGATTGCATGGTAGAACAGAGGTCATTTGCAGTTCAACCAATAACTGATGAAAAGAACAAGTTATTCCCTTAAAAAACAACATAACATACAGTACAGCAGGGGCGAAATCCAAAAGCGACCTCGCCCGCGGGCGCCCGGTTTCAAAAGCGGGCGCCCGCTTTCACAAAAACGGGCGCCCGTTTTTGTGAAACCGGGCGCCCGCTTTTGAAAACGGGCGCCCGTTTTCAAAAGCGGGCGCCCGTTTTCACAAACGGGCGCCCTTTTCAAAAGGTTATGGTTAGGGTTAGGTTAGGTTTAGGCATAGGTTTACTGAGGTTAAGTTTAGGGTTAGAGTTAGGTTTAGGCATAGCCTAGTTTGTGAAAACGGGCGCCCGCTTTTGAAAACGGGCGCCCGTTTTTGTGAAACGGGCGCCCGTTTTTGTGAAACCGGGCGCCCGTTTTTGTGAAAGCGGGCGCCCGCTTTTGAAACCGGGCGCCCGCGGGCGAGGTCGCTTTTGGATTTCGCTGGCTCTCTAACATACAGTACAGTACAGTGTACTGTAATGAGCCAAAACCTGGAATGACCCTTTCAACTGTGAATGAAGTGACACTAACCTGAAGTTAATCTATTTTTTTTTCAGAGTGTTAGAACTTGAGACACTCAAAACAGCCTGAAAGGATGTTTTAGGTCTGTTTGGGACATTGGTCTCTGCCATGCCAGTCTTGCCGATCTTATGAGTGCCAGGAGAAGAGCAGATGACAGTCTTCGTAGCTAACAAACAGCGAATGTTGACACCCTATAGCCTATAGTGAAATAAAGCAATGCGATGGTGTTGCATACTGTGACAGCACTGTCACATGCTGTAAGTGTATTAGTCAAGCTTCCAGTCATTTTCTCACTGGAGCCGCTCCAGAAAGCTGAGCTTCTTCTACATTACATCAGAGGGCATGGATGGAGTCTTGGCTCTACTTCTGGCTTTGGGGCGAATGCCTTGACAATGTGCTGCACAGATCTAAGCTAAACAACCTGAAAGATCATGTAACCTTCAAACCTCATCATCGTAACCTCACACACTAATCCAAAACAAGATTTGAGTATGTATGGTTAATTCGAAAAAGAAAGAAGCAGGCGGTATTGTTTTTCCATAACCTGTTTCAACTCCAAGTAAAAACCCAAACAAATGATAAAGTGTGTGATGCAGCCGGTAATACTGAAATATCAGTTTGCTCCTTTGATCTCCAAAAGGCGGTCAAAGATGCCAAGTCGAGGGCAAGCAGTGACCATATTATACGCCCTGTCAGCTTTGGTAGAGCGCCAAGGCTTTGAAATGGACCTGGCACAGGTTGCGTGAGTATATATCCATCTCCTCCGGCACACTACCCCACTAAACACACACACACACAGTTTTATTCATTACAGACAAATGGACAACAGGTGGGGTGAAGAGGTGAAAAGACAGGGAGACAAGATGAAAAGCAGCAGGGTTAGTGGCAATAAGTATACAAAGAATGAAAGAAATGGGATAGCATAGTGTATAGCCGTGTGGGGTTGGAGGTGAGCGAACTGCGCGGGCGAGTACAATACTTATAGAGCCTTTTTTTGCAGGCGGGGCGTGGTTTTCATTATCGTATGGTATGTGTTCAATGCTTCCCCCCCCCCCTCCCTTTTGGGACAGTGATTTACTATAGTCTTTACGTGAGGCTATATTTAGCTGGTTGTACACCTAATGTTTTGTTGTTGTTGTTGTTGTTGGCCTATTTGCAACACTTAAAGTACATTATAAAGTACAGTTTTCACGGTTTGTTTTTGTAGACAGGGCCTTTCTAGGGAGGCAAAACAAACCATGGAAAAACATTTATACAGCAAGAAATGTCTGTTTCCACAGGTAAACATTATTTTAGACCAATAGTGGCTGCATGATAACTGCTGGTGGTTCTCAACATTTACAGGCTGTAACCCCACAAAAGAATCCTATTTGAACTGGGACCCCCACCAGACCACCACCCTGTCCCTACAGGCACTTGGAATGCAGGAGTTGAGGCATTCAATTTAGTTTGACTCACACAGATTTAAAAAATATATATATTAATAATAATAAAAATAGATCTCCCTGGGGGTCCCAAGTCTCTGGTCCCACAGGTTGAGAAGGAAATGATATAAACAGTGTTTATATAACAAAGTAGCCAGGCCTATAAACACTAGGGCCAATTAAGTTACATAGTATCAAGATATAGCTGTCACTTTGACACACACACACACACACACACACGCACACACACACACACACACACACACACACACACACACACACACACACACACACACACACACACACACACACACACACACACACACACACACACCAGAAAAAAAGCTTATTTCTGGCACAAAGCCAGCCTCATCCCTTCTCTGTGGTTTTCATGGGAGGTTATTATGGAGTTAGATGTAATTACAACCCCCGCTGCTTAAACTAAACTAGTTTAATTACGATGCGGTGAAAGAAAGTGCGATACTGTCTGACCGTCTGTGGGCTCCAAAGCAGCAGCACTCTGCATCCCATAGCCCGAAGTGACAGCAGCGCTGTCACTGTGATTGTCACAGACCACTACTAGTACGTTTGGTCTGTCTCTATGACAACCAGCTAGCCAACTACATCGCAGCCGCCCTCGTTGGCTATGGGATCTATGCTCTTCACATAAATAATGGAACCAATATGAAAATGCCCCCCGGGATTCTCCTATCAGCGGAGCGGAGGGGGAAGAAATTACACACTTGAGATATAAGTGGAGCGAAATGTTCCCTGTTTACATTGGCACTGTCTGCGCAAACACAATCACACATTAGTGGCTATTTAGTGTCAAAACCTGAACTTTCTTTCTTTTTTTTCTTCTTTTTTTAAGTTTGCTTTTAAAACCTAGTTTGAGAACCACGATATTTGCTCTTGCAACGAAATTACGAATTTACGACAAAAAAAATCCGTTTATGAGCCATGTTGAGCCTACCTGCAGAGAAGTGTGCAAGTCCCCGGTTTACTCGTCTTCACAGCATTTCATAATATTTATATTCCGTGGTAGTATTTCATAATATTTATATTCCGTGGTAGTTGTCTCATTGCATGCTAGTACTAGTAGTAGTACTAGTAGACGCTCTTATCTCCTCGCGTGTGGAAGTTCCTTCCAAGTGTGATTTCAGCCAGTTTATTTTGACAGCAGCAGGCGGTGCCTCGTTAACGCCTCTCTCTCTCTCTCTCTCTCTCTCTCTCTCTCTCTCTCTCTCTCTCTCTCTCTCTCTCTCTCTCTCTCTCTCTCTCTCTCTCTCTCTCTCTCTCTCTCTCTCTCTCTCTCTCTCTCCCTCTCTCGAGTCCCCCCTCTCTCTTAGTTCCCCCAACTCTCTCTGCACTCACTCCCCCTAGTTCAGGACTTCCCCAACTACAGGGATCAGGTGCAATATTAATAAACCCCTCTCTTTCTCTCTCTCTCTTTCTCTCTCTCTCTACCTCTCTCTATCTCCCTCCCTCTCCCCCAGGTTCACTATTGCAACAAACCCCACCTCAGTCAGCAAATATGCCTGGTCTTTCCTGTCTGACTTGCTGAGCCGTCCCAGTCCTGTTGTGGCACTGCAAAAGTCACTTATTTACAGAGGGATATAGGGCTTGTCCCACATCGAGATCATGAGAATGTAAATAAACACGGTTTATTGTTTACGTCTGTGACTCAAACTAATTATTTTTTTTCTGTAGGAAGTAATTAAATGACAACTTGCACTCTCACCTACAGTGAAACATGCGCACACCTGTCTTCTTCACGTGTACAGACACGCAGTGACGCAGGGGGTCATTTTCATACACCTGCAGTCTTGTGTGACTACATATTTGCCTTTAAAGTTGAATAGAATATTCTATTTTCCTGAAATACCCATGACAGAGAATAGGAATACTCCAGGGATTCTAGAGACTAACTAGCCTATAGGGAACCTCAAACATGACATAAACTGTAAATAATGCAGCACATCCTTAGTCGCAACAGCTGCTGTTAAATCATACCTCGTCTCATTATGGCCAATCACAATTACTTAATCCTTACTTTTATGTCTTTATTTTTGTCTACACAAACCAGGAAAGCTTAGGAAGCATATATAGGAGGGCTAGGGCCTCTCAAAAAAGCACACTGAAAAGCCTTATAGTCCTACCATCACATTCACCCATTCACACACACTTTGATACACTGATGGCATCGGAATCCATGCAAGGTAGCCTAAAACCAGTTCAGCCTACAACCTAATTCAGGAGCAATTAGGGTTCAGTGTCTTGCTCAAAACTCTGGTGGAGCGCGTGTTCGAACACCTTGCGGTTATCATCCGGTGACTCTATCCCTGGGCCGCCACCGACCAACACAGTTTTGGGCAAACAAAAAAAAAATGCCGATCCGATACAAGCTTGTAGGTCTGATCATTTCTGGTTTTATTTCACAGGGGAAAAAAGGTTTGAGAACCACTGCTATGGGCTACATCAGGGGTTTTCAACCAGTGGTCCGGGGACCACCAGTGGTCCCTGAGAGGGTTCCAGGTGGTCCGCAGCTAAGTTGTTTAACCAGATGTAACTCTTGAGAGTGTAAAAACGAAACCAAATGGACCCTGGCGGGTCCATTTGGTTTCGTTTTTACACTCTCACTCTCTGAATTAGCCATTTTGGAATGTCTGTTTTGCTTGTTTTGCAAAACATACATTTTTGGATTTTTCAAATCCAGCCAAGAATTGTGGACAAAAGCAAAATAAATCTTTTAGGTTTGGGGTGTGTGGGGCTAAAATATGCTCAAATGGTGGTCCGTGGCTCAAATCCTGAATAAATGGTGGTCCCTGAGATGAAAAAGGTTGAAAAGCCCTGGTCTACATACCTGCTGTCTGACCCGTTCCTGGTGGCCCAGGATGATGGCCGCGTGGTGGGGGTACTTGTTCTTCAGGTGGTCCAGGAACACCTCCTTCTTGCGCTCCATCTCCGAGTGCTGCATCATCATCAGCTCGTCCAGCTCTCCGTCCCTGACGGAGGAGGAGGTGGAGGTGGAGGCGTAGCGTCTAGGCAGGGTGCTGGGAGAGCGAGGCGGCGTGTTGGAGAGGCCCAGGTCGCTGTTGGAGCGGTAGGCCACGTAGGCCGCCTGCTGCTTCTTCTGGAGCAGACGCTCAGTGCTGCTGCTGCTGTCGGCCGCCGAGGACGTGGAGGAAGGCAGCGAGGTTCTGGACATGGAGATTCCTGCTTCTGGAAGACAGAGAGAGAGAATATATAGGGCTAAGTTCCTCAGAAATTAAATTTGAATACTACTATAATAAGTGGCCCAATTGTACTATGTATTTGATGATGGTTAATATTATTATAGAAAATGACCTTGAAATTAGAGCAGCCTGGGTTTTCAACCTTTTTGATACCATTTATTCAGCATAATGAGCCCCGCACCACCATGTGATGACATTTTAGCCCCACAGACCCAAAGATAAAGATTTCTTTTGTTTTTGTCCACAATTCCAGGTTAAGCAAAATATAGGCAAACACCAAAAAGCATCATCAAAAATAACCATTCTTCTACATTCCCTAATAGTCTATACCTGGGCTAATTTAGATGAATATTTTAACTCTTGAGAGTGTAAAATGAAACCAGATGGACCTGCAAGGATCCATTTGGTTTCATTTTTACGCTCTCAAAGAGTTACATCTGGTTAATCAACTTTCCATCATTTAGCCTGGGGACCACCTGGAACCCTCTCAAGGACCACTGGTGGTCCCCGGACCACTGGTTGAAAACCACTGAATCAGAGGATACCAGCATATATGTGCTCTGCCCAGCTTCAAAAATATATTCTGATACATTGTTTATGGAATTTGTCGCTGTCAAATAAGCACAAAACCGAAATTCCAGCTAGCCCAGCATAACAAGGGGTGACTCAGTGTCATTAATGGTTGTTTTATTGTAGGCCTGTATAACTCATCATGTCTCTTTGTGTTGTGTTCCATTCAGCTGGACTTTACCAAGCTAAACTTGGATGGGTAATGCCATTGAACTTTGTCTGACCCTACTGCACAGACTGAGTGTGTGTGTGTGTGTGTGTGTGTGCACGTTGGCACAGTGTGTTTGTAATAAAAGTTGATGACAATTACAACATAGTTAAATGAACATTCATGACCACGAGAAGTAATCTTTGCTAGAAAACAAAAGACGCAAGACTAATGCAGACACATTTTCTTTGCTTGTATAAAACTTCACATTCAGCATGACAGAGCAACATACGACAAAGCCACTGTGAAATAAGCTTAAATTTACAGTTAATTTAAATTTAACAGGAACAAGGAACCAAAACTAAAGGCGGAAGGGTCAACCATTCCACTGACCTAGAAGTTTACTTTGGGAAGTACCAGTGTACGTTGTAAGAACAAGAAAGTGCTACTAAATAATACATTGACTGAAATACACTGAAACTTTGCATATTCAGTAGAATAGTATGCGAATAAAATTACCATGAATGCATAATATCAGTGTTTAGCCTTAAATATTCACCTATAAATATTGCAGTATGAATTATTTCTGGATATATTTCTCCATTTTCATTCAGAGCACATTGAGGACTCTTGCATTAAATGTGAACACAAACAAAGCATGACCCAACTTCACTTGAGAGAGTGGTGTAGTGTTGATGTTCTTTAGGGTGCACCACAAGAGACAACACAACACAAGACAAGAGAGAGAACAAGGAGAGGAAGAGAAATATTGCTCAGCAAATGAGGCATATTGCTGACAATGCTGTATGTACTGTATGTGACATGACTCCCTGGCAGAAACATACAGGTACAGTAAATATAGCTAGAATTTTGTTATGCTCATACAGCATTGCAACTTGCAAGAGTGAGAGACACACACACAAAGGGTGATAGAAATAGACTATAGGAGTCTTTGTATAATCTTGTCTCGAGGCCTATCATCCAGGTGGAACAGATTACAGTTATCACCAACACACAACTCCGAATCCTCCAGCCCCTTCAGACACTTCAGCCCCACAGATGCAGAATACAGCTGCATTTTACCTATAATTTATTTATTTATATTTTTTCTCCCATGCAACAGTGGTGTGGTTGTGCGTAAATTTGTGGTTTGGCTTTATGTCATTTTACAGGATGTTACAGCCACTGGATTCTTCTTTGCGTATTTAGTGTTATGATTTAAAAAATAAAATATAGAATAAAACAGTCAAACATTTCTCCCACCATTAATTCTATTAACTTTACGATATTCAACAATACCTAGATAGAAAATTGCTATAAAAGATTATTTCTTTTTTTTTATTATGCTTAAACAGATACAGATTGAGGAAAAAGTCGTAGATAGATAGATAAGTGCTGGTTTAATCATTTAGTTAAAAAAAAGTAAAAACAAAGATACTTTCATCTGGACACAGTCATACTCCTTCCCGGACAGAGATAAACAAGAAGTCTTTCATAGAAGAGGAGCTCTTTCATTCTTCAAGCCAAGGTCACTTCGGAGAGAGAAACAGTGTTTCTGTGAAACACCTTTTTTCACCCTAAGCAAAACAGTCAAAACAGGAACAGAGAAAACAGAATTCCAAGAAAATTGGACAGAGCACTATGCCTTCATCCTACATGGTCTGCTGATTCCTCTATGAGGGGTTGCACCATAGTGCACCTGGTTGAACTAATCATTTACAAACTAATATGCCAGGCCATATTGTTGATGGTTGGCCAATTCTGGTCTTACAGTATTATACACTAGTATTCTTTTAGATTCTCACATTGGGCTAACTTCGAGACAGTGAGTGAAATAATAGCACAATTATAAGCATGAGGACCTTCTCCGCAAAGACGCGTCTCACTTATAGCTCTACTGCTCCAACTTTATAGTGACTGCTAGACAATGTCATTGTTCATTGCTTCCTCTTCACTCTCCACTAAGCAACAAAACAGCAGCACCACGCTGGTGGCCCTAAAACAACTTCACTGTGTAGCACAGTCAGTGAATCATAACCCAGACACACCCATGGTGTACACATGGGGCCGTGTTGTGTGTAAAAACACACACACTCGCTGGGTGTACACTTGTCCCCTTCTCATAAATTCCCTTGCAAAAAGCTCTACATCAGTGGTAAACAAAGTCTAAAGATGCATCCTGTACTATGAGCCTGTGCGGATAATGTTTGCATGTCTTTCTGTCTCCATGCACTGTTGAGAGATTAGAGTGTGAAATAATACGATTTGAAATAGCATTGTTATGTTATCCACTTTATTAATCCCTTTATAACTCTGTGCACAAACAGAATGGGTCCATTTGGTTCCTTTCTTACACGCGCAGAGACTAATCAGCATTTATTTTTATGGAGAGGCGTGTGCAACTTATGACCTAACACCTAACAAATACTTGGATGACTAAGGTACGGACTGTAGCGCACACGCACACGCACACGCACACGCACACACACACACACACACACACACACACACACACACACACACACACACACACACACACACACACACACACACACACACACAGAGTACACAGTTTTGCATGCATTGTTGAGGGCATGGTACAGCCTGAGTAAGTATGTGGATTGTGGTGGAACTAAATAATTACCATAGTCTAAATGCCAGGCTTGTTGTCTGAGGCAGAGAGAATAGCCTGCATGTACTGTAACTACTATTTATCTGTGGTGGTGACTGGTGAGTGACAGCAATCACATTATGTGGCGTTTTACACTCATAGAGCTGAAGGCTGAACGTGCCCCCCACATACACACACTGATGTCAACATTTTGTGCAACTGTGTCTGTTATTGTACACTGATTTAATTATAAAAGATGTCCTAAATTTGCAGTAGCAGAACACACCAATTCAATTAGAAATTAAGTTCATTTTCTTCTGTATCAGCTATGTCACAAAAATGGAATATCTGGAGGCAAACATTACTTTCAAATCTTGTCATCGTTCTTGGTGCACGCAAGCACACACAGTTCCCCCACACCAACCCCCTCCTATTGCACGCACGCATGCACAGCCACACACACAGCTACACATGCATGCATGCATGCATGCGTGTGCGCACACACGCGCACACACACAAACACGCAGAGCGCGATGTCATCCTGACATTCTGAGTCATCCTGGAGGTACGGTAATGAGGACATTGTGGCTGGTTGGATGGAAGATGATGTAGAGGGTTCGAAAATGCCTCTATTTAATAGTTTCACCTTAAACATACACCCCCCCATTTTTTTGATTTATTAGAACTATTTTTCTGACAAGTAAAACCCCACACTGTACTGTGTCTGATGCCACATCTTATTAGACTTCTTAGTCACTAGATGGCGCCCCTGTGCCACTGTGAATCACAGAGGAACTGCAGTATAGTATCAGTCCACGCAGGCGCAGTCATAATAAATCGCTGCTGACTGTGCAAAGCAACACTAAACATTGCGCTGTTCCTCGTTCTTTCACAGGTAATAAATAAAAATATCTAGACATTTGTCATGATGTTAAGACTAATGTGAAGTGTCAGTAACATGTCTAAGGACGTTTTGAGAGTATGTTGAGTGAGTTCTGACCAGTAGTTTTAACGTTTTGATCGAGTTGATTTATCACTATTGCTAGTAGTTTTCTACACTGTGTAGACTACCCCACACGTAGCACACGTGATGCGCGTGCACGTACATGCATGCCTACGTGAATGTAAAGGCCTGAAAGTCCCCTTTCACTGTATTTAAGCTAACAAATGCTAGTGAAGGAAACTGTATTAGATTTAACCAATGTGTTTTGTTACAAATGGAAGAGGTTATTGTTCTACACCAGTATTAACAGTATTATGCACTCTGAGTAAGAATACAGTACACAGATCGTTTTTAGCACTTTATTTTTGTTTTAAAGGAGTATTCTGTGTATTTTTTTGTTTAATTGTATTTTGTATTCTGAACTGAATGAATGGACTGAAATGATGATTATTGTTAATATGTTGAATATGAACCAGTATTTTGTATTGAATAGTATTTGAACCTTTTGAATATTGAATTTGAAATGTATTTTGATATTGAACTTTATTGAGATTTTTGATAATTGAATATGACTAGTCATAATAAATCGCTGCTGACTGTGCAAAGCAACACTAAACATTGCGCTGTTCCTCGTTCTTTCACAGTTTCCCAAGTGCATCCCGCCTTAGGAGACTTTGTGCCGAGCCCAGATTCCCCTAGGTCTGAGGCCGGTAACAACTGGGGGCTCGTCCGGGATAAAGGTCAAAGGTCAAGGGTCGAGGTCAAGCATCACCAGCTGGGAGCGTGTAACCTGCCACAGAGAGAACCTGTGTCTACAACTTCAGGGAAGGCTGCATTGCTGTGAGTCATCCAGAGAGTAGAGACCACGGGCGCTAGAGATGGCTACCTCCACCACCCCACGACGGATGCTGATATTCAACCTACAGAAGAGACTGCTAGCCCTGAGTACGAGTCAGTTACAGACTGTTGCCAATGCAGTTGATGACAGAGACGCTGAGGACCTTGCGGAACTCAGTGAACCAGAACTGTTTGATTTGATCGTCGACTTCCTGAAAAGTGAGAAGTTGAGAAGCATGGAGGACGAAGGAATGTCTCAAATCCTTCCCCTCGAAGACATGATCAATGACATGCTGCGAGCCCCGGATGGAGATGCTGTGGGAGGACCTGACGGTGGAGGAGCCGAAGTGGAAGCCGACGTGGGAGGAGTGGCCGAGGCTGCACCCCTCCTGGTGGAAGAGACAGCGACTCGTCACCAGACCAGTTCATCCACAGCGACCGCGGACAGTAACGCGCTGTCCTCATCCAGGGAAAGAGATGTTCAAGCACCGCCACCCACCTTGAACAGAGACAATCACGCACCGACCAGGCACCTCGTCACCACATCGCCAGCCAGACCCGTCACCAACAGTGCAAGTGGTGTCCCTCCTGGTCGTGTCAGTCCATCCTCCAGTATGGGTGAGCAGGTGGTAAGAATCACCGATGTAGCCGCTCTGTTTCCACGCAGAGAGTTTAAACTTCATGGTGTTCAGATTTCTGACACAGCATCTGACACGTCATACAGTAGCCTTTGTAAACAGATGGATGAAGGGTTACAGGACGGGTTTAGTGAGTCAGAGGTTATCCGTGCTGTGCTTAAGAACACTAAAGCTGGTACATTCAGAGAAATGTTAACTAACAAAGAAGACCTTACTATGAGTGAGTTAAAACGATTTCTCCGTTCCCATATCAGAGACAAAAGCAGCACTGAGCTCTTTCAGGAGCTTAGTACTGCCAAACAGCAAGACAAAGAGGGCCCACAGCAATTCTTGTACCGAATCATGGGTCTAAAACAGAGAGTTGTCTTTGAGTCACAACAGCCAGGTGCAGATTTTTGTTATGACAGAAAGCTTGTTCAAGGTACATTCCTGCACACACTATACCAAGGGTTAAATGAGAGAAATAACCATGTCCGATGTGATCTCAAACCTTTTCTCACTGATTTACAGGTTAGTGATGACCTGCTCTTAGAGCAGATCACCAAGTCCACAAGTGAGGAGGCAGACAGGTTAAAACGCCTTGGTACTGTGACGAAACACCGACCAGTGACTGTGAGTACAGCTCAGACCGACCAGACTGACCAGACTAAGCAGACTGAGCACGCTGACAAGATTGACCAGACCAAACAGACCAACGTTGACTCTGAATTACAGGCTAACCGTGCTGCTATTCTAGAGCTGACCGCACAAGTGACCTCACTGACCAAACACTTCGCCCAAGTTGTCAAACCCACAGAGCCTGTGAATCCTCCCTCTACTCGAACCTCAGCTCGACCCCAGACAACGTCTGAGAACAAGGGCAAATGTAAAGACTGTGTGCAAAACAACATTAAGAGCTGCCCTCACTGTTTTGTCTGTGGTCAGGAAGGACATCGAGCAGTCGGATGTCTGCAACGGAAGGCGTCGGGAAACGGGAGGAGGTCACTGGAATGAGGCTGCCAGTGACCGTCGCTAGTAGTAAGCCTCCAGTACAGGTTAACTCAGTCGAAACCGTCCACCCAGTTAAAGCCACTACACAGTGCCAGCCTACATCCAGAAAACGTGTAGCACAACTGATAGGCAAGCGATGTATGGTCTCATGTGCAATTAATGGGGTCCCCCTCCAGATGCTGCTTGACTCAGGGGCCCAGGTGACCATGGTGGGGAGGGCGTGGGTAGAAGAAGTGTTGCCCAGTGTGAAAATACAGCCACTCTCGTCCCTATTCACAGATCAACCCCTCACCATATCTGCAGCAAATGGCACGGCTGTTCCCTTTGATGGATGGGCTAATGTTGATTTACAGATACGCAGTGAGAACCATGGACATGCTGACATACAAGTGCCCATCTTAATCAGTCAGAACTGTGTTAACTGTCCCCTTCTAGGTAGCAATGTCATTGCAGAGCTGATCAAAGAGAGCAACGAGCAGGTGGACATTACAGCCATACTGAAGGAAGCGATGAGTGTCAACGAAAGCACCAGGGTCGGGAGTTCGAGAACCATCTATTCCAGCGACTCCAACAACTGTCAGGGATTTCCCATTCTCGAACCACCCCGTACCACCCGCAGGGGAACCCGGTGGAGCGCCTGAATAGAACATTGTTGCAGATGCTCCGCACTCTACAAGAGGAAAGAAAAGCTGAGTGGAAAGACCATCTACCCCACATAGTCCATGCGTACAACTGTACAAGACATGAAGCAACGGGCTATTCGCCATTCTTTCTCCTCTATGGAAGAGCCCCACGTCTGCCTATCGACTTAGTCTTCAACCTGAGAGCTGAGGAAGAAGCGTCGAATCGACAGGAATTCGCACAGAAATGGGCTTCTCGGATGCAGGAGGCATACAGGATCGCCTCTGAGAATAGCCAAAAGTCCTCAGCAAAAGGGAAAAAATACTACGACCGTGGTGTTAAAGGGATTGCACTCCAGCCAGGAGACAGAGTGCTTGTCAGGAACCTGTCCGAGAGAGGTGGACCTGGCAAACTCCGCGCTTACTGGGAGGAGAAAGTTCACCGAGTCATTGAACGAGTAGGAGACGGACCTGTGTACAAAGTTCAAGCAGAAAAAGGAGACAGAACTATCCGTGTACTGCACCGTAACCTCCTTCTACCTGTAAATGACCTGCCATTCGAACAAGACGAGCAACCCTGTCAGACACAAAAGAAAAAGACAAAACAGAGAAACAGACAGACTAACGACAGAGAACCAGTTCAGCGAGAGTCTGATGATTCTGATGAAGAGGAAGGTTATTCCTACAGCCTCCGACCGCTGCCTGTGTATACAAGGAGGACAATCAGACAACAGGCGCCTCAACCTGAACCACACCGTCATCTCAGGGCTGTAGCACCAGAATTCCAACCTATGAGACAAGCAACAGAAACAGGTGAGATGCGTCGACAAGAGGAAACTGAGGCTGTACCAGCACAAGCCCCAGTACCACCAGCAGATGCACTGCCTGCAGAGGATGTCCAGGAACGACCTGTGATGGACGACAACGAGGATGATACGGGTCCAGTAGTACCAGAGGAGGCGGTTGAACCTGACGCAGAGCCACAGGGTGGAGAGGAACTGCCTATGCGGAGATCAGCCCGTACTGTAAAACCCAGAGAGAGGTTCACATATGATCAATTCGGTCAGCCATCATACCAGCCCTGGAGACCTGGAGCAAACGCCATGCTCACATATCCGTATGTGCCGTACCCTATGACCCCTTACCCAGTTATGCCTGAAGCCTGTTACTACACTACTCCGACCGTATGGACTTACTAGACTTAGGACTGACATTAGTATAGGATTTGACAGACATGCACTGACTTGACTAGACTTGACTTTCTTTTTTGTTGTTGTTTTTCTTTTGTTCTAGATGTCCGGAGACATCTCAGAAAGCAGGGGAGAGTGTAGAGGGTTCGAAAATGCCTCTATTTAATAGTTTCACCTTAAACATACACCCCCCCATTTTTTTGATTTATTAGAACTATTTTTCTGACAAGTAAAACCCCACACTGTACTGTGTCTGATGCCACATCTTATTAGACTTCTTAGTCACTAGATGGCGCCCCTGTGCCACTGTGAATCACAGAGGAACTGCAGTATAGTATCAGTCCACGCAGGCGCAGTCATAATAAATCGCTGCTGACTGTGCAAAGCAACACTAAACATTGCGCTGTTCCTCGTTCTTTCACAGGTAATAAATAAAAATATCTAGACATTTGTCATGATGTTAAGACTAATGTGAAGTGTCAGTAACATGTCTAAGGACGTTTTGAGAGTATGTTGAGTGAGTTCTGACCAGTAGTTTTAACGTTTTGATCGAGTTGATTTATCACTATTGCTAGTAGTTTTCTACACTGTGTAGACTACCCCACACGTAGCACACGTGATGCGCGTGCACGTACATGCATGCCTACGTGAATGTAAAGGCCTGAAAGTCCCCTTTCACTGTATTTAAGCTAACAAATGCTAGTGAAGGAAACTGTATTAGATTTAACCAATGTGTTTTGTTACAAATGGAAGAGGTTATTGTTCTACACCAGTATTAACAGTATTATGCACTCTGAGTAAGAATACAGTACACAGATCGTTTTTAGCACTTTATTTTTGTTTTAAAGGAGTATTCTGTGTATTTTTTTGTTTAATTGTATTTTGTATTCTGAACTGAATGAATGGACTGAAATGATGATTATTGTTAATATGTTGAATATGAACCAGTATTTTGTATTGAATAGTATTTGAACCTTTTGAATATTGAATTTGAAATGTATTTTGATATTGAACTTTATTGAGATTTTTGATAATTGAATATGACTAGTCATAATAAATCGCTGCTGACTGTGCAAAGCAACACTAAACATTGCGCTGTTCCTCGTTCTTTCACAGTTTCCCAAGTGCATCCCGCCTTAGGAGACTTTGTGCCGAGCCCAGATTCCCCTAGGTCTGAGGCCGGTAACAATGACGTTTGTGTGTGTGTGTGTGTGTGTGTGTGTGTGTGTGTGTGTGTGTGTGTGTGTGTGTGTGTGTGTGTGTGTGTGTGTGTGTGTGTGTGTGTGTGCTGTTAGAGTAATTAATTAAACACAGTCACTATTTGCTTTCAGAACGACGCTATTCAATTTGCAAAAAGAGAAGTGCAAATACAACATAGTGCACCTAGTCAAAAATGAGCTTTCATAGACAGCTAGGGTTGCCAACTCTGAGATCTTGGAATAAGGAACACTTCTACGACCACGCGGCGAAGCAGCGCGGTTATTAGTTAAGTCTGCGGTTTTCTGGTGGAGCCGTTGCCCCTGTGACCCAACTACGGATAAGCGGTTGAAGGTGGAGGGATGATTTCACATACCATATTAACCTTTGGGATCAGTTAAGGCCTGTTTACTGTGGTCAGTAAGGAAGAATAGGCCAGTAGGCCTATTGTGCTGTATAAATGTTAATTAATTATGAACAAGTAGTCCATTGTCTTTATAACATTAAGAATCCCGATTTTAAAGAAGTTTTTTTTGCCCTTTTAAAGGGCAAAATTTGTATTGAATACGCACACATTTATTAGACTAATAACTACTAATAAACCGTCAACCATATTAGCCTACTGAAATAGCTTGGCTATAGGCATATACCCACATCAGCAGCTTTAATTATTATTATTTAAAAAAAGACTGAGTCTATGACAGTTGTTGTGGGGGATTTGCATAACTCTCATACTATGGCTGTGGGAGTTTGCGGAACTCTCTTACTCTATGGCTCTGGGAGTTTGCGGAACTCTCTTACTCTATGGCTCTGGGCACGGCAGGATTGGCACACAGAGCAGCAGCGCTACCAGCGCACCGCGCACACACATGCAGATCTGCAGCCATGGGGAGGTTTTGGTTTGCTGTTAGGTTGTTGTTGGTTTCTGCTCGTGAGGAGTCCTGTGTGCACTCGCCACAGAGCAATTGTGCTGTCTTAAATATACTGTATCTCCTGCTTTATTTTGTTCACTACTGTTAAATTCATTGTTGATGTTTGTGCGACGGATCGCACAGGAGGCATTTAGGGAAATACGGAACAAAGCGCGTTCCGTATCGATTCAATACGGAACGCATCATTTAGTGTTCAACTAAGGAACGATTCCGTATTATACGGAACGGTTGGCAACCCTATAGACAGCCCCTATTTACAACCTCCTATTTTGGAATAACGTTGTGCAACAACATAACAGAACGCTTGGCCCCAAAGGCCCGCTAACAAGTCACCCAACGGGAAATCGCAAGTGGTGCACTTATATATCCAAAGCACTTTACATTGAATTGTGAAGTACATTGCCCCATTGACTCACACATTCATACAACCTGGAGGAAACCATGCAAGGCACCAACCAGCTGATCAGAGGCAGTTATGGGGTTTCAGTGTCTTGCTCAGTGACACTTTGACGCAAATTCTGGTTGAGCACAGGATCGAACTGGAGAACTTGTAGTCCACATTCGGCCACCCATGGTGAGCGAAACCAACAATGTCCAGGTGACATAAAAGTGAGGGGAAACAGTGGCCGGTGTAGTGTAGGAAAGAATCTATGATGTCATTCCTTAGGTCAGTGTTGTGACCGCTAGACACCCCATATGAGCTCCATCTCAGATCAGACATTTCCTTCCTCATGCGAACAATGCAGGGGGAAACACTTTTCTTGGCTGGAACAGGCAGGTGTATCCATAACATTTTAACAATGTTACTCTTAAATGGGGGTACCCCAGCACAAAGTTATGTTCCTCAGCCAATTACACATCAATTATATGGGGGTCATTGAAATTAAAATGTCTGAGAAAGCAGCTTAATGTACTACTATAGGTCCTGATTTACAAACACAATTTAGGCATTTAGCAGACCCTTAATTCAGAGCAAATTAATCGTCAGAATATGCCATACTTTATATTCCTGTCCACCTGTTCAGTCGGGTAAGATATTGACTCTCCAGCACCCTCTACAGACTACTATTAAACAACAGACACACACACACACACACACACACACACACACACACACACACACACACACACACACACACACACACACACACACACACACACACACACACACTATTGTATGCCGGGAGTGTGAAATGCATGCAGCTTCTTACACTGCACTGCTACTCATTTCCTGTGTCAAATGATCGGGAGTTTCACAGAAAGTTAAAAGTATGAATGGAACTGAAAATATACATACACGGCAGAACACCTGGGAGATAGAATGTGAAAGACATAGAGGAAATAGAGTAGGGTGAGTGAGGTGAAGGAAAGGGGGAGATGAAAGACAAGAGTGGAAGAGGAAAAGCGGCGGGGAGAGACTTTCCTAGTCGTTACAGAGAGGAACAGCCTGGCCTGAACACATAAGAGAGGAAAAGGGAGGACAGTATCTGCACTGGGGGTCAAGGTGAGGCTGCTAATGGGGAGGGGAGGGGAGGCCGCCCTCCAGATGCTCTAACAGTGATGTCACCTGAATCTATGTATGTGTTAACAACTAAACCAATCAGTCAGCATATCTAGATATACAATAGACCTGCGCAGTGACGTCACCGCCCCTGTTCCAGAAACGTATTCCCCATACATTTTTCTCATAGACTTTTCGAAAATAATTTAAATGAAGATGTTTACGCCGCGGACGAAGCCAACTCAGGTCGTGATGGCACACACAAACTCTTGGGACAATCAAATAATTTCTAAGATGAAAAACGAAACAAAAAGTCTTGTATCATGCCGATTTGTACTTTTTGCTAATTAGATATTATATGACGATATTGTGTTTCTCATGATTTGTCACAACCCGAGTTGGCTTTGGCCGCGGCGCAATCGTGTTTTTATTAATCGTTTTCGAAAAGTCTATGAGGAAAATGAATGAGGAATCCACTAGTGGAACAGGGTTGGTGACGTCTGTCTGTCATTTACTAGTTAGGCCTGTTGTAATTGCTTTCTTCCCAATAGGGAAACACTTAAACTGGTATGATGAGATAGTACGTAATGAAACTACAGTAACTCTGTCATGTAGCGTGCAGCATGTTGGAATTCTATTCCGTGTGTGTGTGTGAGTGTGTGTGTGTGTGTGTGTGTGTGTGTGTGTGTGTGTGTGTGTGTGTGTGTGTGTGTGTGTGTGTGTGTGTGTGTGTGTGTGTGTGTGTGTGTGTGTGTGTGTGTGTGTGTGTGTGTGTGTGTGTCTCATGCATGCATGAGAGAGAGACAGAGTTTCAAGTGCATGGTATGTTGGTATATCCTACTGGGCCAGTTTGATTTGCTTGGCTTCATAATGCTGTGTGTCTATTAGGGATGTGAAAAAAAGTCGGAAATCAACACGATTGTCGACACGTGCTGACGTCGACACAAAAAAGTACGAGTCGAAAATCGCCTCTTTTTTCTTTTTTTTTTTTATATTAATGATTTTTATTTTGTATTCTTTGCAATTTCTTGTTCAAAAACGTCACAACGTTACTGTTTTCAAGGGAACAGAATTGCTTATTTCGGGTATTAGGCTACTATCACTGTAGTGAGAACATGTCTGTGCTGCGCGCGTCTGTGCTGCTTCCTCCTCCTCCTCCCCCCGGCGTTCTGCCGCGGCGAATCCGGCTTTCCCCCCCCCGAGTAGGAGGAGGTGCAAGCGGCAGCGGCCCCGGTCTGCACCCGCCGAAATGCGTCTTCCTCCTACCCCCTGCGTTCTGTCCCGCGAGTCCGGCTTTTCCCGGGGAGGTGGAGGAGGCGGCAGCGGCTGCTCCCTGCACCCGCCGAAAAAAAAGCTAAACAGGCCCGGACGCAATGATTGACTTTTATTTCGCCGAGCAGGCGCCTCCGAAATGGAGCGTTACGTATGGGAGAAAGCTATCTCTCCTGCACAAGACCGAGGTCTCACATGGTAGAGAGAGAGAGAGAGAGAGAGAGACGGAGAGAGAGAGAGAGAGAGAGAGAGAGAGAGAGAGAGAGAGAGAGAGAGAGAGACGCTGCTGGTGGCAAGCAGCACGCGTCAAGCGCGACAAGCCTATATTATTTGTACTTATCTTGTCCAGTGTTCTGTTTCACGTTGTTTGGCCATGTCTGACAGCAGACGCAGGAAAAAGCAAAGATGCAGGGAATCCGTCGCAAGGAAAGAGAAAAACTCCTCTATCAAGTCGATTAGGCTACTAATGAATGTGGAATGCCAGGTGCGGGTGCTTGTCTGTTGCGTGGTGCGCTCTGCGCCCTGCGCCTCGCTCTGCCATGCGCTTTGCTTTGAGAACATGCCTGATCATTGTCCAGCGCAGTATGGAACGTTCTCCTCAGATATGCATATTTTGGTATTATATATTGCTCGATTTCGCGGTCCTGCTTATTTTATCTTGCACCTCTCCCTCCCGTAGGCATTTTCATGCCGCCCGCGCTGCAACATTTTGCGTTGGGTCCCGCCGGCACCGCGGGCTAAAAAAAAAAAAAAAAAAAAAAAAAAAAAAAAAAAAAAATCGATTTATTGTCGATATTGGGCCGCGACACGTCGACATTCCAAATATGTGTCGATTAACATTGCTATGTGTCTATAGTCCTAAACCTTGCTAAAAGGAAAGAGGAAGTGTGTTGACAAAGATCTTCACACAGACTAGGCAGGGATGATTACAGATGTGATTAGATTATAACTAAACTACCGTACTGGATTCAAAGCTATTTTTACAGCTTTTACAGCTTTATTTCCTGTACCGAACGGCTGTGTATTTGCTACATAACACTGGATTCATTTAGCCAGACGGAGACACACCTGTGCTGTTGCTTGGCTAAATGTTATGAAACATTTTTAACAGCTGCATTTTATTTGCAACAGCTGTTATAAAACCCATCCTTTAACCTCAAAGACTCATGGAGCTGAGCTCGTAGAATATAAAGTATAAACCTAATCCACACATTACACACAGGATCATATTTTATGTCTCCTCCCGGCAGAGCAACATTCTGAAAAGACACTTAGAGCACTTAGAACACTTTGAGATTGGCCTCTGCTGCTCATGCATCTAGTCGCTCACACATCTGCATAAGTTGACTGACTAGATGCTCGTGTAATTGGGTTCAACTTGTGGCCATGTAAGGCAGTGGTTTTTAACCTTTTTCTTCCTAGGGCCCACCATTTATTCAGCATTTGAGCCACAGACCACCGTTTGATGACATTTTAGCCCCAACCCAGATATAGCAAAATGCATTGATCAATGCATTTGCATCAAGACCTATTAAAAAAAAAAAAAAACTATGAATTCTTTTGGTTTTGTTCACAATTCCAGGCTGGATTTTGCAAACAAAACAGTGTCAGACTTCTTAATTCAATAGTGCTAATTCAGATGATGAATATTTTAACTCTTGAGAGTGTAAAAATGAAACCAAATGGATCCGCAAGGGTCCATTTGGTTTCACTTTAACGCTCTCAGGAGTTACATCTGGTTAACGAACTTTCCATCATTTAGCCTGAGGACCACTTGGAACCCTCTCAGGGACCACTGGTGGTCCCCAGACCACCTGAAAACCCCTGATATAAGGTCTTAATGTGTAAGGAGGATTGCATAACAACTTTACTTTCAGAAAGTATATGACTGCCATCCAAACCCAAACAGAAGACAGTTTAAGCATAATGCTTAATATCAGTATGTTCAACACAATGAACATGTCTATGGAATGTCATTTTACATTACCAGATATGGGTAATAGATTATATTATGTATGTTTATGTTGCACAGTGAAACATACTCTAGGCTTCCATAACTACTGTATGTTAGAAACGCCACTCTAAAACCCTGTGTAAGGTGAGAATAATACAACGTACAAAGAAGCGAATAATTCAAGTGAAGTGATACTAGGACGGTCATTATTAAACTTTGACTCAGTTGAGTGTGCACACTTGAGAACAATAAGTTGAAAATGTTTTATATACAATCCTGAACTGAGCCCATTGTATTTCTGCATCCTAAATCTGATAACGGTGTTTATTGCCATAATGTTTACAATACACAGACACCCAAGAGAGTAGCTGATCCTGGCTCTGTTGCATCCGGTTCGCATTAGAACCACCACGGTTTAGACTTTCCTTCACTGGGGTCGATAAAACTGGACACACAGTGTAAGAAATACACAATCAAACACCACAAGACACAAGGCCAAAATGAACATTGCTTCCAAAGGAAATTCACTTTTAAAATTCCATGTAAAACCACCTGTCCGAAGGACTCATAGGAGTACACACAGATGCAGCAATAGCACTATGTATACAATGCCTCAATACAGAGCACAGCATTCAGGCTTTTACAGTTTTGCCTAGCAAATGTTGCAAGTACAGGCACGGGGACCACACACACGCACACACGCACACGCACACACACACACACACACACACACACACACACACACACACACACAGCAGCAGCAAAGCACAGCGTGCCACAGCATCCTGTACTGTACGTACCCGGCCCCACAGACTCACCAACTATGATACGGATCAGGGGATCAATGCAGCACATCGCTGTGCTTTTGTCCACTGGTATTGTAATTGACCAGTAATAGCACAATAGACTGGGGCCAGCAGCACAATTCTTTCATATGGCCCAGTTCATTTGGCCGGGGGCAGTGGGGTATGCGTCGCATGTCACCCCGTCACAATGATAGCCCAGGTGTTCAATTCAGCTCATAGAGAATAGCCGTCGATCTGTGCTCATTTCACAGCAACATTCTTGGCCAGTGATTTTGTTTACTGTGCTGTTTGGACCACAGCTGGTCGTACTCTAGACACTGATTATACTATATGTTTGATTGTATGTTATGTTTATGATGTATTACCATGCTTTTTTGTTCTTGGTTTAACCAAAACAACCCCTGAGAGGGTACAAATGTGAACCAAATGGACCCTAGCGGGTCCATTTGGTTCCATTTGTACCCTCTCAGGAAGATTGTGAAAATGGGTGGAATTCCCCTTTAAGAGTGTCTGTTAAATGCCTGAATTGGTAAATGCGCTGTGAGTTTGTAGTATACTGTATCTGATTATATCAATTTAAGAGTGGTACATCCACTCCAACCAAGAGTCTGTCCCTATCTATGCCTGCATGTATGTCCCAATGCTTAGGGTTCCATTACATTTTGTAAACATCTTGGCAGTGTGAATGGCTGATTTTACAAAGCAGTTGTAGAATCTGCGTTTATTATAAGATGGCACAATTTCCTCCTAACGGTACAGACTCTGTTATACATTAATGGCCCATCGACCTTCAGTGTGATGTACGATACAAACTCACAACTGACTGACTTTGTACCGTATGAACAGACTTTGGTGCAACTGCAACACTATTATAAGTTAAAGTATAAAACACTGCATACAGTAAGCCAACCAGCATTATAATCAACTACAGGCAAGCTCAATGTGTACACATTGTGCCTGTTGTGCACTAATAACTGCACAACAGGCATGTCGTTACGCCCATATCACTTACAAATGTACATGTCATGAAATTAATAATCACATCACTCTGTGTGTGTGTGTGTGTGTGTGTGTGTGTGTGTGTGTGTGTGTGTGTGTGTGTGTGTGTGTGTGTGTGTGTGTGTGTGTGTGTGTGTGTGTGTGTGTGTGTGTGTGTGTGTGTGTGTGTGTGTGACTGTGTGTGTGTGTGTTTGTGTGTGTGTGTCCGCAAGAGAGAGAAAAACATTGTTGCTTCCAGCTCCTACATTGTAAAGCATCATGTCATCAAATCAGTACAGTAAGAAAAAATACTACTTTGTTATTGTTGCTACATGAAATGTGTGAGCTGAGCTGCAGTGTAAAGTGGGATGTGCTTCATTATATCTCACCTCTGCCTTTGAGCCGCTACTCCCATCAGATACAGATACAGATACAGTACTTGCTCCCATGCAGCCCCTGAACTGAACACACAGAAAGACTGCACTGACTGAGCACTCATCTCATCTCATTGTTGGCTGCACTGCGTTTGGCCATGGAGGTCACAACATGGAAAGACATGGTCACTCGCGGCGCGCGTGGGTGCGTGCACGTGTGTGTGTTTGGTGGGGGTGTTCCTGTGTGTACTTCTGAGGAAGTACTATTGTGGGCCTTCCCTCACTTTTTCCCTACACCCACCCGGACCCCCCACCCCTCCTGTTTCCCTCTGTAAATGACACATGAGGGAATTGGACCATTACATAACAAATAACATGTTGTGATAAGTGAACCTATGATCCTCGATCTAGTCAATAAAATGACTACAAACCCTGTCGGCCTCTACGAACACAGCACCTCAGCCAATCTATATAATAAAAAATAAACACTAAAACAACAAATACAGGAATCCGACATTAATATAAAATACAATTATTGTGCTACATTTAAAAAAAAAAAATTACATTTCTGATCCCTGTCTACTTTATGTCCCACTTATTGTAATATATTATTGTAATACTTTTGGCATTGACACTACATTATATTATAACCTTGAAGCACACCCACATAACCAGCCTACCACAGGACAATCGTCAATTGCATTGCAGCAATATCATACTGTATATTCATTGAAACATTTCGTCACCATCAACAGCCAATTATACAGTAACTACACATAAGCCGACCACAGTACTGCATTAAGACTGAGCGGTCTTAATGGCATGGTTTCATGATGTGGCCATGATAATAATCTTTGATGTTATTATTATGATGACAGTCATCTCGATATTTGGACGACTTTTAAGCCTCTTGACCACCTTTGACTTCCACATTATTTGACCTGGACTTACAGACTCAAACTCATAAAAAAACATATAGTGGCATATTGAAGAAAATTTGAAAAAATAAGAAGACTCATGATCTCATGATCTTCTGTACAATGTCACATATAAGTACTAAACACCTTCTAGTATAAGTGTGAAATCATGAATCGATAAATTCAATAATAATAGCAATAACATTTGATATCATGACAATGTATGGCTTTCACAAACTTTACAAACTACCAGCATACCAAAACTGGTCAAACATTGGCCAAACTGTCAAATATTATTATGAGATCTACAAGGAATGTACAAATTTACACGTGAAACGGAAAGTCAAACTAAATTGAATGCCTCAACTCCATCCCAAGTGCTGGTCAATATGGGAGGTCCCTAGTTCAAATATGATTCATTTGGGCCGAGGAGTCACAGCCTGAAAAGGTTGAGAAAGCGGACACGTGGCTATCGGGCCCTTTCAGGTCCTCATCAAAGCTCATGTTACTTATACGAGTGGACAGTGGTGACCTTTATTTTATAGACATCTCAGTCTTATTTTTATAGACCGTAATCCTTTGCATGGGATGCTTGCAAGTCCTGAAATTATGTTGTCATATGACAACATTTAATTCTGCAAATTACTCCATAAAATTTACCCTAAATATATATTTCTTTTAGCCTGATTGGTTAAATTTGTTTTTCTGTCATTGCGATTTCCCACAGTGCTAAAGTACAGAAGGAAAAGACATGTGTCATCCTCTGAAAATGGAGACAAATTTGATGTGATGTATGGTGAAGGGCGCCCCAGGCAGAGGTGACCCCAAGTACCTTTTCATTGCAGATGACAAGGCGTTTGGAGAGAGCCAGAGGCACAGGTAAAACTAGTTACAGAGTTGTGTTGTGCAGAGTTGAGAGAGGACAAGGAGTCTACATTTGTCTTTACTCAATTTACTCTATTTAATTTGTCTCTCATCTCCATTTCATTGCGTCTCTCTGTTTGCTATCTCTAGCTCACTCTCTCCACTAGACTTCTCTCACTCCTTAACTGTCTCCATTTCTCACTCTGTCATCCTCTTTCACTCTCATTATTTCCTCCCCTCCCCTCCCCTCCCCTCCCCTCCCCTCCCCTGCCATCTCTCTCTCTCTCTCTCTCTCTCTCTCTCTCTCTCTCCCTCTCTCTAGTTGACAAAGCAGACCTGATTGATTTAGTTCAGTAGTACCCTGGAGGTGTATCTCAGCTCTCCTCTCTACTATAGGCTACGCTCTTTGCTTCACAGCTCTGCAAGCCCATTAGCCACTCAGCCTGAAAATCATTCGGCTAGTCAGCCAGCCAGTCAGCCAAACAGTCAGTCAGATCAGTCCTAGCGTTGCTGTGCCAGGCAGTCAGTCCATCAGTCAGGCAGATGGCCAGTGTAGGGTGTACCAGGTAGGCCTAGACATGCTACAATTAGGTCAGTCAGTTTGCTGTAAAAATGTTGTCTTAGTACTGATTCATCAAACAATATCAAATGCAGTAATGCCAAAACTAAGTAAAGGCTACAACTGGACCAATGTGGATGCATGCTTCAAAAAGAAAATACAATAGAATGGCTTTTGGGATGTTTGGCTTCCATTTTAATGTGAAGCAATGGACTGTAGCACTGTGTCCCTTACCCTTATGTGCCATTTAGATTTTGATGTAACTTTCATGCAAATTTGACATTTTGGCCAGATGATGGCACCAAAGGAAAGGTTATGGCCGTGTCACTCAAATAGTCTGGGGTCATTGGCCAGGGAAACATGGTCTTCCCACTGGAGATATGTCATGTTTGTAGGTGAACCTTTGGTCTTAGGGTGACACAGACATTCATTCATTCATTCATTAATTAATTAATTAATTCACAAATTAACGAAAATAAGGACCCAGATATTGTAGGCTATTATTAAATAAATAGTTGTAATTAGTTTCAAATCGTATACAAATCTTTTGAAAATAGCTGATCTTCAAGCTCATAATGCAGGCTGTTTTCAAATGAATGATGATAGGTCTGAAGTGGATAGTGTAGGCAATATGAATCAAAATAACAAATAATTTAAAAATAATAATGAAGTGGAGTAAAATATAATCTTTGAATTTACTTAAAAATACCTCACATATATACTTACAGTAAGAACAGTACTTCAGTAAATGTACTTCACACCACTGTCTTACATACACAGACTAATCTGTTGTTTGCATTGAGGTCTGTCCATTATCTCAAAATCATAGAACCATCAAACAAAATGCTGAACTGGCAAAAACATGAAACAATGACCTTGGCCTAATGCACCAGGCCAGCAGTGTTCTAACAACAGCTGTAAGCTCACGCACTCAGGGGCGGATGCAAAACAACCCAAGATATTTCATACCATTTTCTCTTGCCCCCCCAAATGGGACATCGCACCCTGTACGCACTCTTCCACATGCATACAATTAAACCTTTGACCTTAAAAGCAAATGAAATGAAATTTGTACATTGCCTTTCAGGCCGCGAGGCAATGTACAATTTAATTTAGTTTTGCTTTTAAGGTCAAGCACACTTTGTTGTTAAGGTCTGCCTTATTATCTTTGCTTTTTAAGGCCAAGCACACATTGGCAGCGGGAATAGTACACAACAAAGTTCTTTAGCAAACATGAACTTGTTCTGTCTGCTCGTATTTATTGCTTCAAGTGTTTTGTCAAATGGCTCAGGTGGTTTCAGAAGCAACATCAGTGTCAGCGATTTTTATTTTTGTGCAGCCGGACCTCATCAAAACACTGCCCCCACTGCCAACTTTTTCTTTTTAAACTATTAAAAAACATTTTTCAGTTGTTCAAATGGCCAGTCTAGAAGCTGTTGAAATATTCCAAAAAGTTTTTCAAAAGAGTAAAAAACGAAATAAGGGATTTTTAGCGTGTAACGAAAATGGAGCCCTAGATCTCCTCATAAGGAGCTGACCTGTTCTGACATTCTTATGTTCATCCGACCATGTCAAACCCTGTACACTCAAGACACGCTCCATATTTGGCCAGACTAGTGCACAGACACTTCTCACCCTAGGCACTTTACTTTTGATGGAAAATGAGTGCACCACATATTAGCATTTCCTGTTTGTGCATCCAATCCAATGCAAGATTGGAGTAGACGCCATTCCTATTTACAAAGAACTTAAATAGCCGCAGTCCCGTGATCCGAATTATAGCCTGCTAACGATGTCATATGATTCACATGTACAAAGTGATGAAAATAAACTGTCTGGCGCCTCATCAAAAAATATTCTCTGGGAAAAGACTGGCTCCTCCATGAGCCAAGCAGCTGCTCGCAGTGCAGGGCAGGGGCGGATCTAGGAATGGGCATGGGGGGGCAATGCCCCCCTAAATCCCCTGACTGCCCCACCAAACACAATGGCATGCAAAACAACCCAAGATATTTCAAATTAAAGTGCTTATAATTAAAACGATTTGAAACACTACTACTGCTACTAACTAACTACAATTGTGGCACCACTAAACCAACAGCATTTCATCATTGAAAACAGAAAACTCTCTGAGTCAGACCTTTAGTTTTCTGCATGCTGCGTGTCTGTTGCAACTTCAACAACAAGTTTACTTGACTACAACCCCAATTCCGTTGAAATTGGGACGTTGTGTAAAATGTAAATAAAAACAGAATGCATTGATTTGCAAATCGTTTTCAACCTCTATTCAGTTGAATACACCACAAAGACAATATATTTAATGTTCAAACTGATAAACTTTATTGTTTTTTGAAATTATACAATCTTTTGTAAATTGATCCCTGCAACACGCACCAAAAGAGTTGGGACGGGGGCAACAAAAGACTGGGAAAGGCCATGAATGCACAAATAACGCCTGTTTGGAACATTCCACAGGTAAACAGGTTAATCTTAAACAGTTTAATATCGTGATTGGGTATAACAGGACCATCCCAGTCGTTCACAATCAAAGATGGGACGAGGTTCACCACTTTGTGAACAATTCTGTGAGAAAATCATCCAACGGTTTGAAGACAATGTTTCTCAACATTCAATTGCAAGGAATTTGGTGATTTCATCATCTACAGTCCATAATATAATCAAAACATTCAAAGAATCTGAAGAACTTGCTATACTAAAGCGACAAGGCTGAAAACCAACACCGAACACTTGTGACCTTTGATCCCTCAGGTGGCTCTGCATTAAAAACTGACGTCATTGTGTAAAGGATATTACTGTGAGGACTCAGGAACACTCAGAAAACCATTGTCAGTTTACATAATTTGTCGCTACACCTGCGATTGCAAGTTAAAACTCTACCATGCAAAGCAAAGCCATACATCAGAAAGGTTGGTTTGAAAAACAACCAGAAAAACAACCAGAAATGCCTTCTCTGGGTACAATATCATTTGAAATGGTTAGACACAAAGTGGAAAAGTGTGCTGTGGTCTGATGAGTCCACATTTCTAATGATAGTGGACCCAGAGAAGGCATTTCTGGTTGTTTTTCAAACCAACCTTTCTGAAGTATGGCTTTGCTTTGCATGGTAGAGTTTTAACTTGCACTTGCAGGTGTAGCGACAAACTATGTAAACTGACAATGGTTTTCTGAGTGTTCCTGAGTCCTCACAGTAATATCCTTTACACAATGACGTCAGTTTTTAATGCAGAGCCACCTGAGGGATCAAAGGTCACAAGTATTCTGTGTTGGTTTTTAACCTTGTCGCTTTAGTATAGCAAGTTCTTCAGATTCTTTGAACGTTTTGATTATATTATGGACTGTAGATGATGAAATCACCAAATTCCTTGCAATTGAATGTTGAGAAACATTGTTTTTATACCGTTGGATGATTTTCTCACAGAATTGTTCACAAAGTGGTGAACCTCGTCCCATCTTTGATTGTGAACGACTGGGATGGTCCTGTTATACCCAATCACGATATTAAACTGTTTAAGATTAACCTGTTTACCTGTGGAATGTTCCAAACAGGCGTTATTTGTGCATTCATGGCCTTTCCCAGTCTTTTGTTGCCCCCGTCCCAACTCTTTGGTACGTGTTGCAGGGATCAATTTACAAAAGATTGTGTAATTTCAAAAAACAATAAAGTTTATCAGTTTGAACATTAAATATATTGTCTTTGTGGTGTATTCAACTGAATAGAGGTTGAAAACGATTTGCAAATCAATGCATTCTGTTTTTATTTACATTTTACACAACGTCCCAATTTCAACGGAATTGGGGTTGTAATATACCTGTAAGCCCTGTAACCGAAAATGGTATGGGTGCGGCTTCATCGCCCGTGGCCACGGGCGATAAAGCCGCACCCATACCATTTTCTCCTCCCAATTGGGAAATGTTACATCCGCCCCTGAGCGCAGGGCAGACTCACGTTCAACAATGAACACAGTTGGAATTTGTGAGCAGAACGAAAGAAAGAAAGAAAGAAAGAAAGAAAGAAAGAAAGAAAGAAAGAAAGAAAGAAAGAAAGAAAGAAAGAAAGAAAGAAAGAAAGAAAGAAAGAAAGAAAGAAAGAAAGAAAGAAAGAAAGAAAGAAAGAAAGAAAGAAAGAAAGAAAGAAAGAGTTGAAGTATGAAAAAGAGACAGAGAGAAAGTTGTGGGGACTGGGAATCAGGCCGGCAGCAGGGCTGTATGGGCGGATGTTTGAGATGGAATTGCACCGGTGCAGTCAGTAGGAATTATAAACTGTGAAAATCAGAGAGAGAGAATCCCACTACCGGCCGCATGGAAAGGAGAGAAACGCTGAGGCAAGAGGAGACACAGACAGCAACACAGAGAGTGAGAGGCAGAGAGAGAAGTATAGAACCCTGAACTGTGGTGTCAGTGGTGTGTGTGTGTGTGTGTGTGTGTGTGTGTGTGTGTGTGTGTGTGTGTGTGTGTGTGTGTGTGTGTGTGTGTGTGTGTGTGTGTGTGTGTGTGTGTGTGTGTGTGTGTGTGTGTGTGTGTGTGTGTGTAGCATAGGGTTTCTCATCTGTGACGCAAGTCAAGGCATGCCATTGGACACTTTGATAATATTTAGAATTGATCAATGTCACATTGTTTTAACCCACTATACTTATAGTGGGTTATAGTGCAGTTCAGACAAGAGTTTGAACTGCACTATAGGCATTCAGTTACAATCTACAACAGTGGTTTTCAACCAGTGGTCCTTGAGAGGGTTCCTGGTGGTTCCCAGGCTAAATGACGGAAAGTTGATTTATCTTAAAATATTCACCATCTGAATTAGCCCAAGTCTACACAACTAGAGAATGTAAAATGATAAATCGTCATTTTGATCTGTATGTTTGCTTGTTTTGTTTACAAAATCCAGCCTTTTATTGTGGGCAAAACCAAAAGAAATATTTAATTTTGGGGGTGTGGGGTGAAAAAAAATGTCATCAAATGGTGGCGATTGGCTCAAATGCTGAAAAAATAGTGAGTCCTGATATCAAAATGGTTGAAAATCACTGATCTACACCAAATCATTTGTTGGATTTACAAGATCTACAACAAGATCGACAACAAGATCTACGCAGAACAAGGCACAACAGCTAGGTTGTTTTTGGCAAATGTTTACCCCATGTCAGACACCCATATTTACTGTATGTACCTTAATATGCCATTCCAGGCTAAATCTGTCAGCAGGGGCGTTCAGAACATGTGTGCTTTGGGATTAGTGGAACAGATCTCTAAGGGCCTCACTGGAAGAGTTAGAGGGCTGAGGGCAGGTGGCGTCCCCAAAAGCACATTCAAGGAAACAAATAGAAGCACGTTTTGTTTTATTTTTGTTACTTCTTCCCAGATTGGGGTTGTGACCCATGTCGGTTTTAGCTAAATAAATACAGTTACATCGCTAGTAACTGTATTTATTGATCAACTGAAGCTGTGTGACTGCTTGTAGGTGATATGCTCTGGACAAGATCTATGACAGACGGAAGATCAATTTAATAATAGGACATGACAACATGTTCAGAGAGGAAGGAGAGGGAAGGAAGGAAGGGAAGAAGTAGAAGGAAGGAAGGAAGGAAGGAAGGAAGGAAGGAAGGAAGGAAGGAAGGAAGGAAGGAAGGAAGGAAGGAAGGAAGGAAGGGAAGAAGTGGAAGAAGAGAAAGGAGATGAGAAGACAGGTGGTGAAACGAAATAAGTAGGAAAGGAAGTGTTATGGATTTAAGAATCCCAGTAGTGCTATACTGCTGGTGGTCATTGTGCAAATTGAGTTACAGCGTGTAACTCAGTGTGTGTGTGTGTGTGTGTGTGTGTGTGTGTGTGTGTGTGTGTGTGTGTGTGTGTGTGTGTGTGTGTGCGTGTGTGTGCGTGCGTGCATGAGTGTGAAATGATAGAGATGCATATAGTCTGACAGCTGCCGGACAAAGCCAAGACAGCCATGGGAAATGTCATTCTGCTTTTCTGCTTTTCCGTTTCTGTGCACGCGCACACACACACACACACACACACACACACACACACACACACACACACACACACACACACACACACACACACACACACACACACACACACACACACACACACACACACACACACACACACACACACACACACACACTTGCACATACACATGCACACACACACGGCAGGGGGATGACATTGCCTACAGTACATACTGTGATGAAATAACCCAAATCTTTAGGGAAGGTTTTCAGTTCCAATCCCCAGGGATTTAATCTCTCATGTGGTGGAAGTTCTGAGAAATCCACATGGTTGTTCCGCCTTCAGGCTTTCATAGGCCAAGAACTCAATCAACTAGAATCCTCCTCTCCACAGAGATCCAGACTATCGTGAATGAGTATGTATATAACAGGTTCATGGTGGTATGTGGGTCTTCAGTAAAACAAATACAAGAATAGCACAAACGCCCCAGCATTTGCCTTCTGGTTACCATCCTATAGTCACTGAATTCACCCTACGGTCACTGAATTCTCTACAACCAGTGGTCCAGGGACCACTGGTGGAGGATTCCAGGTGGTCCCCAGCTAAATGATGGACAGTTGGTAACCAAATGAACCCTTATAGATCTGTAACTCTTTGGTATCATCTCAGTTGAATTATATTTAAACATCTGAATGACTTAATTTTCAATAATGTACGCATTTTAGAAAATGTGAAGAATTGTTATTTTGACCAACATTTTGTCAGTTATCTCTTGTAAATTGTGGGTCCAAGACAATAAACTTAACATCAAATGTTGGTCCGTGGCTCAAATGCAGAATAAATAGTGGCCCCTGCTGGTATGAAAACTGTTGAAAACCTCTGCTCTACACTGACTGTAGATTAGGTCACTTAGTAATCACACACTCCGTAATGCATAATCAATCATGTTTTCCAAGTAACCCGCTGCAGGCTGAAGCACATCCACACACTAGATACAGCATGTTTCTGCATGTGGAGTCACTTCCACTACAGTGAAGCTCACTTCATTGGACTTAATATAAATCAGCACCTCACCAGAGGGAAGGCTGTTTCAGGGTGAAATGATTTGACGATTCAATGATTTGAAAAAGGAGAGGGTGCTATATGTATGATTCATCCTGTTATTCGTTTGTAACACATTGGTCTATAGTTCAGCGGCTCTCGATCTGTGATTTTATTTTATTTTAACTTAAATGCCCTTCACCGTCTCCAGATGACAGTGACAATTTAATGACTTAGGCAACCAACTAAGACCAAGCAACCTTTGTAATACCAAAAACAAAGAAAGAAAGAAAGAAAGAAAGAAAGAAAGAAAGAAAGAAAGAAAGAAAGAAAGAAAGAAAGAAAGAAAGAAAGAAAGAAAGAAAGAAAGAAAGAAAGAAAGAAAGAAGACCAATACTGTATCAAAAGTAACCAACAAACTATACTATTTAAAAAAACTGATCAAACATTAAGAAAGAGACAAAACGTGTGAAAATAGCCATTAGCCGTGAAAGTCACCACCAGTCTGAAGACACTAATTAAATCCCTGCCCTAAGCCTGTACACAGACATGTGGAATATAACGTATATGGTCATGTCTTTATTGCTCATAAGTGGGACGACGTTAGCCTGAAGGCTAGATGGGACCTGTCACCAGAAGTTTGCTGTCATCAGTCTCCAAACTCCTGCGTGGAGGGAGGACCCCCCGGGAACAACCTGGGTGAATATACGCGGACCATCATAACATGCGTTCCTCCTCTGCTTCAGCAGCCGACAAAAAGCCCTTTAGCAAGGCACTAATCAATGCCAACTACAGTACAGCTGCCACACATCACTAAAAATACATGTCTGTGGTTGTACTACTTGTCGGCTACATGCTGCGCAATGTGACTGTGCATGCATATATACAGTATATATACTGTGTGTATATATACATATATATATATATATATATATATATATATATATATATATATATATATATATAACGCCCGGGATTCGAACCCGGGTCTCCCACGTGAAAGTCCAACATCTTAACCACTAGACCAAGAGGACATCCCCTTGGTCCGGGGGCAGATACTAGACTTTGGAGGCCATCACAACAGAGGCTGTAGCCACCTGCTACACTCACCTCCCTTTTGACCTCCTTCCACGGGGAAACCCGATCCGGGTCACGGCACCAATGTAACGCCCGGGATTCGAACCCGGGTCTCCCACGTGAAAGTCCAACATCTTAACCACTAGACCAAGAGGACATCCCCTTGGTCCGGGGGCAGATACTAGACTTTGGAGGCCATCACTGGCTGTAGCCACCTGCTACATATACTGTATATACAACGTATATATATATATATATATATATATATATATATATATATATATATATATATATATATATATATATATATATATATATATATATATATATATATATATATATAGTGTATATCCATTACCACAAAAAGACAAAACGTATGCTAACACTATTTAGACAGTATGTCAGACAGATGCTATAGGTTTGATGTTTATCTGCCTTCCTAGTTCATTTGAATCAATATGTTGTTTTACTTCTCTTACTACCCCTCTGAATTATTTAAATACAAGTCAGTTATTGTGGTTACCCATAGTATCCAATGATTTCTAAGCAACCTACGTTGAGCTGTTATTTATTGTTTCCTCTTCAATGACACAAAAGCAAACGCTTTCCCCAGTATTAACAGGTTAAATCGACACTGTGGGATTGTACAGTAACAACACGGCTCTCTTATCATCGCCCCGCCCTTTCTCCCTTTGTCTCTCTCAAACGCAGCATGGACGTTTATCTGTATGTGTCTCTCTCTTCCGTTACAGTGGAGAGGGCTTTTGAAGTGGACAGCTCGTTGGAGGCAGATTAACTAGCTCTATGCGGTGCGTTCGCTGTGGGGAATGTGATGATAGGAGAGGGAATGTATCTCATCAGCAGAGGGGTCAGTGAAAGGGCCCCGGCCCGGCGTCTAATCCCCGCACCCCGCTCCGAGGGACTAGAGGGGACAATGCGGTTGGGCGCGGACTCGCGGCTCAGGAATGTATGACAGGACAGAAAAACCTGCTCACACATCCATCGAGCGAGCGAGCGACTGGGCGGCGGTTACGTGGGTCCGCTCCAAAAGGGGCGCCCCCCCCCGTCTGATGGGTATCAGAAGGTCATGCGGTTTGACCCTTGGCCATGATCAGTTAGCCTGTCAAAGTGTCGCTGAGCAAGGAACTTAACCCCAGCTCAAGTCGTCTGTGTGTTGTATTTGGACAGCATCAAAGTGTGCAGTGGGCCAATGGGTGACGCCGTCGACTGCGTCCAGACACCTTCCAAATGCAACGGTCGTAAGGGAAGCACATAAAGGGATCATTCCCTGGTGCAAATCCCACTCTCCCATGTGCTTTTTTCCCTGGCACCCAAATGTAACCTGATGCAACGCACCAGGTTGTGCCCAATATGTAAAAACTGGGGGACCTGTAACATTTGTTTTGGTGACAGGATGAGGGTGTGTGCGATCTCAATTTACTTCTCAGAATTATTAGCTTTGGCCATTGACCGGTGGCCTATGTTCTGGTATGGCCGATCCCCATTGCCTGCCTAGATACTGTACTATCAATAAAGGCATAAAAAGCCACAAAAATGTAGCTTCAATTTCTTTAGACAACATTGTTAGTTATTTACAAGATATTCTGTGGCACAATTGTGAGAGAATAAAATAAAACTCATCTCTGTCCAAAGTCTGAATGAAGGAACAAAATTAGATTTGTGTTGTTGTGCACGTGGGTTTCCATAGTGTTGTGCAAACGAACAAAACGAAGGTAATGTGAGGACAAACATTTTGCGGTTGCTGTTTCTCTGAACACCCACAGTATCCATGGTCTAATTGGGTCTTTATGCTTTTGTGTGTGCTCTTGAGCAGATTTCCTTGTGAGAATGACAGAGTATTCCTCCCCAAAGTCACAACGTGTTTATCAGCCCCTACAATCCATTTTAAACTAGACTCCGTCAAACCCTCTGTGTTTTATGGGTCTAATTGGGTACAATTTTGTACATTTGTACACCCAGCTAGAGTTATAAATGCGTAAACAAACACGGATGATGAGCACATGCGTTTTTGTATGTTTGTCATGATGGGTTCTATGCAGTATATAGTATGTGCATCATGCGACATTATGAGAATTATTATTTTGTTATTTGTTATGCACCGACAGACACAAACGTAGCTGTAGGGTCTCTTTAACACACGGAAGCACATGCTTGTAAAATGAGTGTACCATTGGGAGCAGGATTATTTACCCACGAGAATAACAATATAGTCTGGGACAGCGTGGGCCAGATCTGCCATGTTCTGTTTCATCTTAAAACAGCACATTACTTCGAACATTGTGAATCATACAGAAGATACAGGGCAGGAGAGAGAGAGAGAGAGAGAGAGAGAGACACACACACACGCACAGAGGACAGACAGAGGCAAGTAGAGAGACAGACAGAGAAACAGTGACACACAGAGACAGATAGAGAGACAGATGGAGAGAAGACAGACAAAGTGTGGAGTAAGGGGGTTTAAATGATTGACAGAGATATAAGAGGGTGCAAATGAGAGAGAATTAGGAACCTAAACGAGGAGACAGGGAGGGTGGGGGATTCGCTGACAAAACAGTACTGTAAGGTTGTGATACTATAAGAATCTGCACAGGGGAACCCGGCATCATCATTCAGTTTCTGGAAACTGATTTCTATCACACTGTTAAAACAATGACCACCACAACTCTTGAGAGCACAAATGGATAAGGGTCCATTTGGTTCCATTTGTACACGAGTTACAGACCTATTAGTGTTCAGAAACACTAGGAATCTTTTTAAATATGTCTTAATGTCATCATAATGCCATGTTCGTGACCAAAGTCCTGTCGTGAAATAATGTGGTCTCACTTCCTTGTGGACTAGAAAGTCACACCTGAATGTGAAGGAGGGAAGTGCACCAAAGCATCATGGGCATTGCAGGAATTCAAGAAATCCAGTCAAACCCTGGTTAAACACACAGACGTCTAGCCATAGGGTGCACATTTCAAAATGTTGCTTGTGTTCTCTGCTACAAATATTAACAATGACAGATTGCAATTGCTCCCAACAGCGAAAGTTTGTTGTATTCATTCACTGTATACATTTTGTATATCTTATTATTAGATATTTATGTATACATACACACTCATTGTGGTTATTATAACAGTGTGACATTTGAAAAAGACAAGGACTGGCTCTACGGCTACTGCACATCTTTCCATAGCCTAACCCATGTCCTGTTATATTTTCGTAAAGGAGATCCTAATGATCGAAGCCTTGACTCAATAACGAACCAGTGGAGCTCAGTTTACACTACTTTTTCTTCCTAATCCATGTCACACAGCCTGTGCCATGAACCACTCTACAGTACTAGAGACACAACAGAGGAAAGGACAGAAATGGGACACAGATCGGAATTGTTCTGGGATAGAAAATGACATTCAGGTGTTTCCTCTTACAAGCAACAGAAAACAGTGACCACAAAATTACCCAGAGAGTGAAAGGATATGACAGAATGCAATGCACAGCATAAAAATAGTATATTGAATTTAGCTGTCAACATAATTTTTGTATACAAACACTAGTGTAATTAAATGTCTAGACAGACACAGGAAATTAGCGGTTAGTTAGGAGAGGCAATCATCTCCCAAATCCCGACAAATATGCCAGAGAACAGAAAGAGAAATGTGACGACGACCAAGATTTAAAGAGATTTTTTTCTGCATTCTTATCGTTTTGGTTTTCATTCACACCCTACCCATTTAAAATGGAAATGTCATTGATTCCAAATGAAGGCTTTTAAAAAGTTTAGTACACAAATTATTGGTAAAAAATGAACCACACCCAAACAACCCCCCAAATTTACCTTTAGAGGACGGGGCCCCCACAGGGTCGCTGGGTCTCTCCTCCAGGGGCAGTGGTTGTGTCTGCCCGTCGACTGGCGCCGTGCCCGTCGCCCCCAGCTGGCTCTGGTGGTTCTGGGCCGGCCTGGCGCCCTGCTGCTGCTGCTGCTGCTGCTGCTGCTGCTGCTGCTGCTGGAGCAGGTTGCCCTCGCTGCCGGCCCTCATCAGACGCTCCCCGACCCTCAGCATGCAGGAGCGGTTCCCCTGCAGCTCCTTCCGCAGGCCAGCGTTCTTGCCGGGTCGGCCCAGGCGCGAGGAGGATGACGACGACTTGGACGACATCTTCCCTGCCGGGCTGAGCAGCGCGCCGCTCAGGAACTCCAGGGTTGTTTCACAAAGTTCCTACTGGTTTCTTCTTCTTCTTCTTGTACCCCTTTCTGCTCCGTCCCTCCCTGCCCTCCTTTCCAGTTCCTGCTGTAGACACAATTGGTTCCTGCGAGCTTGTTGCCCTCCAGCTGTCTTCCTCCACCCCCCCTCCCTCCCTCAGTGTCTCTCTCTGTGTCTCGGGTGCAACGGGAAGACTTCTTGGATCTGTCAGCTTGTGCTGTCTCCTCACTTGTCTTCTTTTCTCTCTTCTCTCTCCTTTTCGTTCTGAGCTTGTGGCAGGGCTTTCCTCCGTTATGTCAGGTGATGAAGCAAGTCTTAGGAGAGGCAGTCAGTGTGCACTTTTTGTCAGCTTGACTCAGCGTCCTCCTCGCTGTGTTCTCTCTTCATTCTGCCCGCTCCATCATCAGCTCTGTCATCTCCTCTTTCCCCTCTTTAGTTCCCTATTGCTCATCACCTTTTGCCCCTTCCTTCTTCTGCTGCTGTCTGTGTGTGTGTTGTTTAGCCACAATGTGCCGTTGGGCAAAGCAACGCTGGCAAGATGCAAACCAGTGCCCACGGGATGTGTTCGTCTTTCTGTCTTCCCTAACACCGTCGATCCTTCTCTCCAGAGAGTGGCTTCTCTGTGTGAGGCTGGAACCGGTCCCTCTTGGGAGCTCTCTCTCTCTCCCTCCCTCTCTCTCTCTATTTTCGCTCCCACCCCTTTCCGCTCTCTCTCTCTCTCTCTCTCTCTCTCTCTCTCTCTCTCTCTCTCTCTCTCTCTGTCCCACTGTGTTGGCTCGTTCTAATTCCCTCCCTGTTCCGTCTAATTTCTATCACTTCTCTCCTTGCACGATTTTCGGTGCTCTCTCCCGAGTCTCCCTTTCATCCATGCCAGACTTCCTTTCCGCTCTCTCGTCCTTTTCTCTCTAACACCCCCCCCCACACACACACACACACACACACACACACATATACACACACACCACCACAACACCCGCTTTCAGTTTCTTCCTCTCTCTCTCCCTCATAGCACACAAACACCCACTTCATAACATCACCAGAATACTACTTTGTGAGAAAGTGGTTTGATTACGCGCATGATTCCAAGGAGTTCCAACAGAAGCTCACCGACTTTGGACGTTTTAATGGGAACTAGATGTTATGATGCTGGCACAAGTAAAATAAACAAGCTTAAAACTTATTAACACTCCGTTATATTGCTGTCTTTTTCTGTCACTGGCAAAGTGACAAAACGTTTGCACCATCGTGACTAATACTGCTTCTCACTTGCATAAAGTTGCACCAAAATCAACTTTTTGATGGTCTCCTCAATGCTGCCAATCACATTGTCCTTTGCGCTGGAAACTGCCTGCTTTATTGAAAATGAATGAGGATCGCCCAAAAAACTGGAAAGAAAGAAATCCGCCGTCTGTCCCATTATTTTCCCTCTCAGAATTGGGGAGATCATCAACATTTTTCTTTTCATCTGCTTCTCTAAATGTGTTCTCTGACCTCTCCGTCTGTCACTCTCTCAGATCCAGAATTGTTTGCTAATCTCTCTGCACTCACTTGAGATGGAGTAAGATCCCTGATGGCTGTCTCTAAACCTCAGAATGACTCCAGCCTAGAGGAATTCACAGTAGCCAACTCCAGTTATAGCTACTATATGGAGCTAAAATTAAATTGTTGGACACTAGGGTGGGAGGTGTGCCACCATGCAGTGCCCGTTTGGAGCAGTTTATTCACAGTTCAAATCGACAACGAGATGGGAGATAGGAAGAGTGTGAACAGAAGAGGAAGGGAGGAGTGGAACTGGAGAAATGGAGTGGGAAAAAGTAGGAGAATGCACAATGTTGTATTATTATAGAGTACATTCATAGTTAGACATTACAAGAAATTAAAGGTTAAATCATACTCACCAAGTAATGCAGCATGGTTTGATAGCGGAGTCCACGAACAGCGCTATGGAATAGGTGCAGACACGGCGATGGAGTTAGGTTTTTGCACGCAAAAATATGTATTACGAGAGAGAACTGTGCTGCACAAGGTATACTGTATGCAGTTTGGGATACTGCAGCCATATGGTTACCACCGCTGTTAGTATTTTGTCCCCTACACAGCCCCATAGTTCCAGCGGCTCCAACAGAGTCTCTCTCAGGTGACTGAACTTCTGAGGTTTGACTATATCGGCCAGACCCTCCTTTCCAGTAGTCTATCTTGGCGTATAAACATTTTCAGGAGGTGTTGAGTAATGTGATGCCTATGGAACTGGCACACAGCCACACCCCCCGTTTGAAAAGTGGGACCACCACACTGGGTCTGCCACTCCCTCCAGCTGACCTGAATTCTAATTCATATAAAACTGTAATGCCCTGTGTTTTGCACTCCTATTTTAGGATGGCAAAGTTTGACCAAACCTTCCAGGACTTTCCAGCAGGTCTGCACACCTTATAATAGAGCATTTTAACAGAAAAAAAAAATTGGGGTGATATCTGACAAAAGTGAAATCACTTCCCCTACCTTTAATTTGGTCCGTGCCAGCTAAAAAAATGGGGGTACATTCATGTATTTTGTTTGTATGGTACCTGCTGTATCTGCTCCGCTTTGCATTTACTTTCTTCTTGACACTTGCTTGCATCATTAATACTACTGCTACTGTACTACTACTAAGCGTCTCAAATTAAGGTCTAGATTAGATTTCAATAGAGTGTAAAAATGAAACCAAATGGACCAAATGGCATTTTTACACTCTTTAATATAGTTAAAATATTCATCATCTGAATTAGCACTACTTAATTAATAAGTTTACACTGTTGGCAAAATACAGCCTGGAATTGTGGACAAAATCAAAAGAATTCTTTAATTTTAGGTCTTTGGGGTGAAAATGTCATCAAATGGTGGTTTGTGGCTCAAATTCTGAATAAATGGTGGTCCCTAGAGTCAAAAAGGTTAAAAACCCCTGTTCTAGGGAGTTCCAGTAGGCCAGCAGTGGACGACCTTAGGGGGTGGTCATGGACGTATCTATGCAGACAATCATGCAGATAATGTAATGTAATAATGTACCTTTCAATTTTCTTCAGCTTTTAAAACATTTAGGCTACCTGCACCCTTACGGTATATCACTGTCTTGTTCCTGTGTGGGACCCAAACTTGGTTGAATTCATTCACCCAAACCAAATGACTTAAAGATAAATATTTAGTGAAATAGTAGTGAAAATATTCCATGTATAACTATTTTTGAAATAATAAAAGAAAAAGGAAATGGGGGAATTAAATCATTGATTTACTCGTTAGTTGTGACCCCATAAAATTGAGTTTGTGATCCAAAAAACCCATTGTTTTGGAAACCCTCTCCTCTCCAATCCTCTCGGCTGCCTGCACTCCATAAATAAATATGTCTCTGACCACATGACCCCCAGGGAGACAGTGTGTGTTCTTGCTGTCATGATACTCTGAGGCCCTGGAATAAAATGGCTGTAATGGGGGCGGGGAGGAGGGGGGGGGTATTTTCAGCTACACTGAAGGCATTCCCACCTCGATCTCGTTGTGAGTGTGCGTGTGTATATGCGTGTGTATCTATCTATATCTATATCTATATCTATATCTATATATATGTGTGTGTGTGTGTGTGTGTGTGTGTGTGTGTGTGTGTGTGTGTGTGTGTGTGTGTGTGTGTGTGTGTGTGTGTGTGTGTGTGTGTGTGTGTGTATATGTGAGCATATTTTGCATATGTGAGTGTGAGTGTGCACATGCGGGCGTGTGGTGCACACGTGCGTGTGTGTGTGGGTGTGTGTGTGTGTGTGTGTGTGTGTGTGTGTGTGTGTGTGTGCATGTGTGGCCGAGGGGGTTTCCCTACCCTGCAGCAATAGGTCTAGAGAGAGAGAGAGAGAGAGAGAGAGAGAGAGAGAGAGAGAGAGAGAGAGAGAGAGAGAGAGAGAGAGATGCAGTAAAGTGCAGAATGGATACGAGTATAGAATCTGAGAGAATATTTTGAACCAGAAGGACTAGAGAGGAAGAAGAGTCACCTCACCTGAGGGCAGAGAGAGAGAGAGAGAGAGAGAGAGAGAGAGAGAGAGAGAGAGAGAGAGAGAGAGAGAGAAAGAGAGAAAGAGAAAGAGAGAAAGAGAGAGAGAGAGAGAGAGATACTATGCTGCAGTGTATAAGTCACTTGAAGGCTTATCAGAGCTGATGTGACACTGATGCGTGAACAGCATCATGGAATGGTCTGGTCAGTTCTGCTGAATAACGAAGCAAAGAAATACCTGAATAATACAGCACTGGATATAACTGGATATAAATATAACTACAATATCGAATGAGCACAGCACAATATGACTGGATGGGTATTATGAGTGCTGAATACAGGATAGTGGATAATTAGGGCACCACATTAATGGATTAATCTCACTGACTGAGTTCTCCAGGCTCCCGGTCTGTCCCAATCCCCCCCTTGGTTGAAAAACCACCACCCCTACTTACTTACTGATGACTTGGCAGACAGAAAGAGAAAGCAGCTTGGGGTGAACTACTGGCTCCAATGGGTTCAGGCGCAGTGAAATTCTCTCAGTGTTTACGTTTAACAGTTGGTCCTTAAGGGACCATTTGCCTACACTCTCAGTAGTACTCAGTCAGTACTTATATACCCTGTGTAGTGTACTGTAGTAATCAACAAACTAACAAGTCAAACCCAGAGTTGGCAGTGTTAATAACATCTTAGCCTTGACACCCAGGCTTTCATTTTCTTCCACGTTGCGCAAAAACAGAAAGCCTGGACTAATTTGTTAGCCACGGTGGCGTAGAAGTGGGAGTCAACCTTTCGTGGTGGGTGTTTCTCCAAATAATGTGACGTAGCCATAGAGTAATAAAATATAGAGAGTTAACTGGAGGTAAGTGGAGTTAAGTTGCTCAGTGGCGTTTTGAAGCACCCAGAAGACCGTCGGAAGTAGTGTCCAAATGTGGAAGTGTTTCCTCCATGAACTCGCACATGAACGAGTGCCCAATGTAAAACTTCAGGAGCACAGGGTTTCCTAGTCATGAACTTACGGGCTGCCTGCAGTTCATACTATAACCACGAGGGGCGACCGGGGAGGGGATGACGACACGTTGGTGAGATCAAATCTGGATCTGACCAAGCATCTGAGTCTGCTGAGTATGCCTGCAGGGGTGAAACATAGTCACCGCCATGCAGTGACTGTTACGGCACCCTGTCACCCTGTCACCCTGTCACCCTGTGGGGTGACTGTTGCCCTCACAGGGTGAAGTGACCCGAGCCGGTGGAGACCTGCGCCCCAAAAAGGCGCGGGTCTAGTTGTTATTATTTTTGAGGGATGTTTTGGTATTTGTGTGTACAAACCACAACTTTCTCATTGGTCAAGTGCACGATGATGTACAATGTATGATCAGCGTGCCTCACCTCACACAAGAGTGATTTTTTTAGCAGCCAATCTACAAGATCACAACGCCTCGCAAATGTTTAATCAATGTACAACGTAATGCGTCAGCCAAAAAAGGGAATCTATTTAGAAAACACAGTTTATTTTTTCCCCTTTTATGAAAAGTATTTAGTTAGATGCATAAATGTTTGGGTATAACTGTGGGATACAGTTGGCTACAAATACTGATTATTAATATTCTCTTAATTTCTAATCATTTGAAAGATATCATCAGAAAGCTGAAGGGGAGACGCTCTCTCTCTCTCTCTCTCTCTCTCTCTCTCTCTCTCTCTCTCTCTCTCTCTCTCTCTCTCTCTCTCTCTCTATCTCCAGGGGCGGATGTAACATTTCCCAATACGGGGGGCGGGAGAAATTGGTATGGGGGCACCCATACCATTTTCGGTTACAGGACTATTAGGCAAGTAAGCATCAATAATAACATCAGTTGTTGTTGAAGTTTCAACAGACACGCAGCATGCATAAAGCTAAAGGTCTGACTCAGAGAGTTTTCTGTTTTCATTGATGAAATGCTGTTGGTTTAGTGGTGCCACAACTGTAGTTAGTTAGTAGCAGTAGGAGTGTTTCAAATCATTTTAAATATAAGCACTTTAATTTGAAATATCTTGGGTTGTTTTGCATGCCATCATGCCATTTAGGGGGGGCATTGCTCCCCCATGCCCATGCCTAGATCCGCCCCTGTATCTCTCTCTCTCTATTTTAGGTCAGGCCAGCATAACTCTACTATACAGTAGCTAACTGCCAGTGACAGCCGCTAATGGCACACAATGTGCAGGGATTTCTCTGCACCTCCCTGAAACCATCGGAGGTCATCCACCCTCTCTGACATTCTGGGGTCATTGAGGCCAGCGGTTCCCAACCTTTTCTGCATCAGAGCCACTAAGATGTGGCATAAGTATAAGGATCCCAGAGTGTTTTTGTTTTTAATTCCATGGCCAAAAGCAGAATAGACCTTTAGGCAAGCGCCGTCCTCTTGTCGACCCTATCCAGTCTCATTCATTCCAATGTAAATATCATGGACTTTACACAATGAATACCATAGCTTCAAAATCTCTTCCAAATCCATCAAAAGACATGCCCTATGCAGTGGAAAAAGGTGTGTGTGACATTTATTTTTTAAAGCAAGGTTTTATCATATAGGAAAGCTATTGGTGGGGAGGTTTGTCTAACACATGTTATGCTTAACTGTGATTGGACCATAGCAATTTGGGGAGGGGCTTACCTAAAGGTCTATTCCGCCAATTGTTCCCATTTCACTGAGGCCCTCGTGTGGCCATAGGTGGTTATAGGCAGCTGAGGCCATAAATTAAATACCCTAGAACAGGGGTTTTCAACAGGTGGTCCGGGGACCACCAGTGGTGCTTGAGAGGGTTCCAGGTGGTCCCCAGCTAAGTTGTTTAACCAGATGTAACTCTCGAGAACGTAACAATTTTTACACTCTCAAGAGTTAAAAGTCTACACAACTGGAAGATGAATGGTCATTTAGTTCTGTATGTTTTGCCTGTTTTGTTTCCCAAATCCAGGCTATAGAATTTTGGGCAAAAGCAAAAAGAAATCTTTAATGTTAATGAATGTAATGAAATGAAATGTAATGAAAAAGGTTGAAAACCACTGCCCTAGAACCTAGATCAGTGATTCTCCTTTACCACTGACAGTATCAATTTGTATACTGTATAGCAGGGGTGCCCAACCTTTTTTGACCCAAGATCTACTTTTCAGCCGCCAACCCCTCCGGGATCTACCAGTCCAATATCAACATTTAAAACCACACGCATCGTTGCCAGCCTGCAGTAACTTCACAACAACACAACACTACTTTGTTTTACCACTTTACTTTATGTCCATATAAGCATAAAGTACAACAGACTTGTCATAAATAGGCCTACAACAGTACAACATAAGTACAACAGACATGGACAGACACTGCCATTGCAAATGCATCACACACACAGACGAAAATCGCTCTTTTTTCTTTTCCACCCCATTTTTTTCTTTCCCCCCCACATCTCCCGAGATCTACTTGTGATCAGGCCGAGATCTACCGGTAGATCCCGATCTACTGGTTGGGCTCCCCTGCTGTACAGAATCTTCTCTCTTGTGTGCGTGTGTGTGTGTGTGTGTGTGTGTGTGTGTGTGTGTGTGTGTGTGTGTGTGTGTGTGTGTGTGTGTGTGTGTGTGTGTGTGTGTGTGTGTGTGTGTGTGTGTGTGTGTGCCTTTTTCCTTTTATCCTGTTGTTGTGTTCCTAGGTCATCCATAAACAAACCATATGTCAGCCTTATTAGTTCCACAAAGCATGTAAATCCCCTTTGGAGCCATTCGTTTAATTACTGACATTTATTTGCATAAAGAGGCCAAGAGAAAAGGCTTATGGACTCACATCAGTATGGGGTGACATTTGGCCCAAAATAGTGTCCCTGCTGTAGGTACAATTACTCTATTGATAGACAGATTTTATAGCTTGAAATTAATTATACAATTAATAGAGTATTAATTGAGTTTATTCCCCTCTGTTTATGCTGTTGTTGTCACCCTGTTCGATTGGCCTCATTCTTTGTTTTCGGATAGTATTAAAAACATGTTTTTTGTGGGGCGCCCGCTGGCCTAGAGGTCCAGGGCGGCGCATGCCACATTAGATCACTATAAAGCACCACAGTCCCATCCCCTTTCAGAATGATGAGCCACCCGGAAGTGAACACGTTGTGTGTTCTGGTCCCATTCATGACAACCTGCAGGTCTCTCGTTCTCTACCTCCTACTTTCCTGTCTACCTTATCTTCACTTGCAACTATCAATAAAGGCAAAAAGACAAAACCATGCATTCTCGGATTGATGCTCATTTTAATTAAGAGGAACTTAAATTAGGAGGACTTGATAGTTAGAACTTACAGTATACATTTCTAGCTGAGTCATATCGTAAATTTGGGGATGAGTGGCTTTTTTTTTTGCAAAGGCGATTACATATTTTTTATAGGACCCCTATTACATAATAGGGGTCCTATTTCCATCTTCAGTGCTAAACCCCTTATTCCTAATTCCTATGCCTCTTTTACTATTATGAAAGTCATTTTTAAATGGTTAAAATAGGTGATCTGCAAGCTCACAATGAGATGATGTAGATCATTATGTCAAATTCAAGGAGAAAATCCAGTGCAATGCAATGAAAAATCTTCGGCTAGCAGAATGATATTTAAATATACTGTGTTTGCCTCTTGGGTATAAGAAATGAAGTCATTACTTTACCTTCTCAACTCAATTTACTTTCTCATGTTATCGTACCATGTGAGGATCACAGAACCTGAAACTCAGATTTAATAATGCATTTTCAGTTTTTCTTGCTACTGTATTAAGGAAGGGACTTCGATTTTGAAGGAAATTAACGTTTTTGCTGTTTGCCTGCATGGGACATCACCGTAAACCAGTGCCCTCATATTGAAACACGGTGTGGGCTCTGGCCCTTGACTTGTACCCATTTTTCCATTTTTGACATCCCTGTTGTAGATTGTCTGTTGAAGTTGAAGTTATTTTTTCAATACAAAAAAGGAAGGAAAAAAGGAAAAAAGAAAATGCAAAGAGGATTAGTAATAATGAAAATTGGCTATTTTAGATGGAACCCAAGCCTATATACTGTACATTACATGAATTTTGGTTATTTAATATATCTGGGATCTCATCGCTGCATCTTGTCTGAATGTGGAATAATTGGCACAATGCCCACATCTGTCGAGGCTGATTAAAAACACACTTTGTTGACCTGCTTTCCACTCAACAATTATCCAATAATTACACAATAATTAGCACCATTTCATTTTAGACCATAACCCTTTGAAGCGTCTAAGTTATGGAGTTGACTATTCATGATGTACATCTGTTTTTTTTTAATAATACAATATTAGATATAAATACCCCCTCCCCTAACTCACCCAGTGTGTGTGTGTGTGTGTGTGTGTGTGTGTGTGTGTGTGTGTGTGTGTGTGTGTGTGTGTGTGTGTGTGCGCGTCACGGTCAGCGGGGGGCGGAGGCATTCAAACACTTATCCAGTCTGCCTGTCCATTCAGTCACACAGCTTAGCCCATACAGCTGAAGCTGTTAGTGCTGCTGAATAGTTACTCCAGCGTGTCATTGTGTTATGGGCAGCCCATGATGTTGGAACCATATTTTGGAACAATGTCACTAATAATATCAACCCACCCCTAGCTTTGTCTAGTGATTAATTGCCTTTATTAATAATTATAATAATATAGGACAATATACCGTATATAGTAGTGTACACACACACACACACACACACACACACACACACACACACACACACACTGCAGTCAATAGCTAGATTTAGTGCACACTTGTGTGGTGCGCACAGGTAGGCCATGCCCATGGCCTACTCGTGCATGAGAAGAGCGGGCTAATACTTATGACATTAGCCTCTTACTCACGTCATCATTACGTCATCACCTAAACCGGCCAATAGGAGTACTCCAAGGGCCCCACCGCCGAACACTGTACACCAATTGCCTTATTGCGCCCACTCCGCTCACACGGTAATGAAGTGGAACAATAACATAAATCAGAAAGGTACATTTCAGCCCATTCCTGCAACATATAACATGACTGCATAGCATGCAAGCTATATCAATTCGTCATCCACAATGTAGTGTATGGCATTGCCAGAAACCATATACGTTACAACTTCCCTATTTTGGCCATGCGAGGACATTTTCAAACAGACAAATGTATGAAACACAAATATATTCAATTGCAGTATAATGCAACATGTATCATCATGTAACTCCGATGCCTGACTGCCTGGTGTGGTAATGAGTGGAATAGGCTCAAATGTTCTACCTTGCTACAGCCACCAGAGGGAGACATACAACAACTAATGCACACATGGAAGCACCATCAATACCAGTAACCATCTCAATCTTAACCCAGTAGTCTACAATCTCAATCTCCCTACAGCTATCTTTCTCTATACAGTATATACACACACACACACGCACGCACGCACGCGCACACACACACACACACACACACACACACACACACACACACACACACGTAGGCTACACACAAAAACGCACGCATGTGCTGTACACTGATGTACACATAATGGAATGGGCGTGTAAAAAATCCCTCAAATTGCACTATGCGTTCATGACAGTGTGTGTGTGTGTGTGTGCAGAGTTTGGCATCTACCAGGCTCACAGCACCAGAGATTAGCTGTATGCAGACAGATTGATGGACACACAGACACACGGACGGATTGCAAAACATATACTTTTGTCCGATATCACCGTTAAAATGCTCTATAAGGTTGCAGACCATATATGGAGTTTCCCCCTCCCCCACGTTAGCAGAGGAGCTAATAAAAGTTCCCCAGGTGGGGGGTGAATTCTCCTCCAATCAGGATCGAGCAGCAGGTTCACATAGTGTAGCTACTCTTAATATAGAGATGTGTGGACATGGTAAAAAAAAAAAAAAGTTCCCACAAGTCTGAAAAAAATCCTTATCATGGTGAAATACATCTGATGACATCATCGAGATGTATTTCACCATGTTAATGATTTTTCTTTCAGACCCCTTTTTCCTGAGAGGGTACAAATGGACCCGTCAGGGTCCATTTGGTTCACATTTGTATCCTCTCAGGAAAATTTAGAAAATGGGTGGAATTGCCCTTTAAGAACAATAAATTCTATTTCAGCCTGCTAAACCTTTTTCATCAATGATTCCATTGGAACTCTCCACAGCCCACCAACAAGACCAGGAACGTATAGCTAGTCTTAGCCACATAATGTACCATTTAGTTTCCTAGAACATGCCAGTGCTGAGTTAGCATGTTAACAAGTTGGCAGTGTTTATATTTTACAGCCAGAATCAACATACCGGTAATCTCTCAAGACAGAACCTGTCAGCACCACTTTTATAGTGTTTGCAGTGTGTTGCTGTTATTGTTAGCATAGGCCTAGATTTAAAAAGCTAGGTGCCTCGTTAGCCGTTGCAGTTCAACGTCTCTGCCTTAGATCATGACCAGGCTTTTCTTTTCACAGATGAGTAAGCATGGGGCCAGGCTAGGAACAACCTGTATCACGATAAAGTTTGCTCCAGTACAAGGACCACAATCAGAAGTGTGGAACGTACGCCTTGTTGATGCTACTCGAGTGACTACTGTACAATTTTGCAGCTCATCATTTCCACAGCGTGTCAATTCAATCAGAAGCTTTATAGGTGATATTCAGGCCGTGGCCATCGTGCCAGCAAGGTGCCAACTAGGTGCAACTTCATAGACATTTGTTGCAGGTGATTTCTGAGTAATGGAGTTTGGAAGCACTCGTTTTCAGTAAAGCAACCCCCTGCTGCCTCCTGCATTATGTGCAAATTCACAACAGGTGGTACTATGCAGAGCTGTTGAGTAATATCCAACAACCACTGTGACAATTAATAAAAATTAACCTACACAGAATTGATCGAAAGGAAGTTAGGGTTAGGGTTAGGGTTAACATGGTGGATTTTTATGAAAGAAAAACGTATATAGATTGAAATAAGATAATAAACGCATTATGCACAGCTAAATGTTTTCATGATTGTAATTTTTCTAATTTTCTGTTTGGATGAGAGCTGTCTATGTGAAGTTGCACCTAGCACCTTGCTGGCACTCTGCTGGCAAGAAGCCTGCGGTCTGAATATCGGCCATTGGCATGAAAGGACAAATGTTTACATTGCCTCTGATCGACGTACTGACCATCCCCTTCTGTTATTCATGTGGAAGCTATCGTACTCTCAAGACACAGACAGTCAGAAACCCCATAGCTGAACAAGGAGTCTACCTTTGGATGTCTATCTATGCTAGTAGCAATAACCACAGAAGCACCTGAGAGGAAGTGGAATAAGAAAGTGTAGGAGCCAAACCAAGTTTGCAGTACAGAATGTTGAAGAAAAGTTTAACCACATTTGACTTGACTTTGTCTCCCCAAGGATATGTACTTAGCCACCTCATTTCCCCACTGTATATCCAATATCTAAACTTTAATTACCATATCTACAAGCCTATGATCATGATGTACCACTGCTAGAAAACCTAAACTCTGTCAATTTCTTTGTGTGGTTGGTCAACCGGTTCACCTTTATTTTTCTGGTTAAAGTGTTTGCCTTGCTAAAGGTGTGTTCTATTAAGTAACATTTCTATGGTTGACTCTTAATATTGTAACTGAAAGGTTTTTATTTGAACACTTGATTGGTGTGAATTTAATAGTAGTATGGCTTGAGCATGCCTCAGTGTTGACTTGAGTACCGTAAAAACAATTGTAATCCTTCATGGTTTCCGCCATATATTTTGAGCTGTCGAAGTATACAGTCCTTTTGTAATTTATTTTTTCTATCAAATGCAACCACTAGATCTGATCATTTCACCCAGTAGGAACATGCTCCAATTATGATCGGCCGAATAACAAGGGTTCATGTGGTAAATAACATTAACAGCTTGAGTAAAGAGCTGTGTGAATATATTTATTGTAAGTAATTACATGCCTTGGCCATTTTACTTGTTGACTTGAATGATATACAATGGAAAACCCTTACTCCAATTATGTCCTGCAGGACAAACACATATTGATTAGCACAGTCTGAGTTTTCGACTCTGTCTGTGGTGATGTTTTTTTGGGATTAGTAAAATAAGGCCAATTACAATCAAAGCTTCCAAACATATTGAAACCAATGGATTTGAGATTAGCGGAGAGGATTTACCTTCCGAAACCATCGCTTTTACATCTGTGTGCCATTTGATTGCCCGAAGCTTCTCCGTTCTTAATCTCAAAGCTGATTGTTTTCACCCCAACAAAAAACCATTAAAAAAAGAGATATACTTTTTAATCTTCCCTCCATGACAGAGTCTGTCCATTCGCAGACATAATCTGCCGAAATCTGATTGAGCTGCATAATCCCTGGATGAGGAAATGTATCCCAGTCCAGGCACCCCCCTACTCCCACTCCCACTCCCACACACCCACCCACCCCGGCCCCCCAGTGGCTAGGTATGTCCCCTCCAGCCCCTCCCCCTGTCTTCTCGCCCTCTAGCGTAGCTTCTCTACTGTATACGAGTCTGCCCCCAGGGCCAGGCAATATGGCACTTCTGTTTTTTTAATTAATCAAACGCTAAATCTCTCTCTCTCTGTCTCGGCGTGTCTAGTGTGTTCAACAAGGGGCTGATGGAGGATGATGTGCTGATCTTGTTGTGTATATCGGGGCTGTTTTCACTTGTTTACATGGAGTAGCCCTTAATCCTCTGTTGTTTTCCTTTCCCTAGCAAGGAGGGGCTTCCTTATAATTTCCTTCTGTCCGTCCTCCTTCTCCTTTATTGACATTAATTTGTGGTTCCCACATTTTAATTTTCAAGTGCCCGCCCGCCCCTCCTCTGTGTAACTTGTACTTGTAACTTGTTACAGGCCCTAATGAGGGCCAGTAACCCAATGAGGGTTCCTGGAGGTCCTGCACTACATCCAACCTCCCTATAGGTTCACTTCTTTCTATCTTCCTTCCCTACATCTCCCCCTTCTCAATTTACCCCCTTGTTTTATTCCTGTAGGGTCAGTGTGGCTACACACTGACTCTGGGTCAGATTGCTCGTTCGTTCGGCAAACGTTATAGCCACAGCAGGCTGCCATGAAGAAGCACAGACAGAGCTGAGTTCAGATCAGCATATAGGGCTATACTAGCCCCTCCTCGGCCCCCCCGCCCCTCTGCACACTGCCGTTGGAAATGCAGTGACGTGGAATTGACTGACAAGCCAGGCGGTTAAAGGAATGAATGGAAGATCAATGACACATATCAACAGACACCAACTACCCCCCCCCCCCCCCCCCCCCCCCCCACACACACACACACACACACACACACACACACACACACACACACACACACACACACACACACACACACACACACACACACACACACAACTATACTTAACTATACTTGTGAGGCCGGCAATTAGGACCGCAATTTGGTCATCTTTGCACTTAGCAGATCTGTGTTCACAATGCACCAACGCAAATTGCCACCTTGTACATTGGCTAATTTGATGAGAGAGATGCAAAAGATATCTGGCTTAATATTTTCAACATTTTAATATGTCATTAGTATGCCTTAGAGATGGAAAATGGAGGTCTGAAAAAATCATTAACATGGTGAAATACATCTGATGGCATCATCAAGATGTATTTCACCATGTTAATGATTTTTCTTTCAGACCCCTTTTTCCTGACAGGGTAAAAATTCACATTTGTATCCTCTCAGGAAAATTTTGAAAATTGGTAGAATTCCCCGGCTCCACACTAACCACTAAACCTAAACTCAAGTGTCTAATCTTAATCCTATAACCACAGCCCGGATTGTATAACTGCAATCCTATAATTCTAATCCGTTAACTCTCTCTGTAACTAACCATTTGTCTTGAGAGGACTAAAAGAAAGTGTGTGCATAATACATACGTGGAGACTTTTGATCCACACACACACACACACACACACACACACACACACACACACACACACACACACACACACACACACACACACACACACACACACACACACACACACACACACACACACACACACACACACACACACACACACACACACACACACACACACACACACACACACACCCCACACACTAGGATCATTGCATCAGTGCTGTTTAGATAGTGGATTCAGCTTATCTTATTGCAAGCGTGACGTAATAATGTGGTTTGAAGTGTACGAAGCTGTAAGGTTGTAGGGTTGCTGCTTTGCGGGAGCCAAGTTGTTCATATGCTCACAGACCACACAGGCCCAGAACAATAGGCCATCTGCGAGCAGGAACAATGATGATGTCACAATATTTTAGAGAGAGAGGGAGAGAGAGAGAGACTTCAGTGTTCAAAAGCATCATTCCAAGCACTTGTATACTCAAATAAATAAATAAATTTTCCTACTGAAATAATTTGCCAATTAATTGAGGCCTGTCCAGGAAAATGTGTAATCAGCATTTCTTTCTTTCCATACATAACACCAAAATATATACTTTATCTTGTTTTGGGGGGGAAAAAAACTCTCCATCAAGGCCAATACCCTTAAAGGGGAATTCCACCCATTTTAAACATTTTACTATGTCATTGATGTACCTTCGAGGTGTTGGGTAAACATGATAAAAAGTTCCCCCATTCTGTGTTCCCAAGAAATGGAGGTCTGAAGAAAACCACTAACATGGTGAAACATCTTGATGACATCATCAAGATGTATTTTCACCATCTTAATGGATTTCTTTAGACACTTCTTTTTTCTGAGAGCGTACAAATGGAACCAAATGAACCCATTAGGGTTCATTTGGTTGCATTTGTACGCTCTCAGAAAAAATGTTGAAAATGGGTGGAATTCCCCTTTAATTATTAAATAAGAATTCCAATCTTGCAAAACAGTAAAATATTGTTTCTCCTCATGTGCAAAACATACAGCTATCTGAAATCTCAGGGTTTAGAACAGACACGAAGGGGCATCCACTGCAAGAATTCTGTATAATACACTCCAATGCAGATCAGCAGTATTTTAGTTAATGGTGGTTTCTATAATGTGCTCCAAGCAGGCTTTACATCAGAGTGTAGGCCTACCAAAAGACACATCAGGCTAACCTTGACAGCTGCCAAGTTGTGGCCTGATGCACAGCCCAGGGAAAGCTTGTCTGGGTGTTTTGGGGGGCCATAAGACCACCAGGAAATGTTCCATCCTTCTTCAGCATCTTCCCTCTACTACTATGAACAGATCAGACCTTCAATCTTCTGTTCCACTACATTGTCCATACATGCTCCAGACATTTCTAGTAGGTGTTGGACTCTATACGCCTTTGCTTATAGAGATCCTATCGGTACTCTCTGTTTTCTTCACAGTTTTTACGTAGTACAATATTACAGTGTACAAATAAAGGGAGTGGAAGTATAGAAGTAAGTTACCTCAAGTATTCATTATGTAGAATGTCCCATTTCACAAAATTATTATATGTATAAGTAAAAGTAACAAACATTGCAATTAACCAGTAAAGAAAACTTGAGTAAAGGTACATTTTACTTCACATCACTGGGCTTATGCTGAATCATAGCACAGCTTCATGGTGGGCTGAACTATTAGTATGTCCTCTTCAGTGACCTTCTACCTTGTTGAAATGATTATGGCCAACAAGCTTGTCAGCAGAACTTAAAATAATAGAAGACGTGTTTTATTCATAGTGTCATGTTCAAATGTAATTAATCTCTTCAGCACTGAATCACCATAGCGGGTGACTTGAGACCACTTGACTCTTTCGGGCAAGTGAAAAGCACAGAACGCAGAGAGACTATAGTGTGGAATGCGAGCGGAGGCTTTAGATGATGACTGACACGGTGAATGTGCATTCCACTTGATTTGCTCAGTGATTCAATTCACTGATGGTAGCCCTTTCATCCCATTAGCTTCCAAATTCCTATAACTGTGTCTCTAAATGCACAGTCCCCCATATCAGGGCCGGCCCCCCGCCGGGAGGGCATATGGGCCGCATTGTTGGCAGGAAGGGAGTGTGTGTGCCGGGTCCGCCAATCGCTGCCCTCGCCTGGGGAGTTAAACAAATTGATTGGCAGGCTGATACTGGCTGGTTCTAGAGAGCAGGGTCCCCCTTTTCGTTGCACGACAGACATTAAGGGAAAGGGAATCAGCTGAAAGCCCCAAACACTGAAGCCAGCCAAACAGACCCTCTCTAGACTTACTTGCTTCTACACTCAACATAGCCGGTTTTGTGTACGTCCATGTCCTCGCGACAAAGTCTTCACTTTAGAAATTGATCGACAAACTCGCAGAGGCAGAAAATGCTTGTAGATCATCGGGAGTGTAAAGTTCCCCTGAAATGGGAGGCCGGGTTGAAAGTGGTTAAAATGCAGTAACATGTCTGTTACTGTGTAGTAACTGTGTAGCCTGTTTTACGTATAGTTAGCTATACGTTTCTTGTGTGTGATATTGCTGAATCGTTTCCGCTCTTGACATGCTTTACATGCAAGAGAAAGTTTCAATTAGAAATATCAAACTGAAACTATCCTTATACACTGAGATGTAATAAGTCAGTGTGAGCGGGTGGTATGGGGGGAGGGAGAGCTTAAATGCTTTTTGGATGGAGTAAAAGCTAAATGGTCCCATGCAGAACACATGCTGTGTTTTTGTTTGGCAACTTTCTTCTTCCTAGCATTCGCCCTCACTCTCACTCTCCCTCTCCTTCTCTGTCTGTCTGCCTGTCTCTCTCTCTCTCTCTCTCTCTCTCTCTCTCTCTCTCTCTCTCTCTCTCTCTCTCTCAATTATGACTAAGTGGGAGCAAATTGTGTTCTGTGGATATTTTTTTTTAAAACTTTAGTCAAGTGTGTTGAATTGGCCATGGGTGGCGTTGAATCCTCCAGTCTCTGGTTAGGCTGGGCATCCATGAGAGCACTATTGATCGATGATTGATGTTTGTGCGGGGCCAGAGAACACAGGACAGGCATGGAGGGCAATCTGAGTTGCCAGTAACTGCTACAGATCAGACAGAGAGCCTGCCAGGGGCTGTAGAACCAGGGCAAGCGATCTTGTCCCGCCACTTGTAATGTCCTCCCAGTAAAGCTCCACACCAGCAGCTAATCTGGTCCCGACTACACTCACACAATCGTGCGAGGAGTTCTGGACAACACAGTCCTCACTGGCGATGTACAGGAGATTCGGAGAGCCTGAATTTAATTTTGTTTCTAATAATCACAAGTATGATGTAATGTGATTGAATGCCTGTCCATATAACAGTCTAAGTCTCCTATGTTACTGTAGAAGAGTAAGACTGCAAAATAATGATTAGCCAGCACAAGATGAGACCTTTTTCTTCTTATTTTTCTTTTACCAAGATGGTTGACATGCAAGAGAATGCAAGTATGTGACCAAATTGATCATTGGATTAGATTACAGGTTCATCTAATTACATTGTAACTGGTTACTTGGTTAAATGAATAGGCCTTCCTTCCGGATGTGACAGTGCCTGCGAACAGAGAGGAGTCATAGTGTGTGTGTGATGATGCGTATAGAGGCAGATAGGGCCGGTCATCTGTCCATGTGCTAGCCGTGCCAAGGTGAATGGAACGCTGCCCGTGCAGATTATGTCACGCGGCAATTAGCCGGGGCCAGACAGCCAGTGAGACAACACATTTACAACCGCATTAACAAGCCAACATGGCAGGACATACTGAACAACAGCCTACACTGGGTAGGCTCTATCTCTCTCTCTCTCACACACACACTCACGTTGCGCATGCATGCTCGCACACACGCACAAACACACATGGCCTACTCATGAGCAGACCCAACGAATAAAAAAATAAAAAACGAACAATTATTCATATAATTTCCTATATTTTCTAACTTTTTCTTCTCGTTTGGAACTTTATTTTATTCCATCTGAGTTCTGCCTTCCTTTCCTCTCTTGCAGTGGTCCGGGGGCCACCAGTGGTCCCTGAGAGGATTCCAGGTGGTCCCCAGCTAAATAAAATGATGGACAGTTGGTAACCACATAGACTCCATTCTTGAGATTGTAAAATGATACTCATTGATACTCATGTCTCTCATTCTGAAAGACGTCTGTTTCCATTCCTCATTCTCTTTCATCTCCTATTTTACTAGGTTTCCATGACTTTCATGGCTATATAAATTGCATCAGTCACTTAAACAATTTTACTTAGGATATCCTTTATCATATCTATGATCTCCAATTAACATTTGGTCCATGAATAATGATAGTCCAGAATGAATAGCTCAATTGTACGCCCATTTCCCACTTCCACAAATTGTGTTGGCCAATCAGGAGACCATATTCAATTATGTTAGCATACTGTGTCCTCATTGGCTACCCCAATTTTTTGGAGTAGGAACTGGGTGTAGAATTGAGGTATTCCAGACCAATCTGATGACATTTTTTTTGCCAACAGTTGATTCGGTCTGGTTTTAGCCAGGTTAGTTTTTAAGAACCACACTGGAAAGACTAAGCTGAAAATGAATTGACTTGAGTAATTACTCTTTACTTATAGGTGGTTAAGAGTGTTTGAGCCACTGCTTCATGGTTGTGCCCATTGGCCAAGGCGTGAGGAACACTGATTGGCCATTAAGGTCGCTCAACCAATCACAGATGGCCCTCCTTACGGAACTGTTCTTGCAGGATGTCGCGATACTCATCGAAACCGCCTTCAATTCGTCTCACTTTTCCATTCTCGCAGAGCCAGAGCTCGTGACACACTGTGCGAATCAGACGCTGGTCGTGTGACACTAGCACCACACCGCCCTCAAAATTGTTGAGCGCATTTGCCAGAGCCTCGATGGTCTCCATGTCCAGATGGTTGGTGGGCTCATCCAGAATGTAGAGGTTTGGACAGGGCATGGTCATCTGGGCGAATGCCACTCTGCTCTTCTGTCCTCCAGAAAGGCTAGCAACGGGCCGCGTGGCCAACTCCCCCGTTATGCCATAACCTCCTAAATGATGCCTGTACTGCTCCTCGCTTTTGCCAGGGAACTTTTTGTGGAGCAGTTCTACGGAACTGAGGTTCAGATCCAGCTGATCTACGTGGTGTTGACTGAAATAGCCGATCTTCAGAATCCCATATGAATGTCTACTCCCGTTAACTGGCGTGAGTTGTCCCGCCAAGAGCTTGAGGACAGTGGTTTTGCCTGAACCGTTCTCCCCGACTATACATATGCGCGACTGGAGGTCTGCGGAGATGGTCAGTCCCTGGATCAGTCTGTGTTCGGGATTGTAATAAAACTCCACTTCATCCAACTGCAGGATGGGAGTGGGCAGCTTCTCGAAGTTATCTGGAAACCTTAAGGTCACTTTGGTTTCCTTCTCAATAGGTTTGAGTTTGGGCAGTCGCTCCAGCAGTTTGAGTTTACTCTGAACCTGTGCTGCTCTGTTGGCATTGTAGCGGAACCTGTCTATGAAGACCTGTATGTGTTCTCTGTATTGAACCTGAGCCTCGTACTCTCTCTGCTGGCTTCTCAGTCGTTCTTCTTTGGTCTTGAGAAAGTTCTCGTAGTTGCCATGGTAACTGTCCAGTTGCTGGGAGTGCAGGTGGACGATGTCTGTGACCACGGCGTTGAGGAAGTTACGGTCATGCGACACGACCAGGATGGTCTTCTGCCATGTCTGTAGATAGTTCTCTAACCATAGGATGGCATTGAGATCCAACATGTTGGTGGGTTCGTCAAGTAATAGGAGATCGGGTCTTGCGAAGAGAGCTCTTGCCAGCGCTAACCTCATCCTCCAGCCGCCGGAAAACTCCTTGGTGGTTTGCTTTTGCATCTGTGGAGAAAAGCCCAGACCTGCCAGGATGACTGACACTCTGGCAGGAGCCTTATCTGCTTCTATTTCCTCCAGCTTGGCATAGATCTCAGTCAGTCGAATGCTTTCCGTCTCTCCAGCACTTCCGTGGGCGATGCGAACGTTCAGCTGCTTCTCTTCATTCAGTAGCCCCTCCCTCAGCGTGTCGCACTCCAGCACGCTGTTCAGTGCCTCCGTCTCGTCCCCGGCGACCTCTTGCTCCACGTGCAGGATGGAGATGTGGGCAGGGACGTGCAGGCTGCGATTGGCCAGCATCCTCAGCAGGGTCGTCTTACCCAGCCCATTCCGACCTATCAGTCCGTAGCGCCGGCCCGGTGCCAGGCTTAGGTCTGCCCCTTGCAGGAGGGACCTCTCGCCGAAGGAAACGTCAAAGTTCTCGATTCGGATGCCATAGCTATGTTTCTCGACTCGGATGTCCTTGTTGCTGGCCTGACTGGCTGAAGCCTCCTCCAAAAGCAGAGGTATGGATGGCTTCTGTGAATCTTTCTCATTTCTCCTCTCATGTTTGGCTATTAGTTTGGCCTCTGCTTTCCCCAACTTCTTTGCATCCACAGTCCTATTCTGTCCCCTCTTCACTGTCCAAATATCCGATACATCTGGAGTAGAAATCTGGGACAGCTGGACAGGCGTGTCCAGCTGGACAGGCGTGTCCAGGTTGGCCTGATGGTGAGATCTGCCACTATTACTTGGTGAAAGCATGTCAAACATCTGGACACAGATGTCTCTGATGTCATCTTCATTCTTGCTGTTGGAGGACGATCCCTGCAGGACTCCGCCAAACGCATCGAACAACTCCCCCGCGTCCTCGAAATCAGCACCCCCTCCCGCCAGCACACCCGTGACATAGTCAAACACTTCCATGTCCATGTGAGGAAATTCTCTCTTCAGGATCTCCTCGCATGTTGCCATGATACTCCGGCCTCACTGACTGACTGAACGTGACTATTCTAATAGACGGCCAGGAGTGGCTTCATGAAAGCTGAAAGGTTCTGAGACAATTGACAACAGGCCCAATTGAAAACACACCATTTTTGTGACATCACATCATAACCCTATGACATCTCCCCAAACCTCTCCCCGTTGTCATCCAACACACAGCTGTGGGAAAGGTCTGAAGTTCAGGTTGGTGGTGTTAAGGCGAAAAACCATGCAGGTATAGTTAATGAACCTTGACCAGGTAACCTTGATCACGGCACTGCATGTTTAAGAAACAGATGCTAGCTTCTAATCCCATTATTGTGTTTCCCTTTCGTTTTTTTATGGCTGGTTATGGCGGGCTGTCATGTACTCCATCGGGAATGGTTAACATTCATAGAGTCAGGCCTACCAAGCGTGACTTTTGACGCAGAATGAATTGATTTTTAGCTGGCTTTTTTCCCCTCTTCTCTCTTTCTTTGTCATGCTCCACCGTGTGGTTTTGCCAACCTGAATGAATACACCACGTTACTGAAGCCTTTGTCCCTCGCCTGCAAAACTGTATCGAATCGAAAAGTTTTTTTGGACTCCTTCCAGTCGTCGACACGAAAGCTCAGCAGCCCTTTCAGACGGTTTATGAAAAAAAAAATCCCTTTACTCAAATATGACCTCTGCTCACAAAACGGTACTGTCGTCTTTCATGGCGAAAGAAAGTCAATGAATGAAATCACACTGGTGCTGGGTGGGTGAGGGGGGAGTGGAGGGAGATGGGGAAGGAAGGGGGGCCTTTCTGAAAGCCTTTGAGACCTTGTGCGTGCGTGCGCGCACATGCACGCACGCCCACGCACACACATACACACACTCGCCACTCGCATTAACTGGACCTTTTTCATGGCTGTCACACTGTTACTGAACAAGTGGGTGGAGTTGAGAGGGGGGAGTATGTGTGTGTGTGTGTGTGTGTGTGTGTGTGTGTGTGTGTGTGTGTGTGTGTGTGTGTGTGTGTGTGTGTGTGTGTGTGTGTGTGTGTGTGTGTGTGTGTGTGTGCCAGTGTCAACGATGTCACGTCAGCCGTCAGCATGCTGAAGAAAGCTGGACAGAGGAGCCACATGGAGCACATCAGGCCTGCACAGTGACATGCAAGGCACCCACACACGGACACACACACACACACACACACACACACACACACACACACACACACACACACACACACACACACACACACACACACACACACACACACACACACACACACACACACACACACACAGTATCACAGATTTTCTCAATTTTCACTTTCTATAAAAGTTGAAAATAAAATAAGGACCGATTCTAATCTGTCTGTTTATTGTGAGTCAATATTCTAATTCCAATATTCTAACAACCTAGCTGCTTAGAGTATTCATTATAGCCATACATTACAGCCATTACAGCCCTGACGTGGTAGAATGTTATGCTGAAATTCCACCCATTTTCAACATTTTACTACTACTACTACTAACATTTTACTACTCATTAATATACCTTAGAGATGTAAATAACAAAATAAATAATGTAAATAATAAAAAGTCCCCCATTCTCTTTCCTAGAAATGGAGGTCTGAAAAAACATGGTAGACTTTTTTCTTATTATTTCCATGCAACATCTAAGGTATAATGACATAGTGAATTGTTAAAATTTAAGAAAATTCCTCTTTAATGCAAGCAGATTCACACAGTGACACTTTAAAATGTTTCAAAACCATAGGCCGATGCCCGTTGTGAACGATGATGCCTACATGGGAGGGCATGCCCGTGAGTTATATATACCATATGCAGTATCTGCCAGTGTACCTGACAGTGTTGGGTATCGTTACTTTCTAAAGTAATTGCGTTAGTTTATTGGACTACTGCCCATAAAACTAATCTTGTTAAGTTACAAATTACTTTCTATAAAAACTAACGATAATAGATTATTTTCCGTTATTTTCCGTTACTCAACACAATTAAACTCCCCTTTTCTTTTTGTTTTTAATGTTTGCATAATTTAGTTACATTGTATTACCAGTGCTATACCTTGCAGGTAAACAAAAGGCACCTAGATTAGCATTTCAATGTCTGATGGTCGACCATCGGCCACTTCCCTGCCCCAGAAATTTGCTTCCCAAACGTGTGAAAAGCCACAGTTTAATACAGTAGGCCTACAATTGAATTTTCATGAAATCCTGAGGATTTGTAACACTCCACGTTGGGCACATGAAAGCCACAAACCACCACCATCACCAACACCACCACAACGACGACAAGTTACAACAACTCCTGTTCGCTGATATGTCATACACATTAAACTGCTCCAAAGTATGTCAGATGCCTGCACATACAGACAATATAATGCCGTGCGCAGTACTCTCCAACCAGGCAGCAGCATGATTCCCTCTCCACGCCGCGCAACACAACGCACGTGAGGGAGAAAAAACAAGCAACAAACAGCTGTATAAGGCACAGCGGCCAAACAATGAATTAAACATTACTCACCCAATAACGCAGCCAGGGAAATCTACCATGTTAGTGTAAATCCAAAAGTGTGTATCCTGACTTTACATTAAGCCCAAAACGCATGCTTTTAGCATGCCAATAGCAGCTGCGTGTCAATAACAATAACCAGGCTAGAAACGTCCTCTTTCTTCCTTTTCAAAATAAAAGATTGATACTAGAGTAACTAGACAGTAGACACTATAGACAGTACTTTTATTTCTTAGGTGAACTTACAGGGTGTGTAGACAGAAAATGGGTAACTATGAACATCACTCACAAAAATAAGGATGAGACGACAACGCGCAGACACACTCACAGAAGGAGGAATATACAACACCGGGCAGTCTTTGCTCTATTATTTTTAAATCGAGCAAAAAAAATGAATTGGAACAAACTATAGTAACGAGTTACTTTTTTGGAAATGTAACTAAGTAACTACTAAATTTCAAAAATAACTCGTTAGGTTATTCCGTTACCAATAAAGTAATCTCGTTATATAACGCTGTTATCAATAACGCCGTTACACCCAACTCTGGTACCTGAGTGGTCGTCCCCAATGCCATAGTGCAGTGGTTTTCAACCGGTGTACCAGGGACCACCAGTGGTCCCTGAGAGGATTCCAGGTGCTCCCCAGCTAAACAGAAAGTTGGTTAACCAGATGTATTGTAACTCTTTGAGAGCGTAAAAATGAAACCAAATGGACCCTTGCCGATCCGGTTGGTTTCATGTTTACACTCTCAAGAGTTAAAATATTCATCATGTGAATTAGGCCCAAGTCTACACAACTAGAGAATGTAGAAGATTAATGGTCATTTTGATCTGTATGTTTGACTGTTTTAATTATTTCCAAAATCAAAAGCAACATAAATCTTTAGTTTTCTAAAGTCTGTGGTCTGTGGTGCCTCTTTTATTGCTCCGTGTGATGTTCTTATTATATTATTCTGTTTTTAGTTCCTATTTTGTTCTGTTTTTATCATATTTTATTTTTGTATGCTATGAGGTTTTATTCATTAGTATGGGGGGAAAAAATCATGGAAAGCACTTTGGGTCAACTGCTGTTGTTTTTAAATGTGCTATACAAATAAACTTGACTTGACTTGACTAAAATGTCATCAAATGGTGGTCCGTGGCTCAAATGCAGAAAAAATAGCAGGCTTTGATATAAAAAAAAAAAGTTTGAAAACCACTGCCATAGTGCCAAGACGGCAGGCAGTCAATGTGGTCAACATTATGACGTCATGTTGATGACATCTCATATGGGGTCCACAGACAGACAGACAGACAGACAGGCTGAGAGAGGGTCTGTCCGTGGGTGTGCGTCGGTGGGCGGAAAGGCCCAGCTGCCCGCGCAGGCCCTCCACAAAGCACTGACCTGAGTGACAGCGAGCAGCACAAACAGTATGACACACATTATCCACCTCTACACAAACAGACCCCTCTGAATTATGCCCTTTGTATCTAATGTACTGCCTGCATTTCAAAGGGAATTTATTATTCATTGGCTGTGGCGGGAGGCAGAAAGTTGTACCATTGCTTTGTTCCCAAGTGGAACTCATATTTGCTACGCAGCTTGAGCGGCGTGCCTTTTGTGTTTCACATTAAAAGGGAAAGTTAAAAAGGCGTGTGTGTGTATGTGTGTGTGTGTGTGTGTGTGTGTGTGTGTGTGTGTGTGTGTGTGTGTGTGTGTGTGTGTGTGTGTGTGTGTGTGTGTGTGTGCGGATGCACGCACGCACGCGCACACGTGTTCAGCAACCACCCTTTGTCATTTGAGCGTATTTTAAGACCCTGCTCTAAAAATGGCGATATCTGTCGGCCAATCTGTCCATCTGTACAATCATTAAATTGTTCTGAAAAAGTATTGTATTGAGGGCCATGGACTTCCTTGTAATTTTGATTTGGGCGTCTCAGTCTGTCTGTAGCTAATCAAATGCCACTTGACAGATCAGTGTTTCTACGTCTGTTGGCATGTTGCCAGCAAATTTCAAGGATCTTAGATCTTCAATATTTGTCACAATCAGCAACAATAAACAGCAGCAATGTTGTTTTCGTGAATTTTTAACCAAAATGTGATGGCTGAATGTCCTGACTTGTCCCATTATAAACATGCAAACACTGTACTAAACAAGTCTCTCTTTTACAAGGCAGCTCCAACACTGACATGCCAATGTGTGCCTCATCGTTAACGGCTGCTACAATCTGGGCCGATAATTTCGCAAATTGATCAGAAAGGGAACTCCCTTTGCAATACAACATTCAACTAGAACTGCACTCTTGTCAAGTGCCAACTCCCGAACCGTATAGACGAACTAGATCAGACGAACTAGTTCAGTGCAAACTTGCGGGTTGCGCACAAGTAAGCCATAACCTACTTGTGTGTGAGTGGGCTAACACTAATTAGTTATTATAAAGTTATTTTACTTATGTCACATTCCACCATCACCTACAGTAAACCAGCCAATCAGAGTACCACTAGGGACCGACCACTGAGCAAAGAAAATCAAACACCAAACACTGTGCACATTAGGGCATTAACCAAACACATTTTTTGCTAGTCGAATCGAATACTTTGGTAGTCGAATAATTGTCGACTAGTCTATAATGATATACATATTTGTTTTTTAGCCAATAAAATGTGATTGTATTTTTTAACCATTGAAAAAATACATGCCTATTACACTACTGTAACTCAGTTACATTATGACGTGAAAAAAGAGCAATCAACCTACAATTACTACCAACACCACAGCACACATCCACAATGCCTGCTGCAGAAAATTGAAAAATATGTATCAAAAATTATTATTACCGAATAACGAATAGTGAATTAATAGTCGAATAGTGTTTTGCTAGTCGAATAATCGACTAGTCGAATATTTAGTTAATGCCCTATTGTGCACCGATCACCTTATTGCAGCCACTCCGCTCACGCAAGTGAGTAGAGTCAATGTATTAAGGCCAGTGCAATACACGCACACACACAGATACCGTATCTTTACTCACCCAGCACCAAAAAATTACATCAGCATCCAATCCAGCCAATCAATGGACGAGTTTCCCACCCTGCCCACAGCCAATCACAGTACTTGTGCACCGCTAAGTATCTTCTCTTTGATCATGTTCTCCAGCTTGATGGCGTCAGCGGCAAACTTGCGGATGCCGTCGGACAGCTTCTCCACGGCCATCCGATCCTCGTTGTGCTGCCAGCGGAACGCCTTCTCGTCCATATCCACCCTTTCCACGTCACTGGCCTTGGCTTTCTGTTCGTTGAGCATCTCGGCGACGGCACCCTGGTCCTGGCTGAGTTCTCCCAGGAGGCCCGGGGAGATGGTGAGCAGGTCGCAACCGGCCAGCGCCTTCACCTGGCCCGTGTTCCTGAAGGACGCGCCCATCACCGCCGTGCTGTAGCCAAACTTCTTGTAGTAGTTGTAGATCTTAGTCACACTAATCACACCTGGATCCTCGTGTGGTTCGTAGCTCTTGCGGTTCGTGTTCTCCTTGTACCAGTCCAGGATGCGACCAACAAAGGGGGAGATCAGGGTGACCTTGGCCTCGGCGCAGGCCACGGCCTGGGCAAAGGAGAAGAGCAGGGTCATGTTACAGTGGACTCCGTGCTTCTCCTCCAGCTCCCTGCCGGCCTGGATGCCTTCCCATGTGGAGGCGAGTTTAATGAGCACACGGTCCAGACTGATGTTCGCCTGCTCGTACAGAGCGACGATCTTCAGCGCCCTGAAGATCGTCCCGACTTTATCAAAGGACAGCCTCGCGTCCACCTCGGTTGAGACCCTGCCGGGGACCTTCTTGAGGATCTCCAGGCCGAAACTCACGAAAAGCTTGTCCATGGCGTTGCTCACCTGCTCCTCCTCGGTCCCGCCGTTTGTGATGCCAAACTGAATGGCCTGGTCCAGTAGGTGTTGGTAGGCTGGCATCTGGCAAGCCGCCAGAATGAGAGAGGGGTTGGTGGTAGCGTCTTGCGGATTGTACTCGTCAATGGCATTGAAGTCTCCCGTGTCCGCCACCACCACCGTGTACTTCTTCAGCTGGCTGAGCGCAGACTCCATCTTTACTCCTCCTATCCCGTGACCCCGACCCCGAAATCGTCGCAAGAGAAGAGAAGTTTCTTTTACTCCACGTTTGGAATGGATGGATGGATTGCTGGCGGTCTGTCTCACTGCCGGCCACGAAAAACCCATGGCAACAGTTTATGTTGTGATTGACGTCATACCGGGATGCCTTTTTTTGATGCTGTTACTGAGAGACAAGGAGAAAAGGAAAATCTACAGCAGCAGGAGAACACAGACAGCGTCTTTCCGCCCTGCTAGAGTTCTTGCCCCTGAGCTAAAATGTATAACACCAACTTTGACGATGAATGGCCACGATTGTGCCGGAGTCGGGTCTTCCGTTCCGTGCAGGATTTTGAATGTCGGCAAGGTCACACGTACACCATCACAACTCAGGTTTCCCTTAAAAAACACACAATGAGGAGCCACAACGACCCCCGCAGACACACGCCGATGAGTAATGGACAAATCTCCCCGGCAGCCTGTCAGCGAATCTTCAGCACCACAACTAGAGACACAGACGTCTGTGTCTCTAGACTTTATGGTCGTCGGCAGTTCACATCCGCAAAGGCTCTAGCCCGACCAAAAACTAAGACACATCAGCTTCTGTCTTGCACAGAACGGACAACCCACAGTCATAAACATTACGACGAGGGTTTCAGTCAATCAAGTCTCCTGAAGAATATCCACGCTGCTGAAAATGCAAAGAGTAAACAACCTCTCCAGCGTGAACGGCATCCAGAGACTCACCAGCAGCATCCCACCGGCACAGTCAAACCGAAACCCTACCGGTGTCACCAGTGCGGTAAGCGCTTCAGAGAGTCTGGCAGTTTCACGCGACACCTGCGAGTCCACACCGGTGAAAAGCCTTACTACTGCCAGCAGTGCAAGAAGAGCTTCAACGTGCTGAGCAGCTTGAGAAGACACCTGCGAGTTCACACAGGAGAGAGACCCTACCGGTGCCAGAGCTGTGGCAAGAGCTTCAGCGAGATCGGGAATCTCAAGACACACCAACGCATTCACACAGGGGAGAAACCCTTCCAATGTCCGCACTGTGGCCGGAGGTTCACTCAGTCTAATCACATGAAGAGTCACCGGACTCAACACACAAGAACCCCAAGAAACTGCGGACTACGCACTAGTGCTGCAACCAACGATTATTTTCATAATCGATTCGTCGCCCAATAGACCTTCCGTAAGCCCTGTCAGTGTCCGCCCAAGGCTAGGCACCTATCAGCCGGGCTCATATCAGCAAATATAAATACACATTAAATTTTGGTTCATTTTTGGAACCAGAACTTCAAAAATCTCTTTCAAATCCATTAACAAGGCATGAAGGGTGAAACATAGTCACCACCTTACGGTGCATGGTGACTCACCACTATGCTGAGTCACCACCAGTGATTGTTAGGTCACCCTCACAGGGTGACGTAACAGTCATCCTGTGGGTGTGACTGTTGCCCTCACAGGGTGACGTGACTAGAGTTGGTGGAGGCCTGTGCCCCAAAGGGACACAGATCTAGTTATTAAAACAATGTGTTATTATAATAGGAAAGCTATTGGTGGAGAGGTTTGTCTATCACATGTTATGCTTAGCTGTGATTGGATCACACTTTGGGGTGGGGCTTACTGAAAGGTCTATAATTTAACTGATTCATCAACCAAAAGGACCGGTTCCATTTGGTTCCATTTGCATACTCTCAGAAAAACTTGATGATGTCATCAAGTCGTGTTTCACCATGTTAATGATTTTTTCAGACCTCTATTTCTAGAAACACAGAATGGGGGGAACTTTTTTTTTTATCATGTCCACACAACATCTCTGAGGTATATTATTTAATGACAAATGTAAAATGTTGAAAATGGGTGGAATTTGTTACACTTAACAGTGGAAAAACTATGGCTAAGTGGAAAAACGGGGTAACTTCAGTGATTAGTTGACAAACTGATTAATCAATTACTAAAATAGTTTGCAATTTTGCAATAGCAAAGTGGGCTTGCTCCGATGATATTGTAATCTGCGACCGAGATGCTAGCCCCACTAATGTTGTAATGGTGACCAGGGCTTGACACTAACACTTGCCCACTTGCCCGGGGCAAGTAAAAAAAAATGGTGGGGCAAGTGAAGACTGCTACCTGGTTGCCCGATCGGGCAAGTGTGCAACATAGTGCACTATAACACAACACAAGATAAATTTGTCTCTCTGCCTCTGCCTCTGCACTCTGCCTCTGTGTCTTTCCCTGCTTTCTAGCTATCCACAATTCCAGGCTGGATTTGGGAAACAAAACAGGCAAATTAACACATCAAAATGACCATTAATCTTCTACAGTGTAGACCTGGGCTAATTAAGATGATGAATTTTAACTCTTGAGAGTGTAAAAATGAAACCAAATGGACCCGCAAGGGTCCATTTGGTTTCATTTTTACGTTCTCAAGAGTTACATCTGGTTAACCAACTTACCGTATTTTCCGGACTATAAGGCGCACTTAAAAGCCTTTAATTTTTTCAAAAATCCATAGTGCGCCTTATAATCCAGTGTGCCTTATATATGGATTGTTTGAATGCAGGTGCTTCTATTCTATGTTAACTGTAGTAGCTTCTATTCTCTGCGCCTTATAATCCAGTGCGCCTTATATATGAAAACAGTTTTACAAGGTGCGCCTTATAATCCGGTGCGCCTTATAGTCCGGTGCGCCTTATAGTGCGGAAAATACGGTTAACCAACTTAACTGGGGACCACCTGGAACCTGGGGGGCAAGGAAGTGACCATAACCTGAGGGCAAGTAGAACCTGACTTGCACTTGCCCGATGGGCAAGTGCCTCGGAGACCTTAGTGTCAACCCCTGGTGACATAATGCTGCACTGACCTCACCACTTGTGGTACAACTGCTGCTCTGAGTCCTAAAGCTCTCTACCACTGTCTAGGTTTTCTAGGTTCATTCACTGAACCCTGTGGAGTAGAGCAACATACACATTATCAGCCGATACATACAGTGCCCCCTATTGACCTACCAATTTTGAAACATGCGTTAGTTATGTCTAGTTAGTCATCTAGAACGGTGTTTTCTCATTGGCTGTAAGTTTACAAAATAAATATTAGATTAGTTTACAGAAAAAAAGTTTATAGGGTTCCCCTAGAAAAAGGTTTTCCGAAAAAAGTTTACAGCTAACACAATAGTGGGGTTCCCCAATGGCAACTCCACTAATAATTGATTCAATTCCGATTCATCAAGTAATCGTTGCAGCCCTACTACACACACTGGAAGGGGAACGTTCCACCAGGTGTGACGAGAGTCAATGAAAAGACTGCTGGACAGCAGACATTGGAAAGAAATTGGGCATCTATCACTCTGGACTTGGCAGGGACCCTGGGCTCTACACACCCTCCACCAACCTGGGGAGGCAGCGGACCTCCCTCATGCTTCCTTCAATGCATGAGGAGTTCCAAGCTGCTTCTCTTTTCACCTGATGGGTGGGAGTTACCCCTGGTTGGACGTAGTGCGTGTATTAGAATTTATTTTTATTTCTTATTGAGCTTTTCACAAACCGCCACATGAGCCTTTAGATCTGCTGTTTTCACTAGTTTGGGTCCCTGGCTGGCAAAGGTCCTCTTTTGGGTGTTGAACTGAAAAGTTCGGGGATCACTGAGTTATTCTGACTTCAACGGCAAAGCACTTGCAAAGTGTCGCGTGGACAGACGGCTGCAGTGTATGTGGACGTGAGCATGCGTGTGTGTCTGCGTGCGTGCGTGTGTGTGAGTGTGCGCGTGCCTCCCTGTCTGCTGCAGAGCCATATCCGTATTTGCGCACGCCTAGCTTCCCCGCCGTGTTTGCTTGATGACACTTGTATTTGACCATCGTCGGACAGCGTGTGGGAGCCCTTTGAGAGAAGGCAAACAGCACACAGGTGTATTCACAAGGTTCAAGGGCTTCTTTATCTAGCACAAATGTTTGACTGCAATTCAGCGTGCCCATGTAACTTGGCTGACAGCCTGAGTGGGCTCTCTACACGCCGCGGCCCAGTGGAAACACCACGCAAGGCAAATACGCCGGCGTATCTGTCTCTGATAGATGGCTTATTCAAGCCTAGCCAGCGAGCCACTGGGCCTGTGTTTGTCAGGACACTGAAGCATGAAAGTTGCACACGTCACTTGGTGAAAATAGCTGATCTACAAGATCACAACGTGTCACGATATCATGTGATGCATGTATAGTGAGCTATTGGTCGGCTATTTTCGGAACACCGGCTTGGTGGAAACACCAGCAGGCAAAATACTCTCTGATAAATAGATGGCTTATTGAAGCCAGCCACCCAGCCACTGTGTTTGTCAGGACACTTGAAGGAGTACTGCAGTTCACCACCCGGAAAATGAATCCTCATGAATCCATGGAAATTTGTCTTGGTTCTGTCGCATTCCTGCTTTCATGAGCGAATTATGGTGGCTCGGGTCATCAGTCAGTATATAGGAGACAGGCCACCCTCAGGTGACTTAGCACAGGACCTAAATCCCACAATTAAAAAGCACTATAACAACCGTTTCAGTCAGTTAAGCTACCTGAAAAACACATCAACTGGTGAAAATGTAAATCGTGTAAAGAGTAAACAACAGTGGACAAGAGTAGAGAAGGTCGCAAATTGGGCATAGAAATGGCAAGAAATTAAATGAATTAAATCAATTCCCTTGATTTGATTTTTATTTCATGACAACACTTTTGACACTTTCCCAGTTTTAATGGGTTAAGCCAGAGTTGTGCAGAAATGCACACTGGATATGTCAAACCATTACAATACCAACACCTGGTCTACAAAAAAGCAAGCATTACAACACAAGAGCAACATTACACACCTGTAATCTAACTAAAATGTATACTCTGTCACATGAAAATACAACAAAGTATCTCTTTTTGCTGTCAGGTTAAATCAGAAAACCAGCAGAACTTGGGCTTAAACTTAACCTTTTGTTTCCATTCCCGTTCAGTTCAACAGAGGCCATTCATATAAAACATAAAACTTTGGCAGATCAAGTCAACTCATTCATTCTAATTATTCCAGAGTATACAACTCAGAGATTACTTTGTGAATATGCATGAGCGTGTGTCATGCTGACATTGAGATTCAATTGTTTCTGTTGCTGTTGATTAAAGAATTCAAGGATCCTGAGTTTAGTTTTGGCTTATTAACTTCACATTACATCTGCAGCCTCTCTGCGTGTCAATTGTGCTTTCTGTTCACCAGAGAGAATGTCAAGGACACGTCTTCTCCAAAGATCACAGAAAGGCCTGCTAAAAAAGAGCAGAGAGGAGGCTTGTCTGTGAACTTTTGAGGTGTTGCATTCAGACGTGCACTAGAACTTTGAACTGAGTGGTTTGAAGGTCAGGTCAGGGGGCCTGTCAGACCAGCAGGTCAGAAGATGGTCAAGACCTTGTCAGGACTAAAGGGCCCTCTTAGCACTGGGATCAGGTTGACCACCAATAACAATGCTCAAAAGGCAAACATGCACACACGCATGTGGTTCTTTTTAGGGCTGTGCATGGCTGTGTCCTGGGCAATTCCTGGGAATGTAGTTGTGCTGGTAGCCCGTTTCTGATGTTACTTTCACTAAATATGCTGCAATGCATTATGCTTGCAGAAAGTCTTCAGTGACCGAAACATTGCTTCTTTATTGCTTCAGACCTGTACTGTGCATTTCTGCAGTTTTATAGCATCATTTCAACCACTTTAAACCTATACATTGGCAAGCTGCTACTACTACAACAATTCAAGATTTGTCGGCCAAAAGATATGTTGCCAGTTACCACCATGAGACAGACATGAAACGTTTGGAGTGGAGGTTTCAGCATATAAAGTCTATACACAATGTGCATGCAATGCCAAACACAACCCAGGCCATTAAAATTGGGAACAAAGCTATGACATACGTATGGCATTTTAAATCCCCTCTCTCTGTCTGTCACTCACACACACAGACGTGAAACTCATCTCTCCACATCTCTCTTGTCTCTGGGCTTACTGACCCTCCCCCTCCTACAGTATTTGTACAGCTACTGTATAATTCCAAATACAAAGGATGCCAATAGATTATTGTAGCCAACAGGCAAGTGGCGAAGAGACAGTCTAAATCATTTTATAGCACCTTATCAACTGCATGATAGCCGGTAAATGATCGACAGCCTAGCACCTTGTGATTGGTGAAACACATGGCGAATAGGGCTGAAATTAGCAGTAGCTTTATAGCTGCCAGGGAAGTCAATAGAAAACACTGATAATGGCCGACATGAATTATGTGACACTGGCACTTCGCCAAGGTGCTTCCATTGTTTCTTGAAAAATGAAACTTGATTGATTGTGAAGATGCGTGACGGGTCCCAGTAAAGGAAAGCTATACTGTATTTGTATAATTCATTCACAGACACTCAATATTCCTTCAACAGAAAAAACGAACTGGAATGTCTGATTAACTTGCAGGCATTTCCCTGCCATATATTCGTAAGGTGTAAGGCTGCAACAATTAATCAATCAATCGTAATCAAATGGATAATTTCATTAGTTGTCAACTAAATTAGTAATCTATTAATCGGATTGGCAACTGAAAATTGGAGTTATCATGAGTGTTTCCCACTTTCAAGGGTTATATGTAACTAAACTAACGAGGAGTGAGACATCCCTAACATTAAATATGACGTCGCCCTTGTTTCAGAAATGGATCCCCCATTTTCATTTTCCTCATAGACTTTTCGAAAATGATCTACAACGTATATACAGACTATTACGCCGGGGACAAAGCCAACTCGGGTCGTGACAAATCATGACAACACACACAATATTATCATACGATATTTAATTAACAAGAAGAAAAAAAAACGAAGGATACAACACTTTTTTGTTTCATTTTTGCTTCTTAGAAATTATTTGATTTGTCCCAAAACATTGTGTGTGTTGTCATGATTTGTCACGACCCGAGTTGGCTTTGTCCGCAGCGTAATCACTTTTATATAGATCATTTTTGAAAGGTCTATGAGGAAAATGATTGGGGAATCCATTTCTGGAAGTCACGAGAGGGCGACTGCTTGGCTCTATATTGGATCACTCCAATGTATGATGGGCAAAGCCATCATTATATATTGAGTGATCCAATCGCCCACATAACTGATCACCTACGCAACCTTTGTTATATTATCAAGAACAAAACGTAATGCTTCAATATTTATTTTTAAATTACCTATTTAAGTTCGGAAGAATACTGTTCCTTTTAGACTGACACGTGTCGTGTATACTGTATATTCTTCAATCAAATGTATGGAGACTGAATAAGCCTAAAGACACCATGAGTTGCTTTACTTAATTAGATGTTAATGTGTTTGTTTTAATAGCAGCCTAATCAGCAGCTAATGCATTTTTGTTAGTTAGAACATGTCTAAAATATATATTTTAAGATGATAGTTAAAGTTAAGGTTAAAGTGTCGTAATCAAAATAATCAATGAATCTTTTAAATAATTGACCCATGAATCGATTATGAAAATAATGGTTAGTTGCAGCCCTAGTAAGGTGGTTGGAAAAAGCTATCACTTGGAAACATGTGCATGTTGGAGGATGTCAAATAAAATAAAAAAGAAGAATGAAGAAATAACAAAACAAAAACAAACAACAAATGAGGCACACACAATGTGTAGCCTTGCTCTAACCGGTGAAATACCACAGTATATGAAAAAATTGGGGAAAAAAACTTTTACTGTTTTTACTGTTATCCTGAGCCTGGTAAAAAGCTTGTGTTAAAAATGTCACTGAGGAAGAAGGATGGAAGTATATTGGCATCAAAATATATGGTTGCTAATGCCCATCCCGACAACCTTTGCTTTGTCTTACTCCCAATTCCTCAGTCTACTGTACACTAAACATAAAGGCAGAAAACGTGCAAGTCCCCAAACAGTGGTTAATGTTTTTTTTTTTCAGGGATAATATGGCAGTCATTTTTGAGGGAAAAAAAACAATTGTGAGGTCTCAAGTTTGCAACGTGTCAGTATGTGGCCACAGAGCTAATGTTTTTAATTGTCTAATCCAGGGTTTTTCAACAGGTGGTCCGGGGACCACCAGTGGTCCCTGAGAGGGTTGCAGGTGGTCCCCAGCTAAGTTGGTTAACCAGATGTAACTCTTGAGAACGTAAAAATGTTTCATTTTTACACTCAAATGGTGGTCCGTGGCTAGAAATGATGAATAAATGGTGGGCCCTGGGATCAAAAAGGTTGAAAACCCCTGGTGTAATCAATATTTACGTCTGTGTGTCAAAGTGTTATTAGGATATGTTGGCTAAAACAGAGATTTTCAAGGACCACCTGTATGATATGCAATAGGCTACGGACCATGTTGGTGCCATTTGGTTATAGCCACTCAGAGTTACAGACCCGTACGGGTCCATTTTGACACCTGGTGGTCTCTGGTCGGCTGGACATCACACCGAGAGAGCCATGGGTTCTAAAACACTGTTTGAATCAAACACAGCTTGAATAGCCTTGAATAGCCTGGTCTATACCCACCCCCCTTTGTAAACACATTTATGCACGCAGGCACATGCACGAGCGCAATACACATGCACACACGCGCATGCACACACACACAAGCCACTTCAAATGCGTTTCATGACCCTCCTGTTGCTAGGAGACTAAAGAGTGACATCCTCGAGCACCAATAATTACCCTTTGTCCCCTTATTGATTATATTGGCCAATGATAACAGCAAGAGCGCTTGAAATTCACACGCTTCTCGCCTTTCATTTGTAGAATTACGTTATTAACGAATCAATTAAGTATTAAATCAATTGCCATAGTCACCGTGGCGTGTTTCAAACCACAGATTCTGACCAGTAACTATCCTCACCGGTTTGCATCTTCTCACTTGTGAGAACATATACTGCGAGTATGACTTTCTTTCTGTCCATCGGTATGTATATAATGTATGTATGTCTGTGAACAGCTAATCTGTGCATGGATCCTTTGGATTATGACGGAACTTTTGCACGACCATTTGTGACATAGTACATTTTCAGCGATGTCACATTTTATACTGCTACTACCCATACAAATCCCACCCACAACTCACACAAATATGTAGTACGTATTATCTGTGGAGTTAAAGGGGAATTCCACCTATTTTCAAAATTTTCCTGAGAGGATACAAATGTGAACCAAAGGGACCCTAGCGGGTTCATTTGGTTCCATTTGTACCCTCCCAGGAAAAAGGGGTCTGAAATAAAAATCATTAACATGGTGAAATACATCTTGATGATGTCATCAGATGTATTTCACCATGCTAATGATTTTTTTCAGACCTCCATTTTTTAGGAAATACAGAATTGGGGGAACCTTTTTTATCATGTCCACACAACATCTCTAAGGTATATTAATGACTTATTAAAATGTTGAAAATGGGTGGAGTTCCCCTTTAAAGAATTCAACATGCATCAGTCATATTTTACAGGTTCCATTCCAGACGGCTATGATGACCCAGAGAGAAGGAGAGAATGAGCCGTTATCAATCTGTAATACCTATAAACAGAATGCTAATAGCCAACGTTAAAACTGCAACTAACAATAATTATCATAATAGATTCTTCGACCGACTATTTAACCGATTCGTCAATAAATCGGATTATGTCTCTTATTTAGCTATTTATTTGTCACTTTAAAAGGGGCATTCCGACCATTTTTAATAAGGTCCTAAAAGAAAAAATGATTACGGTAGCATGGTGAAACACAACTTGATGTCATGTGCTTTTTTATATCCACACAACATGTCTAAGGTGTATTCATTAATGACAGTAAAATGTTGAAATGGGTGGAAGTTGTTACACTTAACACTGTTAAAAATATGGTTAAGTGGGAAAACAGGTAAAAACTTCAGAGATTAGTTGACAAACCGATTAACCGATTACTAAAACCGATTACCGACAACTATTAGAATAATTGATTCAATTACGATTAATCGCTAGTTAAAACTTAATATAAGGTTAATATAACTATGGTAGTAGTCATTAGTGTAGTTTGAATGGACAAAGTCTGCCCAGTTCTCTTATTATTCATTGCATAGGAGTCATTGGCTGTGGATGGTTAGATGGATGGGTGCTTGGCTATAGTGTGGTGAAGCTAGTTGGGGTTAATGATATGACTAGCAGATGCTGGCTAACAGCCATGGAGAGAAAAGGCTTCTTCCTCGTTACCATAGACCACTGGATAATAAAGACCTTAACCCGCAGTCACTTCAATCACCCATGAAAGGCCTCATCCATATTTTGTCTATCAAGACATTCATCTCCCCCCTCCTAGCACGTGAGCGTGCACACACACACAACACACACACACACACACACAACACACACACACACACACTCACACACACACAAACATTTCCCAATTCCATTGTTACGGCCCACGTCATTGTTGCCTTTTGAGCGACGGCATAACGTCTTGTGTTCAAGTTCTATGCTGAGCCACGGATGCACATTGCACGTGACTTAAAAAGTGAAACATGGGTAGAAAACTGTGGTTTTATGCATTATTTCAGTGACTTTGATCAATGGAGCGGATAATGGGCTCTTGTGTGGCCTCGGAGAGCGTCGGCTGAGGGGGGCGGACCCCCCAATGTGAAGCCAGAGGCGAGACCATAGAGATGAGAGACAGAGAGAGAGAGAGAGAGAGAGAGAGAGAGAGAGAGAGAGAGAGAGAGAGAGAGAGCATGTGTGTGTGTGTGTGTGTGTGTGTGTGTGTGTATGTGGGGGGGGGGGGGTTATAATGGTATAAGAAACTATGAAACATCACTGACTTCAATGTCACCGCTGTGCCAATAGACAGATAGAAATTGAGTGAATGAAATGCTAAAAAAAAAAACATCTATGCCAATGCGACAAAAAAATGGGACAGAAAAAAAGTAAAATGGTGTAGGCATTTCAGTTTGTCTGTCTATCCAGTGGTCCAAAACATCTAGAATCATATACTGTACTGTCTCTTGTCATTGAATGTCTGTGTCCCTTAAAGGGGAATCCCAATTCTGTATTTCCTAAAATGGAGGTCTGAAAAAATCATTAACATGGTGAAATACATCTGATGACATCAAGATGTATTTCACCATGTTAATGATTTTTCTTTCAGACCCCTTTTTCCTGAGAGGGTACAAATGGAACCAAATGGACGCGCTAGGGTCCATCCAGTTCACATTAGTATCCTCTCAGGAAAAAGTTGAAAATGGATGGAATTCCTCTTTAATCCCTGGTGTATAACATCAGGCCACTAATGCAGGACAACATGTTATCTGGATTGGTAGTAGTGATAGACCGATTATCGGTCTATCAGCCGATTATTGGATTTGATATTCATGATTTTTTTAAAAATCGGTGCAAAAAATAATCGAACCAAAGAGCAGCCGATTATTTATATTTATTAATGTTCAAAAATGGTACATCAACCACTTTCATTGAAGATCCGGTAGATTGTGGTGGTAAGGAGATGTATAGCTGTGTCTCTCTGACTCTCTCACCTCATGTATTTATAGATGTATCCAAATTATCCAAAAAGTATTTTCTCTTTTTCTTTTATGTCTGAAGCTCTGTGCCTGTACTTCACGGTAAAATGTTTCCAATGCTGCTACAATACATTGTTGCCCTTGAATTAAAAAAGATGCATTTGATGGAGGGGAAACTGAAACACTTTTGCTGCTTCTTGCACTTTTATTTTATGAAAAAAAGTAAATAATAATCGTATCGGCTGATATCGGCTATGGGTCTTTTTGATGTTTTTGATCGGTCGATCTCTAATTGGTAGACTATGCATTTACTGTGCCACAGATGATGCCCCCATCGATGTGCCTTCTCTTGAAGGTCAGTGTAATGGGCATATTATAGAACGAGAACAAGCCTTTCTTGTCCCACACACGCCCAGTCAGCCTTAGCAAAAGCCTTATTTATACATACGATGGTAACAAAAACATAATGTGGCATAGTGCAGCTTCAGTTATGTTTAGCAACGAACACTGTAATCTAAGTATTAACCTGTATTAAATTGATGAACTACTCATCCCAGGCAAACTGGCCTAGAAACGACACCACTGCAGGGTCTTGTCCTGCATACACAAAGGGAGGAAGATTCCCTACACTGTGTTTTGACCCAAATCAATAAAAGAGTTGACATATTCCTCGTCTAACCGATCAGTGCAGAAGTCCATGCAAGTGTGTTTGTGTTCATTTCAAAACTAGTATCTCAAAATCTTCATCCTGATGCTCTAATAGACTCTGCAAGACTCTGAACCCCTAAAAGCTTGCGATGGTCAGGTTGCTGGCTTGCGTGGTGTCCCCAATAATTAGTACAAATGCATGTGTCAATCGTTGTAATGCACCATCATTGCAAAGCGCCGTAAATAAAGGCGCTATATAAATGCACCATTTACCACTTGATTTAGAACATCGGCTAATGCGCTTGTCCAAGGGCGAGGTTGCTCTGCTCCAAAAAGCAGCTGCAACGTTTTAATGCAATATAGGTCTACCTGTTTGTAGACCTGTCCATCTGTTATATATGTCTGGTCACAACATTGTGTTGGAGCTTTGTGTCCACTCCTGGTTTCTTAATGATGGGCCTCTCTGTCCCCATATGCATGCACTCTCCCAACACCATATTAATACTGGGACAATGGCAATTATAAGACAGCTCTCCTCTCCTGTCCTGTCGGGCAGTCACTGCCCCTGTCTTCCTTTTCTTCAGTTTAAAAGGAGACCTTCTCTTCAAGTTGCTTCAAGTGGCTCTTCCTTGAAAGCCGCAAGAGTAAACAAGCACGTGGCTGAAGAACTCTGTAACCCCTAATCATCCTCTAGAGAAAAAGAGGCTTTCGCTGTAGGTGCTGCACTCGAGCAACTGGCCATTAGGGCCCCAAGACACATTGAAAATCAAGGTTTGTTACTGAGGGGCATGCAGAAAGACATAGCTGGATTTGAATACAGCTTGTTGCCATAACGTTTAGACCGCCAATAGTGAGGCGAGGTAATGGATAACGTTGCACTCTCCCACTACAGTGGCAGTGCTGAAAGAGGAGATCGAGAAAGAGAAACATTCTGTGGAAGAGTCTTGTCACAATGAGGGTAAGATGAGGGCACTTTCACACGTAATGGTCTGGTAATTCCTTGGTTGGGACCTGAATGTTGCTTTCGTCATACATTGCACTTGGATCAAATTTTGTTTGTCAAACAATCACAGCCTGACACCAAACAGCGAGGAGAAAGTGAAAGAAGACTGAACTACTGCCACAAGCACTGAAATTTAGAAACGCACCAGGGAAACGTCAACTTTCCACACTTTTTTAAAATTAGTTTTTCCAAAATACCTTTAATGAAATATGGTCTTTTTTCTTTGAGGCAATAACATGGCCTTAAAATCATTCGTTTGTCACTTTATCGTCATCTGGGTACCAAGGTTGAGAACCTTATAGCACCAGCCTGTATGTCCATATTTCAACTTTCTGTAATTATTGCTCTCCTCTTATTCATAGAAGAAAGCGTTTGTGCGTGGGTTTTTACAAATATCAAGCCACAGGTACCTTCAGTTGGACATACACAATTTCGCCCGACAGCAATCATTTACTACTAATATTCTGTAACATTCTGTATATTATTATGCAATATTCTGTTCTTTGTCCACTTGGCACCTATTGCACTTCTGTCCACCCTCGAAGGAGGAAAGCTCTTTTGTGAGACTTCTTGAAGTTTCTTCCTTTATTTTCCCATCAAGGGATTTTCTTGGGATCTTATAGGACAGGGGGTGTCGTTTTGTTTCCTTTGTGAAATGTGGGCCTGTAAAGCCCTTTGAGACTGTAACTGTGATTAATGGCTAAACAAATAAAACTTGACTTGGTGCTTTAGACCGTTTCAAAATATTGAACTGTGCGATTTCACAGCCTACGCTGATGTATATGGAATTAGGATTGAGCGAATGTGGAAATCTGCTCTGGCTGAAAACCGGCATGTGATAAATTTGAAGGCTTTTCACTTTGTTGAAACCCCGTCCATGACGGTTCCCTGGCACTTGTTTTGAGACAATACATGTAAAAAATTTGCTTGAATATGATTGATCTGACCTTGTACAGTTGATTGATCGGAACCAGAGTCATCATTCCAAAGCAAGTGAGTAAAAGTGCCATGCAGAGATCAGTTCAACTGGACTGGTGTTACAGTCACTTGTGCCGATGGAGTGCAGATAAGTAGAGAGTCTTCATTTTACAAGAAGATTTAGAGGTTTAATAGAATTTAGAATTTACCATACACCATACGAGGCTCGACTGTGGTCTTATTGCCATGTGATTTGTCAGCACGGCCTGCCCTGAAGCAGAACACGCACACACAACCCTCACCAATATTGATTTGTAGTCAATGTACAACTGGCAGCTTCACACCGAGCCAACACTGAAGTGCATTCATCAAGATGTCTACAACAACACATGGCTACAAAAGGAATGGGCTCACAAGATAACCAAGCTTGAGTATACCTTAACACTAAATTCACTGCAGTATGGTGAATTGGCACTTCCAGGGTAAACTAGCTGTGCCGACTTGGCTGTGTACTGCCTGGGTACACTGTACCGGCACCATAGAAAGCTATAGCATGGAACTAATCACACATGCAGTAAGAAATGCCTTGTTCTTTGATTAAAATACTGTAAATTTATCATGCAAAAAGAACCTGCTAGCACTACACTGTGTGTAGATGCTCTTCATTGTCAAATGCGGCCAATTTGTGTGTCTAGATAAAAGTGTTTTGGATTAGCACATTTCATCCATCCAATATTCTTCTCAAAGTTTGTATTCTACTCAAATATAAAAGATGATACGTGTTGTGTAACTAGCTCACAATGCGAAAACAATAGCTTTGGGTGTGATTTACAGCGCAAGCGAACTGGAATGGAAGAATGCATCAATGTGACTGTGTTATGTACAGTCCTGGCTTAAGCAGCCAGTGTTGACTTTATGTACTCGAGTCAATTGTGGGCGATCAACACCTACACATTTACTGTCTTGCCTCCGTGCACAAAGCACATCAGGAGTAGCGGTGGCCGGCATGCAGGCCTGTCTCTCTTTCTTTCTCCGTTAATTCTCTTTCTTCCTATTGCCTTTTCTGTCGGTCTCGGAGTGAGAAAGAGAGCAGCGACGGCTTCATCCTGACAGGTCTGTTTGGGGGGGGGGGGGGGGGGGCAGCTTAAAACACACAACAACACAGAACGCCCACTACACTGTGGCTAATCTCTAGAGCCTGGTCCGCCCCTCATTCATTCATTCATTCACACATGTGCACGCGCACACACGCACGCACGCACACACACACAAACACACACACACGCATGCGTGACAAGACTGTGATGGGTCTCTCCCTCCCACACTCTTATCCGCTGCTCTGTTCTTCTGGATACCTCAAACCCACATGTGTATGCATATACATACCAATCCATGTAATTCAACCCCCTAAACAATGTACAAATACATGCATTACAATTGAATGTCACTTTAAAAAAAACCTATCCACACAAGACAGAGGTTTTCAACAGGTGGTCTGGGGACCACCAGTGGTCCCTGAGAGGATTTCAGGTGTCCCCAGCTAAATGATGGGCAGTTGGTATAACCAAATGAACCCTTATAGATCTGTATCTTTAGAGATTGTAAATTATATTTAAACATCTGAATTAATTCATTTTCAAGAATCTACATAATTAGAAAATGTAGAAGAATTGTTATTTTGACCAACGTTTTGCCAGTTATTTCTGCTAAATTGTGGACAACATCTTGAAAATCCTTAGTTTTGGGTCTGAGAGACTAAACTCAACATCAAATTATGGTCCATGGCTAAAATGCAGAATAATTAGCGGGCCCTCTTATGAAAAAGGTTGAAAACCACTGACATAAGAGGATAGAAATACTAACAAGGGACTCAAATGACAGTATTTGTATCATTCAAAACAAATTCACCTACAAATTGTCCTCATGGTGCGGAAATGCAACAGTTTTAGCCCTGTGCGTCCAAGAGTTTAATAGTACTAATTTAAAGGGAACTATGGTAGCGATTTTGCACATCACAAAGCATGTGTCCGAATGTGAACGAATTGGCTAATGGTCATTAAGGCTCCATCTACGTGACTGCAGCCATATTGAGGTGGAGTAAATCGGATGTTCCGGGGGTTGACCCCTGGTGGCCCGACCTTCACCCCTTTCCTCTGACCATACGCTCTAAATCAGGCAGACACACAACAGGCCACAATGCCCTGGCCGAGGGCTACCCTAGAAGAGCCAGGCCGCCCATTCACAATGCAGGGCCCACGGGTCCTGAGAAAGGACCACCGCTCGCCAGGTCAGAGCTGGCCTTTTGTAGGGGCTGGGGCTAATGGCACAGCAAGACCCCCAAAAACCACACTTAAAAGAGCTGGAGAATGGATGTTAAAAAAAGGAACACACACACAATGGATTTAAGGACACATAGGAGGCACCGCCTCCTGAATCAGGGTGTAGACTTAACACGGCCGTGATTCACGCCTCGGCCTTTGCTTGTCATGTATGTTTGTTTTGCAATTAACCACAATGCACCTAGTGTCCCTGTTTTAGCCCCGTATTGGGGTGACGATTCTCAAAAAATAGGCGTGCAATACATTGTGAGTTGTCGATTGGATATTTTGCTATGGGACACCGTCGTACTTCAGGCTTGTTCAGAGGTTAAAGGGCTATGACACTTCATAAGTTGATTTTGTAGTTTGGTTTCCGGTTCTGGGATACAAAAATGTGACAGGGTGCATAAGGCGGGCCTGCATTACACTGTGATGAAAGCAATACATTTAGGTGTCTATATACTGTCTGCCTGCAAATAATTCATGTAAGGCTCTGGGGACACCTGAATATTCCACATTCAGCTGTGATGCTAGCCTGCCATATTATTAACATGCTGTAGTATTTTCTATGCTACACAGTGACCAAACCCTAACACAGCAATTCTATTCACCCTGCACAGCCCATCGTTGTGGTCAACAAACAGTTGTGAACAACAGATATTGCAGATTAACAATAATAAACAGCAACGTTCAAATCAAAAGCAACATTCTGGAGCACAAATTTGCAGCTGCTTAAAAAAGAAACGCAAGCAACTACTGCAGCCAACCACCCAGTGCAGAAGATGAGGCAAGAGCTGGTGATAATGCCAAATTCAGAAGTGAATCACTCACTGCTCGTGTGGCCAGACAGTTGGCTCTTGTAATTTTTTGATATTTCCATCATACAGTCTGTTGCAATGAAAGTGCTATCATGAGTAGTAAGCGATAAAGCAGGAGTGGAGCATCCACAACCATGTCACCTCACCCTTGTTGTGTATACCAGGACGACCAGTGGTCCTTGAGAATGTTCCAGGTGGTCCCCAGCTAAGTTGGTTAACCAGATGTAACTCCTGAGAGCCAGATGGACCCTTACGGGTCCATTTGGTTTCATTTTTACGCTCTGAAGAGTTACATCATCTTAACACAACGAGAAGATTAATAGTCATTTTGGGGTGAACGTTTGCCTGTTTTTTGTTTTTTCATCCAGCCCAAAGCAAAAGAAATCTTATGGTTTGGGGTCTGTGGAGTTAAAATGTCCTCAAATGGTGGTCTGTGGCTCAAATGCTGAATAAACGGTGGGCCCTGGTATCAAAAAGGTTGAAAACCACTGGTGTATACACATCCATCGAGGTGACAGCAGATGATGACTGCAGACCTGGCAAATACATGTATCTTCATCCTTTCATATATTAGATCCTTCCCACACACACACACACACAAACACGCGCGCACACAAACGTGCGCCCACGCTTGCCTGTCTTATAGTGATTGCTTTCCACGATACAACACACACCCACTGAAAGATCCCCATATCAGATGCACGCTTACATATGCATACCCCCCCTCCTACACTCTTCTTTCTTCCAGCGAGTCCTTGTGAAATAGAGCGCTCCACTTGTGTTTCATTGCGGGACATTTTCACACAGACAGATCAGGGTTCAACAGGTGCAGGTCCCATTAAGTCCCGCTCGTCTCATCAGGCCTTTCATTAGGCTCTCTGCCTCGCCACTAATGAATATTCATAGCCCTGGTTCTAACCCGTCATTGTTGAGCTGTTAAATTGTCGTCACTGCGTTAAGGGAAGAATTACACATGCACAAAGGTTGCTTCCATTAAGCCGGAGGGGGAAAATACAAGTCATGTACTTAGTAAGCAATGAAGGAGAACGCGATTTAAAGTGGGTATATTTAAAACTCAGTCAGTGATTAGCCGACCAACGAAACACCTTTGTAGACCACACTACTTGCTGATCCTACCATGATTAAACACTAATATAGACCGCACTACCTCTAACCACACCACAGCAATTCATTAAATAATTAATGAATTAATTAAACTTTTTACTTTTTCTAATACTTTCCACTTTATTATACTTTTAGTTCATTACAGCTTAGCACCTTTATTATACACCATACAATTAGCCCTTCACTAAGTCCCTCCCCAATCCGTCCTTGTTCAATACACATGTTAGAAGAGGAAACGTTGTTACCATCTAAACCCCTTATCCTAAACCCCTTATCATTTTTTTTTTTTAATATTTTGAAAAAACGTTTTGGAATAGTTCAACGTGCCAATCTATTGGCACTATTGATTTAAACTATTGATTTTTTTCCCTTTTCAAATAGTTTAAAAAGGCAATGAAGTTAAGGGATAAGGGGTTTAGCAGTGACGAAAATGGAGCCCCTAGGCTCCAATAGTACACCACAAGAACAAATGACACAATTATAGTCGCCTACAGAACAAACCAACACATACTGTGATGTGGAAACATGGTTGCCCGTGCAAAAACAAAATTATGAAATACAGCCAGGTAGTTTGAGAATCTCCATGGAGGGAGGAAAGGGAAGGAAACAAAATACTAAATACTATGCGCCACCATTCACCAACAAACAACAAAAATCAGTTGAGCATTCATTTATGGGCTTTAGTGTACAGTATGTTGCCAGCTCTATGCCAGTAGGTAAAGATTAGCAAAGATATGCAAGACATGCGCCAACCAACAAAAAAATATATAGTTGAGTTTATGTTTGGAGGAAACTTGGTTGATTAAACTGTTATATGGTAATAAGGCCTGTGACTGTTGGGTGTCACTGACCTACAACATATACTGTTACATGTGTGCACAATTAAACAATGCCTTTAAGTCCAGAGTTCTTGGATATTAACAGAAATATAACCTTAATTTTCATAAATCACTCAAAGTGAGTGACACACTTTGAGTGTCACTCAAAGTGAAATTTAGCACAAAGCATACAAGGCAGAATGCATGCAAAGTAACAAAGTAAACATGTTTCTAAATCTGAGATTTAGTGTCTCCATCTCTCTCTGAAAGAGGCTGAACCTGAACTCTCCCACCAAGCTGAGGCGCTCCACCACAAACTGACATGAAGCTTCAGCTGACAGTGATGCAAATAAACAACATGATATTTGTCCAAAACACATAATAACTCCTCTGTGTTCAATTATCTTCAGTTTTGCAGACCTCAGACCATAACTGGAGCCCTGGTACAAGGTTTCTTTGACTATGCCTGCACATCTTGGTACCACAGCACCTCAAAAAGCTTAAAAACAAGGCTACAGACCTCCCAAAACAAACTTGTCAGACTGTTACTTGGCCTCACACCCCAAACCCACCTCATCCCTGCCCACTTTGACAGTTAGGTTGGCTTAGGGTTGACGACAGAGTACAACATCTCGCAATGGGTCTGGTCCACAAGATTCGATACTCTACCAAAATACCCTTGTACTGTACTGTACCTGTCCAAATCCTTAATGTCAATGAGGTCCACTCCCACAACACCAGAGGGAGTACTACTAACCATGTCCAACTCAGATTTGGCACAAACAAGGGTTGTTTTGTATGTACGGTATTTGAATGCCTTAACAAGTTGGCCACTATTGTAAACAAGTGTATGCTTAACTAGTGTGTCCAATCAGCTTTTTCAGATCTGATGCAGTTGTACTTGAATTGTACTGTAATTCTCCAAGCTGTTATCAGTTTTGTAGCAGTGTGTACTTGACTTGTACTGTAACTATCATCTCTGTTAATAAAAAAATCATTCATTCATTCATTCATTTGACATGACTGGACAGATAGTTCCAACTAACTTCCTCATAGAGTAGGCCTACAACTAACGGGACAGTCAACCCTGACACAGGCTAATGCGTTTTAAAATATAAACACAAGGGACCTTGAACTGCACAACCATGCATCCACTCACGTAATCGAGTCTTTCTTTCATCCCGTTTCACCTGATTTGATGCGCCAGCAGTACAGTTTACCGAGGTCCTCTAGTGGAGAAGTAGAACTGTTGACTGCTGTTGACTGCTCCTGCAACCAGCGTCCAGCGACGTGGTGGTGTTTTCACTATCATCATCGTCTTGTTGTCATCTTGTTTTGAGGCGTCAGGTCGGTTGAAGGTTCCTTTAGTTTAATCCATGATTACAGTTTGGTCTTCTTCCCTCTGAAGGGTTTTGAATTGAACCGCACAGCGCGTGGCAACAACACACAGATAATGACGTAGCGATGGTGAGGTGAGGTGCTGCATCAAAACAAATCCGACTTGGTGCAGCAGTCACTGTACTTTTTATTGTTCCAGTTTTATTAAATTATGAGTTTATTTAAAATTTATGCCTGTATTTACGTATATTATAATCACAAACGACGTGGAAAGAACATATTAGGCCAGGGGTGGGCAATTATTTTTCCCAAGGGGCCAAATGAGATACAGAAAATGTTGTGGAGGGCCAAGACTAAAGGCTGAACTAAAGTCTGTATAATATTAATTTAATTTCAAGATAAAAGTAAGAGTAAGACCAACCATTTTGACACCATTTATTCAGAATTTAGGCCACAAACCACCATTTGATGACATTTTAGCCCCACAGACCCCAAAACTAATGCCAGGCTGGATTTCACAAATAAAACAGACAAACATGACTACATGACCATTCTTTTACATTCTTTGATTGCGTAGACTTTCGGCCAATTCAGATGATAAATATTTGAACTCTTAAGAGTGTAAACATGAAACCAAATGGACCCGCAAGGGTCCATTTGGTTTCATTTTTACGCTCTCAAAGAGTTACATCTGGTTAACCAACTTTCCATATTAACTGAAAATCTCTCAAGGACCACTGGTATTCCCCGGACCACTGGTTGAAAACCACGGTAGACTTTCACAGGCCGGTCAGCCAAAGGCTGCATAATGCCCATTTATGTATTAGGCTATATAATTAAAACATAATCATGACAATAATCGTGGGTACTACTGGCCAATCTGCAGGGGGGGATCAGGGGTGGCATTGTGCCAGTGTCTTGTCATCAAGGATAAGGGAGCAAGGGATAAAGGCTTCGGTGGGCGCACTGGACCCTTCAAAATAAAAGTACCTGGTAAATTAAACAAAAATGATTAGTTTACACATTTGCACATTAAGCAGCCTTTAAGGGAATGTTCCCCTAAAGGCCATTGAGGTACTGGTAGATCAGGAGCCTATATCCTATTTCTGTAGTGTGAGGCAGCTTGATGTACAAGTAGGCCTACACCCCCTGGACATGACGTTTGTATGTCGCAGGGAATTACCCCCAATCCAACCCTTGATGCCAAGCAGGGAGGCATTGGGTCCCATTTTTTGGTATGAGCCGACCGGGAATCGAACCCGACCTCTCAGTCTCAGGGTGGGCAACTGGGCACTTGGTTGCTTTACTAGTATATAATCCACATGGGGTACATTGGGGGCGACTTCATCGCCTGTGTCACTTCGCGCCATGGGCGATGAAGTCGCACCCATACCATTTTTGGTTACAGCACTTTATTAGTCAAGTAAAGCATCAACAATAACATCAGTTGTTGTTGAAGTTGCAACAGACATGCAGCATGCATAAAGCTAAAGGTCTGACTCAGAGAGTTTTCTGTTTTCAATGATGAAATGATGGTGGTTTAGTGGTGACACAGCTGTAGTTAGTTAGCAGCAGTAGTAGTGTTTCAAATTATTTTAAATATAAGCATTTAATTTGAAATATCTTGGGTTGTTTTGCATGGTTGTTTTGCATGCCATCGTGTTTGGTGGGGCAGACTGGGCATTTAGGGGGGCATTGCCCCCCCCATGCCCATGCCTGAAAGGCTGGCAGTGTTCATCCCTGTTCAACAGTCCAGCCCATGCAGCCCTTGTAGGGATTTAACAGTTTGTGCTGGCAGGGGGTGCACAAACTGTACACAACATCTAGCCTTGGGCTAGACAAACTTGTAGTTCCTTGACCTACAGGGGGTGTACGACTTGCAAGGTTTCACACCGATCGGTGCAGTGGGGCCGAGATAAGCTGCTCAGACAGACTCACAGAGCTAAAACATAATCCTTGCCCCTGGCCCTTTGGCCTGGCGGGAGATCATGATGCTTCACCACTGCTGTGTGGGAGTATGAATGTAGATATGTGCAGGTTTATATAGTATCTTTACTATCTTAGTAAACTGATATATATCAGTGCATGTAGGTAAAGATATGCCATGAGGTGTGCTTTCTAAAAATGAAATGTAAGGCATGAAGCTCAGAGCTGGTAGTTTATATCCCTTTTGCAGACACTTGTCTTGAACAATGCTGCAGTAGCAGTATATGTAAAACATTGACAAACAAAATGTATTTCACATTTATTTAAATAAAAACAAAGATAAAATAATACAATACTAGTGCGGGCCATATCCTTAAGGGTGCATTTCTATCTGGAGAGAAAAAGGAAACAATAATCTTTTAGAGAAAATCCAAAGAGGCATCTAAGGATTACATAAAATCAAAAGAAAGTTGGAGAATAATATTACAACTGTTTGTCCTCCAAGGTCCTGAGTTGACAGTGACCTGAGCCACTCTAATCTCTCTGGGTCTAACTGGCTAAGCAGCACAGCTATTGACTTTGTCATCATAATTGGTCTGCAGGCTTAATGAGCTTAGTCGACACGACCGCCGCTGATAAGTCAGGGGGTTTGGGCTGGGGTGGGCTTGGGGGGGGCTGAAGGCTTAAGGACTGGACCCCCTCCTCCTCCTCCCTGCCCTCTATCAATATTGAAGCACACAACACAGACTCAGCTATCTGATGCACAGAAGCCGGCCCATTAATCTGAACAGATTATGGCCGCCGTCGTCTCGAGAAGGAAAAAACGACAAAAAATGAAAAAAGAGCATGCAGGGATTAGATATGTCAACAAGGAGAAGACCCCTGGGGGTCATGTTTTAATGCAGAATCTGTTTCATCCTTTCTTCTCCACCTGGAGAGGCCAGACCGAGACCATCAGCATGACTGACCATGCCAGATGATAAAACACCATCAAACCTGACTAATTAAAACCAGGAAAATATCTGTTTTAGATTTAGATTTCTGTAAATATAGCAGCCATCATCATACGTTTTTGGAAACATTGGTTCTCAACAATAGCAGATGTAAGCTCACATCCCGTCACTTCGTGCCATGCTGTGAACTTGCACGTCTGCTAATGTTTTTACAGCAACCTACAACCTTTCAACCTTTTTGATAAGAGGGCCCACTATTCATTCAGAATTTGAGGGGAATTTGACTGGTGGTCCCCTGACCACTGGTTGAAAACCACCGCTCTATAGCAGTAAATACTACTTTTCTGCAGTATTCACTTTATTTGGTAATCTCTTCTGGGGCTTTAACCAACAACAGATGTTTATATCAAATAGTGTGTCTGAATTTCAAAATGTGTGCCATTCTTACTTACATATCTGACTGCAGTCCTTTGTGTTCCACAAAGTTATACTGCTTGCCTTAGTTAGAAAGCCTCACCTGAAACCTCTCATCAATCTGTTCAAATGAGTATATCTATATTTGCCAATATTGACACATCAGTGTCTGATTTTAATAACAGGCTCTTGATCATGTCATAGGCAGACACCGTTATATGCAGGCCTGACCCTGATCAATAGCTCTGTGTATACATTCATCCATCCTTCTGTCTGTCTGTCCAGCCATTCATCCATCACTCTGTCCATTGACCTGCTCCAACACAGCTTTGTTTGCGCTCAGGCCTTCAGGTCCAAAGGGCTCTCCTCCCAGTGCTGTGCTCCTGGCGCAGTGTGCCACCATCAAGTAAAAGTCAACAGAGCTGACAGGGGAGCGTGGTGGAGGCTTGACAACAATGCTTGAAAAAAAAAAGCCACCGGTCTTCAGCCACTTAGACCCTGAAGGACACTCACTGACCCCTTGGACTCACCACCCCCCCCACACACACTGGGACAGCCGAAGACCCCAAACCCTTTCTCCATATACCCCCCAGAACCCCCCTAGGGTCTATACAAAACACACACACCCGGACACCATGACCAAACCATGTGGTAGCGGGCCACCTCTAGCCAGGCCCCAACCTTTCCTAGCCCTGCTTGGCCTCCTAGCTTGGACATTCCCGCCCCCCCCTCCCGCTTTGCTTTCCTTGGCCTAAACCATGAGAATCCAGCCTCATACATCACCGCTGACACGTTGGTAATTGAGCTGGGATAGATAAGGGCCAGCGGACAGCCTATAGTCCAGGGCCCGGAGGTCCTGACACCGCTGAAAGACACTTAACAAACAGGGTAATGTCACCACACAACATTAACTCGCTTCTTCTTGCCGCCTCCTCGCCTTCTTCTCTGTTTCCTCCTGTCCTTATATGCTCACTTATCCTCTTTAGATGGCGTGAAGGGCTTTGGCCCTGGGCTGAGTTGTGTGGGTTGAGGTACGTGTTGCATGCACTTGCACCACGTGCGAGTTTCATGTCCATCTTCTATTGCTATGGCTACGATAATGCTGCATGGCCCTTGAGAGCAGTGGCCGAGACCTAGTTATGTCCTAGTATAAAGCATGCAGTGAAAATAGCTGATCTGCAAGCTTACGCTGCACGCTGCTATTTTGCCAGTGTATATATTTGAAATTGTACACTTACAGGTACAGAAAGCAAATAATCTTTTTAGTCAGAAGTAAACAGTGAATGATACAGATATGCATGGAAATAGAAATCCTTATTCTGAGTTTTTTCAAACACATTGATGGTCAAATAGCAGCGCTCAGAATTGGAACCACCATTTATTTTACGTTGATTTTTGGACACATCATATCAGTTAACTGTCACCTTGACAGAGCTCAGCGTCACTATTCCTAGTACTTATTAATCACAGGCACATGTAAACATGTTTTCCCACATCAGCACTAGACTTTTAAAAGTTCTCCCAAGGATGGCCATGCAGGACAGCCCAAAGAGTGGAAGCCTTCTAAAAGACTGCTCCCCCCCCCCCCCCCCCCACCACCACCACCAAAAAAAAGAACACGTTGTTAGCAGGACGTACAAGCGTGATAAATTTCCGTTCGCCTTTTGTCAGTGAATACGTCTGGGCCCATATGCTGCACTACAAAGCTACGTGAAAGCGGCATTTAAAAAGCCAGGCCTACCGCATTAAAGCCTATAACAATCTTCGTTCATGGTAAGTTATCACTCTCAATTAATCACCTCCCACAATGGGATTTCTGATGTGTTCAAGCCCCCTGAAAGCTGCAGGTCAGGCCGAGGGCAGACAAAGTCTTAGTGGCCCATTCTCCGTCCTCCCTGTCCCTTTCACTCCTTCACATCTCTCAACCCCTCTCAATGCGAGCCCCTTTACATTTTTCTTATTCCCGATGGTCTGGGTGACAATGAGGAGTTGAGTCGAGCATCCGACTATATCCGAAATGGGAGAGATGCTTCAACACTGTAATGATGTGAAGGAATAAGGGCCCTGTGGCACCTCGGTTCTGTATACCCTGCGGTCTATATATACTGTACAGCAAGCCTGCAAAGACATTCAGTCTGTCAGTCAGTCAGTAAATCAGTGTGCAAGTCAGTATGCAGGACAGTGACAGATCGAATGACTGACTCGCTGATGAAGTGAGGAGAGTCTTTCTTGGCTGATTAAAACCCCTCCCTGGTCATTCCACTGGCCTGTGAATGGTATTGTATTGTCAGGACTCTCCCCATTCCTGCACCGCTGAATGGGTTTAACCACTGGTTTAGATTCAGTTACACGGTTTTGGTTGAAAGTGTCCCCCTCCCACCGCTTTGGGCTCTATGGTTCCCTTGGCTGACCTGTTTAGAAGCTGCCGTGGAAATGTCATGTCGCCCCTCCCATGGGCCGGACCCGACATTCACTTTGATTGCTCACAAAAAGATCACTTGGGATGGGATGGGATGAAACCAATGGCTTTTTCTCTCTTCCTCGAAATGACTCGCCAATTTATTGTGGGATGTAACAATGTGGTGATAAAAGACTTTGAAGTGAATGATGCAGAGATTCACTTCTTGGCCAGACTCGGGGCAGGAGTAAATACAGCTCCTATAAGGCTTTGATTCTTTCATTGTGCAAAGCAATGAATGCACCCATGAAATCTAGTGTGGCGACACATCTCTGCAAAGAGTTAGATGTTTTATTGCACAATTTTAAAGAAGCAACAACTATTTTCTAAAGAAAATATATTAACGATAGATTTCTGTTTGATTTAACTGCATTATATCTCGAAACGATGATTACATTGATTAGTTACCCAAAATGAATTGTTATTATAGTAATCACAAGAAAGAGGGAATTATGTTGCTACTATAAAGAAACTATACAATGGAGTAGAAACAAATAAAAGAATAATTCCACACACTTCTTTACACCTACAAATCTGTGATGCACAAGATAAGTATTCAAGTCATACAAGTGTTTGAAGCAGATCTGAAAACTGGACATCAATACAGTTGGTGTGCACATACAGGACAATATGTGCACATACCATTCAGAAAGACAGTATCACTGGTTAGCGCTCCTGTCCCCACAGAGTCCCTCCTGTCTGTGTGTGATGACCATTATGACTCTGGAGTTCTCCTCAAGCCACAGCAGTTCATTGAGCAACTACTAATCAAGGAAATAGAGAAGATAATCTCTCTGTCCATCTATAGGTCTATATACAATTCTATGTACTGAAAGGGTATGAAGACAATAGTGGGAAGGACTGTTGATATAGTCAATGAGGTGGTGAACAGTAAGAAGAATGTAGTGAATGACAGAAGCCTTCCTCTCAATTAGCACGACTACACCGGCCTTAAAAATACAGGAATGCCACTAAACCTTTTTTCAAAAAAGAATTTGCTTGGACAGTCAATGGCCCAATGCACAATTGCACCTGCACTGTCAATGAGAGGTTGGTTGGGTGAGATGCTTGAGGATTGTTGTGTTTGAGCTTTTCCTTTTATACTGTAGTTCTCTTTATTTCTGCAGATATAGGCAGCTAAATTCATGCATGAAGCATTCTCTTGGTTGGGATGTATTATGCCCAATAGGTTTTGCAGTACTGAATGAGTTTTTTAAATGCTAATTGCTCTATCAATATTCTTGGTTTTATCAATTTTATGTTAGCAGTATAGACAATTAGACAGTATAGGATAGCCTATGTGCCAGCGAATGCTTTCACACAGACTGGATGGCCAAACCACCCACACCCACAGCGTTTTCTCCAGTCTAGTCCCCCCTCTGTCTTGTGAATAGGACAAGCCTATAATCAATTACTCCCTTTGCTTCTCATGCTGCTGTCAATTAGCCCAGCCAATGATTGGGGATATGACTGCTTTATTAAGAGCGCCAACTGCCCTCTTCTTCTAATTATTGCTACTCTACAACTGTTAACACACAAGTAACTTAATAAAACGATTTTTACTTGACATTTATGAGACAGATATTGCCTCGCTTGGCTTTCCACGCAGCGTGATGGTAACTCAATAAAAACGAACACAATCTGACACGCGATGGATTTTTGTGTTAAACAGATTGCTGGCTGTAGTAAAACTCACAGGACAATGGTACGATAACTTAATACTCCGTCTTGATGCAATAAAACAATATTATTGAAACATATGAGGTTGCTCTGGGTGACAACGGTGTTGGGAGGTGGTTTTCAAAGTGGGGTCAAAGGACCCGCACGATTATATGAATGGTTTCCAATGGAAACAGGCCCGTAACTCTCAGAGTACAAATGTAACCAAATGATGTGGGTCCTATGGTTCCATTTGTACTCTCTTTGAGATAAAATATTGGTTCTAAAATGTGTCTGGATTATAATTCAACAGATCACTCAAAAATTGTTCCACACTATATGCCTCAGTGTGTAAAATATATGTGGACACTAAGGAAGAGTGGGCACCTCTGTGTTTAATGGGCTATTCCTTCCAAACATATTTGAAGTAACATTAAGTACATGTTCTGAACATTCAGACCATTAAGGTCTAATATTTACAGAACTTCTCGATCTTGCTAAAGCCTATACATCCACTCAATTTGGCGCATAAAAAAGATATATAAAATGCTGTTTATTCTCTGGCATCAGATTCTCCTATACCCAAGCAAAAACGTGTAAGAATAATCTTGAATAGGCCAGCTTGGACAACAGACTGTTGTCAGTCAGCAGGTCAACTGAATACAAATTTCACTGTCTGAGGCTTAAACTATTCTTTTATACATTTAAGGCACTTGACATTTATGAGGCCGTTGTTCCACTGAGTCACACACATGCACACCCACCCACACGCACACACACACACACACACACACACACACACACACACACACACACACACACACACACACACACACACACACACACACACACACACACACACACACACACACACACACACACACACACACATACACAGAGGGAGAGAGAGAGAGCTTTGGGCTCTATATGGTGCACTGCAGTCAGGCACTGGGGGTCTCCATAGAAACGGACTGTAGGTATATTTTACAGCCTGTTGAACCGACTCAGGAGGGTTTCCCACTCAAGATGTCTGCGTTCTCTTTCAGCGGCATACTCTATTGGTGTGCAAAAACAACACATAAAGTGTTTGGTTGGTGCCGACTCTCCTCTGTCTGAAAGTAATTGGCTTCATTGGAGAGCGGATAAATGGCGTTAGCAGGTTGCAGGGAGTCCCCGCGGAGACTGACCGCACTTGGGTTAATCACAGTCCTCCATGGCTGGAAGTCATCCCAGTCGCCACTGGCTCTCAGCCACACACAGACCATTGGTCTCCACTGGGCTGGGTATATGGGGCATAACATATACAGAGCTGAGTTACCGGTACTTCTAGGTAAAAGTCTCAATACTTGTAGACCTGCTTTGTTACAAATATATTTACTTGAGTAGTATCCAATACTGTGCTTACAGTATGATGTAAGCATGAGCATTGTGCAGAATATCACAGGTTTTCAAAGTGTATAGAAGCTATAACAATATTGTATATCAGGGGTTTTCAACCTTTTTCATCCCAGGGTCCACCATTTATTCAGCATTTGAGCCACGGACCACCACTTAAGGACATTTTAGCCCCACAGACCCCTCCAAACTAAAGATTTCCTTTGCTTCTGTCCATGACCATTAATCTTCTAGTTGTGTACATTTAGGACTGATTCACATGATGAATATTTTAACTCTTGAGAGTGTAAAAATGAAACCAAATGGACCCGCAAGGGTCCATTTGGTTTCATTTTTACGTTCTCAAGAGTTACATCTGGTTAAACAACTTAGCTGGAACAACTGCAACCCTCTCAAGGACCACTGGTGGTCCCCGAACCACTGAAACCACTGTTGTATGTGGAAATGTATGGAAGAAGTGTGTATAATGCAAGTTTTGTAATTAGAATCTACAAAGTAGCTACAGTATTCAAATAATTGTTATGTACATTATTTGCCTCAACAGTTGTAATGGAGTAGAAGTAAAAGTACTGTATAGGCCTACTGGAAATTGGAAATGCTCCAGTAAAGTAAAAATAGCTCAATTGCACTTGAGTAATTGTACTTTATAGGCCTATAACAAAGTTACTGTCACTGGGTGGAATGAAAGTTTAATACCTATGACAGGATTGATAGGTGACTCATGGAATAATACTAATTGCCTATAGTTGTGTGATTCTTCCATGCAAACTGCTGTAAAGCTCTTAAAATGATGCCAGATGGTGTTATTTACCTGCATTTGCTTCATTTATGTGGTCCGCTGCTGACACATGAACCATCAGGACACCTGACAACTGATGAATGATTTTGACTGTACCCTATTTAAAACCTTTTCTGCTTCATTTTTACCCAAATTAATTGTCATTTCAATAGTATTATACTAAGTATTTTCTGTGGCTTTTTGTTTTTGATTGATTTGACGTTTGCATAATGCTGAATTTCTCCAACTGAACAGGGTTTTTGTGCCACTTGACTCTCTGTACACACACACACACACACACACACACACACACACACACACACACACACACACACACACACACACACACACACACACACACACACACACACACACACACACACACACACACACACACACACACACAGCCGCATTTGTCTTGCAAATCCCTCCCCGCTGCGCTGCGTTTAGAATAGGAAAAGAGAGCAGTCGGACATCAGTGAAGTTCAAGCCGGCGAACAAGTGAAGAGGCTGTTCCATATAGCAGCCTCCTTTGTGAATATCAAAACGGGGGAGCTGGTGAAAAATGATGCATGCTTTTACACTTTCTGAATCCTGGCAACTGAGAAAGGAGAGAACGAGGGAGAAGAGGGGGCAAAAAAACGTTCTCGAGAAGCAAAAAAGTCGAGTCTTGGAGAGAGAAGGGGACAAAAGAGTGTCCTACATAGACGTGCAGAGAGTGTTAGAGGGGCAGGGGATAAAATCTCATATCAAGAGGGCACTTTCAGACAAAATAGCTCTGAGTGCACATTATCAGCATAGCTTTGTAAAACAGTCATTTTCAAGTCACACCGCTCTTTAGCTAGTGGAGATTGATTTAGAAAAACATCAACACATTGCGGCAATGTTCAAATGAAAAAGCATTGTCCTGAATACAGTGCTATGATGCATTATATATTCGTGGTCTGCATATGACCGTTTTACAGATGAGTAAAATGGGTAGGGGCTGAAGACCCCATGTGTGCACGTCCCCGAGGACCCGAATTTATAGCAATAAGGTTTGAAACGAATTTGCTGCATCTCCCGGCTATCCCCCTGCTATCCTAGATCGTATTATATCACGGTGATTCAGGGAATCGCGGGACTTGTATGGAGATCGTTTTGGGGTCTCTTTGATCGACTCATTGGGGTCCCATCCATGAGGTCCCCCGGTGCGCCACAGACTGACTGCAACTAGGCCTCATTCACACTCCCCAAACCCCGTGGACACACTTACAAACGGCGCATGAATGAAATTAGCATATTAGTAATTTATCACATTTTTGTTTCACTTTTTCGTCGCGTTATTCAAGGAAAAAAGGGGGATCTCCAAAGAAAATCGATCATTTGTCAACTCAGTCCGGAGGCTTGCAGAAAAGAAAAGCCGAGGGAAAGGCGCTTTTATAGCCTACTAAACATAAATAATATAGCCTATGTACACATTTTGGCGCATGCAGCCGTTGTGTGCATTGTAGGCCTATATGTGAATTTTGAAACTTAACAGAATAACCCAAATTCGTAACACAAATTCCATGGAAATCACTTAATTGTACAAAACTATATGTTAAAGCTATATATTTCTAAAAAAAAAAAAAAAAAAAAAAATCCTTAGGCCATAGAGGTATAATTTTGAACCAATTGTCATTCCTCATATTCCATGGTATTTTTTTTTACTTTTTCTCTCACATGATTATGGGAGAGAGAGAGAGAGAGAGAGAGAGAGAGAGAGAGAGAGAGAGAGAGAGAGAGAGAGAGAGAGAGAGAGAGAGAGAGAGACTGTAATATTTCATCTCGCATGGGGCACGCAAAAGCTGTGCACAATGCCTCTCATATCCACCCGCCTTTCAGAGCCAACAAAGATCATAGCGAGACGTCTTTATGGCTAATTCAGTCAAAGGCACAATATCCCGTTCCCCGGTGCACAGGTCAGGCCGTCCGTGTATGGTGCAGCGAGGGGGCCAGCTGCTGCCATGGCTCTGTCATAAAGCACACCACGGCTACTGGTTTATATCCAAATATAACATGACAAAATACATTCATTTAAATTGTATCGTTTGAGTTGAAGTGGAATTCCTCTAATTTTCAACATTTTATATGTCATTATAGCCTACCCTATGGATATGTATATTTTATGAAAATAATTTTAATATTTTTTTATTATTTTATTTTATTTCCCCAGACCACCAGTTTTTTTTACATTATTTACACAAAGCATCTTTAAAGGGGAAGTCCACCCATTTTCAACATTCTAATATGTCATTAGTATACGGTGCTGGGTGGACATGATAAAAAAAAGTTTTCCCATTCTGTGTTCCCAAGAAATGGAGGTCTGAAGAAAACCACTAACATGGTGAAACATCTTGATGACATCATCAACATGTTTAATACAGTATATTAATGACATATCGTAAAATGACTAAAAAACATAATAATAATGTAATTCTCCTTTACCTGGGTTGTTGAGGTGGTGAAAGTACCTTGTTCGTATAATTAACCGTGAACTCTTGTTGTGTTGGCCGGCAAAATTGTAATTCAAATTAACTAGCCTATTTTATCTATACAACATAAAGCTCAAGTAACAATTACATTTTTGTAAAAAGAAAAAACACAATGTGACAATTCATTACGTCACCGCCCGAAATCACACTAGCATGATTTAATTAGGTCGACTGTCTGCATATATAACACATTTTCACAAAATACCATGCGTCATGAGACATTATATACTCAATCAGCTTTTGTGCGTGGTTTGTTAAGTATTTACCGTGATTTGAATCGATAACAATGAAATTGCCGCGTGGATTGTCGTTGGATTTCTGCACAGCTGATTGAGATTACAATGATAAATCCATGCGCGCGCACGTGAAGCGCCATTACGCAACGAGTTGATATTCGCCGCATGCGTGTCACTTTTACGCACGGATGCCCGCATGCCTGATTTGGAGTTAACTCAATATATGTCGTTGTTAAAATACTTTGTCGGCTGTCTACAAGTTCACTTAAATCATTGTGTACTGCGCCCACTTTTATGAATTCTAAAATCCACTTCCACTGTATCCTTTAGGCATATAGTGTGCCATATTCTTTTTTAGATTAAGGTATGTTTCATTTCATGTGAGAAATATTTAGCTAAATTTACGTAATTTTCCCTCTGTTGCACACTGCAGATTAGACAAGAGATTGCCTTGAATGCGCAATCTGGAGTCTCTAGTGTAAATAATGACCGTGGCTTTCCGTGCGCAAAACAACCCCCTTTTGGAGAGATGACATAATCCTCTCCAAGTTCAACTTTTAAATAATTTCACCTAAATATAAGTCAAAGTAGCTTAGATTTAGGATACTTGCCATTATGATTTTTAATTAACTAGTTTATTGTATTTTGTTTTGTTCTCAATGGAAAAGAGCCCGCCTCAGCCTATATGCGCGCATCGGAGCCACTTGTTGCCTCGCACTAAGTCGGAGCCATTGAGAAGTTAAATATCCAGGAAAGAACACAAGTTACCATCTCAAGGGCTTCCCTGGGACAAAGGACCAGCGCCTTAGCCCCATATGCTTAATGGCTACAGCCGTGCAGCCATTATTAAAGGTAAAACGTGGCCCTTTAAAAGTTGGAAAGGCTCCTTTATTTGATTTAGATGGAGCACTTGCGCACAAAACGCACGCCTCGCCATTGACTCGGGTCCCTTTTTCTTTTCTTTCAGCGGGTCTGAAGCGACCACCACGTCGTCCCCTTGTTTCATTACAACATAAGCTTTTCATCACCCGGCTTTGTTCCCCGTGAAAGTAATGCTGTGAATCAAAGAGATGACAATATTTTCCATCAGCTTGGAGACCCCGGACAAGGGCCCTCGAGCTTTGGCAAAAATCAGTGCCTGTTATTCATCCTGTCACTCCGCACCTGTGGTCCCCGCATTCAAAGTACACAAACCTGTCCCTATTAACATTAATTATTCACAAACAACACAAAGGCTGAAATAGAGCAGGTTGAAGTCTGTTTATGGCTGCTAAATGTGTTCTTCCCCCCCTCTGAAGATGTGCCCAAATCTTTTTTTCTCTCTCTCGCTCACAGCAGAGTGCCCGTCTCTTCTCTTTCAGACTGGAGTAGCTCTACAGTTTCAGTTTTCAATCGCAGCATCTGCTTAATCTTGCGGATCAAAAATATGGCGACACAAAACATGCGTAATCGAGGATTTGTTAAATCCCAGTAATGAGTAATCAACGCGCGGGAAGACAATGGCGCAGGATGGTGAGAGCCGGATGGTTCGGGGAGCACACGGCATGAGTTAGTTCTGGATGGGGAGAAAACGCCAGGTGATGGCAGGGGACACGCCTGGTGTCCCAAGGAAGAGAACACACCGAGTGCTGCCTCTTTTCTCTCCTTGAAAAATTAGCAGACATAAATTTAATTGCCTTATCAAGCCAAAGCGAAAAGCCTCGCTGTTAATTGGCTGGAGATGCTCGGATGGGGACAAAACAACCCCGGCTGAATGTTTGGGTCTGGCTAGCTCGCGCCGTGAGCTTTCAGCCCATGGTGTCACATCATTGAAAATGTGTTTTATTATTGCAAAACGTCATGCTTTACAGTTCCCATATTGTGCATGGGACAATGGCCTGATGGAACATTAAAGACACAGAACACGGTGCCAACTCGCTTTGGAGACACTGTAAGGGCCTCTTCTTTGCTTGCTTTTAGGCAGCTGCTGTCCAGGGACTCGGACGTAAGGGAAATAAAGGAGACTAAAGTTTAAAATACCAGGTGCATCCCCCAGAGAACGAGCCAGGGACGGCTCTGTTGCAGCGGGACACACGGAAGCCGTTATAAAGATATACGAATGTGTAGATTGTTGTGAGGCGCTTCCAGGGGCTGTGTAAAACGGAAAGGCGCAAGGAAGGGAGGCAGTGATGTCTTTGGCAACCTCCCCTGAGTCCCCTCCCTGTCTCTGTTGGTTCTAGCCCACAGAGCCCTCTCTGCAAAGGCAAGCCACGCACAAACACCTGTTGGTCTGACCCAAGCCTATAAAGACAGCGTCTTCATGGACGAATAAGACACATATGAGATTTTTTCCCCATTTGCAGATTTAATATATGGACCTATTTGTGTTTTTGTTTGCGCATTAACTTTTTGGTTAAGAAAAGTGTACATTGTATTGTTTTGGCTGCAGTTGGATCCGGATACCACAAATACGAGATTATTTGCGAGTTTTGTTATTAAACGTATTCCACGCGATAATAGCAATCGAAGTTTAATATCATTATTAAGCCCTCTAAAAGACTTCAGGCCTCCGGATTTGGGAGCGTTTATCAGCCCGTGGATATTATTTCATTATTTAATTCTTGTTTGATTAATCATTATGTTAAACATGAATAGATTAAAATGCGTGTACTGTGACAATCATTTGGCAAGCTGTGCGTCTTTTAAACGAAACGAGGATATAATATTCGGAATAGAGAATAGTAAAAAGTAAGTCCTCCAGAGCTGGGCAACAGCTTCTCATGGAAGGTTAGGTCCAATCATGCAATCCCTGATGCTGAGTGCCAAGCAGGGAAGACTGGGTCCTGCATGAGTCTTTGGTATGAACAAGCACAGAGCTGGTATAGACATGCAAGCCAAGTGTTGTGATCATTGCCTTACCCTTTAATTTTACCTGCACACTAGACACACTGTAGATTTTGCGTTATATATTTTCGTTAATCAAATAAATCCTGACTGGCTCCAGCCCTGAATCGCCACCTTAAATTATATTTCCTAGCAATTGAAACGAAATAATAATTCAGACTGAGTATCAGCTAAAGGCCATGGCATAATAGAATGTATGCATGGAAAGCATGGTCAATTGTTCAATAGCCGATTACTATAATTATGCAAATGCGTGGCAGAATTGTTATTATTATCATCATTATTATTATTACATATTTATTTTTCTTGACAGTTACCTCTTCAACATGCCAGAGCACCTCGGTCGGTCTGCAACAGGTAGCCTATATAGTGAAAAGGCTCTTTCCAGCTAAACAGTAGCTGACTGTGGTGAATTGACGCCTCCTTTTCAGCGCGCATTATCGACCCATTCTGCACCGAGTCGCCGCTTGGCAGTGCTCCTCTAAATGTCCAGCCCCGGCTTAAGAAAAAAGTGAAATAAAACCTGTCAGACCTTGGTTGTCGCCTTTAAAGCCTTGCCAAACTCGCGGCGGAGACTGACAAGATAGCCCGAAGTATTTCAATCTGCCCAATACGGCTGTCCCTTCCGCTTGGCTGGTACCGGACCAAAGGATGTTTAGAAAGTTTTCTCTCTCTTTGTAAATGCGCCGTCGCAATACAAACCCCCAGCATTAGGTATGCTCACAATGCCATTTTAGGTGGACGCCGTACTACAATGATAGTACTGTTTTAACTGACTAAAAAGTCCCTTCTTCTTTGGAGTGGAATTGTAAACATTGAATTGTTGCCCGCCCCTCCCTGCGAAATAGATGAAGTTGCTGCTGCATTGACCGGCCGGCATTTGACTTTCTAATGACTGTAATAAGATTACATGCTCTTGTCGGAGGCTTACAGCGCCGGTGCACTGTGCACAAGTCACAGGTCTTGACTCCCCAGCCAGAAGGTGGTGCAGGGGGATCTCATATGCCTAATGGCTATTTAAGCTATACAAGCTATACAAATTAATAAATAAAATAAAATAAAATAATAATTAGGCGTTGCCAATGGATAGAAACAGAATCGGTCACAATTTCACTTTAAGAAAATTAAAAGTATAGCCTACCCTGTTGCTTTAGCATTAAATATGAAATAAGAAAATGTATATACTATATATATCAAACTGGATCTAATAAACATAGTCCTACCTCATATACTATACCTCATATAGCACCATTTACCAATATTTTAAAGTCCATAAAAATGTACAAAAGTCCAAAAGTGCCGTGAAGCAAGCAAACTTAGCAAAGCGCTTGCCGAGCCCAAAGTGAGTATGACTCTTCGGGTTGAGGGGCATACGGTGGCATAATATAGGCGTACGGTGGCTGTGCATTTATTGTCATCTCTCTAGGGGCCGACAGACTGACGTAGGCTATACACAGGGACGTTGCGCGACCAAAACAAGGGGACACATGTTGGAGGGATGCCGCTATACCACGGGAAAATGTGGCCTGCGAGCACCTGGTCGCATTCAACAGCCTCATATAGCCTGCAGCATGCATGATGTGCGTTTACATGCTGCAGACCCCCAGCATGGAGACCCCAGACAATGCATTTCGCCATAATGCTGCACGTTCTGGGGGCTGCAGACACTTCCAGCTTTTTTTTTAGCCAGAGAGGTTTGTTTTGATTTGCATCAATTTGCATATTTTATGCGATGATATTTATTGGTCGGCTATTAAGAGTGATTATGTGTTGGACAGACCTCTCGCAGCTATACCGTCTGCCCATTAATCTGACCTTTTGATCAGAGCCGAGACATTCGGGAATCACCATGAAATAAATATGGATGGTTATGTTATCTACTATAGCCAAATGGATGACCAATATATCCATTTGAATTTATTTATTTTTTGCATGATTTAACACATGCATATCAATACTTTACGTTCTTGGACAAACTAAACTTTAAAGAGTTAAAATAATACACCTAACTATAGGCCCACAGTTTATTAACCGGAGCTTATGCTTATTGTTGTGTTAATTGGTTTATAGCGCGATCAAGTACATGGAAAAAGGCATGAATGTGTTTTAAATTATCAAAAGATTTTATTTGTAAATTTGCATATAAATTAAATCACTGTACAATATAAAAATAGTATTATTCTCCTCGTATCAATTACTATTAAATTAAAATTTCAAAATTGCATGACAGACAAATTAAATAAACATTTTATACATACATGATTGCCAGTTGCCAGAAATACAAAAATAAAGACTTACAGTATGTCATAAATATGTACAAAAACGGTTCAACCATTATCAACAACAACTTGTGCATTTTCTTTTTACAATGTGCTTTCACAATATCACAATATCCACTTTCGCATCAAATATAATCGTCACATTTATAAAATGTGCATCGTAAAAAATATAATAATAAAACATCCTGCGGAATTCAAGCTGAAGTGCACTAATATTAAAGTATTTTAAAGTTCTCTCTCCATATAGTTCATGCCACCAAGCCGAAGGGGGGCTCATTCTCGATGTTGGTGAGGGAGGAGGAAGACTTTAAGTTGTGCACTTTGCGGGGGTCTTCGGGTGTCCAGACCTTCGCGGTCCGGATAATGTTCTGGTCCCGAAGCTGCTTCTCGTCCGTCCACGACAGTGAGTGTCCGGCCAGGGGAGGCAGGCCGTAGTCTGGGTCACTGGGAGACGGAGATCCTGGAAAAGAGAGAGCAAATTGGTCGGTTAGGAGGAAGTAAAACAACAACAACGTGACACAAGAAGAATGATGTGAGTATAGAAAGTATAAGTTTGAGTTTTAGTTTGAGTATGGGGCATAGCATATGGTGGAATAGTATATTTTACTATTACTTTTAAAGGATAAAGCTGAAAGAAATCTTCTGACAAGCTCTACTAGCTCACAGCGACGCAAGAACGAAGATTGGTTATTTTCAAATAGCCGAAACGTATCAGTGTTGAATTCACATATAAGGGAAGGTGAACTGAACTTACTTGTCCCCCTGTGGCAGATGATGACCTTCTTGGGCTGCGCGTGCGCCTCGCCGCTCGCGCTGCTCCGGATGGGCACGTCCGACTGCACGAGCTCCGCGAGGAAGTTGATGTATCCGATGGCCAGGCGCAGCGTGTCCACCTTGGACAGCCGCTTCTCGTAGGGCAGCGTGGGGATGTGCGAGCGCAGGCCCTCGAATGCGTCGTTGATGCTCTGCATGCGCCGCCGCTCGCGCACGTTGGCCGCCTGGCGCAGCTGCTGCATCTCCGTGTCGGACCGCATGCGCCGCCTGCGCTTCAGGAGGTGGTGATGGTGGTGGTGGTGGTGGTCCGGAGAGATGCTGTCGTCGGCGCAGCCGTAGGAGAATGTGGAGGAGGAGGAGGAGAAGGAGAAGCTTCCCTCGTAGTCTCCGTCGTGGTGATGATGCGGCATCATCGCCGCTGCTCTCCCGTCCTCCTTGTTGTAATAGTCTTGGAAGTGGCTGGCCAGGAACTCCACTTCCTCGTCCAGAAAGTCGTCCGTGTCCATGCCGGCGCCTTCGCCTCTGGAGGACTGGTCGGTGAAAAAGTCGTCGTCATCGAAATAAGGCGGAGAGGAGAAAGAGTCCAGGGCAGAGAAAGGGTCCAAGACGCTGACACCGTCCATCGTTTTTTTTTTTGTCCCCGGCCGGCACGCACGTCTCCCTTTTGATTATCCTCTCGAGGAACAATAAAGAGTGACCAGCCGTGTTGTTTTTTCCCTCGATTCTGTTGTGTCGTCAACACTTTAGTTTTAACTTGACTGACCGGCACGCGAGGCTCCTTTATAGCGACATCCATAGTCGCGTGCCGTTCGCCGACAGCGCCAACCAATTGGAGCTCAGTCCGCGAGGCGCACCTCGACATAATCCTCGGAGGACCACGCCCCCTGCACTGGCTGCGCAGCTCTCTCTGTCAGTCTTTTTAATGCCAATTTAACACGAGCAAAGCTTATTATATTACTGCCTAATTAGCTATTTAATGTTCATGTTTTAGTATATGCTATGATATTTGAGAATATTTACATGCAAAGATATACTATATATATCGGGCCTAGTTGTAGGCTAATTTGCGCATGGCTCTTGCAATGCTGCATGGTGTTGTAAATATTGTATATACAGTATATAAACTGATTGAGAAATGGCCGCAGAGAATAGGAATATAAAAACCGTTTAAGGATCTATTTCGTATAATACACTGCTGACAGTCTGGTCAGCGTTAATAAACGAAATGCAATACATGTTGCAACATGGGCATGCACATTCAAGACAGTGAAAATGTCTGTTTCAGACTAAAAACACATATTTCTCAATTAATGCACCTGTTTTAATAGTGCTACACAAGTGCTACATAAAGCATTAACCCTCGACCAGAACAATCTCTTTATACAGCGCTAGTGCACTACTCGCCGGTCCTACAAGTAAAGTAGTTTGTGTTTTTGTCTTCAAGCAGGTTACAGACTGAGGAGACCGCCCCCCCCACCACACCACCACCATCTCCCACCATTATTTAATTATTTGTATACTAGGCCTATATGTGTGCATGGTTTTAGATGTCTATAAAACACTTTTTAAATGTTACAATTATGTCACATAAGGCGACTGCAAGTGCAAGACGAGAAAATACGATTATTTCGTCAAATTTTGCCTGGGATTGAATGGGATATAGGCAGCCGGGGTAGCCTATGCTATACTTGATCGCGTCAATATGCGCATAACACGCAAACTGTTGAATTATTGCTTGTAACCGTAACACTATCACTCTTTGCATGCTGCACACCAATACAGGATTTTAATGTGCAAAAATCCCCTATTCATGTGCAGTTTAAAGAGCTAGGCCAAATTTGGCACATTTGGACTGCCACTTTGAAAATCAACCCCTGTATATATAAAAATATACAGTAAATAAAATAAGCTCTCTTTTTTGTATTGATAACAATTGGTCCACGGCTCACACCGCCTAAATAACACGGGTTCATCTTCTGCACAGAGAAGCCATATTTCCAGGTCATTTGTTTGGCGCATAAGTGGGCCCGCGCGCTGCACTTCACTATGCCATAAATGCACGCACCAGTAAAGTGGTCGACGGGCCACTCGTGACAGCCACTATAACGTTTTTATTGGGGAGAACTGGTTGACAAATAAAAGCCCAGCGGTGGCCCCCGGGGGCCCGCGCGCCATGCGCACTGACACGTCGCGCGACAAATGGACGCACCGCCCGGTACCTGAACATGCGAACCAGGACCCCAACTGGTCTGGGAGTCGGTGTAAGTACGCATGTGTTCACTCCTTTCATGTGGGGACACAGGGAGGGGGGGCTTTGTTTTGCCTGTGAGAGAAAGGTCTTTCTTTCAAAACGCACGGTGCGTGTGTGTGTGTGTGTGTGTGTGTGTGTGTGTGTGTGTGTGTGTGTGTGTGTGTGTGTGTGTGTGTGTGTGTGTGTGTGTGTGTGTGTGTGTGTGTGTGTGTGTGTGTGCTAGTGGCGACTGGCGAGGAGATGGCAAGCTGCAGCACGGCGCACGGCCGTGGGAAGAAGGCCACTTGTGCCAGTCAATGCAACAACTTGTCGCGTTATAAATGAGAGGGGGTTTCTGGTGGTATACCGCGACCGCTGTTCTGTTCTCCTTTATACGGCCGCAGGCACGCACAAACGCACGCACGCACGCACGCACGCACGCACGCACGCACACACACACACACACACACACACACACACACACACACACACACACACACACACACACACACACACACACACACACACACACACACACACACACACCTGATTTATGGGCGCGCGCGCACGTGGTTACAACGCGCGCACACGGCACGCGTATAAGCAACAGGGTTGGTGACGAGGACACGTTCGTCTCTTCCCAATGCCATTGGTTCACACGTCCTAGCATGCATGAGTTCGACGCATGCAGGCAAATTCACTTTTGTTTCATTTTTACATATTGTTTCTATGATTTTGTTTGATTGTTTAAAGGGGAATTCCACCCATTTTCAACATGTACTGTGCCTGTGCCATTAATATACCGTATACCTAGATAGCTATACCTATAGATAGAAATAAAATAAAAGCCCCCCATTCTGTTATAGAGATGGAGGTCTGAATCAAGAACATGGTGAAACACATATGATTCACATAATGCCATCAAGATGTGTTGTCGCCATCTTAATGCTTTTTTCTATTAAAAAAAGAATACGAATATGGAAGAAGAATGGAAACACAGAACGGGGTGACACTACGTCTCTAATGTATATTAATGACATTATAAAACGTTGAAAATGGGTGGGATTCCCCTTTAAGCGACCACTCTCCACTGCAGGTACCTGCACGGGCAGGTGACTGCATGCATGGTCCCTGCAATGAAGCGGGTCTCATTAATTCGCCTCTCTAATGTGACGGGGTGTGACGGTGCATTCATCCATTGAGCTTGGTGACATGCAGCCCGCTGGCCCTGCATGCTGCAGAGCGGAGAGCTGCATGGGAATGGGAACACACGGTCCACTCCCCGGACCACGGCCATGCACGCTGCAAACTGCACTAAATGAGACGTCATAGCGTGACGGGGTCACGGTGCATTTTAAACAACCCTTTCCATATCAAAGTCTGTTATTTATCTGAGCCGTTTGACTTATTGCTGGATGAATTGTACTAGGCCTGGAGAGACAGGCAACCGTTGGTGCAAAAAAAAATTCTAAATGGGAACTCCACCCATTTTCAACATTTTAATGTCATTAATAAATATACCTTAGAGATGTTGTGTGTGGACATGATAAAAAAAAAGTTCCCACAATTCTGTATTTTCTAAAAATGGAGGTCTGAAAAAAATCATTAACATGGAAATACATCTGATGACATCATCAATATGTATTTCACCATTTTCCCAATTTCCCCTTAGAGGGTACAAATGGAACCAAATGGACCTTAGCGGGTCCATTTGGTTCACATTTGTATCCTCTCAGGAAATCTTTGAAAATGGGTGGAATTCCCCTTTAACAAAATGTGCAACTCGGTCTAGCTGTAATAGCCTACAATGCAATGTTTGCGCGTAAAATGAAACAAAATTAATCCTTATACGGGGCGGGACCATTTGGTCGATTTGCACTACTTGTCAGAACAATTAGGCCTACTTGGCATGTGCTTCTCTGCATGAAATATTACTTTTGCACGATTTTAGATGTCACACCACTGTCATGCCGGGCGTTTGGCCTGCAGGAAAACGGAAAGGAAATGTGAAAAGAACTCTATATCAGCTAAATATGTCGCATTAGCCGTGGAGATAATCCCCCACAGCGGTGATCCACTAATCCATGTAATCTGCGCCACAACAAGGGATTAGCAGATTGGATAACTCAGATACAAATTAAATGGATTATATTTAATTTCAACATGGACAAGGTTATAGATAATAAACACTTTCTTATAGGTGAAAGACAAACGGGACAGTTTTGTTTAGGCTCTGCGTCAAATGGGTGACAGGGGGGACACCTGTTGATTTCCTGCAGTTTGTCATTAATTTGTCGACAAAACATTGGGAAAAAAAAACACTTAATAAGAAATCCCTTTTTTCCCGTCAAATATGCAAATGCACAAGCCTATGAAAGATGATGACACACGACAACAAGTCGGACAACAAACCAGGGCGCACGACCAGTTTTGTTGCCAAACATTATACACGCGTTTTCCCCATTCACCATCGCGCTGACCTGTTACCTGAAAGACTCAACGGGGGCACAAAACGAGGTCACACACACACACACACACACACACACACACACACACACACACACACACACACACACACACACACACACACACACACACACACACACACACACACACACACACACACACACACACACACACAGTTGGAGTCATGGGAATCCGACCACATGCGCGCGGGACACGGATATAAAGCTAGGAAAGGGACGGACGGACCGCTCGGTTTTCCAGATTGTCAGACAAATTAGAGCAGCTCCCCGTATGTGGATCTGTTGGTTAATGAATGCAAACACATGTTGAAATCGCCCCTTTCTCCATGTTGGTGATGTGGCCTATAGTATAGCCGCTATACAAAGGTGATACAGGCCATAGGTGGAAATGAAAAAGTATGTCTACTGACGTGTCAAGCATTCTGCAGTTACAAGGTCCAAAATGCAGGCACTTCAAAATCAAATGGAACCAATCCAGCAAAGAGAAGCAAATCACACCCATGTGAAGTGAGGGGCGCTCTTATGTCGACTTGCTCAGCCACTGAGCTGGATATGTGCTAACCACCTTTTGGTTAGCATATAGCCTATCCAACATCATGGTGACGGCCTGAAAGTGCTGGCCTGGAAACCTCTCAAGGACCACTGGTTGAAAACAACAGCCGGAATATAAAGTTATAGGCTTACCAAAAGTAGGCTATTTATGCTCCCTCTCTCTCTCCCTCCCCTCCCTCCAACTGTCATTTATCATATTATGTGAATGAGCTGAGCGACGGAATAGTCGAGATAATGACAGGTCATTGAATGTCTTCCTTTCGATTAACGTCACTCTGCGTATTTTATTTGGATAAATGATTGTCACGATGGACTGCGATCCAATTGATGTCATTATATAGCCTGTACGCTCCACAGAAACGTCCATTCTCCGTGGCTGCAACAGGTTGTCCTGCGTGTTGAATGTGAGCACAGCCTGCGTGACAGAAACTTGAATGAGAAATCCATTAATCTAAATAAAATCAAGCGACGCCGGCGTTTCCCATGACATTGAGAGATAGATGCATTGCACACAGATCGTGAAAGTGATGCAGTCCACTTTCAGTCCGGTTTTTAACCAAATTGGATTAGTCAGTCCACACAGCATAATCCTCAACGGTGTTGCGTATGGAGTTGCAACTCCACAAAGTGTGATTTATTATTCTTTGAATGCCTTATTGCATGGAAAGTAGGCTACTTTCTCGAAAATACCTCAAATGACCAATATCCCTATAGCTGTGTCTAATTGGTTATAGTCTAATTCCACTAAATGGAGAAATTAACACTACCCTGGATTTGGGGTGGGGGTGGGGCTGGGGAGGTAATTGAATGTAATTGATTGACTACTAGATAGGCTACAGTAGTAGGTTCCTATCGAGGGGGGGGGGGGGGGGCGGGTCTGGCCTGGGGCTGTTTACGGCTGGAGGGGAGATTTAAAAGAGATTAGCGGTTTTACAAGTCCCACAACAACCCGCTCAGAGACCCCTGCCCTGACTGGACAGTCTGGACAGCTGCGGGAACATCATGCCTTTTGGTGGTTTTCTCACACACAATTCGGGGGTTTCACAGCGAGCACGCGCACGATTGCTCCGCCCCCTTTTAAGCCCGAGTGGGGATAACCAGACTGTCGCGCCATAGACTTTAATGGCGAAAACGCTGATCTTCAGCAAGCTATTATACGGACTTTTGCAAGGGTAAGCTTCATTATACTTATTCAAGCTGTTTTGCCACTGCCATTCTTCATATTAATAGCGGGTTTGGACATTTCAACATTTGGAAATGACTTTAAATCGCCATGACAAAATGGGTGGTAATGCTAACGGATGCTAGCAGAGGGCTGCTGTAGCTAGCAACTAGCCAGCCTACAGCCCGTCGCTTACAGCAGGGGTTTTCAACCTTTTTCATCTCAGGGACCACCATTTATTCAGGAGTTGAGCCACGGACCACCAATTGAGGATATTTTTAGACCCACAGACCCCAAAACTAAAGATTTATTTTGCTTTTGTCCACAATTCCAGGCTGGGTTTGGAAAACAAAACAAGCAAAACATAATAATGACTAACTCTTGAGAGTGTAAAAATGAAACCAACTTTGGTTTCATTTTTGCACTCTCAAGAGTTACATCTGGTTAACCAGCTTAGCTGGGGACCACCTGAAACCCTCTCAGGGACCACTGGTGGTCCCCGGACTACTGGTTGAAAACCCCTGGCCTCCAGGCGACGGGCTGTAGCGTGTTTGTGCTGTTTTAAAGTCAACTACGTTTTTTCTACACAAAATGTCACTAGCAAAATGCACTTCGTGGTTTGCACTACATGCTAAGTAGCTTCATCGGAATCTGCAGCATGATAGAACAACAACAAAAACGTTCTGCTGCTGCTGCAGCATGATATTGATTTCATAGCATCCAGTTGTTCCGCAAAAGTCCCTGGACCCCCATGGTCCTTGAAGGAAGGTGATGAAAGAATGATTCATTCATTCATTCATTCATTTGGTGATTCATGCAGTCAGTGGTTCATTCGTTCATTCAGTGATTAAGTTAGCCAGTCAGTGATTGAATTATTCATTCATTCATTCATTTGGTGATTCATGCAGTCAGTGGTTCATTCGTTCATTCAGTGATTAAGTTAGCCAGTCAGTGATTGAATTATTCATTCATTCATTCATTCATTCACTGACAGGTTCAGCTCGAACCATCAGGGATTCGGGGACCAGTATCTCCCTTCACTCTACGCTATACACGCTATACAGGTAAATGAATATACCTGTGTTCTTATTTGAAATGTATTGCTAACCTTAAAGGGGAATTCCACCCATTTTCAACATTCTAATATGTCATTTGTATACCTTAGACGTGTTGGGTGGACAGGATAAAAATGTAAACTAGATTCAGTGACCAGGCATTGTAGACTGCTTAGGAGTACTGTACCAGCAACATGTTGATTGATTTCATGCTATACTCCAGTGGTTCCCAAAGAGACTGTGTTTTCAACCAGACGTTAGGATATCATTTGCAATCAGTCTTTACATCTATCCCATCTGTAACTAAATGGACCCATGTTAAATATGTGTAATGTTTATGTGCATGCATGATGGACATTGATAGACACACATGTGTGACAGGAATTCAGTGAACAGGCATTGTAGATGCTTATTTACAACAGACTACAAACATATTTCCTACAGGCAAACGCAGTGGCAGGTGTCGTGGACTATGGTTGTCCTGTCACAGCATTCTCTACTACACAGGTACATTCATTATTTGATAACTACTAATAAAGAAACTTGAATGTGCAGTGGATCTATGTAGATTACTGTTTAAGTATATTTCATTTAATATACCAGTCTATGCTACAGAGATGAATTATTGTTGACCTTTTCTCTCAACAGCAGTATGTCACACCACTGCAGTGTCCCTTCTTGCAGTAACAACTCCAGCAAAACCCCCCATTTGAGCTTCCATGCGTTTCCTATGGATAAAACCTTGCGTGGCCAATGGGTGAGGGTGGTCAAGAGAGATGAAGGACCAAATTTTAGAATAGCTTCTGGGAGCACCTTCGTGTGTAGCCAACACTTTGATCCAGGGGATCTGAATCTTCCAACCAAACCAGGTGGACAAACTCGCCTCAAACGAGGCGCAGTGCCATCAAGATTCCAGTGGAATGAATGGGGTAATTGACTCACAATGCAACAACACAATTAACATTTTACTCCTTTACTTTACAATAATACTTTACCATAATTACAAAAGTTAGACTTGTTTGGATTGAATGAACAAATTAGCTATTTTATTCATGAATAATTTGTGATGTTTTATCTTGAAGAATGAATACCTAAAATGTACCAGTACTATAACGTGTGTCATCAATTGTTGTAACTTTTAGGAAAACATATACGGAAACGGGTGCCTGTTCATCAGCGGGCACATAAGCGTCTGTGTGCTGGCGGTGTCGCTGCAGAGAAGTCTGACCCGGGGCCAGCACAGCCCACACAGGTATCTAAAACGTGTAGTAGCAGCATGGTCTGAAATAATAAACTCTCAGCCGGTCGGGGAAAAAATTGCCTGAGAACTTTTTTTTTATATCTTTAAAGGGGTATTTCGCTTTCAAACAAAGCTTTTGGTATTGTCTACTCAGTCTCATTTGAACACCACAGACAGTTTATAATTTACTCGATTCAGTATTTGCATATTTGATATTAATTTTAACTGCCTACACAACCTATTATACATTCAAACTTAATTTTAACCATAATAGATGAATGAAAAACACCCATTTCTTTTCCTGGTAATTCTTGTTGTCCCCCTAAGACGTGAAAGGGCTTTGTAATTTCATTTGCTGTTTTCATTGGTATTTTAAATATAGTTTTATTTGTTTGCCAACAACTAGCGTGCCACAAGAGCTTTATATTTTCCAAAACAATATTTTAAAAATGAATTAAAACAGCAAATGAAAGCACATGGCCCTCTCACATATTAGTAGGACATCAGTCGGAAGGGGGAAAAAATGATGTTTTGGTGAATCTATTATGGTTTAAAATTGAGTTTTAAGTTCGAATGGGTTTGTATAGTAAGGATATCTAAATACTGAATGGAATGACTTATAAACTGTCTGTTCACGACTGTGTAGACAATAAATTGACAACGTTTTTATTTGAAATTGTTTTAATGCTAATACTAAATCACTGGGCTTTTTCCAGATGAAGGGGGACCACAGGACATCGCAGAGGACAGTGGACCATCACAAGGGACCAAACAGCAGAGGCCACCCACTTTAGTTGCACAAGCCAGAGACCACGACTATGACTTCCGTCCATCTCCTGGTTGGTGTTATTACAATGCAAAAATGCAGCTGTGTCAACACACTCAGCAGCAAACGACTTGGGTTTAGTGTATTATATTTCAAAACGTATAGATGGATTAGTGATATGTATTTTTTTTTTCCTTTAAGCTAAACTGGACACCGTCGCTGGACGAATCAAGGAGCTGGAGATGAAAGTTTTAGAGCTAGAACTGGAACTTGAGCAGCTAAAAATAGGTGTGAAGCAGCCTCTGGTTTACCAGTACTGTGTCACTGATGAAGACTTCCGGTATTACACAAAATTCAGCTCAAAGGAGCTATTTAATGTGTTTTGGGAGTCAGTTAAGCCATCTGCTTCACAGATAATTTACTGGACCAAGGCACAGCGAACAACAGAAGATGTCCCCACCCCTAGCCCCCCTCGCAAGCTCCCCCTCATAGATGAGTTCTTCATGTTCCTGTGCCGTGTTGCTGCTGGGCTACATGAGAGAACTTTGTCAACCATCTTCAAGGTCAGCATGTCCACTGTTAGCCGTGTCATCACAACATGGACTAGTTATCTTTTTTTGGTTCTTGGTTCACTACCCCTTTGGATGACAAGAGAGCAAGTGCAATCTACGATGCCTGACAAGTTCAAGCTTTACGCCCCTGAAGTCAGAGTCATCATAGACTGCACGGAGGTGCGCTGCGAATCACCATCATCCCTCTTGCTACAGTCGGAAACCTTCTCCAACTACAAGAACCACACCACCTTTAAAGGGCTGATTGGCATCGCCCCATGTGGAGTAATCACTTTCATTTCCAAACTTTACACTGGCTCCATTTCTGATATTGAAATAACAAGCAAGTCAAAGCTATTGAAGTTGCTTGAGCCAGGAGATGGAGTGATGGCTGACAAGGGTTTCCTGATAGAGAAGATGCTTTCGGAAGTGAAGGCAACGCTCATAATTCCTCCACTGAAGAAATCATCTCAGCTCAGTGCGGAGGACACCCGTAAGACCCAGGAGATTGCCCGTCTGAGAGTACTAGTAGAGAGAGCCATACGAAGAGTGAAGGAGTACCACATTTGGGATACACCTGTTCCATTGTCTATAACCGGTTCAGTAAATCAGTTGTGGACCATCTGTTGCATCTTGTCTAACTATCAGGGGCCTCTGGACATCATGGGGGACAAACCAGTCTGATGCCAACTAACAAGAGCCTTAGAGCAGTGGTTTTCAACCTTTTTGACACCAGGGCCCACTATTTATTCAGAATCTGAACCACGAAGCACCATTTGATGACATTTTATCCCCACAGACTCAAACCTAAAGATTTCTTTTGCTTGTGTCCACAATACCAGGCAGGATTTCAAAAAAAACATTGTACATTCTCTAGTTGTGTACATTTGGGCTAATTCAGTGTATTTTAAGAGTGTACTCATAGTTACATCTGGTTAACCAACTATTGCACAGGTCATGTTATATTGTTGCTCTCAAGCAATAATTGTTTTTTTGTTTTTTGTTTTTTTGTTTTTTGGGGGGGGGGGTTAAAAGTGCTAGAAGCCACTGATTTGGTGTTTTGGGCAGCCTGGGTAACCTGATAACTGAGTATTATCCTCATTAATCTGCCAATTTATGAAGGAACAGAATGGCTCCCTTGTTTGTATTTGTATTGTATTCCCTTGTTTTGCCTCCAGGACGGTGCGGATAGTCCCCTCGTGTTAAATCTTATTTTCTATAATGAAGTGGTTTACAATCCTTTCCAGTTTCATATAAAGTGTCATTATTTATTCAGCGTTTTGAGTCATAGGTGACCATTTGAGATTTAGCCTCTGATTTTGTCCACATTTACATGGTGCAATAATGTGGTATAGTAGGGAGGAAAAAGCAAATGTTGAATTTAACTTTGAATTGAAATGGAACTAAATATGACCTGAATATGTCCATCATTTAGTTGGGGACAACCTGGAACCCACTCAAGGACCACCTGTTGAAAGCCCCTCCAAACTAATTGCAGCTCCTCTGTATAGTCTTGTATTGAGAACGGAGAAAACAAATGGGGATACAGGACCTGAACTAGGCAGAAATACATAGGACGGCAGTTCTGTTTTCATCTTAAATCCCTTTATCTTTGATATTTGTAGTAATGGCACAACAGAAATGTTAGAGATTGTACAATATAATAAAACACTTGACATGCTGCACACATGCTTGAAATTGCTATTATTTTGGCGCCTTTGTTGAAAATAATGTGTCCCTATACAGTGCTCAGTTTCTGACCCGTCATGTTGCAACTCTGACACTAGATGGCTCTGCTACAACAATCTAATGTACTAGCATTTTAAAATGTTTGAGATGATATTTTTGCAGCAAAGTATGCATTGAGCAGAATGTCCCATGGCATAAGTTCAACAGTTACAGCATATAGTGTTGTTGATGTGATCACAAATGCTAAGCAAAAAATACAAAAATACAAAAAAAGAAAATACAATTCTCTATTTGATTTAGCTTCTTTCTAGTCAGTCCTAGCACCAGTTTTCTTTTCTGTTTGGCCAGAACATTGAGATAATCAGAAATTCTTTGGGCTCCATTTTTGCAAATGCTAAACCCCTTATCCCTGCTTTCTTTTTACTATTTTGAAAAAACATTTCGGAATAGCTCAACATGCCAATCTTCACACACTGAGCTTGTAGGCCATTTTAACTATTGAAAACTTTTTTTTTTCCCCAAAATAGATAGGCAATGAAGTTAAGGAATAAGCAGTTTACCGGTGACGAAAATCTAGGCGTTTGAGTATAATTGTTTTCATCTGCCTGCAGCTCTGATAATTTCCATGTGCCAATTGTATCTGCTGACAACACCCAGCATGTCATATAGGTATAGGACTACAGTGGATTCCAAAATGTTTCATATTAAGACCCCAAAATTGGCACGAATAAATGTGATGTAATAACCTGCACCACCTCATTTGGAAATTAATAAGAGGATATTCATGACTCGGAGTGATTCTCAACCTGCTTAACTTCAAGTACCGCAAATTTGTCCAGAAGAAGAAACACTAACAAAAAAATACATTCTCAATTGCTGTTGACTTCTTGTAAGTTAGGTAATGCAGAGGTTTAACAATAATTGAACTGATTGGAGTCATTGTTGGTTCCTGGATCATGGTACAATAACACAAAACAAAATGTAAAAACAGTATTTGGCATCAGCAAAATTGCCATAAGTCAGTGTTTTCAGATTATCAAGGCCTATTTATTAGGCATTTGAGCCACGGACCACCATTTGATGACATTTAGGCCTTGGCTACACATACATGGCTCTTTTGTAAAACATTTTCCTGCCCACATGACAAAGATATCTTCATCCACACACAAACTCTGAAACACATTGACCACAGCAGAATATTACTGTAATAGCAGCAGGTTCCAATTATTGGCTATTTACTTTTCACTTTGATACAAACTGTACAGTTGTAATGAGAATCATATTTTTAAAAAAATCAAATAAGTTGTCTTATTTATAGTTCGTCCCGACTCGATTCTAGTTTCCGACAGTAGATTTTCTGATGCTAGATTCTGGTTTCCGACACTAGATTGTAGTTTCTGACACTAGATTCTGGTTTATTTTTTAATTTATGTGTTGTTTGTCATGTTGTATATTGTGATGCTCAATATATTTCATGCCAAAGACCACCAGAATTATCTATACTTGGCTGCACACCCCCATCTGAAAACATGTTCTAGGGATTCCCCAGAATTAAAGATTTGAGTTAAGACGTTTGCTTCCGAAATAACATATTTGTAGATTTGCGTCACATATTCACGGTTTCTCCAAAAATAAACAATAGAAGAAAGGTAAGATAATGGTTAGAACACCAAAACGCATTACAGCACAGTACAGAAAGGGTTAAACAAATCTAAATCACTAAAGCTGTCTCCATTACCTTTAAACGAATCCGTTTACAAACAGTGTACACAGTAAAGTTGCCTATATTACCGGAATTTCCGGCTTATAAGCCGCACCTGAATATAAGCCAGCTGAATTTGTGGCAAAATACTGATTTTTCCTTGTATAAGCCGCACCAGACAATAAGCTTCATGTTTGTGGTTTTCAACCTTTTTTATCCCAGGCCCAGCATTTATTCAGCATTTGAGCCAGAGACCACGATTAAACAACATCTTCACCCCACAGACCCCAAAACTAAAGATTTCTTTTGGTTTTGTTCACAATTCCAGGATGGATTTTTGCACAACATCAAAATGAGACCAAAATAAACATGACTCATGAATTAAGTGTTGCTAATTTAGATGGTGAATATCATAACTCTTGAGGGTGTAAACATGAAACCAAATGGACCCGCAAGGATCCATTTGGTTTCATTTTCACGCTCTCAAAAGTTACACCTGGTTAACCAACTTTCCATCATTTCTGTGGAGCCCACCTGGAACCATCTCAGGGACTTCCCCCGTGTTACCTGTAAAAATCCATAGATTGGCCACACCGTTGTATAAGCCGCAGGGTCAAAAGCATGTGAAAAAAGTAGCGGCGTATAGTCTGGAAATTACGGTACGTTCAAGTATACATCCATGTACACATTGTAATAAAAATTATCAAGTTTGGGTTTCATTGTCTCGATGACTTGCTCATCTCTGTACACCCTTTCTACAGCATAGTCTGTGACGGTGTCCGTGATAAAATCGCACCACTGTAGTCCACTTAGAGCAAGTTGGCCTTGGACCTGATAATAGTATTTATGGCCTTTCTTAAGGTAGAACTTCCCATTTGACAGGTTCAGGTGTTTAACCTCCGTCAGGTTTTCAACTGTACAACACTTGACTTCTGCCAGCCCAAATGGTGGCGTTCCACACGGGTCGTACACTTTACCATCTGGGCTAGCCCCAAGGTGTGGTGCATCAGGATGGACGATTATGCCGCATTGTGCCACAGAGACATCAAAATGTTCTGCATAACGCCCCAGAATCTCAGGCTCGAGTTCAAGACCCCTCTTCATGGCAGCGGTCTGTGGGGTTCCTCGAATCATTCGGGCTGCCAAGGTTTTGCTGCTTGAGTCTCCGCGGACATGACATATTTCCCGGAATCTGCTTGCAGTTATTCTAGGTTTGCGTATGTCTGACCACAACTTACAGCCCGATTGTAGCCGGGTTTCAGCCTCAATGGCAGCAGAGACCTCCTGTGACACCTTCAGGCTATCCAGGTGACATTGTTGCTTGTAGGTTGGCTCGAATTCAAACGGTGTTTCTGTATATCTGTAACCATCTACAGGCAATGTCGGAAACTCGGCATGGGTGTGCTTAATTATGTCTCTGTCAACATCTGGAGAACACTGATATGAGAGAACTGAACCGAATGGCACTGGACCAAATTTTGACTCCACCATTGTTAGTTCTTCTATCCTTTGCCCATCCAGTAGTTTGCAAATGCCTGGCTGTGGACGGTGGCCTCTCAATATCTCTCCGCTGGCCATGACGTTTGCATCTGGAAGGGGCCCTAACAGGAAAAAAGGGAGAAAGGAATTTAATTATGATGAAATCTGCTCTTCCACACTTACTAAAAGGTTTAGGGTTTCGTTTATGCTCCCATATTATCACTTCATGTACAGGTTTTTAATGAAACATTTCATAGGAGGAAATACAATGTGCAAGACTCCGTCCAATACACCTTAGCATCAGCACCGCTTCAAAATTCTAAATTGATAAACTATGTATATTATGCGAAGGCCTTGATGTAAACAAAAAAGTGTACTAGTGTTGGCTTTATTTTATTACCAATATATGCCTGGTAGAGTGTGCATTTCACCACGGTCCTGACACTCCCTCGTTTGAGACACACTGGATTAACCACCTCCATGTCGTTGGTGGCCTCTGCTGCAATCCCCTTTAACATGAAGATATTTAATGAATTTACAAGACAATACAAACCGTTTTACTTGTTTAACATCAAGCAACCATTAATATCTGACCTGTGTTCGTGGCCGGTGCCAAGCTTGCAGCATACTGGTGCAAGGCAGTGGCAGTGGTACCGTTTTTACCTGCAACGTACTACACAGGCATAAAACCACAATCAATACATTTTAGATATAACTTGCCATTTGCACTGCTCAAAACTAAAGCTTTTAAGAATAGCCAGCACTGCAAAGTTCTAGTGGTACTTTTCATTCAAGCAGGTGCAGCAAATATCAACATGTTTCAGTGTCGAGCCTTACTGAACTGGGCAGGCTGTAATCCCAATTTTCTTTGTAATATAAATTGGAATAATAAAAACATTTACTTCAGATGGGGTACAAATGCAGAGTGATAATTCAGGTCAATCTAGAATATTACACTTCTTTTGGGTGTACCTGTAATGGGCCGATTGAAAAAGAAGAGCCACTATGTGGTTACACAGTGCCTTCCCAGCAGCACAAGAGCAGGATGTGTATTGAAGCTCCACTGGAACCTTCTCCGAAAGCGTCACCTGACAACAGTACATTAACACTGACAATATCAAGTGAATGCCCACATCACAACTATAACAGACAATGGCAAACAATAGCCACTGATGCATTATATTGCTTGGTGTGAACTTTGATCGCACAGAATCTCTCTGTCTTGTTTGTCAAGCAAAAATAACTAAATATGTATTGAATGAAGCGTTTTGATTGGATTTAAGCTACACAAATCATTGCCAGACTGAGAAACACACTGATGCAACCTGAATTACACTGAAAGCTATCTGCCAACGCAGAGAACTCCAGGAAAATACCTCTGCCAACAGCAGGGAAACAATGGCAAATCAGCTGCAGTAAAACTGCAGGATTACCACTATAGTCATCTGCAACTGCAAACTAGTGGTGTATTCAATGTATCGATATCGAGCTATATTGCTGTAACAATATGGCAATAAACGTCATGAATTGTCTGGTGATCAGTGTTGAGAAATGTATTTCTGTGCCAGTTATTATTTTGGGGTATATATATATATATATATATATATATATATATATATATATATATACACATACATACATACACACACACACACACGGGTATATATTAAACGTATGGTTGATATAGGTTATATGGTGATACATATCTATTGGGAGATTGTAAGTAAGCCACCACTAGTGCAAACGCAGAGAACTATAGGAAAGACATCTGCAAACAGCAGGGACATGAATGCACACAAACAATCTGCAGGAAACCGCCTGCAGGATAACCACTAAAAATCAACTGTAGCTCTGATGAAAACGCAGAGAACTACAGGGTAAACACCTCTGCTAACAGCAGGGAAACACAGGCAAATCAACTGCAGGAAAACCATCTGCAGGAGCACCACTGTTGTTCATTAAGGAACCTGAAGGGAGTGAGCTTCTTCATGTTTCTTCATTGACCGGTGACATCGCCCTCTCACCGTCACACGATGATCAACTACATTAGAGACTGTAACATTGTTGGGGAAGAAGTGTGCAAGATTGACCATACATCATTAGTACTGACTTATATAGCAGTGTTCTCAAAGTGGCATCATTGTGTGGGTTGTCACAGCAAAATTAAATATTGCAATCTCTTTAACCACTACGAAGCTCATCATAGTGAGCTTGTGGATCTGCATTTTTTTTTTACTTCATTAAACTGAACCATTTAGAATTGGTATGACAAAGTTTAACACAAATATGTTCTCACATATCCCAGACACAAAACCTGTTCAGGGAACCCCTTTGGGTGTTTTAAGCATTATGTTGTACTTAAATTCTATTAGGAAATAGCAGATCTCTAAGATCTTGTAGATCTACTTTGTTTTTGAAAGCATCTAAACTTATCATTTCAGAGTTTTTGATTCATATCATTGTTTCTGGGGGTTTCTGGAACATTATTTTCAAATTAGGGCGATCAGCCAATTTCATATAGTTTTTGGGAACCACTGACATAGCTTTGAGAACCACTGACATAGTAATCGGTTAATATATCTATTGGTCAGCCACTACCACAGGAATATGGAAAGGTGTCAGTTTGGTGTTGCTACCGCTACTAAATGAATATCACATGGTTATGCATTGTATTTATTTTGATAAAATAGCCTAGCACCTTGACTTCATGGGAGCAAAAAAAAAAAAAAAAAAAGCAACAACACCACAAGAGAAGAAACAAGAGAAGACAAGCACTTTACCTTCATAATCAAACAGGTACTGCTCAATAAAGAATTTGTAGCCTTTATCCTGTTTGGAAACTGGTGTGTGTGAATGAGCTGCAACAAGGCGTTTTACATCATGGAACCGCACTTGTGGCAGATGGCAGAGGGACTTAGTGAATTCCATGATCTGACAAGAGCAAACAAACACCTATTTAGATCCTACAGTGCTGCAATGGCAACTAAAGTAAACAAGGTTGCTGTACCATTTACAAATATTATATCTAGTAATCAATGGATCATTATTAGGAGAGTGATTATACTCAAGTACCTGTAAAGTTGTTGCCAAAGCCTAAAATGGATTGGAAAACAGGAAACAGCTGGAAACAGGTCACATCACTGGCTCACTCACAGTACTGCAAAGCCGAGCACCTGTCAATCAATCAATCAGGCGATTAGGATTCGGTAGGGAGAGATTGTTGGACAAATATACTTAAACAGTAATCTACATAGATCCACTGCACATTCAAGTTTCTTTATTAGTAGTTAATCAAATAATGAATGTACCTGTGTAGTAGTAGAGAATGCTGTGACAGGACAACCATAGTCCACGACACCTGCCACTGCCTGCAAATGCGTTTGCCTGTAGGAAATATGTTTGTAGTCCGTTGTAAATAAGCATGTACAATGCCTGTTCACTGAATTCCTGTCACACATGTGTGTCTATCAATGTCCATCATGCATGCACATAAACATTACACATATTTAACATGGGTCCATTTAGTTACAGATGGGATAGATGTAAAGACTGATTGCAAATGATATCTTAACGTCTGGTTAAAAACAGTCTCTTTGGGAACCACTGGAGTATAGCATGAAATCAATCAACATGTTGCTGGTACAGTACTCCTAAGCAGTCTACAATGCCTGGTCACTGAATCTAGTTTACATTTTTATCCTGTCCACCCAACACGTCTAAGGTATACAAATGACATATTAGAATGTTGAAAATGGGTGGAATTCCCCTTTAAGGTTAGCAATACATTTCAAATAAGAACACAGGTATATTCATTTACCTGTATAGCGTGTATAGCGTAGAGTGAAGGGAGATACTGGTCCCCGAATCCCTGATGGTTCGAGCTGAACCTGTCAGTGAATGAATGAATGAATGAATGAATAATTCAATCACTGACTGGCTAACTTAATCACTGAATGAACGAATGAACCACTGACTGCATGAATCACCAAATGAATGAATGAATGAATAATTCAATCACTGACTGGCTAACTTAATCACTGAATGAACGAATGAACCACTGACTGCATGAATCACCAAATGAATGAATGAATGAATGAATCATTCTTTCATCACCTTCCTTCAAGGACCATGGGGGTCCAGGGACTTTTGCGGAACAACTGGATGCTATGAAATCAATATCATGCTGCAGCAGCAGCAGAACGTTTTTGTTGTTGTTCTATCATGCTGCAGATTCCGATGAAGCTACTTAGCATGTAGTGCAAACCACGAAGTGCATTTTGCTAGTGACATTTTGTGTAGAAAAAACGTAGTTGACTTTAAAACAGCACAAACACGCTACAGCCCGTCGCCTGGAGGCCAGGGGTTTTCAACCAGTAGTCCGGGGACCACCAGTGGTCCCTGAGAGGGTTCCAGGTGGTCCCCAGCTAAGCTGGTTAACCAGATGTAACTCTTGAGAGTGCAAAAATGAAACCAAAGGGACCCTAGCGGGTCCATTTGGTTTCATTTTTACACTCTCAAGAGTTAGTCATTATTATGTTTTGCTTGTTTTGTTTTCCAAACCCAGCCTGGAATTGTGGACAAAAGCAAAATAAATCTTTAGTTTTGGGGTCTGTGGGTCTAAAAATATCCTCAATTGGTGGTCCGTGGCTCAACTCCTGAATAAATGGTGGTCCCTGAGATGAAAAAGGTTGAAAACCCCTGCTGTAAGCGACGGGCTGTAGGCTGGCTAGTTGCTAGCTACAGCAGCCCTCTGCTAGCATCCGTTAGCATTACCACCCATTTTGTCATGGCGATTTAAAGTCATTTCCAAATGTTGAAATGTCCAAACCCGCTATTAATATGAAGAATGGCAGTGGCAAAACAGCTTGAATAAGTATAATGAAGCTTACCCTTGCAAAAGTCCGTATAATAGCTTGCTGAAGATCAGCGTTTTCGCCATTAAAGTCTATGGCGCGACAGTCTGGTTATCCCCACTCGGGCTTAAAAGGGGGCGGAGCAATCGTGCGCGTGCTCGCTGTGAAACCCCCGAATTCCAAGCCAAATAGGTGTGTTTGAGATGTGTTTTTGTACCCTCTCAGGAAAAAGAGGAAAGAAAAAAATCATTAACATGGTGATATACATCTTGATGATGTCATCAGATGTATTTCACGATGTTAGTGATTTTTCCAGACCTCCATTTTTTAGGAAATACAGAATTGGGGAACTTTTTTTTTTATCATGTCCACACAACATCTCTAAAGTATATATTAATGACATATTAAAATGTTGAAAATGGGTGGAGTTCCCCATTAAGGAAGGGTCGTTTGCAACCTCAACTCAATGACTAACAATTGATTGAGATTGAGAACCAGCGGCCTATTGAGAGAACGTGAGAATATTGATTTGACAAGGGGAGGTGAAAGGGGGCTAACTACATGGTTATAATATGACATGCTTGATTTTCATACAAGCCCAACAAATATTAGGCTATATGGAATAGAAAATAGGGAGAAAAAAATAAGGCATATTGGCTCTTCAGGCCACGATGTTTCATGAGGCTGAGGTTTATCTTACGCCAGTGCTTTAACCTTTTTGATACCATGACTCACTATTTATTCTGCATTTTGCTACGGACCACGATTTGATGTTTGAGTTTAGCCTCTCGGACCCAAATCTAAAACATTTAAGTTAGTGACCACAATTTAGGACAGATAACTGGTAAAATGTTCAAAAATAACATTCCTTCTATAGATTTTCTAATTGTGTGGATTCGTGAAAATGAAGTAGGCTAGATGTTTAAATATAATATAACTCTTGAGAGCGTAAAATGAACCTGGAAGGACCACTGCTGGTCCCCGGACTGGTTGAAAACCATTGGCTTGATGCTGACTACCCAGCAGGGAGGACTGCAGCTTTCCATCATTCAGTCTTTAGTATGATCAGTGCCTCCTTTGCGCTATTTTAAATACTTATACACCGGTAGACCCTCCATTTCAAAACATGCCTATATCTAATACACAGCCTACTTTAGGCTACTATTGGCTTACTTGTCGAGATGTGGTTGATTGCAGATCCGTGTCCGACCTCTGCCATGCGGGAAGGTGTAATGCAGTCATCTATACAGGTAGGCCTACAGGTAAGTTAACAATGCATTAACAAAACAAAGTTCGATGAGCAAGGCTATATGAGGCTTAAATATAAACCACGTAGACCTCAAGCTAAACATTAGTTATAAAAACGATATCAGAAAGAAAAGCAACAACCTGGCTGTAACATGCACAGCTGTTTCACTCAACCTTGCAAGTTGTAACGCATTCTAATATTGGAAGACAAAACACACAAAAATGTTTCAATGCATGTATTGCTAACATTTTCGTTTTATGTTGCAGGTAAAATGCACTGTCAATAAAATAATATTAAAACAATAAGATGCAGACCACACATGATGGCTTATACAAAGTTTTAAACAATTATACTAGCCTACTACTACTAATTATGTTGTAGGTTATACCATGGCAATATTAATTAATATGTATTAATTATTATTATAATGTCCACGTTATGTATTCATCTCATACTTGCAAATGTATGATCAGTGGCCAGTCCTGAATTTTGGCAAATCTTTTGGTAATTTACAGCCGCTGCAACTAATTTCATTTCACCTCATATTTGTTCAGAGTGACGGTGTTGTCTCACCGCTGAAGACATTGTCGCCATCTTGTGGTTAGAGAAGAGAGCACATAATGCTGTAGGTGAGGCCCAATGAATATTCTCCTTCATCAACATAGAGCATATAGCCTTAAAATAAAAAGGGTTATACATACAGGTGTGGAGAATAGGCAGTTTCTACAACATTTTAATCCAACCAGTCACATTTTTGACCACATTTATTTGGGGAAGGAATACAAGTGCTGAATAAAAACGTGTCTTGATTACCCGTATTGTCCCGAATATAAGACGACTCGTTTATTAGACGACCCTCATTTTTCAAGACCCATTTACAGAAAAAAGAACATTGAATGTCAAATAGTATAGCCCCTGATTATAAGACGACTCCATTTTTGGGATATTTCCATTGGGGGAAAAAATATAGTCTTATATTCAGGCCAATAGGGTAATACAGTATGTATCAACGGTATGGTATGTAACCACTAACCAGTGTGAAAGGTCACAGTCACAAACAGATCAATTCATACATTTTCCATCTTGAGGGAATACTAGGGTGTCCGGACTGATTGTTTGATTGAATACTCTATTAACAAGAAAGGCAGTACAGTAGGTATACAGTTAAAAAGGCTATGGTAAAAATGGTTACCTTTTAGCCACATTTTCTGCAGACTGTGCCATGCCATGTGCTGTTTACAGCCTGGCTAGTAATGTAGGGTACTTAATTGTAAATGGTGCATTTTACATACGGCATGCCTTTCTTTCAGCCATTCACACACGCATTCTATACACCGACTGCGGCGAAAACCATGCAAGGCACTACCAGCACATCAGGAGCAATTTGGGGTTCAGTGTCTTGCCCAAGGACACTTTGACATGTAGACAGGAGGAGCCGGGATTGGAACCGGCAACCCAAGGGTCATTGGAAGACCTGCTCTACCTGCTGAGCCACAGTCAGTCAATCAATCAATAAAAAGCGCATGCACGCACGCGCGCGCGCACACACACACACACACACACACACACACACACACACACACACACACACACACACACACACACACACACACACACACACACACACACACACACACACACACACACACACACACACACACACACACACACACACACACACACACACACACACACACACACACACACACACACACAGTAAATGTATGTATGCATGGATAATTTTTATGTTGATTCTTTTTAATACATAGTCATTATTCGGAATACATTTTTCATTTCCATTTTGGAGATTTCAAAATGAAGGAGCAAAAAACAGGAGGTTCATTTTTTTATTTTGTGTTGATCATAGGTAGGGACGTATAATAATCTGTTCTATACAGTACAACAGTAGATCAGTGGAGCATGATAAGACTACTTCAACATAATCTCAAACAGTAAAAAAAAAGAGAAGAAACAAAAATCAATAAATAATTCAACTAATCAATAAATAACAATATACAGTGAATAGCATTATAAGTTAACCTAATACAAGTGTTTAAAACTCAGATATAGATTCAATATAAGTACTAATATTGTGCCTGCATGCGTCGTGAAACATCCTCAACCATTTTGCTGTATACCAACACAAGAGAGCAGTTTCAAGTAGAGGGGTCAATGCAGAATGACTAAATGACGCTACTTGACCAGAATTGAAGAAAGGCCAGCACAGAAACCAAGGAAGTTAGGAAGCACTTTATAAAGACCACACACACGCACACACACACACACACACACACACACACACACACACGCACACACACGCACACACACGCACGCACACACGTAAACATTCATACATATAAATACAGTCATACACACAGCGTATCATCCATATCTGAATGTCCATATGCATGAACACTGACACACAGACACACACTCACATGCTGAGTAATGGCTGACCAGGAACGAGACCCTGGTTTTATGGACTACATTTCCCATCTCTTCCTGAGAAAAAACAAAACAAACAAACAGAAACACAAGAAAAGGAAAACACAGAGCCAGCTCAAGAATCAACACATTTTGTCAGAGTGAGTTCCAGCAGCATTCTATCTCATGTACAGTAACTCCCTACCATAGCTCCCTGTCTTTGGCCCTCTATGCAAGTTCACTGAAAACGTCTCTTACTCCAAAGACTAGAGAGATTTTGATCATCTTTTGTACACTACCGTAAACTAGACAAGAGGAATATATTAAATTTTATAGAAATCTTTTTAACAATATACTGTATAAATCCGTAGCCTGTCTGCCTTGACACTTTTAAGTCGTCTCATGGCATGCAACCACGTTATAATAGCAACCACAAACACATTATGGCACATAATGTCTGACTGACAGACTCTCTCAGAGCCTTTAAGCATTGCACTTAACTGTCTCAACCTGTGATGTTAAATAAACCCATACTGTCGACCAGCATTCACAACTCTGAAAAGGTTAGTGAAATTTGTATTGGTGATGATAAAATCATAACTAAAGACAGCCTAATTCATCCCATAGTCTATCGGGGTGCTGTAGGCAAGGAGCACAGTGATTAAAACTAGTCTGTGTACTTTACACCCATGACAATGCCATAATCTGCTTTACTGCTTCTTCCAAACAACAGTTTGTTGGTTGTAGAATCCACTAAAGGTTGCTACTGGAACAATAGAAACGTACAAAGTAGTTCAAAGAAGTTGTCATTTCATGGCACCTTCCCTTAATGGTGAGATAATCATGTTACAAACAGCTATGGCTCACTATCATTGTCATTGTCGATACATTATAATTATCGGCATTTTCACTGCCATTGTCATCCTCATTTAAAGACACACACACGCACATACACACACACACACGCTCGCTACGCACACACACCATTGCACGCACACACACAAAAAGGAATGTACAATATATATTTTTTCAATAACCACGTCAAGTAGTATATTCAAAGCATATTTTCCAATAGTCAATGATTGTTTATATTAACACTCTCCGGTTGTCTCATGAATCCTTATTGTTGACATCCCAGAGTCTGTGTGCAGAGAAAAGAATGGCAGTTGAAGAGTCCCCAGGCTAAATGAAGTGGGCATTGCACAGCGGTGCAGTGGCCAGATGATCTTGCTCATAACCATTTATATCAGTGGTTCTCAAAATGCCAGGTTCCATTTAAATCCCCAAGTGATTAGAGGGATGGACCGCCTTTACTTCAATGATAACTTTTTTAAATATATGAATTATCTGGGGGTCCTCCCACAGCGCAGTGGGGCCCAGCCTGCTGACAGCTTGAGAATCCCTGATTTAGATATTCAGTGTTATTTATCGGTTTCACAGGGTTGTAATGTCACAGAGAGGGGTAACAATGTTTGAGTAGAGCAACTACTGTATGTGCATGCCATTTGTCCTTTCTAAACAACAATAGGTTTGCTTTCACAAAAACAGCTTGGTCATAGGATTACTCCACCTTTCTGAGTTGACAAGTTCTATTCTTCTAATTTTGGCACGATTAGTGGGAGGAACTACATCTAGCAGACGTTTCCGGCCCGACACTTTTCCCATACACTCACTGCCTTTGCCTTTCTCTTCGCAATTAAGTAAGGCCTGGGACTGAGGCTAGGTCCTCACAGCCCCATGTTTTTGTCTGATCATATGACCCAGGTTTGTAGTTCCTGATTGGACAGCAGAATGACACACTGCAAATGCACTCGACCACATAAAACCCTCTATACTCTCAGTTGACCATGGGGTTCGGCTCTGCAACAAAATAATCAGGTCATTTTTTCCTCGTCGAAAATTCGCCACAGGATTGTGAGAGAAAACCAGCAGTGAGGACCAAGGACAAGAACCACCACAGGAACCATCTTTAGCATGGCAAGGCATCATCAAGTTCAAGCAACAGTAATGGATCGATGGCAATATTGTCGAGGGCTGATATCGTTTTGAGGAGAGCCAGACATGGCTGCTGAATCGTCAAGGCATAAAAACACTGTGTTCCTCTTTCAAGGTATTTCATGTTCTGGGATCAGTCAAACACAGAGTGGCGCTAAAAGCAATCCCATGTCCCAGCACCGTCTGCGGGTTCTCTCATGTGGGGGTTGGTTCGGATAAAATGTTACACTTCGTCTTCCTAAGGCTTTCCAGCAGAGAAATATCCATGGTTTCTCTCTAGCTAACATGTACTGTAGATATGAGATTGATAATAACATGAAGAGACAGAAATCAAACTGAACCAAACATCAGTACTTCCTAATTGCACATTGTACACCTGGATAAAAGATAAACTCAATATTAAGATTCATCTGGGAATTCCAGTCTAGGAAAAAAAAAATATACATGAAGTAATTTTTCCTTTTGCCCGACAGTGATGTTTCACTAGGAGTATACAACGCATGGAGAGGAACATGCTGCTATTCTATATACTGCAGTTTCTTTCCCTGCTCAACAGGCAACCTGACCAACCTGTAGGAATCGATATATAAGTACAACAACAGAGACCACTATAGACGGCTAGAGATTTCAAACCTCTAGTCGTCTGTACAGAGGACAGGGCAGGAACCTTACCCTATCTATCACTGCAGATCTTTCTTTGTAGAAACAGACTCAAGAAGGTGACAGAAGGTGAGTGCTTGTTCAATCATTACAACTGAATTGAAACACACCTATGGGCAATCTGTGTGCTGTCTTCTCCCCCTTTCTTTACTTTACTACCCATATAATTATATAATCTTGAAAGAAAAAAAAAAACACCTCAACAAATGTGGCAAAAGTGTTTCGTACTTTATCGATATAAGTGTGCAAACGTGTTTTGTGCATTTCGACTCGCGTCGAAGCAAAAGTAATGCACTGCACATCAAGTCACCGCACTATGTGTTGTACGCAATCCCAGTCCAATCATACTGTCTGCTGCCACGTTTTTGGTGAATATTGCTTATGCACAAAATGCATAAATGTTACCCTGTTTCTCAGCCGAATCACTTAACCCTTGAGGAAAGAGTGACTCCGTAAGGTAGAAAGTAACCAAGCAAGGGAGAAAAACCCAAGGTGATCCATGCTTAGGTTCGGTGAAGTATCCAAAGAAACTCATTCCCAAAACATCATTTAGACATCAACCTTCGTGTGTGGCTTATTTTCATTTGCTTTTTTTTCCCCCTCTCTTTTTTGTAACATCAACATGTACATTTCCAGCTCAACGCTGTGGAATCCCCACGATGGCTTCCATATATATATATTACAGTTAAAAGTGATCAAACTCTGTCCATTCTCCTCTTCAGAGAGAGAGAGAGCTGAATAATCTGTGCAGGGTTTCGTCTTCCACAAAAGGACAGGGAGGGAGAGAGAGAGGCCACCGTCTCCCGAGGGAAAAGAGTTTTTTTTTTTTTTATATACTGTATATTATAGCCCACATCCATCCTGCAGCGCTCATATATGGCCACACGACCTGAAGAAATGCCTGGTGTGTGTGAGTGCGTGTACTGTACGCGTTGAGTGTTATGAGTGCATGTGTGTGTGTGCGTGCGTTGCCATGTGTCCGTAAGCCCTCTCTCCGTCTACCCCCCGGCGGGCTCTCATAGCCTCGTCTGAGCCTCGGGGATGTAGATCTCGATGCTGTCGGCGCTCTCCGTCGCAGAGTTCTGCCGCACGGACGCGGCGCGCTTGGCGGCCATCAGGCGCTTGCGCGCCTCCTGCCGCTGCTTCTCGGAGCTCTCCAGGGACCAGTCCCTGGCCAGCGGGGGGTGGTGGTGGGGGGCCTTGGGGGGTTTCTTTGGCACCGCGGGCGGGAGACGCCTCTCCTGGTGGCAGCGTCGGATGGTATAGGGGGAGGGGGGAGGGAAGGGAGTGAGCGGGGAGGAGAGCGTTTCAGGAGAAGAAACACAAGACAAGAGTGGTGTTTGTGGGTGTGTGTGTGTGTGTGTGTGTGGCGTTCGGTTAATTTACGGTACACACAGTATGTTTTGCTGTTTATTTTAATGGCGTTTGGCATTGAAGGAAGTAGAGGTTTGGCTTCTTCCAATATAGCGCATGCGTGCATACGTGTCACGCCCTGCACGTGTGTATGAGTGCCGTGTTAAGAGGAAGAGGAGTCCAGGTCAAATATATTCAGTAGATCTTAGCGTGCATACGTGTGCGTTCATGTGCATATATAGGTACTATGTGTCTTTATGAAATATCAAATCTCTGTCGTTCGGGACTGACTGAGGGGAGGTGAGAGCACCCCAAACACTCATCAGACCGCAGTCCTGTTTTCACACAACCACAAATCAACTTTTCAATGTTGTTTTTTTTTCTTTTTCAAACAAAACAGAGAAAATAAAGAGCACATGGCGAGACAACGGCAGAAGAACGACGGTAGGAAGGGAGGTGGGAAGGAAGGAAGGATGGATGGATGGATGGAAGGAGCAGACAGATGGAAGGACCAGACAAACAGCGCGAAGGTGTCTATGATGGCCCCACGAGGTGTGGAGGGCCCTATGTTGCTGTTTGGTGCGTGGCTGATTGCATGGGGGCCCTCACTGTCGACACACGAACACAGCACAAGAAAAAAGACAACAAAGACAACAGATAAAGCACATGAGGAAGCCGTCAGAAAAATTAAATTTCACAACAATGTGCAGCCATGTCGGAGGAGATCCAACATTGGGTGAGCCTATGAAGCCTGACTTATACAGTTAGCTGGTTTTCCCCGTGCCAAAAACAGGCGATCTACAAGCGGCTAACACGTCGCATCGTGACACGTGATCTGAGGTTGTAGGGCGGCTGTTTTCTGTGTATACTATACCAGCCCGGTGGCTGTAAGGTTATAGTGAGATATGGAGATCGGGGGTTCAATCCCTGGCAGAGACAATGATACATGACACTACAAAGCAGTGGTTCCCAAAGTGGGGTCTGCGGTCCCCCAGTGGTCGTTGAGGGAGTTCCAGGGGTCCCCAGATATATTGACCCTTATGGTTCTGTAACACTGAGAGTGTACAATTTGAACCAAGTGCCAATTATACAAGGGTTAGACTGGGGGTAAATCTCTGCAATATTATGAGCATTTACACCAAGCTGCCTCATGCTATTCAAAAGTCATGTGACTGGGGAACCCATGCTTCCCCTTGCTACTTACTTATACCACTTTATGAGTTGACCAAATATAAATCAAGTTCCAGTCAGAACAGAAAATACTGTACATGGTTTAAAATACATTGTGTACAAGAACAAAGCTTAATATCGTGCTGCACCCCAAAGCCCACATCTCCATCCATCCAATCCATATTTCTGCTGACTTCTGTCCACTGAGATACAGTAGCTGCGGTCGCTATATCTATGCCGCTTCCCTAATAATAATAATAATAATTCCCTATTTCCTTCTCAGGTGTTGCCGATGATAGTAATTTAGGCTCTATTCCATTAAAGGATAGGACCACTTTTGTTGAGATTGTTTTTGTGCAATTACCTTGCCATGATGTAATTCCAGATGTAGACAAAAACATTTAAAAAGATGTTCCAAAAAGATGTAATTGTTTCAAAATATGCTCCTCATTGACTTGAACTGTACATTAAAACAGCTCTCACAGTCACTCTTTTATGTAAACAATCATAAACAAAGTTGATTCAGACTAGTATAGAGCATCCTCTTGATTCCTCTTGATTCTACTATTTGAAGATCTGTTTGTGTTTGTTTTCATGATTAATCACCTTTCAAACTATGTCCAAAATATGCCTGTTTTCTTGTACAGGATTTAAACATTTAAAAAAGAAAAAAGAATCTGTAAAAAAAGATCTGTTCATTTCTTAAATATTTATCAAATAGGTGATCTACAAGCCCCCAAAGTTTGTAGATCTCTCAAACTATACTATGGCTTTGGGAAACAAACTTTGAGAGCTGTTTTAGCCAGTGTACAATGTAAGTTAATGAGGAGCACATTTTGAATAATCAATTTCTAATCACTGGAACATTTTATAATTTCTTGTCCACATTTGGAATTACATTTTAATGGACCCATACGGGTCAATTTTGGTTCCATAGTCACACACCCAAAAGGGGCTATTTGGGATATACTACACTAGTATACTAGCACACAAGTATACCAGTATACTAGCCTACTAGTGCAGCAGAGGTTTCTAGTGAACCAACATGCACAGTCGCTGCTTCCTGACCGTGTCTGAAACAGAGCCTTCATTAGCATCAGCTTTAACACCGCGACTTCTTTCCAGAATGTCGTGTGTGCATGAAGTAAACGTGGAGTTTCGACTCTGGTAGAATGTTTGTCCCACAGACAAAAGCAACGCGTCGCCAGACAGAGTTAGAACAACAGCAATGCTTGAGCAGCCATGCAGATGAAAACGATGCCGCGTTGAGTTAGATCACTCAGCGTGAAGTACGTACTGTAATATCTGCACCGCAAAACCTTGAATCTCCACTGTCTCTGTGTTTTCCAGTACTGTAGCTAGCATTGTATATGCAAATATCTGTGCAAATATTACACCCTCCAGGACCCAAAAAAAAAAGGAATAGGGTGTCCTGTGGTATGACGTTAAAAAAACGATCCCAGTCACTGTGCTGGGTGGGCATTTCAGAGAGAGAAAGACCAGAAAGTGAGAAGAGCCAATCTATGAAAAAGAGCTAAAAAAGGCATGCACATCCAACCCGTAATAGGGCAGGTGTCGAGCAGTAAACAGTTGAAACCAAAAATGATAAAGAAAAGCTTGCACACTGAGGGCTCAGATGCTGGACTGGTACCTTTTATTGCACCATAAAGGTGAGTGACGTTTCGAGCACAAGTCTGAGGAAGAGCATTGTGGTCGAAACTTCATTCACCTTTATGGTGCAATAAAAGGTACCGGTCCAGCATCTGAGCCCTCAGTGTGCGAGCTTTTCTTTATCATTTTAAGAGCCAATCTATGCTCATATCAGGTCCCTTTAATTGAAAGACGCATATTGTTTGTCTCTGCAAAACGCCCACCCATGGCTTGGGGACAGACCAGTCTACAGTAGTAATGGTTTACCAGGCTAAGTCTTCCAATGAGCTCTTCTCTAAGGTTTGCTCACTGTCCAATGGCAATGCGAATACTTTAACAACTGTTGCTATCCAGGTCAAGCTTTCCTGGTCAAGCTTTCTCTTCCAATGTGCCTATTGGACAAGGCCGGATTGGGGAGGGGCTTAGTGAAGAGCTCTTCTAATTTGAAAAGCTCAATCACAATGTTCTTAAAAATTTACCATAAGAACGTCTCATCTGTTAGAAAATGAAAGCTTGACAAGGAAATCCTGACCTGGATAAAGTATTAAAGTATTGGATTGTCATTGGACAGTTAACAAACTCCCACCCCAAAGGGCGGGGTTTTGAGAAGGGCTCATTGTGTTGTTGTGATAAAACAGCAATGCACGGAAAAGTATGAAGTAAAAATCCTCTGACTTCTTGGAGATTCGAGCTTTTGGTTTTGTTGGGCTAATGTAAACATTTGTGTGTGTGTGTGTGTGTGTGTGTGTGTGTGTGTGTGTGTGTGTGTGTGTGTGTGTGTGTGTGTGTGTGTGTGTGTGTGTGTGTGTGTGCGCGTGCATGCATGCATGCGTGTGCGTGTGCGTCTGTGGCACCACACTGGACCAAAGCGTTTCTCTGTCTAGATGTGTAACTCAACAGTAGGCGAGTCGACCACCACATCATATATGACCGTCACACAGACAGACAGTTAGCCTCTCTGACAGGAGAGGAGGAGAGGGAAGTGGACATAACAACATACATAAACACAGACACACATAAAATGTAGATACAGAGAGATAAGACAGACAGCTGGACACTATTCAACGTTTTTTTTTTTATTATGATATTATGTGCTGGGTATCACATTATTCAAATTATGATGTATCACAAAGTTGTTCTAAATTAAAGGTAATATAAGGCAACTTTTTAGCAAAAAATCTAAATAGATATATAGCTATATATTTTTTTTGCATTTTACCCCATCTGTGTTGCTTCTACTTTGATGCTACAGCTGTTTCCCTGCAGTCAGACATTTGCTGCAGACGATCAAAAACTGCAGACGATCCAGAATTGTGTCTCCAGCAGTTTCATAATGAGCCAATAGAGTGTAGGTGAGGTGGAGTTAGATGCTCTTTTAAACATCACACTAAAGTTGCATTTCAACATTCTTGACGCCACCCTGTTGGTCATATCATGGTACTATAGAGCCACCATAGGGGCGCCATATTGGACCCTTCCAGAGATTTTCCATAGAAAGCGAAGGAGGAAGTAAACATGACTGATCCAGCAGCAGTGCGGCTCTGGGTGTCTCGTTCCAATCTGGGGTAATTTCACCCGCAATGCAGTCAAAAATCACAATAAGGATTTAGATGGAGGGTGCTTTTCACAAAAGAATGGATTATTTCGAGAAAACAGTGTGGAATGTTTTTGTTTGGAACGGATTCCTATGGAGAGGAGTAGGACATAACGGGATACGAGACGGATGATATTATATACTGTACATGCACACGGGGCGGCAGCTTTAGCGACAAGAGGCAAAAATCACCATAGGCATGGCTGCTTGCCTCTGACAGCAAGAATGATAAACACTGATGTTTCGCTGAATAAATGTATGTAGATCATGTGGCATTTGATGAGATTCAGCAGATCTACAAGCTCAAAGGTCTGCCTCTGACAGCAAGAATGATAAACACTGATGTTTCGCTGAATAAATGTATGTAGATCATGTGGCATTTGATGAGATTCAGCAGATCTACAAGCTCAAATCACACCACACGCTATGAGCTTATAGGTCTGCCATTTTTTTGTGAAAATTAATATTTTGTCACGTTGAATGTTTATTAACTAAGATTTTGCTTCTCGATATAGGTCCCTAGAACTGCATACTTTCAGATGGGGGTCGATGGCCCATATACTGATTATTTTGGGGGTCCGTGACATGAAGAACCACTGACTATCAGGACGCCAAGATTTAGAAAAGACATTTGTAGAATCAGTTCTCAGGTCAAAAATGGGTTAAAGCAGATGGAAGGAAATAACGAAAGTACATTAAAAACAGACAGACAGACAGACAGACAGACAGACAGACAGACAGACAGACAGACAGACAGACAGACAGACAGACAGACAGACAGACAGACAGACAGACAGACGGGGGGGCGGCCCGGCCTGTGGGTCGTACCTTTCTCTCAGGAGGGTCCAGGGGTCTCCAGTTGTTGGCGCGCAGCTGGTGCAGCTCGTCGAACTTGAGGCTGATGTTCTCGATGGAGAGCTGCAGCATGTCCCAGAAACCTGCCAGGTCAGAGGCCACGGGCCTGGGGTGGGCCTGAGGGTTCTGACACGGAAAAGTCACACATTTTGGACATTACACGCATTTTCAAAAAAACAAAAACAAAATAAACTTAATTGTAACTAAAGATTTAAAATAAATGTAAATGTACTTCCACCACTGGTTCTTCTGAGGGTTAGACAGCGATGAGGAGGAGAGGTTGATGATGCACTTATGGCTTATTTTATTTTTGGCTTTTATTCATTTATTTGCTTGTTTGTTTAGCTCTGTCTGCCACCTGGTGGTGGAAGAAGGTAGTAGAGACCAATATTATGGTCTCATGTTAGCAATACAGTAGCTCACACTGTTTTTCACACTTCTTTTTCAAGCCAACACCCAAGACTTGTTGCTCATACGCTGAGTTGTTGGTGCCCGAGACCGAAGATCACAGACAATAAATTGACATATTGTGACTTGAAGCTAGGGATTGCCAGAGTTTACGTTTTAACAGAGAGGCCTGCTGATGCACTCACCAAGTTGTCTTCACACAGGTCTTTGAACTGCTGAAACTTCTGAGACATCAGAAGCTGGGCACTTCCCACCGCACTGCGGATCTTCCCTAGGACTGCAAAGAAGAATAAAAAATCTTTCAGCGCACCCGTCGAGCACAGCCAAAGAACAACTTGGGAGGTTGGTCAGCACATCGCTTGTCTTGTATGGTGCAAGCACAGTGAGACTTGTGAGGATAGAATGTAGAACTTTGCAAAAATAATCATGCAGGCCTACTTGTCTCAGGCAACAGGCTCAATAGTTTCACGATAGTTTAATCCAGGGGTTTTCAACAGGTGGTCCGGGGACCACCAGTGGTCCTTGAGAGGGTTCCAGGTGGTCCCCAGCTAAGTTGGTTAACCAGATGTAACTCTTGAGAACGTAAAAATGAAACCAAATGGACCCATTTGGTTTCATTTTTACACTCTCAAGAGTTAAAATATTCATCAACCAAATTAGCCATTTTGGTGTATGTTTGTTTGTATTTGTATGTATGTACCTGTATGTATGTTTTGATTGTTTTGTTTCCCAAATCCAGCCTGGAATTGTGGACAAAAGCAAAATAAATCTTTAGATTTGGGGTCTGTGGGGCTAAAATATCCTCAAATGGTGGTCCGTGGCTCAAATCCTGAATAAATGGTGGTCCCTGGGATGAAAAAGGTTGAAAACCACTGGTTTAATCCTATGTGTGTACCCCACACACACATGCACGCACGCACGCACACGCACACACACAGACATACTGTCATCGGGCAGGTCATTTTCCTGTTGGTCCAACTCCATCTGCTGGCACCAGCCTTCCATTCTGTCAGTCTCCGCCTGCAGCAGCTTGAGGAACCAGCGTCCATCTCTCTGGCACACTGACCGCTGCACCACCTGCCATCACCACCCACGCACGCACGCACGCACGCACGCGCGCGCACACACACACACACACACACACACACACACACACACACACACACACACACACACACACACACACACACACACACACACACACACACAACATGTTCGAGGTGATTCATGCAACAGTTAAATAAAAAAATACTCCAGCTGATAGTTAAGATGGGTTGAATGCAGACCAATCAAGAAAAGCCTGTCATAATCATTTGTGCATAATCGCACAAACTTCCCACATAAAATCTTTTATAAATTGCAGCATATCGTAACTTTTCACATAGTTCACATCAACTCATTTTTCAGAACATCTTTTCACAACTTTCAAAACCTCCTGCAATTGCACTGCATAAAAATCACATAAAAACCTGCATAAAACAAGGATTATAGCCTTAATTGAGGATGTTTTTTGCCTGCGTTTTCTGGGGGGCCCTTTTGTAGCTGTTTTTATCGTGCAAATAGTATATAATAAATAGTATATAAGTAATAATAATAATAATAATAGTAATGTGTTAGTGGCTACTTAATTCCGTGCTCAGATGCAGAGACACAGGACACATGTCCCTGGACACAGAGACACAGTTCCCAGGCGGCCACAGAGGCGTCTAAGGAAGTGGCTAACTAAAACCTACGTCCAGGATGGCGGAGCGGTCGAAGGCGGGGGGGTGCGGCGGGCTCCAGGGAGTCCTCCTCCGTCACGCTGTCTATCCAGGGGTCGGGCGGGGGCAGGATGGACGGGTCGAAGCCCTGCACGTCGTCGTAGTCGTCGGAGGTGCAGGCGTGGTAGTGGTTCCCTGAGCCCTGGATGCTGACGGTGGAGGTGGCGGCGTCGCGCGAGTACTGCCGCTGCACCGAGCCCCGCGGTGCCGCCGCCGGCGGAGGGAGCTCAAAGTCAGTGTCCGGAGAGTCCAGAGGCGTCTCCAGCACGTCTGGCACGTCCAGGTCCGCCTGTTGACGCGTTACAGGACCAGGGGAAAGTATCTGTGTTAAACCTGTTTAGTACCTGATCAGATTCTAGTTTCTGATGCTTTTCACAATTCTTTCAAAAATAGCAGAACTACAAGCTCATATCGCGCCACTCGGTGGCGCGATATGAGCTTGTAGATCTGCTATTTTTCAACAGCTTAAAAACACCAAAACGCGTTCAATACACAAAGGGTTAAACCTGTTTAGAACCTGACACCGGATTCTACAAATGTCTTCTAAAAACATGACAGCTTTCTGAAAAAAAAAAACTTGTTCTCAGTTGTTGTTCTCAAACTATTCATGTTAAAATGTTGTTTTCAATGCTGTTGAAAATAATGAGTTAATGGCATTAATTCATTTTGTTGATTATTTGGTTAAAGATTTTAACTTAAATTACCGAATGTGCAAACTGACTCAACCCACTGAGCATTTTCTCATTGAAAAAGAATAAAATGAATACAATCAGTAGAGCACGGTTTTACAGAGACATATAGCTGTGTGTCTCCCTATAACCAGAGCCATAGAGTATAGCTTGAGGGTGTCTACAAGCATCGGGGCTGGTAGATTACCTATTAAAAAATAATAATAAATAAATAAACCAATCTTTTTTCCCCAGATTATTTTTCTTTTTTGAATATTCAAATCCTGAACAGGAAAACATGTAATTAATTTAGAAATTGTGAATAATAATTCATCTAAAAAATAGTCATTCAATACCTCTAGGCAAAGACATTATTTTACTACTCTGTATAAATCTGGCACATTCTTTGAATATCTCTGAGTCCTCCGAGAAACAATATATTCTGAAAAATGGTTGGCAGTCAGTTACATATACAGACATTTCGGCCATCCTTGACAGGCTGAGCACAAGTCTACATTTGTAGAATCTGCCTCATAGGTATTACTGGGTTCACACAAGTTCATGATGGTCGCAAAATGTAGCAGGAAATGAATTAGTAATCTCCTGAATGAAACAACAGTTTACCTGTACTGCTGCTGTGACACTGTTGGAGCGCTGGATGCGTCGGTACCTGCATGGACACAATGGAGGGGAACATGTCATTGTTTCAACCTCCCATTAGTCTGAACAATACTAACCCTATCTATAAACCCTAAGCCTAAACATAACCACGAGTATGGGAGCAACGCATGTTCACAAACCTTAATGCGTTCTGACTCACAGGACTGGGATCTATGGGCAGTTCCCCAATAGAGGAAGAAAACACAGAATAAAGTACCAGAAAACATTTGGGGGAATATACTCTTACTTAAGTAAAAGCATCAATACAGCAATGCAGAAATACTCTGTTAAAAGGAAAAGTCTGGATTCCAAATTGACTTGATTTTCTATGTTCCTGGGATTTGTCTGTGTGTTATGATTGTCTGTGTGTTATGATTGAAGCCTTTTAAGCTGCTAAAATCCCTCAACAGTGACATCTGCCGGCAGGTTCATATTTATACATGGGACTTGTGCACCCTCACAGGGCAAACCAGAGCACTCAGACCACAGGAAAAAAGTATCCTGAATGTTAAACGTTCAGGGGTTTTGGGTGCTAAGAAAACAAAAGAAAAAAAATGTGATGATTCATGTAATCATCCCTTTAAATAAATGTACTTTAAATGTTACTTTACACCACTGTTTCCAATCCCCTGCAAGTTGTATTGTACGATTCCATGTAGTAGACTATTCCAGGCTTTAGATGTACGTATATATGCACATTATGCTTGCTTGGTAAAGGCTTTCCTCCCTCTGTCGTATGCATCTTCATCTATAAAAAGGGATGCCAGTGAAGAGAGAGCTGAATGTGCCTTGAAGAAAAAGCAAGCCTGCCTGTTACTATTCTTTATTTGTGAATCGTTCAGGGTCGGAACACTCCGATCACAGCCGGGGAAGCATAGCTGCTGCTGTGCGAGTTCTGGTTTGATCCGTATCTTTGGTCTGACCCGTGGGTGATCCCCCCCATCCATCCGCCCATAGAGAAGCCGTTTCACAGTATATACACTCTCAGTATTTGGAAAGGCTGTCTGCAGTGAATGGCTCTCCACAGAGATGAGGCGTGGGAGGCAGAGAATCATGAAGACAACAGAGAGAGAGAGAGAAAGATGTATGAGGGAAGGGAGAGAGAAATACACACACACACACACACACACACACACACACACACACACACACACACACACACACACACACACACACACACACACACACACACACACACACACACACACACACACACACACACACACACACACACACGCAAGGTGCATTTTGGTAGGTGATGGATCAGTGTTGCCAACTTGGTGCATTGGTCGCTATTATATTTAGCGCCTAGCGCCAAAATTAGTGAAAAACTCCTGGCGGAAAATCTAGTGCTTTTTTGCTGGTTGACAGGCGTCAGAGATAAAACCCTCGTTTTTCACCATTTTTCCTCCTATAGCCTAGAGTCCTCCTTCCTTCCTAGAAACTCTTAAATTATATTTAAACATGTGAATTACCCAATTTTCAAGAATCTACACATTTAGAAAACCTAGAAGAATTGCTATTTTGACCCATGTTTTGCCAGTTATTTCTCCTAAATTAATCCAAGAGACTAAGCTCAACAAATGATGGTCCTCCGTGGCTAAAATGCAGAATAAATAGTGGGCCCTGGTATGAAAATGGTTGAAAACCACTGCTCTAGCGCATTCTAGTGCATTTTGGAAGTGCCACTAGTGCATTTTGTATTTTGGCAGTTGGCAACACTGTGATGGATACAGTAATAATGGTAGGATCAAAATGTCCCCACTGCAAAGCAAAGCACCGGTTCATGATAACAGTCACGACGTGGCGCGCTGTGAGCTAGCTGCACATCGGCTATTTCCGCTGCGCTGCGTTCGAAGCACAAACACAGGCATCAAAGGCGTAAAATAAGCTTGAAGCCGGAGGAGCTGGAAGAGAGAGCAGCTGAAAGGGGACTGGAGGGGGGTGGAGGGGGAGAAGAGACCTCTCCCCCCCATGCGGCCTCTCCTCAGGTTATAATTCCTCCCACAGCTTCACAGGATGAGGTGATAATGCTAGCTGATGGGTGTGTGGGTGCTGATAATGCCGGCTGATAGGCGTGTGGGTGTTTGCTAGGAGCCCAGAGAGCCACGCTGCTTACAATTACAGAACAGCAACAGATGACTCAGCGCGTATACTGCAGCATAACAGCAGCTCTGGACATGCCATGAGAAGACAGCCTACTGGATGTGATATGACATAAATTATTTATGCGCAATAAACTAATAAGAGTATTTCATCTTGTCCCTGTAGCTTAGCACTTCACTTGGCACTTGCAATAGCCTTGATGACTTATATCAGTGGTTTTCAATCTTTTTGATAGCAGGGCCCACTATTTATTCAGAATTTGAGCCATGGACCACCGTTTTGATAACATTTTAGCCCCACAGACCCCACAGATAGGTGCGTTATTTGTCCGCAATTCCAGGCTGGATTTGGGAAACAAAACAGTCAAACATACAGATCAAAATATAAACATACAGATCAAAATGACCATCAATCTTCTAATTCTCTAGTTGTGTAGACTTCGGGCTAATTCAGATGATGAATATTTTAACTCTCGAGAGTGTAAACATGAAACCAAATGGACCCACAAGGGTCCATTTGGTTTCATTTTTACGCTCTCAAGGAGTTACACCAACTTTCCCTCATTTAGCTGGGGACCACCTGGAATACTTTGAGGGGCGGTCGTTGAAGGTTAATGTTAGGAGTACAGACCGCTGGCTGTACACCCGGGGGTGAGTTGTTAAAGAGCCAACTTGTCAGGATTTGATATGATCTTAAACAACAGGACACATCGCACACTGACTGCTAAAACCAATCACTTACTGTATATGCAAAGAGTAAACGTAAATTATAAAGCATAGAACGCAGACATAGCGTATACCTGTAGTTTCAGTGTTTCTACTAGTTTTCTACAGATATTCCACAGATATGTTTCCATAGATATTCTACTATTAGACAATATTAGGTTTTCAGCTTGCTTATGATTTTTTTCTTAAAGACCCCGTAAACCAAATTCAGACTTTTTCTTGTAGACATGAAAATCATGTACAAAAGTCATTTTTATACCCCTGGACAAAAAACTAAAACTTTATTTTACAGCATTGTAGAATAGGACCACTTTATGTGTTTTGGTTAATCTCATGGGTAGGTTTTGTCTCATTAGCATAATTCGTCTTGATGACGTAGTCACGACGAATTATGCTAATGAGCCTACAGTACTACTGTATATAAATCATATTCCATATAGTCAGTTAGAAACCGAAGCCCCGCCCCCTCTTCTTCACAGCGGAGCGGAGCTGCTGGTGGTGGTGTTGGTTGATAGCTAGCTAGCTAGTAGCTACTAGCTACCATAGATATATACAAGAAAGCGTTCTATTTTATCTTCTGTTTTATTTCCATGCATGTAAAGCACTTTGTGAGATTCCTCTGTGAAAGGTGCTATATAAATAAAATTTACTTACTTACTTACTTACAAGAAAGCGTAGTTACTACAGTGTGTTTTGCCTGTAGGCTGACAAGCACTGACATTTGTTTGCTCTCGATGCGCGATTTTGTGGATGACAGCTGAAAACTACTGAGTGTTTTTAGTAACGGTCGATGGAGAGCTTGGCAACGTTTTCACATTCAAGGACTATCTAACTGCTGCTGCTGCCTGTCAGCAGTATTGCCAACTGCCAAAATCCAAAATGCACTAGTGGCACTTCCAAACTGCACTAGAATGCGATAGAGCAGTGGGTTTTCAACCATTTTCATACCAAAAAAGCACTTGGATTTTCCGCCAGGAGTTTTTTCATTAATATTGGCGCTAGTGGCGTCTGGGAAAAAAACTAAATATAGTGACAAATGCGCCAAGTTGGCAACACTGCCTGTCAGCCCCGCTGCGTACTATCAGAGCTATCTAGTAGATGAGTTGCGACATCGAGGGGTCACAAACTGAGTGCTGCAGCCATAGACTTAGGCTGCAGCGCTGTTCATGCAGCACGAATAGGGACACACTGGAGATGGAAATGCATTGTTTTCAATGAGGGCAGCAAAATAAAAGAGCCGCCATTGGACTAACCCCATGAAGTGAACGGAGTTGTCGTAACTCCTGTCCCATATAGGCTGTAGGGACCGTGGCCGTCCCTACAGGCTATGGAACCATGATGGGACCGCTGTAGTGCGCGCACACACCCACGCACCCACACACCCCCACACCCACACCCACACACACACACACACACACACACACACACACCCACACACACACACACACACACACACACACAACGCTAGTAAAGTTAGCGCGCTGTAGTACTGGCTTGTTGTTGACAGACAGTTAGGCTGTTTGGATGGCGAGATATGCTAATTAGCATAACGCTCATGAATATGCTAATGAGCTTACAGCACTGGCCACACCCCTACAGTCCTGGAGAATCAGGCCAGATTTTTTTCCATTGTATTTCACACATGTTTAAACATCATTTCTGAAACATAGCGACTTTTTCAATCATAAATATTTGGTCTGTGGGGCTATAATACATTACTCTGTGGTGTGACAAACTGGGAATACATTTTGTATCATACATTTTTTTGCTTTACGGGGTCTTTAAAGGTAGGGGAAGTGATTTCACTTTTGTCAGATATCACCCAAAAAATATTTTTTTTCTGTTAAAATGCTTTATTATAAGGTGTGGAAACCACATATGGAGTTTCCCCCTCCCCCACGTTAGCAGAGGAGCTAATAAAAGTTCCCCAGGTCACCACAATTCTCCTCCAATCAGGAGAGAGCAGCAGGTTCACATAGTGTAGCTACTTTTGGGGCCCCTAGTGCACCAGGCTGGTACTACACCATGAATTTCAAATCACTTCCCCTACCTTTAATATTTGTTAATGGCTTATATTGACTCTATTATTGATTGAGTAATTAATGAAGATAAGCAGGGAAGTGGGAAGGAGAGAAGGGGAGAGACATACATCCGAGGTCGTCATGAACTGGACTGGACTCGAACACGCGATGCGCTGTCAGGGTGGAGCCTATATGTGGCATACGCCTGGACCACTGGGCCAGCAGGTGCCCTTGCTTATCATCCTTGATATAGAGTCATCAAGGATTTGATTACCATGTGTTGTTCTCACTGTAAATGAAGTGCTAAATGCCTAAATTGTAAATTTCTGATATACTGCATGCATACGTCCTGCTCTCTGGTCCGTGTACTTTTCGGCCGTTCAGGATTCTGTTTTATACTTGTTAAATTTAAAATCAGAATACACTCCAAAACGGCCCGTTTCGGTATTCTGTTTTGAAAACAAAATTTAGAGTTGTGAATTGTAAGAGCAACATACGACCCGTTTCCAAGTTCTAATTGTTGTGGTTCGAATCAGAAACACAATTTAAACTCACTGCTCCTCTGGGCGAGCTGGCGAAGCAGATCCTGAAATCTGTTTTGTGTCCGCTGCTGCCACACCCCCCCCCCCCCCCCCCCCCCCTCCTCCGTGCTGAGGGCGGAGGCGTGGCACGGAGCTCTTGATTGACAGCTCGGTTACTGCTGCAGTTACTACAAGGAGACACACGCGGCGCTGTTGGTACTAGCAGTTGATCTCTCTATATAATTCTAGGAATGTGTGTCTGTTACCTGCGCAAATGCACTGTGCAATGAGGATCGCCCACACATGCCACGGCGCACAGACAGCCTCGATGAACCTCGCGTAGCACAGCCCTGTCATCCAGCACCAATGTGCGCTACTTACAAACACCTAACATTATACCAATCATTTTAATTTAATAGATTTGCATTAAAAGCTCATCACCGCGCATATCACGTCACATGGACACACATTTATTTGTGGTCACAGTTTGTCGTGCAACACGGGATCAACTCATTTTGCGTTCTGTCCTCGCTGTTCCGCCTGCCACACGGGCGGCTACGGCAGACGGCATCCACTTCTCTCCAAACTAGCTTCCTAACTCAAATCAGTTGTATTGCTTTTCATTGAACGGGAGCGCTCGAGACACAGCTGTGCCGCAATCATACCTTCCACACCGGACAACCCCGTCTCCAGCGCACACCAAACATTATACCAATCAATTTAATAGATTTTCATTAAAAGCTCATCGCCGCACAGATCACGTGACACGCACACACATTTATTTGTGGTCACAGTTTGTCGTATAACACGGCTGCCAGACAGCTGATCACACACGGCCACGCCACGATGGTACACGCTACTACGGTCACCTACGACTTATTTCTACTACCGCTGCAATCTGCAACGCCTGGATATTCATTACGCGCGGCGCGGCGGCCACGGCACCTTCTCCAAACTTATTTGCACGTTTCAACTGCTCACTCGAACACCAACAAAGACAGAACCTCAGAAAGAATGTGTGTTCGCTCTGTGTGTGTGTGTGTGTGTGTGTGTGTGTGTGTGTGTGTGTGTGTGTGTGTGTGTGTGTGTGTGTGTGTGTGTGTGTGTGTGCGTGCGCGCGACAACAGCGTTTGGACTGGGAATGCAACAATTAACACCGATACGCTCACAACATCTTATGTTGCTATAGCCATGCGTTTTCTCAAGCCAGAGATAAACACTGCACATTGTAGGCCTACACGCACGCCAGGCCGTGTCACTGAGCATAGGCTACTTTCAACAGTATGAAGCCCTGAAACATGACTGTCCAGCGTCATGTCAATCGATGCATGTTTACTTTATATGGTGCATGTCAAACTGGGTTTCCCTCAGGTATTCATATTGGTTGGAATAACCTTCAGGGTTTAATGCAATTCCATTCAGATCGGGGAAGGTCTATAACATTAATTTTGTGCCCAAGTTCAACACAACCTTCCAACATCAACAATTCCCTCCCAATCATCTGTCATCTATACATAATTTCCAGATCATATTACACAACGGGTATAGGACTAGTATTGTAAATTATTATGAGTAGACAATATTATTATACATTTATCCTTTATATTTAGATTTTATTTATACCATTTAGCACTGCCGTTAATAAATTTAATAAATTAGTCTGCATTTAATGCATATTAATACAGTGCTGTTATTACATTCTGATTAGACATTGATGATTGATGCATCCTCCTCTGTGTCAACTCTTAATTAATAAAGTAATAGAGACAGATAGACATTTTAAAGAGGCCTACCCGGGACCTCGTCATCTGTGTCATTAATCATTATTATGCAACGCGTTATGTTACAGGTAGGCCTGTTTATTTGTTCAATTAAGTGTTTTGGGCCGCCATGGTGCCAAACAAGGTGCCAAACTAATCATTGAAGTAATGTAGTCTGTATACATTTATCCTTGATCATTTAGATTATATTTATGACTGCTGCTGTCATTACAAATACATTGGCGTTAGCGGCATTTTGATTGAATCTTAACGGGTCATAACCAGCCACAGAGCTATTATTTCTACCTACTGGTAGCCTATACAGCGCACACTGCAGCGAGGGCGTGATCATGGTGTCACGGATGGACCACAG
>CM076976.1:39375102-39420102 GCA_039105355.1 Benthosema pterotum
TTGTGAGATTGTAGCTCTGACATTTTCACTCTTTGTGGAAATCACATGTTCCAGAACTCTTACTTTTCAGGTTTAAAATTAAAATCTAAAACAGCAATGCTGTCGTGACACTGCATGATCAAGTAGGGTCTTAAAAGGGAATTCCACCATTTTTAAAGTACAAATGGAACCAACGGAACCCCAACGGGTCCATTTGGTTCCATTTGTACACTCCAAAAAAAAGGTCCTAAAAGAAAAACCATTAACATGGTGGAACACAACTTGATGATGTCATCAAGATGCGTTTCTCCAAGTTAATGATTTTTTCAGACCTCCATTTCTAGGAAACCTAGTACTTTTTATCATCGTCCACACAACATCTCTAAGGTATATTAATCACATAATAAAACCTCACTTGGTACAGACATGCAAATTCTGTCAGTCACCTCAGTGCAGTTGCTGCTGGTCGATTATAGTGCACTGTATGCACGTGCATTAAGTGATGGCAAATCGGGTGGCAAAGTCAGCTTAACATTGTTCAATGCGATCAGATCAGACTTTTTGATAACGGGATATGGGCTGTCAATGCCGTATTATATAGGAAGACAGCAAGAAACCAAATGGACCCTTGCGGGTCCATTTGGTTTCATTTTTACACCCTCAAGAGTTAAAATATTCATCATGTGAATTAGACCAACTTAGTCTACACAACTAGAGACTGTAGAAGAGTAATGGTCATTTTGATCTGTATGTTCCAGGCGAGCATCTAGCACATTCTAGTGCATTTTGGAAGTGCCACTATAGTGCACTCTTCTACTTGAAGGCTCTAGTGTAGGACACCTTTTCTTTTTTGAAGGATAGAAACACTAGTTTGCCACTGGCCTGCCACTGGCCTGCCCTGGACTTTTCAAAAAAACACCAGGCCACTAGGTGGCGCAGGCCACCGGGAAATCTCCCTGTACTCCAGATGGCCAATCCGCCCCTGCCTCCAGGAGATAATACTCATGACAACACAATTACATCACCACTACATCATCAAGTAATCCAGCCAATCAAAGTAATAATAAGTCATCGTCAAACCTAAATAAAAGTATTTTATCCAATCAGGAGTTGTCCTGTCCTGTTTGTGCCTGCCAGCAGCAACACACTGAGGTGTAAGGGCTAGTGTATTTCTTTCTGGGTCAACACACTGACCTGTGCGTTGGCAGCCTCGATGGCTGCTGTCAGAGCCTTCATGCTGTCGATGCTCTCCGTAGAGTTACTGAGCCCTGATTGGATGGTCATGTCTCCTCTTGGCCCCTCCCCTTCCATGTAGGCATCCTGATTGGTTTGAGAGAGAAAGTGGTGAGACTAAATAAGAGGCCGCCGCAAAAGAATATTGTTATGTCACATTTTGTGGAGATCTCTCCTGAGATCTTTTGGCATTTTGTCCTTTCGACAGATAATGTTCATATACTGTACATATACATGTTCATATACATGGTTCTCAAACTTTTTCAAGTCAAAGAACCCCATCAGGAAATAGTTTGTGCCAGCCAGGGACTACCAGAAATACTACTACTTGTCACTACTAGAACTACTAATCGCTTGCAAGCTGGTTAAAATCATTGAACCCTCTTGAATTTGATTCTGCCTGGTCAAAATAGGTACATGTATTATGTGTTCTGATATTTCTTGTTAACAGTTCTGATTCTCTGTTTATGTTGCTATGGCTAAGCTTGCTTATGTATTTATTTATAGATATAGATATAGATATGCCTTTATTGCTAGGGTACAGTAATTAGGCAGGAAAGGGGGAGAGAGATGGGTAAGACCCGTGGCAAAGGCCATCGGGCTTGGGACTCCAACCCACTGCATGCCGTCAGACTAGCTTAGCAGCCTCGGTGCCCAGACAGTTGAGCTAACTCTCTAGGCCAAATGTGTTTTTTTTTAAATCCCTATTACCAAATGACAGATTCTTCCAGTTGGGAGTCTAAAACCAACTTCCAGTTGGAGTCTAAAACTAGGTATCTATCCAGCCTAATTCATTCCAGTATTCAAAGTTATAGATAATGGTTGCTATAATGTATCTGCATCCAGCATTCTAATTAGAGAAGACTGCACTTACTGAAGACTTAATCACATTTTCTTTAATACACCTTCACTCACCAACACACAGAAGCTTACTAGAACACTGTCAACCTTTTTATAAACATATCATTTTCTCTCTGAAGACGTTGCCATTTAATTACAGAGACAGGCGGAGAGAACACGCCAGACTCTTGCGTCAAGGACTGGGTTTTAACAGCTGCAGTCAAACTGTTAGTAGGCGTCAAGTGGGCGCTTCAAACCTGTTGGAAGATTCTTCCAGGGCTTCTATTTCTGAGGTGCAAACCACCACAATACACAGGGGCGGCTCTAGGCATAGGCATGGGGGGGAATGCCCCCCTAAATGCCCAGTCTGCCCCACCAAACATGATGGCATGCAAAACAACAAGTATTTGAAACACTACTGAAAATGGTATGGGTGCGGCTTCGAATGATGAGGCTGCCCCCTTACCATTTTCTTCTGCCCCCCCCCCCCACCCCATTGGGAAATGTTACATCCGCCCCTGACAATACATATATAGAATATGGCATCACAACAGCAACAAGTATAAAACTTGCATTGTAGTGAAGTGTTTTTGTCTTGTATATAAACTGAAACGTCATAAGGTTTGTCTGTAAATCCCCTATCGCAGGGGTTTTCAACCGGTGGTCCGGGGACCACCAGTGGTCCTTGAGAGGGTTCCAGGTGGTCCCCAGCTAAGTTGTTTAACCAAATGTAGCCTGGTCTAGCCCTCAATGATTTTGGCCTTGGGGGGCGGGGGTGTCGTGGGATCCACACGGCGGAAGTGCTGCGCTCTGATTTGATCTCACAAACGTGTCGTCATCTCCGGCCCCTCCCACGCCCGTCCACTGCTGTTCTACGTCACATCATTTAGAGCGACGCCCACCCCGGAAGGTTGACACGCCCCTCAAGGCCACTTTCCAACGTGCGTTAGTCCAGGCTTTCCGTTTTCGCGCAACGCGAATGAAAATGAAAGCCTGGGTGTCGAGGCTAAACCAAATGTAACTCTCGTGTCTCAAATGCTGAATAAATGGTGGGCCCTGGGATGAAAAAGGTTGAAAACCACTGCCCTATAGTCCTGTCATTAAAATAGATGTTTATTATTATAGATCCCCATAGTCCTCTGCAGCGAAGATTATTCTTCCTGAGTTCCAAACACTGATGCTTCAATCAGAATATAAAAGATAATACAATGGATTTCTGCCATTACATAAATGCTCACACCTCAAGTGACAGATTTCTTTTCTACTAGACAGTGGGCTCCATTTTCGTTACATGCTAAACCCCTTATCCCAAATCCCTTATTTCGTTTTTACTATTTTGAAAAACCTTTTGGAATATTTCAACATGTCAATCTATTAACACGTTGTGAACCTGTAGACTGGCCATTTGAACTACTGAAAATGTTTTTTTTTAATAGTTTAAAAAGTCAAAAAAGTTAAGGGATAAGGGGTTTAGCGGGAACGAAAATGGAGCCCAGTGTGTTTATATGTAGTAAAGCTACCTGTATGTGAGCAACTAGTCTGTGGCTAACCTGGACTTCTAGAGTTTCGGACATAATTAGAATTTGTCACATGCAGATTGAGTAACATGCCAAAAATAGCTGATTTATAAGTTCAAAACAGACCTCAAACGGACCTGTTGCATGCTGAGAAACAAATACACAAATGAATGAGGCGAGACCACAATTTAAATTAAAATGTATAATGATTTCACTCGAGCAGTACAACTATTTTATAAATAGTCATTCTAGCTACCATTTCCGTAAGTGCTTAATCCCACACCATAGTATTTATAGTGAAGTTGATAGGGTAGTACAGTGATTACTCTTGCACAAATTACTTTTAGCTCCAGGTTCTGACAAAGCCAATGTGATGTTTCAACAGACATTCCCAGGGTAAGCAGCTACAATATAAGTCTATTTTTCTTCATTCACTTTTCCATCAACTACTTTTAACCTCATACAGCTTTAGGGCTCCGCTTTAGGTCACCGCTAAACCTCTTATCGCTTAACTTCTTTCCCTTTTTAAACTATTTAAAAAAAACATTTTTCAATAGTTAAAATGGCCAGTCCACAAGTTCACAACATGCCAATTGTTTGGCATGTTGAACTATTCCAAAATGTTTATCAAACTAATAAAAAATAAGGGATTTAGCGTGTGACGAAAAATGGAGCTCTTAGTCTCTACAGTTTTCAGCCTACGTGTCGTCTTTTAGCCACAAGACAGGTTGACAAAAGGGCAGTCACAGAATAATACCCACACAGGGGTGGGAGACAGCTGAGATAACAGTATCTCACCTACATCAAGGATATGCAGTATGTTCTTGATATGTGTTTATGTCAAGGTTGACATCGCATCTGCAGTGTGTTGTCAGTTTGTAGGTCAAATAAAAAAGTACAGATCAGTCCAAATACAAATCAGGCTTTAAGAGCTCATCCCTGGTCTCTGAGTTAGGTAGTGTATGATGTACCTGAGCAGACTCGGTGCTGCTCTGGGCAGTGATGGAGATGTAGGGTTTGGAGGCAGTGGAGCAGGTGGAGGTTCTGGGAGGCACGGGTGGAGGAGCTGTCTTCTTATAGGTGGTGATGCAGGAGGACACTGTGCAAGAGAGAGAGGAGAGGAGATGGTTCATCTTTTAGTGGATACAGTATACTGTAGGGTTTGTAGCAATCTGTAAGGTGGCTTGTCTTTCAGCAAGTCTGGACTGGTACAAATGATTTGACATGACATTTAATTGTCCATCAAACCCAAACGCAGCGTCGCATGGCTGTATGATCACATGCGGAAGCACACATAAACACTGGGGGCTACATTTTCGTTACCATCTAAACCCCTTATCCTAAACCCCTTATCATATTTTTTTTTTACTATTTTGAAAAACCTTATGGAATAGTTCAACGTGCCAATCTATTGACACATTGTGAGCTTGTAGACCGGCCATTTAAACTATTGAAAAATGTTTTTTTTTTTAATAATTTAAAAAAGACAAAGAAGTTAAGGTATAAGGGGTTTAGTGGTAACGAAAATGGAGCCCTGGGTGTGCTTATATGCAAGCTGGCAACAGACGAACGGTTCTGATGTCAGGGAAGGCAGAACGCGTTATTTACCGCAGGGAAAGACACATCCACATTATCCAGAGGTCTCAGCTTGCGTTGGTTTCAGTTACCTTGTTGATCAGAACCATTTGTTTACTTGGCTTGCGATTCTAGTGCTTGCACAGGAGCGGGGATTGCACGAACCCCAGGCTCCCACTCGCCAGACCGACACACAGCCTGTCGACATGTCGAGCCACGGGATGTTATGGCTCGGGTCTTGGCCGGGTGTTACACAATATTATGTTTCCCCATGAAGCAGGGGCGGATTCCAATTGAGGGGGCAGGAGAAAATGGTATGGGGGCGGCATCATCGCCCGTGTCGCTTCTCGCCATGGGCAATGTAGCCGCCCCCATACCATTTTTGGTTATAGGAATTTTATTAGGCAATTAAGCATCAATAATAACATCAGTTGTTGTGGAAGTTGCAACAGACACGCAGCATGCATAAAGCTAAAGGTCTGACTCGAGAGTTTTCTGTTGTCAATGCTGTTGGGTAATGGTGCCACAACTGTAGCCTAGTTAGTTAGTAGCAGTAGTAGTGTTTTAAATCATTTTAAATATAGGCACTTTATTTTGAAATATCTTGGGTTGCTTTGCATGCCATCGTGTTTGGTGGGGCAGACTAACTGCCTCTGTGACAGTCAGTGTTTTATGTCGGTTCCGCACGGACCGATTGACCGTGCGCACGCCCGCTGAAAAGTCTGGTAATTTTCCATTGTGTGTTGGTGCCACAGCAAGCAAACAAGCAAGCAAGCAAGCAGTTCGTGTTCATTGTTCAAGTTAATTCCCCCCAAAGGTTTTCTGCAGCCACAAAGGTTTGTGTTATTTATGTTTTTGTAGTTTGTTGCAGACTTTGATAGGATGAATATGTATTAGTTTATTGTTTGTTAGTGTGCTGTATTGTTAGTGATTGTTTGTATTTTTCATTTTTTACAGTTCTCACGGCATCGGAATAAATTCCTTCAGTAAACAAGAACTAGTGTGCTGTTTTCGTCACTTAGGGGAGTTACACTGGGCATTTAGGGGGAATTGCCCTCCCATGCCTATGCCGCCCCTGCCATGAAGCACTTGTGAATGCACGAGCATTTGGTATACAGCAACTTGTTCCCAAACCTTTAAGGTCGAGATCCTTTTGGATCTCGAGAAATGACATGTTTCCGTGTGTGCGTGCATGTGCGTGTGTTCATGTGTGAGTGCAGCAGCAGGCTCACCTCTCTCCTCTTAATGATGTCTGAGAGAGAGAGATGCTCTAAAGAGTTAAATTAACATTTTTTCCTCCTTCTGACCCCTTTATTTGCTGTTACATTTATTGGACTCTTAGTGGGAATTACATTTCAATAAACAAGGCTGAACATCATTTCACTTTAATGGATTTTGATTTGATGTCTCACAGCGGACAGCGGCGGAGGATAGGGAGTCGGGGGGGAGTAATAATTACTCCATGGTACTCCAATTCATTTAGCCAAGAAAGGATGTGCCAAAGATCACACATTACATAATTGAAAGCACTGGTTCCCAACATTGGGCCTGGGGGACCCCCAGGGGTATTCTCTAGGTACCACCCAGGGACCTCAGTTAAATCTTTCAGAGTTGGGAACCCAATGCACCCGTAATTACTAGGGATGTCCCGATCCACTTTTTTCAATTACGATCCGATATCACAATTTCTGTGTTAGCCGATACCCATACCAAATTCCGATACCAGTAAATAATATATATATAATACAAAATATAAAAAAAGATCTTATATGAAGTCCACCAAACAGCAAAATAATATAGCGGACTAGAATAGCAGACCCCTCACTCAGATGTGCACTTGGGCAACTCCAAAACAAATTCCACAACATTTTATTTACCTGCCATAGTGTTAACCCCTTACCCCTGTGTCGGATCACTGGTTATACTGGTATATTTACCAATACTGAATGGTCTGATAATGACAAAAAAGGGCAGATCCGACACTTTTTCTGATACCGATACAGTATTGGGTAATCCCTAGTAATTACCTGCATTACGGGTCGTAAGGGATAGATTTTTTTAATTAAGTTAGGGTAAGTGATTTGAAATTCATCCTGTAGTTCCAGCCTGGTGCACTAGGGGCGCCAAACAGTAGCTACACTATGTGAGCCTGCTGCTCGATCCTGATTGGAGGAGAATTCGCCACCACCTGGGGAACTTTTATTAGCTCCTCTGCTAACGTGGGGAGGGGGAAACTCCATATATGGTTTCCACACCTTATAATAGAGCATTTTAACAGAAAAAATATTTTTTGGGTGATATCTGACAAAAGTGAAATCACTTCCCCTACCTTTAAGTTATATGAAATACTAGCTATTAATATAGAGGTATCAACTGTATTAATTGATGTCCAGAGTCCCATGGAGGAAGTTCTGCTCTGGTTTTGGTGAAAAATTAAGGTCACTTTGAGGAGGTCACTAGGGGCCACACAGTAAAAGTAAATTAATCCAAAAAACAAACGTAAATTGTATTGTTGACCCATTTCTAAAATATTAGCACATCTTTCGTTCATTTGTGACCCCTCTATCACAGGGAACTATGTTTTTGTGTCCATATCACTATGCTCAAAAAGTTGAGGATTTACTTTCATGTCAAAGACCCCCAAATGACTAGTTTTGGATTTGTATTGTTAACAGTATGCCAAATGTTTCACATTTTACATGGTGTGCTATTATACATGTATCTATAATACCCTATATATTTTCAGAATTGTGATATTTTCAAAATGAATAGGGATTGTGATGCACCCCCACCCCTCCACTTGGACTCCACTTTGCTTTTCCACTACATACTATATAGCCACTGCAGGCTTTAATACATCTGAACGCAGACGTGAAATGTCACTTATTCACGCTTGTGTGTTCCAGGACGGAACGTACAGTTGCCGCAGGATGATGTAGCTCACTTACATATCAACTAAATATCAATGTGCTGCTGGGGAAATGAACACACATGCACACTTGTACGTACGCACACACACACACACACACACACACACACACACACACGCACACGCACACGCACACACGCACACGCACACACACGCACACACGCACACAGACGTAGTCCTGGTCTTAGCCCACATGATACAATATAACTCCAGTCAATCAGCAGATTAATCAGTTTTGGGCGGTCAACATAACAGGTTGGAACTGGAACCATGTGGCTTTGTCAAAAGGCAAACCTTCTATGCCATAAAATGTGGACATTAAAAATACATTGTTTTGTTTGTTTGTTCAGTACAAAAGTAAACATGGGTTTCTATTTCCCAGCATGCATGGACCTCGATATAGTACTGTATAATTATTGTGTAACAGTCCTCTATACCCAGTCTACAGGTGTGCCTTGAGTCCACACAGCAATGCATAATGCTGGGTTTATGCTAGCAGCAATAGAGTAGTGAATTCATAATTATTACCCTTACTGTAATAGTTAAATAAATACATTTGCTCTCATGGAGAAATGTTTAACCATAAGGGAGTTGTACCTCTGTTAATTAACATGGATTTGACGGTGTAGAACATTTGGATAATCCCTCCCCTATGGTACACAAACCACTAACCCCACCAGCAGGTATCAGGAGACATCGATTGATACTGTATGTTAGGCATGCTAGTGGTTAGACCTGATGGACTGTGTGTGTGTTTTAATATATACTATATACAGTAGCATCATCCGCAGAACAAATCCATTACAGGAAAGACCAACTTAGTGTGAACATCTGAGGCTGGTGTTTTTCTTATACAAACAGGGACATTTTTTGCCATTAGGCAGACTAGGCAGTTGCCTAGGGTGCCATGAGGGAGGGGCAACCATGAGGGGAGGGGTGACCACCAGACATGCTTTAAGAGGATACTCGGTTAACACGTGTAATATGGATAGATACATTACACTTATCCTCTATAACTAGAATAGAACATTTAAAAACACATAATATGTTCTTTAGTTCATAATTTTATCCCTTGGGGGTGCCCTAGGCAAGATTTTCTTGCCTAGGGCTCCAAATTGCTTAGAAACGCCACTGTATGCATGCATGCTTTCTAAACTTCACAAAACCCTGTCAATGTGTATGTGTGATATGCCCAGGACCAGATCAGATAACAGATAATAACGCTGTTATTATCTGTTATTATTATTGCTAATATGATTGCTATTATTATTGCTAATAATAATAACAACGCATGTCTACCATACAAAAAACACTACTTTATCACCTCACCTTTTGGGGTGATAACCTTATCACTGCACTTTTTGGAGTGATAACTTTATCACCTTTTGTGGTGATAAATTAATCACTTCACCTTTCAGGGTGATAACTTTATCACCTTACCTTTTGTTGTAATAACTTTATCACCTCACCTTTTGGGGTGCTAACCTTATCACCGCACCTCTTGGGCTGGTTATTCTTTCTCCTTTTGTGGTGATAACCTTATTACCGCACCTCTTGGGCTGAAAATTGTATCACCTTTTCAGGTGCTGACTGAGTATATCTGAATACAGAATTCAGAATCTATAGTACACCAGCTACATCTTGGGACACTATTTTACTTTTCACTCCACTTAAATTATTTGACAATTGTTCAACTGCAGTTGCTAAAATGTCATATAAGACAGAAAATGTCATAGAAAACATCATAAAAATCTGTCTGTCTGTATGTCCGTGTCCCTTTTATGCCACCACTGGCCACAGTTGGTCTCAGGGATGGGGCTCTGCCCATGTCCTCTGCCCTGCGTGAGGATGGAAGTTAACAGGAGATCAGCAAGCCTGCCAACATTCTACCATGGACTGAATATACTCCATCATACAAGGGTGAAAATAGAAGACCTACAACCCCACAACACATTACAAAGGGAGCTTGTTGTGAGCTTGAAGATCTGTCATTATATTCTGTGCATGACTTAGACTATATATACAATAGACCTGCACAGTGACATCACCGCCCTGGTTCCGGAAGTGTTTTTCCCATTCATTTTTCTCATAGACTTTTCGAAAATAATTTATATAAAGACAATTTCGACGCGGACAAAGCCAACTCGGGTCGTGGCAAATCATACACACACACACACACACACACACACACACACACACACACACACACACACACACACACACACACACACACACACACACACACACACACACACACACACACACACACACACACACACACACACACACACACACAATATCATATAATATCTAATTAGCAAGAAGTAGAAAACGGCAGGATATAACACTTTTTGTTTTGTTTTTCATCTTGAAAATTATTGTCTTAAAATTAGTACCAAAAGATTGTGTGTGTAATCATGATTTGTCACGACCCGAGTTGGCTTTGTCCGCGCTGTAATCGCCTTTATATAGATTATTTTCGAAAAGTCTATGAGAAAATGAATGGGGAAGACTTCTGGAACCTTGAGGCGAAATGGACATAGTGGCCAAAGTTGAGAATGCAGTTTTGAGCTCAGTGGGCCAAAAATATGAACACGCGATAGGCTCCGCCCCCTCCAGAAACACTACACACGCACACACCCGCTCCGCACGTGCATGATGCCTCACGCTCATCTTCTTGGCCCATTTTCCCAGAATGCACTCTGTTTTTTCCCCTCAAAGAGTAGTGAAATCGCCTCATGCGCTGGGTGAGCAACTTAATGCAAGTGGATGAGACTTCCGGTGTCGTCTCTATTCAATATATACTTTAAGATGACACCATTGTGCAACTATAAATCGGGCGAAACGAGCTCCACAAGAGTGAAGGGGAAAGGCAGGGGTTAGGGCTGATATCTGCTGCATGCTCACATCTGACAGTTTCAAAGTATCCCCCACTCCTCTTTTCCCTGCTTTCTTTCCTCTCTCTCATCTGCTTTCGCTCCACTATCCTGAGCTGTCACATTTCTAAACGTTTCAGCATAATCTTCTCGTCAGTTTTTGGATGGGGTCAGGTCTCCTCAATGCCGCCTTTCTGCCGCATCAGCGTGAAGCGTGCTGCGGCTTTGGCAGAGGCCATTTTGAGAAGCGAGCAACACGGGCCACTCAAGTCACACATGGATGCTTTTCCGTAAAGTCAGCCCGTCTTTCCGAGGTTCTAAAACAAGCGCTTCTGAAATATTTTCATGTCAAGGGCCATGAATTGGCTGCAGACTTCTGCTTGAAAATATTTTGTGCCAGGGACTCCCACTTGACCACACAAAATTTAATGTGTGTTATCAAAACATTCTCAAGACATTTTTCAAATAGCAGATCTATATGCTGAGCTATTTTCAAATAGCCAGTGTATATAGTGGGGGAGGCTGGGAGCTATCCAGTATTAAGCTATTTATTTAATTCATTATTTTGTTTTTCACAATTACGTTATTTCAGTCCATTTGTGTTACTGTCAATGTCTTGGGCAATTTGTGAGCAAAAGCTGTGGTCATGTAATGAGAACACAGTCAGTGAGCACCAGCCAGGTCCAGGAGGTTAATCTTTTTCACCAGCAGCGTCAGTGTATAGCCGAGCAAACATTTTCGCACCTATTTTTGTCTGGAGAAGCTGAATAAACACTACAAAAATGCAATGCCTGGCTGGACAATGACCTCATTTCCAACATTTGCCGACTGCCTGCATGGTGCCTCAGTGCCCTTTGCTTTTATTGGTGTTGACAAACAGCCACATTACATGTAAAAGGGGTAGATTTCGATGCCGTGTTAACACGTTTTGCTCATTACCCCCATGAAACACCGTCAAGGACCCCTGAGGGTCCCTGGACCTCACTGTGAGGAACTCTAATTCAACACTCCTGCTCCTACCCCACAAACACAAAGACATGGGTGAGTGGTAGCTGGCCAAGCATGAGTCTTAACCAGTGTTGTAGTGGTACTTTTAGAAGTGGTGGGGACGCCTCTTAAAAGGGGAATTCCACCCATTTTCATTTTTTTTCTGAGAGCGTACAAATGGAACCAAATGGACCCGCTAGGGTCCATTTGGTTCCATTTGTACGCTCTCAGAAGAAAGGAAACTCTTTAACATGGTGAAATACATCTTGATAACATCATCAAGATGTATTTCACCATGCTAATTATTTTTTTCAGACTTCCATTTCAAGGAAACACAGAATGGAGGGAACTTTTTTTTATATCACATCCACACAACATCTCTAAGGTATTATTAATGACAGTAAAAATACCGAAAATGAGTGGAATTCCCCTTTAAGACACGTGCATACACACTTGCATTCGCATGCACCTGCGCAACACACACAGACACGCTATCAAAACAAGTAGAGCATATTGAGAAAGATTGTTTACAATACCTAATTGTATCCATAAAAGTAAATGACAAGGCAAAAAAAAAGGTAGAGCCTACTTTTGCCCCAAAAATATCTTAGATGTGAGAAATGGGGGGACGCCGTCCCCCCACATCCCCCCTCCACTACACCCCTGGTCTTAACCAGCCACCCATGTCAGAGCCACAAGTCAGCCTTAACCTGCCACGCATTCACTGTGCCCTAAAAGGAGGAACATTCAGCAATGGAAGTCAAACACGAGAATTAAATCATTCTGGCTGGGTTACTCTATGTCATTTATCACACAGCACAGTTGTTGTTCAAATTAAGTCATAAAGAATGGCTATTTATGGTCTTTTCATATACAGTACACCAATGAAAATATTTCCATTGTTTTGGCATATACTCTTAGGTATGCCAATATGACAGCCAAGGAAAGTTGGTTAAACTCTTTGAGAGTGTAAAAATGAAACCGAATGGACGCTTGCGCTTGCGGGTCCATTTGGTTTCACATTTAGACTCTCAAGAGTTAAAATATTCATCATCTGAGTTAGTGCCAGTCTACACAACTAAAGAATGTATAAGATGAATGAATGGTCATTTTGATGTGTATGTTTCGCCTGCTTTGTTTCACAAATCCAGCCTGGCATTGTGGACAACAGTAAAATAAATATTTAGTTTTGGGGTCTGTGGGGCTAAAATGTCATCAAATTATGAATAAATAGTGGGACCTAGTATCAATAAATTGAAAACCACTGGTCTAAAGCAGCGGTTTTCAACAGGTGGTCCGGGGTCCACCAGTGGTCCTTGAGAGGGTTCCAGGTGGTCCCCAGGATAAATGATGGAAAGTTGGTTAACCAGATGTAACTCTTGAGAATGTAAAAATGAAACCAAATGGACCCTTGCGGGTCCATTTGGTTTCATTTTCACACTCTCAAGAGTTAAAATATTCATCATCTGAATTAGCACCACTTAATTAACAAGTTTACACTGTTTTGTTGACAAAATCCAGCCTGGAATTGTGGCCAAAATCAAAAGAATTCTTTAATTTTAGGTCTTTGGTGTGAAAATGTCGTCAAATGGTGGTCCGTGGCTCAAATGCTGAATAAATGGTGGCCCCTGGAGTAAAAAAGGTTGAAAACCCCTGGTCTAAAGTATTCATCAAAGTGTTTGATAAGAACACTAGAAAAACAACAGAAACACAAACAATGCGTGTGCATCTGAATGCCAGCAGGCACTCCTGTGCTGTAGCTTTGGGCCTGGCTCAGACACACTGATATCTATTCATTCATTCCAGCTCAGCAGCAGTACTGTGGGACTGCATGCACAACACTGTAGAATGTGAAAATGCTCCAATTGAAAGGTCGAATGGATTCCAACAAATGATGAGTGACTTAATACATCCGCATTCATTTTCATTCAGTATACTGTAGTCAGTGCTTTGGTGTATACAGCATGGCCTTGATGTGCTCTTTCTTTATGTTACTAGCAGGGGCGGATCTAGGCATGGGTATGGGGGGGCAATGCCCCCCTAAATACCCAGTCTGCCCCCCCAAACAGGATGACATGCAAAACAACCCAAGATATTTCAAATTAAAGTGCTTATATTTAAAAAAATGATTTGAAACACTACTACTGCTACTAACTAACTACAGCTGTGTCACCACTAAACCAACATCATTTCATCATTGAAAACAGAAAACTCTCTGAGTCAGACCTTTAGTTTTATGCATGCTGCGTGTCTGTTGCAACTTCAACAACAACTGATGTTATTTTTGATGCTTTACTTGACTAATAAAAGTCCTGTAACCGAAAATGGTATGGGTGCGACTTCATCGCCCGTGGCGCGAAGCGACACGGGCGCCCCCATACCATTTTATCTTGCCCCTCCAACATGTTCTCTTGCCCCCCCCCCCCCCCCCCAAATGGGACATGTTACATCCGCCCCTGGTTACTAGCAATGTCTCGCTCACTTGTTGGCACAAATATGTAATTTCCTACTTAAAGTATTAATTTTGACAGCAGATTGTGATGCATTTTTACCCCTAGCCCTTTGAATGAAATTCCATTAAGTTGAACCTGACTAAATAAAATGGCATACGATTTTAGTTAGCTAAATCTTTAACTTGGTCGACTAAAATCTACCTGAAAACAGTCGATCTACAAGCTTGCCTGTGTCTCGTTGCTGTTGCCAAAGCATTACACACACAAATGACTTGTCTTACTTAGTGGATCTGGTCTCCACTTGTCATCACATTTTAGTCTATAGTTTTCTTTTGTTTTCATTTGCATTTCATTAACTCATAGTTGTTGTGAATTTAGTTAGTCAGTGAAAAAAGGCAAGGCAATGTCACCCAGGCCTCTGTACTCACTCCATACTCCATTCCTTTTGCTAACAACATTTATAAACCGTAAAAAATTACGCACTGCCCCCCCCCCCCCCCCCCCCCCCCCATGCACATGCCTAGATCCACCCCTGCCATCTATACTACTGCTGGACTCAAGTTTGTTGTTTTTTTTCCCCAGCAGCTCTTTAAGCTCCACAGGCTGCAGCATGTACCTTCTAGATCTGTTATTTGCACTGAAATGTTTGGCCCAGAAGAGGGATGCAATAGCGTTCATGTGATTACCAAATTCACTTTTTGCTTTTTTGATCACAAGCGGCAGGGAATCAGATGCAGCAGTAGAGTTCCGTATATGTAGAGAAGCTTTGGCTGCTAGGCTGAAATGTTGAATAGCATGAGGTGAGATTGCCTACTTTGTGTACTTGCTTCATGGCTGAACAGTAGGCCCCCCGTCTAGACCAGCTGCCACACTGCCTGAAAGCATTTGCGATGTGCTCTATCATTTTCAGTGGGATATCACCATGGCTCATTTGTGGATAAATTAGGTTTGATGTAGAGACCTAGCCTCTCTATTCCGGGGCCGAACATTTATTGAAAATAGCAGATCTACCCTTGGGTGTGGGGGGGTGGCAGTAGTGGCTCAGGAGGGAGAGCATTGAACCAAAGGTTCCAGGTTCGATTCCCCCGGCTTCTTCTGGCTATGCGCCAAAGTGCTCTTGAGCGAGACCAGGGGCAGATCTAGGCATGGGCATGGGGGGGGGCAATGCACCCCTAAATGCCTTGACTGCCCCACCAAACACAATGGCATACAAAACAACCCAAGATATTTCAAATTGCTTATATTTAAAATGGTTTGAAACACTACTACTGCTACTTACGAACAGCATTTCATCATTGAAAACAGAAAACTCTTTGAGTCAGACCTTTAGCTTTAGGCATGCTGCGCGTCTGTTGCAACTTCAACAACAACTGATATTATAAGTGATTGCCTAATAAAAGTATTTTAACCGAAAATGGTATGGGTGCGACTTCCTCGCCCGTGGCATGAAGTGACACAGGCAATGAAGTCGCCCCCATACCATTTTTTCTTTCCCCCCCATTGGAAAATGTTATATCCGCCCCTGAGCGAGACGCTGAACCTTAAACTGCTCCCAACGAGCAGGTTGGTGCACTGCATGGTTTCCTGTGCAGTCGCTGTGTGAATGTGTTAGTGCAAAATACAATGTAAAGCGGTGTATGAATGCAGTCCATTCCATTCAGATTCGCAAAGGGTAAATGTGGGGGCAGTGGTGGCTCAGGGGTAGAGTGGCTCTAGGTTCAGTTACCGTCAAAGTGTCCTTGAGCAAGACACTGAAGCCCAAACTGCTCCATGTGCAGGTCGGTTGGATAGTTTCCTTTCCCGATCTGTGTATGAACGTGTGTGAATGGGTGAATGTAAGGCACAGTAAATGATAAATGGTGCATTTAAATATAACACAGTGGTTTTCAACCACTGGTCCGGGAACCACCAGCGGCCCTTGAGAGGGTTCCAGGTGGTCCCCAGCTAAATGATGGAAAGTTGGTTAACCAGATGTAACTCTTTGAGAATGTAAAAATGAAACCAAATGGACCCTTGCGGGACCCTTACTGGACGACCGTGACTGTGACTCTACATCTTGAGTCACCCTCATTGTAAAGTGCCTTGGATATAGTATTATATACACTATATAGAAATGCACATTTACCACTTGCAAACACAATGCACTCTGAGCTTGTAGATCAGCTATTGTAACATTCCATGTGTTACGTGCATTAAAACACTCCAAATGTTACGTACTTTGACAACATAACACGAGGTTCACTGTGTTGGAGTGTCTTCTCAAGCAAGTTTCGAGGCTCTGTTAGTTGATTTGAATACCATGCATAAATTAAAGGGAACGAACAGCTTCTTCAAAAGGTCAAGATAACAGAAAATTGTCAGCAGAAAGAATAGAGTATAATATGACTTCTACACACAATACAGCGAGCTGAAACATCATGCTATAAAACATACGGTCGTTTTACAGCACATTGGAGAGATAAGTCGGCATGAACTTGATTCATGGACCAACATTGTTATCTATAAGGCTAAATTGCAATTATTTTTGTAATTAATTGTTCAGTAAATGTTGTTCAGCCCTACTTTTTTCCACAATTCGGGTGAAACCAAACAAACAAAGCTTTTAACCCATTCTCACCTGAAAATTTATTCCAAAATTTGCGCCTCAACTGAAAATTTATTCAAATATTTGCGCCACATTTTCACCATTTTCAAAAATATCAGACCTACAAGCTCACAGCGCGCCACTGAGTGGCGCGCTGTGAGCTTGTAGGTCTGATATTTTTCAATAACTAAAGTCACTAAAATCACTAATAATAAACGGTGCTATGTGTGTTTCTCGGTGCTAGACGCTGATGTATGTTTCTGCAGCCTGTCATTCACTCAGGCAGATGGTGCCGTTAGGAGGGGGTAGAACTGGAGCTTATGAAGTGTCCTCTCAATGTCACACAGTCACCGAGTACAGTAATGTACCGGCAAAAAACACAGCACAGCACAGCACACACACACTATAGACACATACAATTACTTTGCTCACAAGCACCCTGGATGTGAACACAAAAAGATATGGGTCTCCAAAATGCCAGGTACACCGGTACAGGAATATGTGTAGGATTGCAGAGGCAATGATACAATAATCGTATACACAGGCACGCATGCTCTCGCATGCACGCAAGAACATACACACACGCACACGCACGCACACGCGCGCGCACGCGCACACGCACACACACACACACACACACACACACACACACACACACACACACACACACACACACACACACACACACACACACACACACACACACACCATGATTCCTGTAATAAATTACTGATCCAGTCCTGTCAGTGGGACATTTTAATACCAATGGCACTCTCTCTCTCTCTCTCTCTCTCTCTGATCTTCGTTCGCGGTCCTCCTGGCTACCTGCCAGCAGCCTGCCAGGCCTGCGCCAAAGAGCATCATCAGTGTCAGGCAATCGCAGCACTCTGCCACCTCAATACTGTCTGTGGTCACAAGGCCACTGACAGCCAGTTGGCATGTAGCGCTTTGCCCATCTAACCACCTACTGCACTCGCTAGTCTGGCCAACAGCATGTGCATGTGACAACAGAGAGGATCTGTACTGTATGTAATAACTTCAGTGTCTGTCGTGTAGTCTAGCTATAAGATGGAGCGGCACAAATAATAAAGTGAACTTTTGATATATAGAGAGTGTCATGGCAGCAAGACTAATTAAGAAGAACTAAGAAGGAAGACAGGAGGAGAGAAAAAACGGGGAAAAAATGCAAAATGAGTTAATTGCACAGGCCGACTCGTCAAATACTAGAGCATGTCTGAAAGTAAATGTCAGAGCTGAAGTCGACGTGTCAATCTGAAATAAATGCCTAAACATGTGTTTAGGCATTTGTTTCTGTCACATATAGCAGTGGGTTTTCAACCAGTGCTCCGGGGACCACCAGTCGTCCTTGAGAGGGTTCCAGGTGGTCCCCAGGATAAATTATGGAAAGTTGGTTAACCAGATGGAAATGCTTCAAGAGCGTAAAACATGAAACCAAACGGACCCTTGCGGGTCCATTTGGTTTCATGTTTACACTCTCAAGTTAAAATTATTCATTGTCTGAATTAGCACCACTTAATTAAGAAGTCTATACTGTTTTGTTTGCAAAATCCAGCCTGTAATTGTGGACAAAAGCAAAATAAATCTTTTGTTTTGGGGTCTGTGGGGCTAAAATGCCATCAAATGGTGGTCCGTGGCTCATATGCTGCATGAATGGTGGTCCCTGGTATCAAAATGGTTGAAAACCCCTGACATATACTGTAGCAACAGTTATGTGTTCTATTATCCCTTTGTAGCACATGATAAACGGCAGCACTGAGTGCAGCAATGACCTTGATGCTGTCAATGACCTTGACCTCTGACCTCCTTCTGAACCATGAGGTCACGGTATGTTGAAACGAGAAGCCACTCAAGCTGCAGTGCATGTTGGTACTGAAAGGTTCAAATCAGACCGTACTGTATGTACATAGACTGCTGACAATAACACCCATGGCTGACAGCCTATAATAATTATGCTGAAATGGGTTAGCAATATCAAACTCTGTACTTCTAGGGAGTTGAGCAACTTTGTAAAAAGGTCAGAACTGTCTATCAACTGAGAAACAATATTCCCCCTCAGTGGGAGAGAAAAGTCTCTCCAGAAATCATACTAATAAGAAATACCCTTTCTTTTTAAAGTAGAAATATCACAGAATTCAATAGACAAAATGGTAGCATTGTAAATGTTGACAATCAACATTTTGGGTGTTTTTTGTATTGATAGGGTAAAGTAACTTTTGTAAAGTAACTAAATTAGCGGACTAGGTGTCTTTTGACCTAGAGTTATAGTCAAAAATATGAATCTGCCACCATGAGGCTGCTTTCAAAAATGTGGAGATGCATACAGAGTTTTACGCCAATATACCTTGCCGTAAGCCCATGCAATCTCTCCACCTCCAACATCCAAAGTTACCATGGCTATTTATTATGCGTTTCTTTGCAGCTGGCCAAAAACACACACTTGTGTGAAGTGAGGGGTACATTTGTTTGGTTTTGCACGTCAGAGTCGGGCCGTTTAAAACAAACATTGACTTGGCTGCCATGTGACGTCATGTCTGAAAGCCAGTCACGGAGGTCCGTGGAGGAGGGTCTCTCTCTCTCTCTGTCTGACTGTCTCCGTCTATTGCGATGGTGTTTCTCTCAATCTATTGCTCATTAAACCAAATGGCCTCATTATGCCTCAGCTGTCACAGCGGTCTCCTCTGGTGTCAGGGACAAGGACGTTGACTGAGCACCGCCGTGACATTTCAAACATTAACATGCACCCAACAACCGCCATGAATTGAACCCTAATGAATTGCTCCGTCAACAACAGGCGACGCAAATCGTTCGGTTTGGGAAGTACAGCTGCTTCAGTGTTCCTGCTCTAGAACAAGGCCGAATGTTAGAAGCACTTTATGCAGTGGCGTTTCTAAGCAATTTGGAGCCCCAGGCATGATTTTCCCTGGAGCCCCCCTTACCAAGGGGGCAATCACCCCCTTACCAGGGAAAATCTCCTGTGACGTCATACCTATGACAGGCACAGCAAAATGGCATCCCCCAAGGGATAAAATTATGAACTATTTTTAAACTAAAGAACATATTATATGTGTTTTAAGGGTTCAATTGTAGTTATAGAGGAAAAGTATGATGTATTTATCCATGAGGCTTATTAGCCTGAGATCCTTTTAAAGCATGTCTGGTGGTTGCCCCGGTGCCCCCCCCCATGGCGCCTCAGGCAACTGCCGTCTGCCTGATGGCAAAATTGCCTCTGACTACACATACAGTACATTGTGTCATGGTGTGAGCGAACAGGCCAAGAGGATCAACTTCACGTGATTCTCTGCTTGACCTCACACGTCCTTGACTCGGACGTGTGACTCGGACGTGTGTCTCAAAGAATATGATTACGTTCAAAATATATGGCGGCCCTGTTTTACATTTTATTATTACTATTTTTATTGTATCATGGCATTTAGGATTGAAGTGGTTAGAGAAAGCTTTGCCATAATAATACAATGCTACACAGTAATGAATACAGTAACTATACAATATATGACAATATTTAAAGGAGTGCTTCGCCAGTACGGAATGCCTTTAAATGCTGGTCAACGGCATTGAAATATGTGGAAAAAATATATACATGTAAAAAAAAAAAGCCACACGGTGGCGCCAGAGAAAGTATATTCTGTGCGTGCCTTGCTGCTCTCCTCTGCCTCCTTTAGTGTTCAGTGCTCTGGGAAACGTTTACCACCGACGTCACAATTAGGGCAGTGATGTAGGTGGTAAACAGTCTGGAACCCCCTCCTCTTGTGTTCCACTACAGTATGCGCTGAGACACGGACACAGAAGCACGGATGCACGATAGTATAACCATACAGACGAGGTTTAATTTCGGCAAAGTATCCCTTTAATGTCTGTCTGCCATCTGTGTACGCACACACAAAACACAAGGGACAATAATCATTACTATAGTCGACCAAATGCTCACAATAATCGTATCACAGAGATTTTAATTCATCGTGAAATCGTCATATACACTAGGATGAATTAACTTTGGAAGAGCTGCAAATTCAGTGAAACACTGGCACCTTTTCGGCACACAGCTCCTCGGAGTTCTCAAATAGATTTAGCATCCGAGACAGTAATGCATATTTTATTTTGGAGTGCCGCCTTTTCCATTTAGTTGGTTTATGACTTAAAGTTATTTTTAAAGCTGAGCACCCACCGCCTCAACTGAAGGCAGTTTTACAGAGGAAGTGCACCTGCTTTTCTTTCTTTTACATGGTTGCCTATTCATATTTGAGTACTGGATTGGATTATTGGACGTATAATAGATGTACTGCAGGCACCTCACTGGTACTGTGTTGGTGGTTGTGTCTGCCTCCGCCAGCTATAAGCAACGGCACTCACCTGCTAACCTAATGGCTGGTCTGACTGTGGGGGTATGTGGGCTAGGACAGATAGATGTTGTTGACTGCATTTTGAAATTCGCCAAGTGGTTAAAAGACCATGTCACCACTTTTCAACGGTATTTTTATATAATAGGTCCTCACTATGTACCAGGGGCGGATCTAGGCATGGACATGGGGGGGGGGGGGGGGGGCAATGTCCCCCCTAAATGCCCTGACTGCCCCAGCAAACATGATGGCATGTTTGCTACAACCCAAATTTCAAAGATATTTCAAATTAAAGTGCTTGTAATTAAAATTATTTGAAACACTACTACTGCTACTAACTAGAATTGTGGCACCACTAAACCAACAGCTTTTCATCACTGAAAACAGAAAACTCTTTGAGAGGATAGAGAAATGGATCATGTGAGTGCATGGATGTGTTTGGTAATTATCAGATATATAGTAGGCACACATTTGGAAAAAAATAAAACCTCCGCAAGCTCATAACGGGTCATGTTGTGAAAAATTGTATCTGCTGTTGTTGAAAAAGATTGTAGGGGGAAAAGGAGGAGACCCCATATACCACCAGTCAATTGAATCTGTTTAATCTGATTCCAAACGTATAAAATTGAAATACCGGGCAGTCTAGACTCATATCATCTCCCAAATCTGATTCCAAACACAAGAAGAATAAAATTGAAATACCAGGCATTCTAGAATGATATCATCCTCCATCCTCATCCTCCTATTGCACACACTGGGATAGTGAAAGAGAAAACTGCGAGGGAACGATTTATCGCAAAACTCTGTAGACTACATTGACTCCAAAATACAGTACACAGCCACTCACGCATGTCTGCCTGATTGGGAAAAGTGGTCTGGTTAAGTAAGTCATTGGCAGGTGTGGGGTTGTCATGGCAATCAATTGGCTAAAGCAGAGGCTGGAAATTGCACAAGTGAGGCGACTGATTAGGCCAAGTGGCAGAGCCTGGCCAGAACCCAGGGGCAGATCTAGGCATAGGCATGGGGGGGCAATGCCTCCCTATATGCCCAGTCTGCCCCACCAAACATGATGGCATGCGAAACAACCCAAGGTATTTCAGTGCTTACAGTATATTTAAAAGTATTTGAAACACTACTGAAAATGGTATGGGTGCGGCTTCATCGCCCGTGGCGTGAAGCGACACGGGGAATGAAGCTGCCCCCTTACCATTTTCTTCTGCCCCCCCCCCCAAATTGGGAAATGTTACATCCGCCCCTGCCAGAGCCTACTTCCAAATATATCTATCAGCCCCGGCAGTTTACTTTTGTAAACAACGTGCATAACAGTATCTTCATTTTCTAACAATGTTTTGCACTTCGTTTTGTGAATATTTACCACTTTCTACTCTTACACTCTCTCTGAGTGCTTTCTAGTTCAGGTTTTAACAGCTGGTGATACAATATTTAGAGTGCAAGTGTTTTTTTATCCATAGTTAGAGAAAGTGGAAGACTCTTATCATAATACTGTAGAATACATCTCTGGTACCGAAGCTAGTTAGCACCAACACCCACTGTTGAGTGAGTGTTGGTCTAAGTTTGTATCATAAGGCATTTACGTTCTCATTATGCAGAAAGCATTGTAATAACAATGGGTTCAAGAAAGAGGGAGCTGGAGGTATATGTTGGCAGTAACCAGCTTGAGTTCCAGAAAGCCCCTAAATATCTCGGTGTACGCTTGGACCGAACCCTGTCATACAAACAACACCTCGAAGTGAAGGCCAAGACAACAGCAAGGGTCTCGCTCATCCACCGCCTGGCAGGCTCAACTTGCGGAGCTTCCCCCCAGACCCTACGGGTATCCACCATAGAGTAATAAAATATAGAGAGCGGACTGGAGCGACAGCCCCGCCCCCTTGCTATTCAATTCAATACAAGTTGCTCATTGGCGTTTTGAAGCACCCGGAAGACCGCCGGAAGTGCAATGTAGCAACCTTGGCCAGTGTTGTTGTGATGAATCAAATCAATTAAAGGACTAGATTGGTATGATCCCCTGGGACTATATGCATGGCAGGGGCGTCCTCCTTAGAAACTTGTGCCTGACCACATACCTGAAATTAGCTGCCTTAACACAACGGCTAGCAGCAGGCTGTAGTAGCTGATGCTGTCATGAATAACAGACAGTATTTAGCACAATTTGCTGTCCTTTGCAGCCTGGTTTACTGCTTTACGGCGGTAGGAAGGGCGGAACATGGGAGAGTGTAATGCCAGTGATGAACACTGGCATTATTATCATCACAATTCATCAAAAAATTCTGGCATGACAGGAGTTCACCAAAGTAAAGTAAGTTACAACTGCATCATCTGCTTTGTGTGTTATGAGGACGGAGTCGTACTTTTATGAACGCCGGATTGTTGTGTGACACAAAACGCCTCTCTACAGTGTTGTGAGCTCGTAGATCAGCTTTTTTTTTTGTCGCCCAACACCATCATATAGCATGAATTAAGCATGAGTGACGACGCAATGAATATACATAATACTGTAGGCAATAGGCATACAATGTGGGCATGTGTGTTCTGCCCCCGTGGATAACTATGTACAATTCCCTAGAGCAGTGACAGATGTAGGTCGCCCTCTCTAGAGACTATAATAATAAAATTCAATCAGACTTACAGTAATACCGAGCACATGCACGCACGCACGCACACACACGCACACACGCAGACCAGAGAGAGAGAGAGAGAGAGAGAGAGAGAGAGAGAGAGAGAGAGAGAGAGAGAGAGAGAGAGAGAGAAAGAAATGTATTTTAAATGTTTATGTAAATCCACACAAACATCATTTCAACAGTTCTAATAGCTTGAAGATGGCTTACCCCCGAGCTGTATCTGCTATGCGTACGTACACATCCCAGCTTTCATTTCAACACTCACAATTATGCTTTTAAAATAAAAGACAAAACACAAGAAAGGACCGCTCAGACTGCCACACTGCTTACAATGTCTGACCCTGTGCAATGGGAAACGGCAGCAGTGTAATCTAGCCGTTTAATCTTAACAAGCTAGTTAGTTGTGCTGTAGCCATAATACAGAGAGCATTCTAAAATGGGATTTAAATTTGCCTTGATCCCCATTGAACCAATGGCCTACATTGCCTTCAAGAAACTCCCCGATTTCCTCCATGCACACACACGCACATGCACGCTATTTTTCTTCCTCCGTGGCTGTGCGATCGCACGCACAGTGCTGCCTTCCCTCTAAACACACCCCCCCTCCACCCCCACGTTCTATTTACAGACATGCAGAGAATTGCTGCACAAAACCTATTACTGGTCCAAATGCACATCATTCATGCCTAGTGCCAATACATTTTTCTTCCGGCATTTCTGCATTTCTTTCCGGATGGAGAGAGACGTGAAAGGTGGACAGTTGTTACGCGTCCAATTTCACACCATAAAAGGCTACCAGGAATATCTTAAAGGCAGATGGAAAAAACTCCATAACACTGCAGAATGAAAAGATCTACAAACGTAGTTATGCGGCGGAGACTCAGTGTGCACTGCATGACAACTTGTACTGTAGATCAGCGCATTTGAGTGTTTTTAGTGATTAAAATGTGTCAAGTAAATATAACTTTGAAAGGAATGGACATCAAGTGCTGCCTACTGAACAATCACTCAACAGTCACCTTAGCCGAGATACATAGATGATTTCTGGAATATCCGATCATTTTGATCAGGAGGAGATTCTGTCCTTTGGACAAACCCTCCACTACATGGGAATTGGAAACGGCTTTCATCCATCCTGTATCTTTATCAAAACAGACTTCTTCATGCCATGTGGTCAAATCCATATTGTACATTAGTAGCACCTCATTGGAGTTGGGGCAAAAGCCCAATCGTAAAAACAGCAAACATGTGGGTCGTGACTTAATAATTCATCTCTAAATGTGTTCAATTGAATAGAAACAAAGCAATAGCTTGTTGATCTCTATTTTCTTTCTTTTTTTAACCTCATCTATATTGTCAAAGTTTCTCCCCATGGCCCAGGACTGCCAGGGACAACTTTGGATGAGTTTTTAGGCTTTTATTGAATGATGTAAGATTGACGTATTCCTCACTAGCTGCCGTGTGTGTAATTGACTGGTAGTGGGTGTGAAGACACGAGGTCTCCATAACATCCCCATTATAATCCCCACCAACCTGTGCTACTCTGGATGGTTCTGACGGTGGTGGCGGTGGTCCGCGGGGGGGAGGCCGGCAGCAGGAGCAGGGGGGTCCCTCCTTCGCCCTCGTGCTCGTCCGCGCAGCCCTGGTCGATGGCCCGCACGTAGCTGTGGCTGCGCATGCGGAAGCAGCCCGGCGGCATGGGCAGGGTGCTCATGGACTGGTCCATGTTCTGGGACTGCAGCTGATGCGACTGCATCTGCGACTGCATCTGCGACTGCATCTGCGACTGCATCTGGGACTGCATCTGCGACTGCATCTGCGACTGCATCTGCGACTGCATCTCGCTGTACACCTGCTCGCACACCTGCTCCAGCTGCCCGTTGACCTCAAGCTCACTCACCTGGAGGAGGAGGAGGAGGAGATAGAGGGTGACAGGAGAGGAGTGGTGAGGTGGAGGAGCAGGTGGAGAGACCACACAGGAGTAAAGGTGAGGAACGGCGAGAGGATGGAGGGTGGTGGGCCGTATCGAGGGGATACGGGATGACGGGAGGAGACAGGATGAAGTGGGGGTGAAGGAGGGAGAATGGGAAAGGTGAAGAAAGGACAGCAGAGGATGAATAAATCAAGGATGAAGCAGGGCCGAAGGAGAGAGAGATGGGGAGGGTGTGATGATAAGTTTGAGCAGGGTAAAGAGGAGGAGAGATAAAAGAAGTATAATAGAATGAACATTTTTTTAAAGTACCACCTTTTAGAGATCTTTTATTCTGCCACAACATCCAAAAAGCTGACGTACTGTATGAAGAGAAGGTCAGTGCAATTTGGCCGGGCTAAAGTTAAACCTGAGAATTTGAAGGATTGTCACCAAGTTGAGTTAGCTTCTGTCTCCTTGTTAGTGAGGTAATTAGCTTGACAAAATCTGAAGAGTATAGTTTAAACTCTAAAGACTATACTTATGCAGCCATTAAACTATCGAATTGCAGCGTTAAAGCTACAATCCAAGTTTAATGGCCATCGTCTGGGGTAGTGTAATCCCTAAAGTCAAGCCGGTAGGTGTTTTAAACACCTGGGTATACATTTCCTCAGTGTAGAAGACCACTTTTAAATAGTTTTTGAAACTAAATATACAACGAAATGCATAATATATTCTAATATTATTCATCTCTGTAATTTTACCCATCAGAAGTCAAATCCCTAATGCATATTTTATGTTTCACAACTTTTCATAAGCTCATTTACAATTCATTTCAAAACTAAACATTGCATAGTCACTTTACTTACCCTAGAGCTTACCTGTCATACTTAAAAAGGGGGGAGGGAGACAGAGAGAGAGAGCGAAATGGAGAGAGAGAGAGAGAGAGAGAAGCAGCAACGAAGCACTAATAATAAATAAACTAGTGCATACTGATGTCCCGGAGGCACTATATGCTTGAATGAATATCCACAGTGGTTTTTGGACCATAAAGACTAGATTCACACAGGCACAACATTCTCATTTGTTTTTTCAGTTGTTATTTCTGTAGCTATTGATATGATGATGCTATAGAAACATTGTTTGAAGAAAAAAAAGGGAAAGAGGTTGCACAACTCCTAGTCTGGCATAGTTTCACAGACCCAAGTGTACTGGGTCTTACTTTCTCCCAATGTGTCTTCACCTTATTTGGCTTAAGTAAAGCCACAACGATGTGCCACTTGTGTAAATCTAGCTTGTATTTAAATACTATAACTGTTTATAGCATTGTCTCATGTATATAACCTTGGATGTGCACAATGATATATAGGCAGAAAGAATACATGCATTGAACTCAGTACACAATGCAGCATCAACATTTTTGGTGTTCCTTTCACACCGTGTAACTGCAATGCTAGAGGCTAGTATAGTAATGAATTCGGCATTAATTGCTAATTAGTGTGCAAAATTACAACCACCTTTCCTTTCTTTACTCTACAAATAAATGGTACAAGTGCAGATTATAAAATGCTTCTGTCTACGTCTGACAACAGACAAAATAGCAACAATAGTAGAGTCATTCCAGATGACAGTTTGCTTTACTAAAGTGAAACATACCTTAGCGTTGCCCTGGCAAGCTGACCATAATTTGCTTGCTGCAGTTGCCAGCCAGGACCGTCATAAAGATTCACGGTTCCCGCGGCTCTAGTATATAAACAGGGCTGAAAGTATTAATGTCATCATCAATACAGTAAATTGGGGCACACTGTCATATAATTTCATAGCGGTGCTGGCGGTGGGGGTCAATGGGGATCCAAATTAAACCATAAACAACACAATTGTGGATATCTAATACTACATCATAGTGAAGTAAACCGCTTTATTAAAAAAATGAAATTGTGAGCTTTTTAGATCCACATTTCTGAGGGGAGATTTTCCGCCCACATGTGATGTGCCAAAGATACTGAACTTGAATTATGTACTGAGATCAAAAGTTTTCATTAACATTCCATTGCATATGCACCAATAGGTGATATGCTGTATTGTACAGTACGTATACAGTATATATCAGGCATAAAGAGGAAGAGAGAGTGGAGGGATGATACAAAAGAGAAGACAGGTGTGTGAGGCTGAAACCTGACGTATACTTTGTCGTACGGCGGTGTCTCTTGTCGGCAATAGCCAATCTACAAGCTCTCCGAGTCTAATTTTGGGTGTGCGACCCCGTCGTCACAGGAGGGAGCACACATTAAGCATGGGGCCGAGAGGTGAAGACTTTGGAGAATGATGTAATTCATATAGAGTGGTAGCGTGGTCACGGAGTTCACGCTAAAGAGATGGGCTTTCAATTTCCATTCACGTTAAGCGTTCTGACGCCATGTGTGTGAGTGTGTGTGTGTGTGTGTGTGTGGGTGTGTGTGCGTGCACGCCCACCCCTCTGACTGCTCCTCTCTACCCCTTTCATTTCCCCATGACGGGCGTTAATTTCCACAGCGACTGCATTAAAATTAAATGGACCTAGTTTGTGACACCAGCTCTCCGTTCAAGAACAGTGAGAGCAGGTTAATGGATGCTTTACGGCTAAAGATCCGTTGCCTGGTAAGATATTCATAATTATGGATCGGGATCAAACGGTTCTAATGGGTGGCTCTCTCGTTGCGTATACGTTCTAATGAAGATTGCCTGCGTGGGTTCAAGGTGAGGCTAAGCCATGGTTATAGCACTGCTGAATGCCCACCGAACAAGGACAGGAAAAGGAGAAATTGAGCATTGTCTGGTCCCTGGAGGGGGAGGGGAATTACTTTTTTAGTGCTTTACCCAGCAGATGGCTCAGATCAGAGCTGGTGTGTTATGGGCAGATTGTGGTATAATAATTACTCACTCACATGCTTTACGTACGTATAAGTGTCAACGCTGCAATGTAGAATGCTCTGTTAGAAGTAAAAAATTGAAATGTAACAGAAAATCTTGTGAAAAGGGCTCATCTTCAAGCTCACAATGTTGTGAGCTTGTAGATATAACAATAGTGGAGTAGTAATAGGTGTTGAGAATGACTAAAATGGCGTAATCTAGGAATCTAGGAAATACATGTAAGTACAGTACTTGAGTTAATATACTTGGTTACTTCCCACCAGTACTGCTGTACAGCAGCAGTTCCACCTGTACCGCTGGGGTTAAGTTTCTTGCTCGGCGGAACGGCCTGACATAATAGACTGGGGAGTGGGTCGAGGATTCAAACGGGTGACCTTCCAATTCCCAGACAGCTTTCTTTCTTTCCCTGCACACTCAGCTGTACGGAGACCCCGGTCAGAGCCATCTGAGGCTTGTGACAAGTTCCCTGTCAGATCACTCAGCAGGCTGAAATCGCCCCATCTGTGACCCGCAGCCCTTCCATTCACCGTAGCTCTGGGACTTGGTCATATGGCCCTGCCAATCTGCTGGCCACAACTGGGGACACTGGGCCGTTTTCCTCCAAACCATGAATCAAAAATAAAACATGTAAAGCTCGTACATGAGTTCCTGACACAAGTATTTCGACTTAGTTTTGGTCAAAATCTACAGTTAACTTTATGGCATTGCAATGCCTGATTTTACACTTGGTTGCACACTGGGAATATACTGTAGCATAGTATCGGCTATTTTCAGAGCGCAAGCAAGCGTAAAATGACTTGCCTTTTCGTTCTACTGGATCTTTTCTCCATTTTAGTCTAGAAATTCTCAGTGTATTTGGTCATCGTAGAATTCATTCATTTATGTTGTTTTAGTCAGTGAAAAAAAAATCAACAAAAAAAAAAAACGTTGCCGTTTTAGTTGACGAAATCAACACACAGCAAACAAAATGCAAAAATAATAATCTTTAAAAACTCTTTTATTCCTAATGCTATTAATGTACTAAATGCTACAATGTCCCGCTGAACCTGTCTGTACTTTATTTGCCACTGTTGTCTTGTGCTTGTCCCTGTGTAAGTGTTTCTGTTGCTGTTGTCTGCTGCACATGAGACCCAAGACAAATTTCCACTTTGTGGACAATAAACTAACTAACTAACTAACTAACTAACTAACTAACTAACTAACTAACTAACTAATGTGTCATAAAATTTGGATTTGATTTTAACAACCTGTGCTGACACGTTTACATGTGACACTGGCCCATACACACGCACTCTCCAGTCTGCTATTAGGTTTCTATTGGCTCTGTCCAACCATCCTGGTTCTACAACAATGACAGTTTGGAAAGCTGTCGTCACAACACAAAGGGGATGTTTCCTCCTGCGGGGTGAAGTTGGGGGATTCTCTCTGCTGTTTTTCTGACAAGCTGCAATTTCCAGGCATCTTCTGGGCATCGCTCCCATGATGCGGGTATCAACCTATAGGAGGACTATTGCTGATCGGAGTAAATGTATTCATAGCATTTAAAAATGTTCAGATTTCTATCCACTGAATATATGTATTTTTAGATATTTCTGCATTTTCAGTGTACTATTAGCGTTCATTATGTATTTATTATTACTAGAGCACAACCTCATGACAAACCTTTGTACCCCCTCCAGATGTTAATCTGAAGGTGATACAAAGGTTTTATATTTTCTAGGCGTTATATTTTCTTATATTTACTAGTTGTCGTTAGAACAGCTCCTCTAAACAGTCTGAATATTGTGTATAAGTTAATTTACAGATGAACAGATACATTTATGTTTCGAACAGACACTGTATTATGAGTAATGAAATGACACATTGTTGACCACACTGCTTCCTTTCCGTTTGTCTGTTTGTTTGTTGATTTTTAATCTAAGGCAGTGGTTCTCAAAGTGGGGTCCAGGGACCTCCGGGGGTCCTTGAGGGTCTGGTATAAAAAGTACCCTCTCACAGTTAGGGTTTTATAATATAGATTGTGTTGCCAGAGTTAGAAAAGTATCTCAAATGGGGGTCCGTATTTGGCTCTGTACCAGTGTACATATAGAAACTGGGGGTCATTGAAATTAAAAAGGAAAAAAAGTTTGAGAATCACCGATCTAATGTATGAAACACGGAAAAAGGCCCAAATTCATCTTGTCAGATGAATTTGTCGAGTCTGACATCATGGATGGGTCTGATTTCGATCGGACTGGAACAGGAACTGAAATGGACATGGCCCTCTTCCTCCGCATGGCCCTTATGGGGCACGCATGCAGACATAGTGTTTGAAACCAGTTACAACGTTATTAAAAACAAGGGGGGAAACAATCATCCCATTTATTTTTGCAGTCCCAAATGAGCCAACATGGCACTTGAACATAAAATGTCTACGGTTAAGTCCAGATTATGACATAGACTAAACGACATTATAGGTGTAGTGGATGACCGTTGTCACCTCCCATTGTTAAAGGGGAATTCCACCGATTTTCAACATTTCTGAGAGTGTACAAATGAGTGTACATTCATACACTCTCAGAATAAGAAGTGTCTAAAGAAATCCATTAACATGGTGAAAATACATGTTGATGATGTCACCAAGATGTTTCACCATGTTAGTGGCTTTTTTCAGACCTCCATTTCTAGGAAACACAGAATGGGGGAACGTTTTTATTATGTCCACCCAGCACCTCTAAGGTATATTAATGACATATTAGAATGTTGAAAATGGGTGGAATTCCCCTTTAACACCCACTTCTACTCTGCTCTAGGTGTCAAAACTTCAAATGGCTTTTTCTCAGTTTTGCTATTTTGGGACACTCAGATTTAAATGCTCATAATTACTCCAAAAATGCTCCAATTTCCTTGAGTGATGCATCATATGAAAGCTTACATTGCACACTTTAATAATCTGCACTCGGTACAGGTTTACAGACAGAGTGCTTGGTGTGAGGACGGTTTCAAACACTACTGCGCCCCCTGCGGGGCACAATCAAAACAACTCCTGGCAGCTATAGGGGCCTGCCGGCGGCGGCATTGCCAACCAACCTGACTGATGGTGCTCATAGCCCTCATGTAGCTTTCGTTGCGCGAGCGGTATTGGGGTGAGGACAACAGCGATTTGGGGTCGAGGAGGGTTTTGGGGTCCAGGGTGTCCAGGCTTCTATTGATGGAAACCTCACTCACCGCACGAAGGTAACTGTGGCTCCGAATCTGCAGCTTGGGCGAGTGCTCGGTTGAAATCCTAGAAACAGAGAAAGAAAGCAGAGAAGACATGATGATGATGATGATGGGACACATTTTCCACAATCACAGCCTCGGGGCACAATGCCTGTAATAGGGTTTATGTTGCGCCGAAAAACCATTAGGTGCACGACTTCATACATCCTTCATGTTTGAAACCGCAATTACCCCGGTGACATTTTTTTTCCTGTGATGTACATTGTCAACCTGTCATAGCAACTTTGCGAATGACTCCTGGCTGTTTCGTGTAATACAGGCAACAGCGTGTCCCAAATCATACATAATTCATCTATCCGTCTATCGGCCAGCCTGTGTATATGCATGTTATTGCGAAGACAGTGAGAAATGTCTGTGTGTCTGCATGTGCGTCATGCTGCGCTGACACCACCCGCCACCAGAGAGCACTGTTACATCAATGACTACACTGCTGCAGTTTGTTTATGGCTATGGTCACAATAATAGGCAACGAGCTGCATTCGCTTACACGCTTGTATGTCTTACTTGTAAAGTTATGAAAAAATGGACTTCAATAACTCAACAACAACTAAAGCAGTTCTGTCTGTCTATCTGTCTGTCTGTCCGTCTGTCTGTCTGCCATCTTCTCTCCTGCATAATAGATGTGGAGGTCCAGAAATAGAGGGGGCTGTGCCATCGGAGGCAGCTGTGACAAGATGCTCCTCCATTACTGCAGGCTCTCTCTCTCTCTCTCTCTCTGTCTCTCTCTCTCTCTCCTGCTGGGCTGGCCAATCCGCCTCGCCCACCACCATGAACACATAAACTCACTTAAGAACAGTCGCCCACCCACCCACGCAGTGCCTTGCTTCCGGTTCACAGCATACATAGCTCCGCTTATGTTGTTATATATACTGTAGACAGCCGCTGTCGGAAAGGAAATCTAGTATGTTCAAAACTGGAGAGAAAAGAACACATGCGTGCTGAAACGAATAGATCCAATGGAGTCATTGTTCAGTCAAAAGACTTTTCTTCACAGACACTTATTTTTCTGTGTGAAAATAGCAGACCTGCTATTTTTTTTTGCTACTTTAGCATGACAGGGTTGTGAGACCAAGTATTGGCCAGTTAATTTGCGAAGACATGAACAAGTTGAATCATGTAATGTAGTGATGTACTTTCTCCCAAATTGCAATAAGAGTATGTGAGTGTGAACAAGTGTTGATGAAGGTAAGCATGCATGTGAGAGTGATGAAGATACAGACGTGTGTTCTTAATGTGTGTGTATGTGATGTTAACCCATGTAAGACCTGAGGCCAATTCTATAAATGTCTTTCTAAATCCACACAGTTATCGGACAAAAACACTTGCCACTGACACAACGTGTAGTGTTATGACAAAATTATATGTTCTGGAACTATATGTATAGTTCCAGAACAAAGTTGATATGAAATTGTCTTGGATCCTACTCAACATATACAGAGTTCACACAAAGAAGGAATTACATTTGGGTGTTTAAAGTGCATATTGCTACATACATACAGGACATAATCGCAGATCTATAAGTTCATAGTGCAACACAAAGTAACATGCTATACAGGAGCTATAGGGAGATTATCATTGGACTATCATCCAATGTTCTAGATTTTGTTCTATTCATGTACACCTTTTGCATATTAGTGTTCATTTTGTGGTCCAGTTTGTTACTATGTTTGCACATTTTATTCATATTGTTAATATACTGTGAATCCTCACAGTTCTTTTCAGCTGGAATGAATCTATTATAACAGGGGTTTTCAACAGGTGGTCCGCGGACCGCGGACCACCAGTGGTCCCTGAGAGGATTCCAGGTGGTCCCCGGGCTAAATGATGGAATGTTGGTTAACCATTTGAACTCTGAGTTACATTGTGGGCAAAAACAAAAAAAATCTTTAGTCTTGGGGCCAAGTGGTGGTCCGTGGCTCAGATGCTGAATAAATAGTGGGCCCTAGTATGAAAAAGGTTGAAAATCACGGCTTTATAATATTGATTTGTTATTGACTGATTGCTATTGATTTTCCAGGTGACGGCTACATTCCATGCATGACAAAAGCAAGGTGCTCAAAATGCAACAAGAGTCACAACTGGGCATGGCTGAGGTCAGAGACCCTTGAATTCAATCAATTTGATCTTTACTGTTCAAGGCGATTACAAATTACAGCTTTTAACCCAGTTTTCTGAAAAGCGTATTAACTTCATGTCAAGAACACCCACTTCAGAATATGTGCTTTCAACATGTGCTTTCAAAGACAGCCAGAAGCCAAGATTTGAGTTAAAAATTAAAGAATATGCTTAACTAGCAGCTAATTCTAAAATTACACAGGTACCTTCCCAGTTTGAAGTGGGTTAATATGAGCATCCTGTTGCAAACAATGGGTAACTGGAAGACAGATGTTCTTGGCTTACTTACGATTCTTCATGACTATTCTGTATGTACTTTAAGTATTACCATATGTTGTTCTTGCTTACTGTAAACCACTATGGATTAAGAGCGTTTGCAAAATGCCTAAATTGTGAACCGTAAGGTGACGATTCCCCAGCCGTTTCTCTGCCAGACTAAGCGAGACTATTTATGTTCTACAGCATTCCACTACCACAAACGCTGCACAAACTGTCTGTGTTAAACTGTAAACAGCGTTGAGTGTACAAATCCTTGCTCTTGGGCAGAATGTGTAAATGTATGCCCTACTTCACCACACAAGTGTCAGTCACACAAACGTAGTGAGAGTAGCACATCTGCAAGCTGCACACCACGCAGCACAGCTCACAGACTGGAGGTTTTCACTACTTTAAATAGTTTTTTTAATCAACAATGATTAAAACATGTTTGTCTGTTTCCATTTCCGAATGTGAATGTATATTTGAATGCCAAATAATTGCAAACATTTGATACATTTGTGTTCCTTTGTACACTTGGTTGCACAACTGGAAAGGTTTCACTGTGTATAGCCTACACTATAATCATCTACGTTGACTGCCGATAATGAGATGCATTCACCATATTATATAATTTACCCCCACTTCACTTCGTAAAGGAGGAGCATTGGCACATAATTGCAAGCACAGATGTCTTTGTAGTTGCTTCTGCTAGAGAATTGTATGGGGAAAAAATGGTGATACTTTGTGTCCATGTAAGCACATAATTGCCCCGAGGCTACAGTCGTCTCAACGTGAAAAGGCATTTTGTATAGATTATTGATTAGCTCCGGGGCTACAATGTAGTAAACCGAGATCCCCGAGAAGTGGAATCCTATAATGTAGTCGATGTCTACCGTTTAATTAAAGCAGCATTTGTAGCAAACCGTGTCCGTGTGAAAGGTGGAGGCAAAACAAGGGGAAGAGGAGAGCAGAATACTTACACCGAAATAGAAACAAGAGAGAGGAGGGTGTAAGAAATCACCAAAAAAAAAAGATAAAAGAGAAAGAAAGGACTAGAAGAGGAAGGAGGCCATCAGAAGGAGAGAGAGACAGAGAGAGAGAGAGAGAGAGAGAGAGAGAGAGAGAGAGAGAGAGAGAGAGAGAGAGAGAGAGAGAGAGAGAGAGAGAGAGAGAGAGAGAGAGAGAGAGAGACAGGGGCCGATGTAAAATTTCCCAATTGGGGGGCATGAGGAAATTGTATGGGGAAATTGTATGTGCGGCTTCATCGATAAAGCCGCACCCATACCATTTTCAGTTACAGGACTTTTATTAGTCAAGTATAAGCATCAACAATAACCTCAGTTGTTGTTGAAGTTGCAACAGACACACAGCATGCATAAAGCTAAAGGTCTGACTCAAAGAGTTTTCTGTTTTCAATGATGAAATGCTGTTGGTTTAGTGGTGCCACAGCTATAGTTAATATCTTGGGTTGTTTGGCATGCCATCATGTTTGGTGGGGCAGACTGGGCATTTAGGGGGGCATTGCCCCCCCTGCCCATGCCTAGATTCGCCCCTGGAGAGAGAGAGAGCTACACGGTCCCCAGGCTGTTGGCTGTAATTACTCTTAACTATCTAGGGGGCTGTGAGACGTTAATTAGGGGGAGGTGATATTTCTGGCCTTCCGCTCAGCCTCTACTGTAGGTCTTGGATGGCTGGGGAGAGATAGATGGTACATTCATTCACACCTCGCTGTGGCTGCATCTCAAACCACACAACCGCCAGCATCCATCTTAACCCATAAATACATCGCTCAGAAGACGTTTTCATACTTTTTATACCATGTGAAATGGTACTTTTGGTATATATATATATTTAGGGGTGGGATGATTCACTCACAATACGATATCTCAATATTTATGGTGCCAAATCAATTTATATTGTGAACTTAATTATGTTGTGATTTGATTCGATATATCAATATATCTGTGATCTCCCTTTTTTGCTTTTATCATACTAGAACATTTTTAAAACATTCTAAACAATATGGACCATGGAAAGTTCAATCACTACACTTCAATGTAGCCAGAAAGTCAGTCTTTCTGACATGAACAAATTAACACATGCATAAATATACTGTATATATATTAAAAAAACATTTTGAACCTGGACCTGGCAATACGATATTGATATCATGGCATTTAGAATCACGGTATATTGGCATATAATTTTTTTTTATAATATTTTATGCCAGCTAGTACTTTGCACTTTTATGCAAAGTAAATTGTTATAATCGGTTATTTACTTGTCATTTTTTTAGTATTTAGTATTTTTGCATTGCCGTGTTGCTGCTTTGACTAAAGTAAAAAAGAATGTGTATGTGTTCTATTCACATTGTGCATTTGTTCTATTCACGTTTGGCCAAGAAGGACAGCGATGTCTGTCTCCGCCTGCCTTGCCAGCCATGTTCAGTGGTCCGGACGGAACAACTCCTCTGACGTAACTTTCTTTTCAGCAACGCTTGACGAATGAACTCTAGGAAAGCCATTTGCAGTGTAAACTTCACACTCACGCTGCAGTCTGTAGCACAAACACGATTCTTTTAGAGGGTTTCTATAATGAATGTGCAGCACTGCTTGCCAGTTACGCACCGGGTTAAGTCTAGTTAAGAACTATAAATCACGACAGTGACACGAAGCAGAACAATAATTCAGGCTTGTGTGTGTGTGTGTGTGTGTGTGTGTGGGAGGCCAAAGCAGCTGCACGGCAGCCATAGTAATGAAATACGTCATTATGACGCATCATTCCCCTTAGTCAACTTTCAAAAACTTTTTTAAGCGTCTCCACATTTTACCATCCAGACGCCTACAAGTGAAAGTATGGAGAAACCAACTTATTTCCTTGTTCGAATATTGTCTTTTGATAAAACACCCACACTTATTCATTCCAGGGCTGAGTAACCAACTGACTGATGACACATAGAGGCTGGCTGTGAACTCATTTCACTTTACTTAATTCAGGTTGGTTTTGGCCAGCTGCTAGAGCAACTAGACAACATTTACACGTACTCTACCTACAAGCGACATTACCTTAGTGGTGACCATAGGGGAAACTATTTTATGATTGGATGGCTCTAGAGCAGTGGTTTTCAACCAGTGGTCCTTGAGAGAGTTCCAGGTAAATGATGTATTTCTAGCTAAATGATGGAAAGTTGGTTAACCAGATGTAACTCTTTGAGAGCGTAAAAATGGAGCCTTGCGGGTCCAATTTGGTTTCATTTTACACTCTCAAGAGTTAAAATATTCATCATCTACTGCAGATTAGCCCAAGTGTACTCAACTAGAGGAAGTAGAAGATGAATGTTCATTTTGATCTGTATGTTTGCCTGTTTTGTTTCCCAAATCCAGCCTGGAATTGTGAACAAAAGCAAAATAATTTTTGGGGTTTGGGGTCTGTGGGGCTAACATATCATCAAATGGTGGTCCATGGCTCAAATTCTGAATAAATAGTGGGCCCTGGTATCAAAAAGATTGAAGACCACTGCTGTAGACTGCCTCTATGTCATACTCTGAACTCATACTCTGAACGTGGCAATTCAAAGTCATATTAGCCACATACTCTCAACGGCGCAACAATGATGACCTACTCTTACATCACTTTATGCCTCATTATTAATAAGACTGATAATAACATAACAGCGAGGCCATGACGTTCATAAGCGAGAGCTTGCTGGAGCTGGCAAGGCATTCTTGTTTTACAGGAGAGACCCTGGCTTGCATTTACCTTTGATAATGAGATCAAAGGAGGGTTAGAAATTAGTGAGAAAGATGTTTATGTAGGCTAATGTCTGTAATTTCAGCAAACCATTAGACTTTTCATGAAAGCATTATGGCTCGCTCCACACAGAGCTTGTATACTGTAGCTCTGTTCAGTCCCGCTTGAAGGTAGAAATTAAATGGCGTCTCTGTCTGCATGTGGCTGATACCGTATGCTGTCCTTTAAAAACAAACAGCAGGCCCAACAAATCAACACCACCACAACCACAACAACAACATAAAACAGGCTTTGATAATAACAAGCACGACCACAATGTCTTAACATCAGGCTTCGGGGTTGAGAGAACAACAAACAGTGGAATGAGAACAGTTGACTTTTTCCCCTCAATTATTTATTTTGTGAAAAGAAAATCCTGCCATGTTATCCACGGCTAACTGATGTCAGGGCACCCTGCTCTGTCCCCGAACAGCAAACAGCTCACTCTCACCAAACACTCATTGGCCTATGGCGCTGTTGAGGTCTGGAGAATGCAGGTGTCCTTGTGGAAAACCAAAACGGACCCTTATGGATCTGTATCTCAGGGTTTAACCCATTTTTATAGATTCTAGTTTCTGACAGTAGATTGTAGTTTCTGACACTAGATTCTAGTTTTGATTTTACATTCTAGTTTTCAACGCTAGATTGAAGTTGCAGGGGCTAGATTGTAATTTCTAATGCTAGATTCTAGTTCCAGATGCTACATTCTAGTTTTTGGCCCTAGATTCTAATTTCTGTCGCTAGTTTCAAGTTCAGGGTGTTAGATTCTAGTTTCCGACACTACATTCTATTTTTTACACTAGATTCTATATTGTAGTTCTTGACACTAGAACCTAATTTCTGACACTAGACTCTATTTTTTTCTGAAAAGAAAAGAATGTTCCTGCGTCAGGAACACAGATTTCATGCCAAGGACCACCTGTGGTCCCCCATCTGAAAACATGTCCTAGAGGAAGGTTTGAGTTAAAAATGTTTGCTTCTGAAATAATGTATTCAAAGATATAAAATATCAGATCTACAAACTCATAGCGCGCCACCGAGTGGCGCGCTATGAGCTTGTAGATCTGATATTTTTCACTAGCTAAAGTATAACATAATGCTTAGAACACAGTACAGTAAGAGGTAAATGAACACTGAGCGTTTTACAAGTGTAGGTTCCGGAAGGAACCGGAGCTCCTAGAAATTAAACGGGTTGGACTTACACGTTGAATATACTGCAGCCCATACTGTCAAAACCAATTAGCCGTCTGACACAGATCCATGCCAAGAGGAGTGCATGAGCGCCAAATTAACATTCAGTCAAATTATCAACTCGCTAATGCCGTTTTGTCAGAGTCCAATACTCGCGACAAAGAAAGGGGCTCATGCTGAGGTCAAAAGTATAACCGTATTGTAACAAAGTAGGAGAGACGTAAAGAGGATGAAAGTGAAAAGCGTGAAAAAGGAATGAATGCACAAACTGAGAAAGGACAGGGTTGAAGGAGGAGAGGTGAGTAAGAACGGAGAAAAATCTGAGAAAGCGCACAATAATAAATAGCAAGTATGGAGGCCATTGGAGGGAGGAAGGAAGGATAAGTATTACCGCTAGACATAATGGCAACGCACTGAAGGTCAAGTCACACAGACAGAGATATAAAGACGACACAAAACGAAGCAAACAATGGACTTTACGAACTGAAAGATAATTCAAACGTTTGTACCGCATTTTCACCATTTTCAAAAACACCAGACCTACCAGCTCATAGCGCCACTCCGCAGTATGCTATGAGCTTGTAGGGCTGTAAATCACACCCATCATGGCGATTCGATTCAGTATCGATTTCCTGACCCAACGATTCGATTTTTTCCGATACTCAAGAATACACCACGATTCGATTCGATTCGATTTCGATTTTTTTTTTTACCCTTTTTTACCTTACAGGCTAGACAATGTTTCAAATTCGAAATAAATCAATGAAAGCTGTAATACCATTATACATTTTACCTACATTTTCATTTACCAGCACCACCAGAAATAACAGTGCCATATTTATTTAAGTATATATTTTAAGTTAGCCTGTCCCATAATATGTGAATATTGTTTGGCGTACAGCCTTTGAACATAAAAAAAAATGCAAATGGAAAAATAATCTTAATTAAATAACTGATCTACAAGTCATGCTGAGCTTGTAGAGCAGCTCCTCAAACTCTCCAAGGTGACCAGATCCAAACTGTTTTTTGAGGCACAGAAGTATTGATAACTGGCACAGGAGGTGGTCAGCAACTTTATGGCATTTGAACACTAATGTCCCAAATCCCCCACAGAAAGGGGGACATCTGGTCACCCTAGTTATTCGCACGCACACACACACACACACACACACACACACACACACACACACACACACACACACACACACACACACACACACACACACACACACACACACACACACACACACACACACACACACACACACACACACACACACTTGGCTAACAAGCTAGGCTAGCGGCTAGCGCAACTCAACGCTAAGTGCCAGTTCAGACAGAATGACTTTATTTAGCGTCATGTTTCATCGGCGCGCTGGTGCAGAGGTTGAATGGTTATACTGACATGTCAGGGTTGGGGTTGTGTCTGTTCTATCAGACCTTTGGTTTACTCCATTTGGATGCCGCTGGATGCTGCCTGTTATAACTGCCAACGCAACACCAATGCAAGTATACGAGGAGACAGAGAGAGAGAGAGACAGAGACAAAGACAGAGACAGAGACAGAGAGAGAGAGAGAGAGAGAGAGAGAGAGAGAGAGAGAGAGAGAGAGAGAGAGAGAGAGAGAGAGGCAAAGAAAGAGAGAGGGGGAGAACTGGAGAGAGAGAGAGAAAGAGAGAGAGCGAACGGCAAACGAAGCAAAAGAAAGTCATTTCGCAGGTTTTTTTTTCTTCCGACAGTGGGACCGTGGCATCCACATCCAACACAGAAAAAGTTGCCGACTGTTGCCAAGGCTACTAGTCGTCTTGATTCTGAATTGGTGCACGCGGGTCCATTTGGTTCCATATGCCATAGAACCAATTTCTCTAAAGTCCAAATAATAGTGGTCCCCGTGCCCGGACCACTTTAGATCATCGTAAAGTCACAACAGCGGAGTCTTTTCTTCCTCTCTCCTCTCCTCTGTGCGTGTGTACATGCGTGGTGTGTGTATGTGTGTGTAGTGCAGCAGCTGCACTGCGCCGTACGACGGTGCGTAACCGAGAAATCATTTACTTGATTGATAAGTTTACGCCGCAACGTTTTCTGGCTATTACAAACATGAATCGATTCTCTTGCGGACGTATCGATGCATCGTATTGTCGGCTGTTGGATCGATACATCGATTCAAAATCGATTTTTTTTACACCCCTATGAGCTTGTAGGTCTGATATTTTTCAATAACTAAAGTAACGCCAATGATGGTAAGCAATGCTAATCAATGCTAAGTAATGGCAATTCTAAATACTGTTAATAATTAGGGATGGGTACCTTTCACCTTTGAACCGATACGATACTCGATACCTGGGAATTAATAATTTTATATTATATATATATATATATATATATATATATATATATGTCATGATATGATATGTCATATCATATATACGTCATCGTATTATGACCTATCTTTATGGTGACTCAGTTATATCTCATATTCAAATTATGGATAATATCAATACAACTACCCTTTTAATCATGTATTAGCAATAACAAATTAATATGCCTTGTTAGTTTTTACAGGGAAAAACAGTTACCCTATGCTATATCGCATGGAGCAGGGAAGAGGGGGGAGGGGCCAGGGTTAGGCTGTGTTAACTTGCGACAGGGAAAAAGAAAAAAAAAGTTCACAGCGATGGCATTTGATCTTTGCATGAGGATTTAATTGGAGTTCCTACCTACAGCCATGGAGAATTCGCTTAGGACTTGTCACTTTTCTGAGGAAATTACTTTTAAAAGCCATGCACGATTGGAGAGGAGAGTAGGACATTACATCACTCTCTCTCTCTCTCTCTCTCTCTCTCTCTCTCTCTCTCCCTCCCTCCCTCCCTCTCCCCCGTCTCTCTCTTTCTCTCTCTCTCCCTCCCTCTCCGTGTCTCTTTCTCTCTGCGCGTGGCGTACACACAGAGTAAACGAAGATGGATTGTGTGTGTGTGTGTGTGTGTGTGTGTGTGCGCGCACACAGAGGGGACGTTGCGCTGTGCTGCGCGGCAGCACTGACCAGCAAAACATTTCCATGCGTAGTGATTATGAAACTTTTGTCAAAGAACAATGTGCTTATGACACGTCTTTGTCATAATTAGTCAAACAGGACAGCTGTTTTATCTCGTCAGCGACATTGCTTCTGCTCGCTCTTTGAGGTGCGTCGACCGGCAGAGAATGTTCACGGTAGAAACTTAAAGTATTGAAACGAGGCACCGTTCATTTTGAAATTAATCGATACCACTAGGTATCGCTATGTCCCAATCGATACCAGCATCGGTATCGTTCACGGTACCCAAGCCTATTAATAATGCTAAGTAATGCTAATGCTAAGTATTTTTAATAATGCCAAGTAATGCTAGTAATGCTAATTGATTCTAATAATGCTAAGTAAGTTATGCTGGTGGTGATAAGTATTGCTAGTGCTAAGTAAATAAGGCTAGTAATAATGCTATGCAATACTAACGATAAGTATTGGCAATAATGCTAATGATGCTAATTCATGCTAATGGTGTTAAAAATGCTAAGTAATGCTAATTATGCAAAAAACGCCAGAACACGTACAGTACAGAAAGACTTAAAGGGGAATTCCACCCATTTTCAACATTTTTTCTGAGAGCGTACAAATGGAACCAAATGAACCAAATGTTCCATTTGTACGCTCTCAGAAAAAAAGAAGCGTCTAAAGAAATCCATTAGCATGGTGAAAAATACATCTTGACGATGTCATCAGATGTATTTCACCATGTTATTGTTATTTTTCAGACCTGCATTTTTTAGGAAACACAGAATGGGGGAAACGTTTTTATCATGTCCACACAACATCTCTAAGGTATATTAATGACATTGAAATGTCGAAAACGGGTGGAGTTCCCCTTATTAAGACATTATTTTTCCTCCTTCCTTACTGTAAAGTGGTCATCTCGGTGAGGGATGGCTGCGTGGCTTTCAGGTAGCTCGCCCGCCGCGCCTGGACCTTGGGCGAGGGCTTGGGGCTGCCGCTGTCCGAGTCTCCGCTGTCGTCCTCCGCCATGGCTTTGACGTAGCTGCCGCTGCGCATGCGGCGGCAGGGGATGTCGTCCTCCTTGTTGCCCAGGGGAGAGAAGGCGCTCCACTCGTCCTGAGGTACCTGGTGGCCGGAGGAAAGGGGAGGAGGAGGAGGAGGAGCGTCGTCACGCCGGGCCGCCGCGCACGACTGGAGGTCGCCGCCACGGCCGCCGCGCCCGCCGCGGTGACGACCCGCCCAGCCGCTACCGTCTGAGTCCCACTCAGCGCCGCCGTCCCGGCTGACTAAGCTATCCCCAAGGTACATGCAGACTAATAATAAAAGCACAACCACAACTTATACATGCAATGGAATGATACACGGGACGGCACACACATACACTCACTCTCACAAACACACGCACGCACGCACACACACACACACACGCACACACACACACACACACACGCACACACACACACACGCAGACTAGACTCGACTCATTCTTCTTTCATTCACACACAGCTTGCTTGGGTAAAAGTGTGTCAGCTAATTAGCATGATTGATGTGTGTGTGTGTGTGTGTGTGTGTGTGTGTGTGTGTGTGTGTGTGTGTGTGTGTGTGTGTGTGTGTGTGTGTGTGTGTGTGTGTGTGTGTGTGTGTGTGTGTGTGTGTTCGTTCATGGGTTTTGCATGGTTGTTTTTAATTAACCTCTGGTATGTTAATACATCTGTTTCCCCGGTCACCTGGGTTGACTAGGGCCCAGGGCATGTTCGCTTGGCGCATGTGTTTGGTGTGTGTGTGTGTGTGTGTGTGTGTGTGTGTGTGTGTGTGTGTGATGTAGGCTTGTCTGAATGAATGGAATGAATGGACCATAAGCCAGACACTGCTGTATAACCTTGTGACCTCTGCACCACTACTCCAGGCACATTCACAACACAATGCACTAAATTCTGCTAAATATAACGTTAATTAGGGCCTGTTAATTACCATGCCAGTGATCTGCATGTGACAGACACACAGATCAGATCACACAGCTCGCACAATGCCTCTGAGGATTATTACTAAAGCTGGAACTGGAGCTGGAACTGTATACAAATAAATCCTCATCAAAGGTTTTTTAAGATCTATATTTAGTTAAATGAAATGGCCAACATTGAGAACAAACTGCTATAGTAAAATAACTGGTGTGAACCACAAGAGACAACAGTTGTTTACAGTACAATATGACTTTGTTTACATGTCTTCCAAGTGAATAGAGAAAGTGGCATGCGGGAACTGGGCTCTGTAGACTCTATTGTGTCACAGAGAATGTTTACAACAAATCTTTGATCTGATACGCCTATACATGAGCCTGGAAACCAGACAAATCTGTCACAGGACAGAAAAGAAAGAATCCCTGGACAGATGGACCTACTCAGTCTGAATTACCTTTCACTGACCCCAGAGTTGTGGGTGACCAATCAGAGCTCAGTCTTCAAAGTGAGATTCCTTTTGGGATCTATTTTGTAACCTGTCCTTTGGAAATTAATCTTTCACATGGAAGTTTCAGACTAACTAATGTATGCAGT
>CM076976.1:39425102-39507602 GCA_039105355.1 Benthosema pterotum
GCCGCCAGATGGTAACCACAAGGGCAAGCAGTTCACTCAGGAGCTCCACATATTAATGTCGATGTGTCCTTGAGCAAGACAGGCTCTGAACCCTTAATGGTTCCTTCTGTGCGGGGTCAGCGCCTTGCACTGTTTCCTCCGCCATCTGTGTATGAATGGGTGAATGTAAGGTACAATCTATGCAAAGCACTTTGGATAAAAACGCTATATACTGTACATCATTTACCATGTAGTCTAATTCGCTTTGAAAGTGTGAAACACGCGCACGCACGCACGCACGCACGCACGCACGCACGCACACACACACACACACACACACACACACACACACACACACACACACACACACACACACACACACACACACACACACACACACACACACACACACACACACACACACACACACACACACACACACACACACACACACACACACACACCTCAACTAGAGTCCATAAAAGCTGCAACGGCTCTCATGAATGAAGTTTATCAAATTAGGCTCCAAGATTGTAATGTAGCTTTAAGCGTAAGTTCAATGAAGAACTTAACAGCTCATATGTCCCGAATACCGAAAAACAAATTTTAGTACAAGATGACTATAAAGTGATAAATCATCTCTCTCGTGCTTTCATCCACAAACATCCTTTCATTCACAGCCTGTGAGTGTGTGAGCACTGAGCAGTGTATAATTTAATGGGCAAATAGATTCTGCCAAGCCCCGCCCCCTCACTACCTTGCGATTGGCCGCATACAAGAACCACATCAGAGTTGTAAATCACGTTTTGGTTACTCAATTCTTTTCTGGGCCTTGTCAGAATGTAGTTGCAATGGGTCTCAACGGGCCTGAAAATTAAGGCCCGGCCCTAACCGGCCCTAACAGTTCAGGCCCTAGGCCCTACCCGGCCCTATTAAATGGAATAGATTTTAGGCCCTACCCGGCCCTAAACTGTCGGGTTTGGGAGAGATTTGAGAATTCGCCACAGATTAAAATTGAAATGGCAATCAGCACCATCTTCATAATAGGTAAATACAGAAAATAACTATTATTCTTACTATATTAAAATAATTCAATATATATTATTTTTTCATGGAGCCCGAGGCCCTACCCGGCCCTATTGATCAGGATAGATTTTCGGCCCTACCCGGCCCTAAATGTCGGGTTAGGCCTGTTCGGGTTCGGTCCTGGTCGGGTTCGGGCAGAGTTTGAGAATGTAGTTGCAATGGGTGTCTGTGGGCCTAGTGGTCCAGGCTCATGCCTCATGCAGGGTTTGGCCTGAAAGCGTGTTGCTTGTTTCTGAGTCCTGTTCATTGGCGATCTTTGCTGTGTGTCTCTGCCCTTCTCTCTGTCCATCTTTCTTGTCAATCTCTACTTGAAACTAAGCTATACTATAAATAAGGAAATGTCTGTCTGAAACTGTTGTAACTCCTCACTGGCGGCACCAATCGCTCTGACTTTCACATGGGCATCGACCGTAATACTAAGAGATTAACAAAGCCCTTTATTCAAATTAACACATTATGCAATTATTGGTGCATAAAATATCCCCATCCGCTTAACACTGGCAAAATCAATTCCCTTTTCCAAGAAACAAAACCACAAATCAAATCAGTATATATTTATATTGCCTACACCTGGCCTACAGGACACCGCTGCTACATACAGCCTCTTGCACCTAGCAGTGCACCACGCAGTGCACATAGGGCACCGCAGTGCAGGGGGGCTCCAAAATGAGCCCAGGCGATCCAATTTGATCCGCCGCCAAACGAGGCACAGCCTGCGTGCGTCCTCAAGTTGCATGCATTCCCAGGTGGTCTCATCTGATGAGAGTTGAAGCTGCCCAGTCTGGCAGTGAGTTTTATTTAGCAACATTGGGATTAATCCAACAGGGAAAGTATAGCCCAGGGGTGCCCAAAAGGTAGATCGTGATCTACCAGTAGATCAGATGACAGTCGCCTAAAATGTATAGATCTGTAACTATTGAGAGTGGACCCTTACGGGTCCATTTGGTTTCATTTTACACTCTCAAGAGTTAAATTATATTTAAACATCTGAATTACATAATTTCAAGAGTCCACACAATTAGAAAATGGAGAATAATTGTTATTTTGACCAATGTTTTGCCAGTTCTCTTTCCCAATTGTGGACAAAAAGTTATTAGCTTTGGGTGCAAGAGACTAAACTCAACATCACAAACTGTCAACTCAAACCCCAAATACGGTTTTCAAATGTCAGTAATAGCATATACAGTAATAGCATATACAGTAATAGCATATACCTTCCAATTCTCCCCCTCTATTTTTCATTTTAAGTACATTATTAACCACTATTTCAAAGCTCAAACTTTCTAGCAGGCCTTGAAATGGATTTTCAGTAATGGAACAATCACGTATTTGATGTGTAGATCTTGTTGAGCCGGTCATTTTGAAAGTAGCTCTCAAGTCAAAAAAGTGTGGGCAGCCCTGGTATAGCCCATGTAAATAGTCTCTCTACATGCTAAAACACATCCTGCAATACATTACAAGTATTTGCTCGGCCGTGCGCACGCATGTCCCTGTGTGTGTTCGGGACATTTCGACAAAGGTTTCATTTACTTGCCATCGCTGCTAGGTGTAACCTTTCCTATGATTTGGCTTGAATTCATTATATCGCGCTCACCTCAGCTCTCAGCGTACTAAGAGTTAACATGTAGGCACATTGGCAAATCATCGGTGCTTTGGTTTCAATCAGCACATTTTGCTATTTCTAGCTGCAGATTACATAGGGAAGTCATGCTGTGTTGTTCTAAAGCTATTCAGTGATTGCAGCTCCTAAGCTAATCATCATGCATCTGTTCAGATTCAGCGCTCTCTTCACATTTCAGTTTGTACCGAGGTATGGTTTGAAATGGAGCGTCAGGGGCGGATGTAACAATTCCCAATTGGGGGGGCGGGGGGCAGAAGAAAATGGTAAGGGGGCAGCTTCATCGCCCGTGGCGCGAAGAGGCACGGGCGATGAAGCCGCCCCCATACCATTTTCAGTAGAGTTTCAAATACTTTTAAATATAAGCACTGAAATATGTTGGGTTATTTTGCATGCCATCATGTTTGGTGGGGCAGACTGGGCATTTGGGGGGGGCATTGCCCCCCCATGCCTATGCCTAGATCCGCCCCTGTGGAGTGTAGATTTAGACCCAGAGCATCAAACTAGGGATGTGCTAATAATGAGACATTTTGGGCCTTGATATCTGATATGATGAATTGCTGCTATGGCCGATAACAAATATTTTTACAGATATGAGATCATTCTGTATTAAACAACTATTCTGAAAATACAAGTAACAAGGTATCTGCACTGCAGTCTTAGGGCCAGTTGATTAATCAGACCAATGCAGATTAATAATAAAAATAAAAATATAGAATTGTCAAATAGCGATTTGTTTGTCGGCTAATCTTCCATCACTACATCAAACAAATCAGTTTTGCTTTATATTTGCAAACACTGCACTTCATACATATGCATAATTGGCCTAATTAGCCGATTTAGATTTTCTACTACATTCTTAGCTTATCTATGATTCGCATTAACTACTTTGTATGTGTTGCATTGTTTTTTCTTTTGTTCATGCTAAAAGGATCACCCTTCAGTGTATCTTCATAAGGTCCTTACTAATGTGCAGGATAAAATACCACTATTTTTCTACTCAGTCTGTGTCTCACACAAGGGGGCTGTGGGTTCAGAAACCCACTATCCAATAAAATCATTGTTCAACTGATTCTTTTGTCAATATTTTTTGAAAAATATTTAAATATTTTGTATTAATGATGGTTTCCAATTTTGCATTGCAACTTTTCAGGAATAGAAAGCTACTCCTGAAAAAATAGCTTGGATTCCCCGTTGATGATGTCTGTAGGAAAAAATAATGGTATTAATGGTATTAATAATGGTTTTATTATGTACATTAGTAAGGACCTACTATATGAGGATACGTTCAAAAGCATGAACAATATTAGTATATTAACATTAAGTAATACTGTCTTAAAAAAAACAAAGATGGCATGTTGTCACATCCTAAACAGACCCTTAACGGATGACCATCACATAAATATCTTGGCCTGCTTCAGTTAGAGCATCTTATCTGATAAAATCATGCCATTTGTTGAGAATGTCTGGGTGGGAAACAGAGACATTCAAACAGAAGAAGGCATTGCGGGGGCAAATGTTAAACGCCAACATGGCCAATTATTTCCCTGTCCCCCTGCCCACATGCTTCTCGCAATGTTGTGTAACAGGCAGAGCTTATAATGATCCCACAGCTCAGCTTGGGTCACAGTGACGTGTATTGACGCACGCTGTCGAACATGACACCAATTACATGGTTTTAGGACTACCCTATGTACGAGGAAGACAAAGCAAATCCAATAATTAGGATAATCTGAATAGCAACATTCTAGATAGTAGAACTGACCTGTATTGATCCTACGGGGGGGAATTCAGTCACTAGAGGATTATAGTAGTACCAGCACTAATGATGTTAATTCAGTCACCCAGAGAATTCCACCCAGAAGGTTTTTTTTTTTACCTTTATTTGCAGTTTATTTATTTTCTATAAGAGTGGTTCAGTTGTCACCATTACGCCACTAATTTTGGTTCAGTAGTGGTTCAGCCATAAACCGCCCCAACCTCTCTTGAGACAGCTGTATCACGGCTGAACCAAAAGTAATAGTGAACCGTTGGATATTATGCATGGGCTCCATTTTCGTCACACGCTAAACCCCTTACCCCTAACTTCTTTGCCTTTTTTTTTCCCTTTTTTTTTTACTATTTTGAAACCCCTTTTGGAATTGTACAAGATTCAACACCTGCACCACTTTTTTTTTTTTTTTTTTTTTAGAAAATCAATTTCAAATCAAGGTAAGAAAGCCTTCTGAGGTGGAATTCTCCCTTAATGTTAATGCCAAGAAAAACTGTTAATGTTACGTTCTTGGCAACAAATATTTGTGTCATAAATTGTAGCCATATCCGTTTGTTACAAATTATATAATCCATTAAATCTCCCTCCCACCTATAAACCACGTATGGGTAAGCACCATACAAACAGACAGATATTGTTACTAATCTCACACACTGCCACGCGCATGAGCGCACGCACGCACGCACGCACGCACGCACGCACACACGCACACACACACACACACACACACACACACACACACACACAAACACACACACGAAAAGCTAGATGGCTACACACTACACACGACACAAAATAACACCAGACCTCACAAAACAGCACGGCAAAAACCACAATATTCAAGTGTGACACAAGCTACGCTATACGACGCAAGGCAGCAACAACACAGCACGGCAAAACACGACACAACACAGTGAAACGCAACAACACAGCACGACAACAACGATTTCAACAACAACCGAAACACTGCGGCACGGTAAGAGGAGGAAAAAAAGTGAAGGAAGAAAAAACCCAGGAAGGGAAAATACAGTACAGTACTACCAAATTAAAGGTGAGAGTCTACTACAGAGAACGAGAAGGAAAAGGATGTCATTCCTCTACAACTCACAGCGTGGTTCAGAGAGTAAGGCCTTCTACTGGCTCTGCACTTACTTCTCTCTACAACTCAAAAAAGGGAAGGAGAAATAAGAGGACGGGGGAGGACAAGGCGCTCCAAACCAAGGGGTGGTGGTGGTGGTGGGTGGAGGTTGGTGTTAGAGAGAGGGGAGAGGTGAGGGAAGGGGTAGGTTAGGTTGCCAAACAGCGTGCAGGTGAGTTTAGGTTATATATACAGTCGGTGGACGGATAAGGATGCTACAGAAGGAGGCGGTTGGTTCAGAGGCGAAAGTCAAGGGGGAGGAGGGGATTCGAGTGATGAAAGTGGGAGAAAGAGGTGAGTGGAGTTGAGGGAGAAGTGGGTGGGTGGGGCGAGCGGGGGTGGGGGGGTGGGGTTACATCGATTTTTTACCTGCAGGAAATGGCATGTGCGCTCCTGCTGCTGACTGGCCTTAGCTTTGACTAGCGCTCTATCTAGGTTTAGGCTGTTGTGGGCGGATGGCTCACTGCCGGCGCCGCCATCGTGGTGGTGGTGGTGGTTGTAGAGCTCTCGGGCCCTGCTCACCGTTAGGCTCGAAGAAGACCACGCCCCTTTCTTCACCAGGGCGCCGTCCGAGGCCCCCAGCTGCTGCTGCTGCTGCTGCTGCAGCGGCAGCAAGGCGCCGCTGCCGCCGCCTCCTCCTCCAACTCCTCCGACGTTATTGCTGTTTCCGCCGACGGGGACGCACGCCGTCGACGAGGCGGCGTACTTCATGTCGTTGCTGCTCCGCGAGGCCTTGAGCGCCGGGTGGTGGTGATGGTGCGAGGGATGGTGGTGGTGTGGGTGGTGCTGCTGCTGCTCGTTGAGCGTGCCGTACGGGTCGTACGGGAAGTACGACTGCGACTGGGAGGACGACGACGCCGGCGGCAGCGGCGTCTGGGGGAAGCGCTCCACCGCGCCCCCGCCTCCATGGCGGCCGCCCGCCGCCATGGAGACGGGCGACGGCGAGAGCGAGGGCGAGGAGGGCGAGTGGTGGGCGTGCGGGTGGTAGAGGCACAGCTCGCGCTCCAGCTTGTCGTCGGAGCTCCAGTAGCCGGAGCCGGGCGCCGAGGCCGAGCCGTGCAGCAGCTGGTGCTGGTGGTGGTGGTGGTGGTGGGGGTGCTGGTTGTGGTGCTGCGGGTGGTGGTGGTGGTGGTGGTTGTGGCTGCGGTGCTTGGGCTCTGCCGAGCGGCAGCGCTCGCGGCTCTTGCTGCGCTTGCGGTGGTGTCCCCGCGAGGAGCCCCCGCCGCCCGGCCCCGGGGACGGGGCCTCCCCCTCCGGGCTGGTCCGGGACCCGCCGCCTCCCCCTCCTCCTCCTCCGCCGTTCACGCTGCCGTTGCTGCTGCCCTTGGAGGGTCCGCCGCCGGCCCCGGGCGCGCCGTGGTGCCCGTGCTGCGGCCCCTCCAGCGAGTGCGACTTGGTGAAGAGCTTCTGCACCGAGTGCACCAGGTGGCGGATCCGGCCGGGGCTGTCGTTGTTGTTGGCGCCCCCTGTCAGGACCACGGCACTCCCGCCGCCCCCTCCGCCGCCGCCGCCCATGTGCTGCGCCAGCGCGGCGCTGCGCTTGTACTGCAGCGTGTGGTAGCCGTCCCGCGCGAACAGCGACTGCTCGAACGGGTCGGAGAAGCCTCCCTGCTTGCCGCCGCCTCCCGTGTAAGGCACCAGCGCCATGCAGTCCTCCTTGGACTCCAGGTGGGGGGCCGACGACGTGGAGTGGCACCGCCGCGGGAAAGTGCCGTACGGCACCACACTGCTGCTGCTGCTGTCCACCGCGTACGGCCCGCCACCGCCACCGCCACCGCCGCGGTGGGCGTTGTAGTAGGAGACGGAGTCGGACGGCGGGTGGTGGTGCTGCTGCGGAGGCATGGGGACCGGCACGGGGATGTCCATCTGGCTGATCAGGTATGGCTTGCGCTCCATCATGTGGTGGTGGCCGTGCAGAGGGTTGTAGGAGGACGGCGGCGGCTCGTAGGAGAGCACGTGGTGGTGACTCCGGCTGCTGGACAGCCCCTTCATGGCTGCGAGGGGGAAGGGGGCGACGAGGAGGAGGCCCTTCGGATGGAGAGAGGGACGGACGGGATGGATGGATGGATGGAAGCAAGGGAGGGACACGAGGAGAAATGCCTGCGGGCCGCCGCCGCCCCGGTGGTCTGAGAGAGGCCTGTCCCTGAGAAGAGTGACCGCAGAGTCTGAGGAAGACAAGGAGAGAAGATGACAAAACCACGGTGTTAGTTGAACTGGTGGGAGAAGTGAAGTTGCATTTTACACAATGACATGCAAATGAATTCTCTCTCTCTACCCCCACACAAAAGGCCTTTGTGTGACCATTAGTTAGTTTAATAACATTAGCCCTCTGGTATGATCTCCTGTTGACAGCATGGAATAGTTGTACCACCAAAGATGTGGTACCAGCGAGGCACCACCATTGTGTATATACAGTATATACTGTAGTGTGTGTGTGTGTGTGTGTGTGTGTGTGTGTGTGTGTGTGTGTGTGTGTGTGTGTGTGTGTGTGTGTGTGTGTGTGTGTGTGTGTGTGTGTGTGTGTGTGTGTGTGTGTGTGCAGGGGCGGAGTGGGGCTGGCCAGGCCATCTGGACTTTGCCATTGGCCAGGCCACCCCCCCACCCCCCCCACCTCACCTCGCAAAAGTCGAAGCATGACAAAGCTACTGTGCCTTCAAAGGTTTATTTTCAAACGAACTAATATTACTATTACATATTACTTTAAAAATGTTTTACAAAATATTTAGTATCACTATTAATAAAATATTGTGTAGGCCAGTGGCATACCTACAATAAAGCAAACACCATCTAGCCAAATCCATTTGAGATCAACTTGAAAAAGGAGTTAAATGTATTCCTTGAATTCATGGAAGCCAGTAAATAATTTGAGAAATTATAGAAAATAAGTAATTATTTAACTTCTGCAGATGTCGAGATAATTTCACATGAACACTTGCAGTGAGACATATTGACAGAAAGTAATATAGAAAGTAGTGCAGTAATGGCAGAAAGAAAAGTATAATGTATTCATTTTTTGTTAAGTAATGTATTTATATTACAAGTTACTGAATTTTGGTTGGTAATATATTAAGTTAGGTAGTGCACATGTCCTAACACTGGTCACCACCAGTGTTGCCAACTGGTCCCTTGCGGGTCCATTTGGTTTCATTTTCACACTCAAGTCTCAAGAGTTAAAAATATTCCTCATGTGAATTATCCCAAGTCTACACACCTTCCAGGCAAGCATCTGGCGCATTCTAGTGCATTTTGGAAATGCCACTAGTGCATTTTGGATTTTGGCAGTTGGCAACACTGGCCACCACACACACAAGAAGGGGGCTGGCAGGGGGTGTGTCCCCCACTGATCCCAGCAGTGGCGTAGCCAGAAACTCAATTCAGGGTGGGCATGAGCGATTCAGAGTGGGCATGCTGCGTGCGTGATGGCCGCAAATTTGCACGTGCAAGAAATCTATTTATTGCTATTATTGCCATATACGGTTATATTTCAGTTTATATAACCTTTACTGTACAATGGTTGAATTAATGTCATGAAACATGAAATAATAATCCTGTCACCAACACAGTGTTTTGTTTCATTAGCACAATCATTATCAAATAGATTTCAGCTGTTCACTCTTGAATCACAGCCATTTATAAATTAGTTACCAATGTGTCTGCTGATCATGACAGATTTTCTTTCAGGAGAACAGACCAGAGTTAACTTTTGAAAAATCCTTGTGAAAGTCCCCCCACAGAAACAAGCGCTATTGTTTTGATACCTGCCAAATGATAACGATCTGGCAGGTTTACAAACAAAGGGTGAATGAAAAGCTCCATTTGCATTATACTGGGTGATTAGTGCCCGCAAATCACCCATTATACTGTAACTACAGTGAGTCTAGACCTCTCAAGCTCTCTCTAGAGGCTCTCTGGTCTTTGTCCTTTGTTTTCTCAAGTTCTTAGTCATGTTTTCAATGGGTGGGCCAGCTCTCTATTTAGGTGGGCAGTGGCCCACCCCAGCCCACCCGTAGCTACGCCCCTGGATCCCAGGCCAGCTGGGAGCCTCTCGCTAACTCGCTCTCTCCAGTCCGGCGCATGCAGGTGCACTGGTGCAGGGTATCAGGTTACACTCAGTCACTCACACTGTTTAACTAAACTCTGTAGTACTAGAACACCTTTTATTTTTGGAAGGAGAAACACTAGTTTGCCTGGCCTGGGCTGGCCTGGGCCTGTCGCGCTGGCCTGCCCCGGAGGTTTCAAAAAAAAAAAAAAAAAAAAAAAAAAAAAAAAAAAAAAAAAATTTGTACCCTGTCCAGGCCACTAGGTGGCGCAGGCCACCGGGAAAAGTCCCGGTGGTCCCGATGGCCACGCCGCCCATGTGTGTGTGTGTGTGTGTGTGTGTGCGCGCGCAATAGGTGAATAGGGTGTCCCAATAAAATATTTTTAACTTAAGCATAAACAAAAGAAAAAGCATTCCAATGCATCATATACAGTACCTACAAAGTAGTGAATGTGATCATACCTTAGCTAAGAACGTATGAGTATAAAATCTATATAGGCTAATTCAACAATTGGATTTGGATTGAAAGTGAAGGCATCAGCAGTTCCAATGTCAATCAGAAAATAATGAAACTTAATGCTTCATGCATGCATAATCGATTTATTTGCTGAAGTCTACAGCAATTGAATAGCTGACCCAGATACAGTGCAATCACAATGCAACACAATCCGTCTTTTTGAGGGGTTGAGTTAATGTGTGAGTGTTTGTATGGGGAATCAGTCAGGGCTCTTCACTTGGTCCCCTCTCCCTTTACGTCTCCTGTCAACTCTGGCGTTTGCCTATTCTCACAGAATGTTGTTCTGTCTGTCTGTCTGTCTGCCTGTCTGTCTGCCTGTCTGTCTGTCTGCCAGGGGCGGATCTAGGCATAGGCATGGGGGGTATGCCCAGTCTGCCCCACCAAACATGATGGCATGCAAAACAACCCAAGATATTTAAAATTAAATTGCTTATATTTAAAATGATTTGAAACACTACTACTGCTACTAACTACCACTAAACCAATAGCATTTCATCATTGAAAACAGAAAACTCAGACCTGCATAAAGACTCAGCATGCATAAAGTTAGACCTTTAACTTTATGCATGATGCGTGTCTGTTGCAACTTCAACAACAACTGATGGTATTAATGATGCTTTACTTGACTAATAAATGACCGAAATACCGAAAATGGTATGGGTGCGACTTCATCGCATCATTGGAGGGGCATCGCCCGTGTTGCTTCGCGCCACGGGCGATGCCCCTCCAACGATGCCCCTCCAACATGTTCTCGTGACCCCCCCAAATGGGACATTTTACATCCGCCCCTGCGCCCGCCCACATGTTCAGTGAAACAAATTATGAAAACATAGACCCCGTGTGTGTGTCATCTTTAGCACACATGCAGCGATGCACTGTGCAGTATATACAGCGCTGAACAAAGCGTATGGTGGGTTCTGCGCGTCTCTGAGATCATCAATGATGAATGCTCTGTGCAGAGCAGCGCATGGAACATCTGCACATCTCCCAGTCGTCCCTATAGCAGGGGCGGATGTAACATGGGCAAGAGAAGATGTTGGAGGGGCAAGAGAAAATGGTATGGGGGCGGCTTCATCGACCGTGGCGTGAAGCGTCACGGGTGATGAAGCCGCACCCATACCATTTTCGGGTACAGGACTTAGTCAGTACAGCACTAGTCAAGTAAAGCATCAAAAATAACATCAGTTGTTGTTGAAGTTGTAACAGACACGCAGCATGCATAAAGCTAAAGGTTGGACTCAGAGAGTTTTCTGTTTTCAATGATGAAATGCTGTTGGTTTAGTGGTGCAAAAATGGTAGTTAGTAGCAGTAGTAGTGTTTCAAATCATTTTAAATATAAGCACTTTAATTTGAAATATCTTGGGTTGTTTTGCATGGCATCGTGTTTGGGGGGGCAGACTGGGTATTTAGGGGGGCATTGCCCACCCCATACCCATGCCTAGATCCGCCCCTGCCCTATAGCTGTGCTGTGTGTTCCCATAGCATCCCTAAAGGCAGCCGCTACAGCAAGGCACCGCCAGAGACACTTTGATCTAGATTGGAGCCGTACAGTTTCCATGAATACGACCGCCCACACACACACACACACACAGACACACAATCTCTCTCACATAATGTGCTGCTGCACCGTGCACACACACACATGCGCACAAGTGCACGCATTCTGCTTTCTCGTGGATGTGTACTAAATGTGTTCTCTACCGTTTTCACATCCCATGTGGGTACATATCGCCTTTTATGACTTGGGTGATCCATCAAGTTCAGAATGCACTAGTATCAACAATGTATGCCGAGAGAGAGAGAGAGAGAGAGAGAGAGAGAGAGAGAGAGAGAGAGAGAGAGAGAGAGAGAGAGAGAGAGAGAGAGAGAGAGAGAGAGAGAGAGAGAGAGCATTTAGGTCTTGTTCTCTGAGGCTCGCACACAGAGCCAAGGATTTTGGTCAATACAACGTTTACAGTTCAAATGCAAGTGTGTGCATGTGCGTGTGCACACACACACACACACACACACGCACGCACATGCATACACAAATGTTGATAAGATAAAGACATACAGGGGCATGTGAGGCATGTGGGCAATTCTATGTGCATGCAGCACGTTTCCAAAATGAGTGTTTAAGTCGTTATGTTCTCTCATAATGGCGTCACATACAGCGCCAGGAAGCAGCTTGCCTGCAACAGGAAAGAAAAAAAAAAGGCGGGTCTCCGCGGGAGATGATGAGAATGAGCGTCCAACCGTATCATTACTGAGCCTTTATTGGCCGGCTGTGTGTCATTACAGGGCCTATTATTGGCTGCCGAGGTCCTCTAATGGCCCAGGGGGTGGTAGCTTCTGCACCATGAGGCATTTAGTGCCCCAGGGGTCCCAGATTGTGCTCGCTGCCATGTGCAGCAAGGGCTGCTGCTGCGGTCAGTGCCTTTCTTCAATGGGGGGGATTTCACTATAGGGCTCCCCATTCAGAACAGGATACAGTCCCTGCTAATCGACCTATAACTTTGGTCGGCACATGGGACCCCTATGGATGCATTTTTTTAATATATAATTTTTTATCCCACGATTTTGCAACCCCATTTTTTCACCCAGTGCCAATTCCTAATGTGATCCTGCAGGGCTCTACACACCCTCCGCCAACCTGAGGAGGCAGCGGACTGGCCTCATGCTTCCTTCAACGCATGAGGAGTCCAAGCTGCTTCTTTTCACAAAACAGGGAGGTGTTTCCCTGGTTGGACGTAGCGCGTGGAAGGAACACGTTATTCCAACCAGTTCCAGTCGCCTCCATCAGGCGCCCCGGCTGACCAGGGGGAGACAGTCTAGAGCCCAGGATTGCTGCATGTTTTTGTGAGGGTATCTACCATAAGGGACACAGGGAGAACATGCAAACTCCACACAGAAAGGCCCTTTCACCAACCCCGCCTCGGGTATGGGCACTGGGAACGGATGCAATTTTGACGTTTTTTGGGGGGCAGCGTGGTGACAACCCTCAGCTCCACCCAGGGATGGGTGTCGAAGTGGGGCGGCTGTGGCTCAGGAGGTAGAGCAGGTCGGCCAATGATCCAATGGTCGGTGGTTCGAATCCCAGCTCCTCCTGTCTAAATGTCGAAGTGTCCTTGGGCAAGACACTGAACCCCACCCTGCGTAACAGGCGCGTGGACGGACAAACACGTGCACGGACGGACGGATGTGGATAGGCGGACGGACAGACAGGGGCGAAACATAGTCACCACCTTATGGTGGAGACAATTATAGTTATAGAGCAGAGAGTGGTCCTTGAGAGGGTTCCAGGTGGTCCCCAGCTAAGTTGTTTAACCAGATGTAACTCTTGAGAACGTAAAAATGAAACCAAATGGACCCTTGTGGGTCCATCTGGTTTAATTTTTACACTCTCTAGTTAAAATATTCATCATGGGAATTAGTCCAAATATATACACAATTAGAAGATTAATGGTCATGGAGAGAAGCAAAAGAAATATTTAGTTTTGGGGTCTGTGGGGGCTAAAATGTCCTCAAATGCTGAACAAATGGTAGGCCCTGGGATCAAAAAGGTTGAAAACCCCTGTTACAGAGGACAATTATAATGTATATGAGGCCTATTAGCCTGGGATCCTTTTAGAGCATATCTGGTCGGCCCGGTACTCCCCCCATGGCGTCCCAGGCAGCTACCTAGTCTGCCTAATGGCAAAAACGGCCCTATGTGTAAAGGAGGCAGGAGAAAGGGTCCTTTACATGAAAATGTTTGAGAACTACTGACACAGAAACACACATAGTTTTCCAGAACTGGCCTCAGGTCTTAATTGGTTAAAATATTCCACCGGTCGTTGGTTTAGTCACTGTGTGGTATATACAGTATACAGTACAGTAAATACAGTAAGAGCTCTGCAAGAAATGCCTGCCCTCATACTGACCTTACGTAATACAAGAATATGACTTTACATCTCGAGTCTGGACTGGGAAGGCGCTCCAGAGAACACGGCGCTGCATAGGCACTATTTCCATTCCACACAACCCACTGTGTGTGTGTATGTATGTGCGCGCGCAGTGGATTTACATGCGTCAAAGTCTGTGAAAGTATGCATGCCTCTGTACAGTAGGGTGTGAGTGCACAGATATTGTGAATGTGTTCTATGCGTGTGTGTGTGTGTGTGTCTCCGTTCTTGAGCACCAAGATGCAATTGTGTGTGTGCGTGTGTGCTAGTGTGTGTGAGCGTGTGTGTGTGTGCGTGCACAACGTGTGTATTTTCTGACCTACTTGGCTTGTCCCATGGCTACTTAACACAACCTGACAGCTCCACCGGTAAGAGAGCTGCTAACAAGGCTATGTGCTACAGTAACTCCTTGTGAGATGTCACACACACGCGCACACACACACACGCACACTATCTATACCTCTGGGACCCCCAGTTTACAGTATATTGTAAAATCAGAGTTCATATAAAGGACCGCTACGCCACTTTTCAACGTATCCTTACTAATGTAGCCTACAAGATAAAATAGCACTATGCTTTTATACTCAGTTTTTGTCTCACAGCAGGGCTGTGGACAGTTCAGAGACATGTCTTACAGTGACATCATTGTTCAGCAGATTTTTATTATTGGGACTGGGGAACGATTGCAACTTTTCGGGAAGAGAAAGCCTGCATTTTCTATTAGCTTGGATTCGCCATCGATGATGTCACTTAGCCGGGCCCTTGCTAGCCATTTGGGTGCCCTAAGCACAAATGCTTTCTGGTGCCCCCCCACCCCCCACCCCCCACTCCCCACTCCCAACAAAAAAGACAAAAATGTTGTATTTCTCACAGGGCCACCGTTTCACATAAGCAGTGATGGGCCATTAGCCATCCTGTTGTTTTCAGAACGATCCAACACCTCCAGTCTCCAGAACCAGTTAAACAGGTTTTGACTCATTTCATAACAAAAGGCTGAATTAATGAAGTCTAACACCTTGGAACAACCTTCCTAATGCCATTGTAATGTATAGTTCCCCGAATCCCCCACCACTACTCATTGTTTCTCAGTTGCAAGAGCAGGATTGGGCCTGGTGAGACGTAGGAGGGGCACGGACAGGTGTCAAACCACAGAGCCTAGTCCCTCCACGCATCAGAACCTCCCAGTTTTGGCGGAGTATTTCAGGGGCGGTGGATTGGACGGCCTTGGCCTTTCCCTTGTGGGACTGATCAGGGGTAGCTACTGGGACGTGAGTCGGGGCGTCATGAACCCCGGCTGGGTCACCTGAGTGAGGGGTATGATGTTCGAGAGACCCGAAACCCCAATGAGCTTAGGACACATCACTGAAGACACGTCCCAGGTTGCATCCATTCGATGTATTAAAAAACCTTTCATGGGTTGACACCAACACTTGCCTGCTTGCCCGGGGAAAGTAAAAAAAAAATGGTCGGGCAAGTGAAGACTGCTACCTGGTTGCCCGATCGGGCAAGTGTACAACTTAGTGCACTATAACACACCACAAGATAAATTTGTCTTTGAGGCAGTCATTGCACTCTGCCTCTGTGTCTTTCCCTGCTTTCTAGCTATAGGCCTACACAATTCCAGGCTGGGTTTGGGAAACAAAACAGGCAAATTAACATACAGATCAAAATGACCTAATCTTCATTCTCTAGTTGTGTAGACCGGGGCTAATTAAGATGATGAATTTTAACTCTTGAGAGTGTAAAATGAAACCAAATGGACCTGCAAGGGTCCTTTTGTTTTCATTTTTACGTTCCGATGGCAAGTGCCTCCGAGACCTTAGTGTCAACCCCTGTTTTTCCTTCCCTGAATTCCTGGCCCAAGCTATAGCCTGGACCAGCAAATTAACCACAGCCCCTGTGAAATCCTACTGAAATTTTCATGTAGGCTGCACCCTTGCAGCCTACACAGAGAGGTGGGGGCGTGTGTAGGGTGAGGTGGTGGTGGGGGGCATCCCTGACCAGTTATACTTAGGGCCTCCAAAACCTAGTAGTGGCGCTGCGGCCCTGAATAAGCCGCAGCCTGGCTGAGTATTTTAGTTCGTATTTTCAAACAATTACAGTTCGGTCAATTCTCGATCATTTCTTACCATTCAACATGTTATGTTGAAAAAACATGTTCCATGTTTTTTGCTGTATGTGGCGAGCATTTATCCCAAGTCTGCAAAACGTTATTAAACTAAACATTAGTAAATTGCAAAAAAAAAAGTCGGGAAATTCGCGGCAAAACAGACATCTTTTTGATCATTCATATCTCCTTCAATTCTGGACCATTTTGTACATTTCAAAATGCAGCGTGACGGGCAAAAATCATTCTCTCAGATGCTGTATAGGATATGCAGGTAGGTCTTCTCTACGAAGCGGAATCAAGACAAATGTAACCGTCGGGATTTCAGTGGAAACGTGAAAGCAGCAGCATTGTCACAAGTTAATTAATGTATTTAATTATATTATATGCCTTACCTAAACACAAGCAAGTGACCGACAGCAGGCAGCTGTCTAGAGCTGTTTATAGGACAATCCATAAATAAGGAGATGAATTGAACTGGCGGTTCTGTGGACATCTCCAATGCTGCGCAGTGCGCACAGTCTGTGCCCGCACGTGGCTTTGAAATCCCCTTATCTATTTCCCAAATCTATTTGACGAAATTAGGACTGCGTGACAAACAGGGGGGCACCATGTCTCTGGAGAGGGGCACAAAGCAGATTCAACAGTTTTCTCGGGAAAATGCATATTTATAGATTTTTATTTTTATTTTTAATTGTGCCCTGCCGGTCACGTGGGGCCCAACGCACTGCGCGTTATGCGCGTTGCCCTCCCTACGGCCCTGTCACTTAGCCTGGCTCAGCCCTGAATCAGCCCGAGCTTATTTTTTCCCTTTGGGGCCGTTTGTGTGGGTTGGAAATCCAATCCCAGCACCTGATTGGCCAACAGCCCTGTCACTCACTTCGTTCCTATAATGTTGTCTGCTTTCACAATATTCTTAGGGGTTCATGTGAACCAATCACGGGTAAGACTGCTGCTTTGATCACGCCCATCCTAGAAACTGCTGTGGTGTAGAGGGACTTCAGTCTGAATAATAAAGTGAAACAAAGTGGAACGAAATGACAAATCAGACTGAGGGCAGGTAGATGTCACTGGAAGACTTCAGGGTGTCTGACTATGAACTGCCCGCACCCCCGTTGAGTAGAAAAAAGTAGTATTTTATCATGTACATTAGTGAGGACCTATTATATGAAGATACGTTACACTGAGTGGTGAAGTGGTCCTTTAACTCTCTAACTTCCTATTTTCTTCTATATGATATTAATATATTAATATTAATAAACTAATATTCTCATTAGCCTCCTGTAGTGATGGTAGTGTCGGTAGACCAAAATATCAACTTTGCACACAACACATTTCATGATCTAATACAGGGGTTTCAACCAGTGGTCTGGGGACCACCTGTGGTCCTTGAGAGAGTTACAGGTTGTCCCCAGCTAAATGAGGGAAAGTTGGTAAACCAGATGTAACTCATTTACATTATTCATTTGGTTTTATGTTTACAAGAACAGTCCGCTTCCCCCCCAGGTTGGCGGAGAGTGTGTTGAGCCAACGATGGCATTATTGCATCATTGACACTATGGAAGGCTCAGTAATCCATACTATAACTAAGTATGAATGTCTGTCTGTCTGAATGTCTGTCTGTCTGAAGCGGGTGTAATTCCTCACTGACTGCACCAATCAGTCTGATTTTTCACATGGTCATTGAGCATAATATTAGGAAGAGACTGACGAAGCCCCTTTTTCAAATTAACCAATTGTGGTTAATTTGAAAAATTAACCACACACACACACACACACACACACACACACACACACACACACACACACACACACACACACACACACACACACACACACACACACACACACACACACACACACACACACACACACACACACACACACGAAAGCACTCCATCCAAATACTTGCATCCTTGGTGAAATCACATTACCCACACTGTACATTATTTGGTGTTCATATATTCCCAACGGCTAAGGTCCTAGCTAAATATAATATACTGTACAGCATATTGGAGTTTGCTATTGTGTTGCCCAAACTGCAAGTGCACATATGAGGAGGACTCTGCTATGAACACAACTCAAGATAGTATATTTACGCAGATATAAAAAACACAAGATCACAACACTGAAATTGGTGGTATCGGGATCGGAGATCGGGAATGAAAAAAAGTGTCGGACCTACTGTACCTTGTGCACAAGTATAATATCTAAGTTGAAACTTTTTTGCTCAGCATCTTGGTCAATCACGGTTGATTTAGATGACATTGTGCCCTAGAAAATAAAGCTTGATCTGATTTGTTTTGATTTGATCACAATGGCATAGAAACAAGATACTGCTTGGCATTCAGGCCCGATCATCTCAGACTAGCGTTTCTGCTTTCACTGCAAAGCAGAAATCGCTGCTCTATGCTCAGGTCAACTTTGACCTTGTTTTGAAGTGGTTAATTAAGTCTATAGGAGCAGTGGAGCACCCTCCATCCTTGGAGATAGATCAAAGGTCTTAGACCACACAGATAGAAGGAGCAGAGAGAAAGTCCAAGATGGCCGTAAGTGATGTCTACACAGCACACCGTAAAGTGCACTCTTCAATTTACATTTTTACAGCTGTTCCTGGTTTGTGTTTTTGGATTAAGTGCACTTGACTGTCTGCAGCACTTATCATAAGTGAAGTGACACACACATTCCACGTACAACAGAATAGAATACCACAGAATACTCATAACAACTAGATAAGAATTCCAGAGAATACCATAACAACAGAGCAGACACTCATCTCTGTTCTCCTCATGGTCGGAACTCTCCACCATCCTAACATTTCTTCCCTCTGCATCATATTCTTTCTTTTCTCATTCTTTACACATCGCATATGTACACACACACACACACACACACACACACACACACACACACACACACACACACACACACACACACACACACACACACACACACACACACACACACACACACACACACACACACACACACACACACACACACACACACACACACACACACACACACACACACACACACACACACACACACGCCTTTCAACAAACCCATCCCTGAGTCGGGTTTTCCTTTTCAAACCATGGTGAGAAGGTCATCTTCCATCACAGTGGCAGAAAACATATGTACTATACTACTGTAGCACATAGTTTAATAGAACCTGTATCAATAGAACCTGTATTAAACTAGGAATAACATTGTGTCCTCTTGTATTACAATGTATCCGTGTCGCCCTGCTTTGAATGTGTTTTGTGTTGGCTGTCGCCCTCTGAAACCTCTCCTTTCTTGTCTCTCAATCTGCTACCTCTCTGACACAGAGGCTCGGTTTGAAAAATCTAAATAGAGTGCCCATTACTGCTTCCTTTCATCAAAACACAACTATTTATAAAGCTGTCAGCTGGATGGAAATCCCAGGAGAAGACAAGTGAGGGAAATATAAGAGAGAATAAAAGAGGAGAGGCAAGTATACAGATGGAGGGGGAGGGAGGGAGGGAGGGAGAGAGAGACAGTGAGAGAGGCAAAATGAATAAAGAATGCGTAAAAAGAGAGAAGAAAGTATGCAAAGACAAGATTTCTTGTGCACTGTGTACCAGGAGAGCAGGCTGTGACATGCCAGGCGTGTGTGTGTGTGTGTGTGTGTGTGTGTGTGTGTGTGTGTGTGTGTGTGTGTGTGTGTGTGTGTGTGTGTGTGTGTGTGTGTGTGTGTGTGTGTGTGTGTGTGTGTGTGTGTGTGTGTGTGTGTGTGGGCGGGAGGAGAAATGAAAATAGGACTGAGATCAAGTTATTTTGGGCCGCGAGGAACGAAAATCATAAATGAAAGCCTTTGAGTCACCCCGTGAGGGTGGATGCCATTCAGCACTAACTGGAAGCATGAGCCAGTGTGCATGGACGCGCAGAGAGAGAGAGAGAGAGAGAGAGAGAGAGACAGAGAGACAGAGAGAGTTGCTATGCAGTTCAGTGATCCACAAGCAACTCTAGGTGAGGTACTGTACTGTACGTACTGTCACATATGCACACATGCACAGAACAGAATTGATTTACTCACGAACATGCAGTCTGTACTGTCTCCACACCTGCTTCAGTGTTCAAGCCACAATCAACAGTAGGTCAATTATCAGTTAAATGTTATGGAGACTACTGGACATGGACTTTGAAGCAAAGGTGCAATATACCATAACTTTGCCTAGACTAAGACTCTTTAACTAGGGTTAAAGAGTTGGGGTTAGATTAAGGGGTTAGGCTTAGTAATAGGGTTTAGTTTGTAGGACAATGTGCCGTCAGACAATAGTGACTTCAAGAAAGCCATCCCTACGACTTCGACGTGACGAGGACGTGGGCGTGCTCCGTCACAGTCGCCACAGAAGCCCAATATACTTAAGGAAAGCAGGCGACACCGACAGGGTCCACCCCTTCTCTGGTTTCCATGGTGATGCTCCTCTGCAGCGTACCTCTCGTCTACGCCAAACGCTGCATTTTGTCGTCAGAGGACAGGCTCTGACTGCCGCAAGGCTTATGTATTGAGCACCGAATCATTCGCTGTACGTCGTCCCATGTCAGGGTGATCTTTAACTGGCCATTGGCCAACAACAACAACAACATTGTCAATAGGAATCTTGCATGGTCTTCATACCTACTGATGATTTATGTATTGATAACATTCAAATCCGCTAATCTCCTCCTTTCTCTTTCTCTGTCACTGTCTTGAAGGTTTTCTTCTGTCTCTCTACTCCCCTCGCACGCACACAACAATCTGTGAGGTGTCAGTCTGGATCAAACTATAACCCAAATCACATCTGTGTGAAGTGAGGTGTGCTCATCTTACATAATTTTGGATTGCATTTTTATAGCGCTTTTCTATGCACAGCGTGATACTCAAAGCGCTTACAATGGTCCATTCATTCATACATTGGGAAGTAGAGCGGCGAACAGTCAACGCCAGCGTCCCCACTTCCCACATTCATACACCAGTGGTGTTAACCACTGGAGGCAAGATGGGGTTCAGTGTCTTGCCCAAGGACACTTCGACATGTAGACAGGAGGAGCCGGGAATCGAACCGCCGACCACTGGATCATTGGCTGACCTGCTCTACCTCCTGAGCCACAGCCGCCCATCTTACATCATTTTGGTATCAACATAATGTTTCTTCATTGTCTAGGCGTTTTAGACAATAATCATAGCTGAAAAATAAACATCAAAGCCATAGTTTAATGATGGTCTCTACGCATAGATTACCGTGGGCATTGCGCCGGTTGGACCCACACTTGTCTAGAATTGGTACAAAAGGCCAGGCTCTAGACAGGGCCCAATTTGTCACACCCTAGATCACATCTAGATCTCCATATTTGGAGCTGGCCTGTTCTATCACAGTGATCTGCAGAGACTTCATAATTGGGAATCTCCGACAAAGAACTCAACATTACTCTTTTTTAGCAAAAAAAGGTGCTCTCCACCGTGCGTTGGCGAGCACGGCGCCAATAAGAAAAAGAATATGTCGCCATGGCAACAACACAGATACAGATACAGTAGCACAGGAGCTGACATGAATGACTACAACATTAATGTACAAATCCTTTCAGCATGTCATCACATCTGCTTCCTCCGGTGTGTTCACAGCGATAAACTGATGTCACTCAAATGTAGCACAACAGAGATAAGAAAAAACACAGTGCTCACACTTTTCAGTTAATGTGTTTTTGTTTTTTTTTTCAGGAAATTAACATGGGCATGCGTGCAGTATGAGGCTGACAAAATGTATACAGACCAAGAGAGGTACAAAATAATCTGCCAGCCTTCTAGGCCAGGGGTTTTCAACAGGTGGTCCGGGGACCTCCAGTGGTCCTTGAGATGGTGCCAGGTGGTCCCTAGGCTAAACGATGGAAAATTGGATTACAAGATGTAACTCTTGAGAATGTAAAAATGAAACCAAATGGACCCTTGCGGGTCCATTTGGTTTCATTTTTACACTCTCAACAGTTAAAATATTCATCATCTGAATTAGCACCACATAATTAAGAAGTTTACACTGTTTTGTTTGCAAAATTGTGCCTGGAATAATATGGAATTGTGGACAAAACCAAAAGAATTCTTTAGTTTTAGGTCTTTGGGGTGAAATTGTCCTCAAATGGTGGTCCGTGGCTCAAATGCTGAACAAATGGTGGGCCTTGGAGTCAAAAAGGTTGAAAACCCCTGTTCTAGGCTATAAGGTTGTGGACACGGGGATTGTCCCCATCAAGCCACAAAAAACGACATGACAGGGGCGTTTTTTTCCATCAGGCAGACTAGGCAGTTGCCTGGGGCACCATGGGGGGGGCATCAGAGAGAGCACCAGACATGCTTTAAAAGGCTCCCAGGCTAAGTAATAAGGCTCATGATGTCACACCTCAGTGATAAGCGGCTCACGCCTCACCCCAGCTGGTCACCTTATACTCCCCTAAAATGTGAGTATAGACTCTTCTTCAACATAGATGGCGAATGCAAACATTCTCTGTATTGTACTCATACATAATGTTCTAAGATACAAAACACTGAAGTCTTATACCACAAACCTAAACGTAACCCTCGACCATTATGCAAACCGTCGCAACTGTGATGCAAAATGCGGCCGTTATAAAACCGTTGTGATGGCGGTCGAGGATTACATTCACATTTTTAGTTTTCGTCAGTGAAAAATATTCAATATATATTTTTCATTAAAGTGTTAGTCATACGCGGCAGGTGGGAAATACATTTGGGTAGGCTAGAACTGTGTTGGAGTGGAGGAACTCCTGCTGAGCGATTTATTTATTCACCCGCATGGCCTAAAAATGGTCTAAAAATTATACAAAATACACAGAGCCAGGACGAAAGGTTTCTGTTCATTTACTTTACTATTATGAAATATTAACGTCATGTCATATGCAATTTAAATGCAAATAGCAGGAGCGGCAGCACTTTTAGGAGCTAGGACGCATCGTCCATTCTCTTTAAATTAATGATTAGTCTACCTTAACGCAGCACTATGCGACGTTTCGTCTTGGCGCCACACTGAGGCATCAATCAATCTGCTTCTGCTTCATGGCTTTCAGTGAGAAGCAAACTCAGGTTTGACAGTCGTCTCTTCTGGAGTTCCTGATGCGTCTCATATCTGAGAGGTTGAGGTGCCGTCGGGCAATGACAGGACCGAATCACTGGTCCTCAGGGGGCCGCGGTGGACAGCAGGGGCGGATCTAGGCATGGGCAGGTGTGTAGTGGAGGGGGGACGGCGTCCCCCCACTTCTCACATCTAAAATATTTTTGGGTCTGAAAAAAAATCATTAGCATGGTGAAATACATCTTGATGACATCATCAAGATGTGTTTCACCATGTTAATGAGTTTCCTTTTTTCTGAGAGTGTACAAATGGAACCAAATGGACCCGCTAGGGTCCATTTGGTTCACATTTGTACACTTGAACAAATGTACAGTACATTTGAAGTGGGGGGACGCCCCTTTCAGAGGCGTCCCCCCACTTCTAAAAGTACCACTACAACACTGGGCATGACTGACCCATCAAACATGATGGCATGCAAACGACCCAAATTTATTTAAAATTAAAGTGCTTACTGTATAATTAAAGTCATTTGAAACACTACTACTGCTACTAACTGACTACAGCTGTGTCACCACTAAACCAACAGCATTTCATCATTGAAAACAGAAAACTCTCTGAGTCAGACCTTTAGCTTTATGCATGCTGCGTGTCTGTTGCAACTTCAACAACAACTGATGTTATTATTGATTTTTTGACGGTGCCAGCATGAATGCATGAATGACTCCCTGTTGCTGCAGCCCTACGGTGCTGCTAGAGACAGTCTCCACACAATTATTTTACTCTTTAAAGCAGTGAGCCACGGACCACGATGTTTTAGCCCCACAGACCCCCCAAACTAAAGATTTCTTTTGCTTTTTGTACACAATACCAGGCTGGATTTCAGAGAAAACAAAACAGGCAAACAATACAGATCAAAATGACCATTAATCTTCTACATTCTGTAGTTGTCTAGACTTGAGCTAATTCAGATGAGGAATATTTTAACTCTTGAGAGTGTAAACATAAAACCAAATGGTTTGGTTTCATTTTTACGCTCTGAAAGAGTTACATCTGGTTAACCAACTCTCCATCATTTAGTCTGGGGACCACCTGGATCCTCTCAGGGACCACAAATCCTTCCCGTCAGCAGACTCTCATTCACTATGAATGTACAGTTGTGAATGTAAGCACTTCAATGTTGTCAGTTACTGGAACTCTGATTGAGGTCAAGAAAATTCACAGAAAAAAAAAAGTTAGCCTGAGTTTTAAAGGAAGGTTGGATAAAGTGCCAGAATGGAATGAGGGTACATGGTGGTCTCCTGGTTGATTCTTAGTCAGGGTGCTGATCCCTGGTTCACAATCAGTTGAAAAGCCCTGTCATAGACAATGGTTGCTTATTTCTTTCACACATTTTGCCAACACTGGAGCAAGAATATAAGTGCCAGATTGTAGGCTTCAATCACATCTATGAAAAGTAGCCCTCCCGATATGAGCTACATATTTATCGGCATGGTTCCATGCATGGATGCATGGAACAAGGGGGTCTTTGGACTTCAGTTCATTTGAGCAGAATCACAGTTAGGGAACAAGCCTAAACATAAATTAATGAATTAATTAATCAATCAAATTCTGCAACTAGTAAACTGTCATTATTTTCAAGCAACTTTACCGAAACAAGGTGCTTATTCGTTGTAAAAAGCGGACGTGGCACAACACCTGAAGAAATCTATGAACGTGAATGAGAGGGAAGGATTTGAGTGGTCCAACCCGATCAAGGAAGTGTTGGCTGCATGTGGCCTATACTGCACACACGCACATGACATAATTATCCATGCTCTAATTTTAAAAATGTCCAGCTTCAAATATAGGAAGGCACAGCATTCCCTAGCCTTATAAGCTCGGCCTATGGTGTTAGTCGATAACAACATTTCAGGTGACACACACAGGTTTCTCTCAGCCAGGGAATGCACGCCAACATACAGTCAACATAGACCCACAATGGTCCCTTTGTCAGCCGAGCCTGGCGAACATTATGTTCCACGAGATGTGTGGAAGTGGGAGCTTTTGTCGTTCATGTAAATGAAACCAAAGAAAACACTGTTTGTTTATGTAATAAACAAACAGGAAGTAACAGGAAGACAACTTTACTGTAGAATGGTGTTTGTAAACTGAAAAAGTGCGAGCATCGTAACTGTAATTGTAAAATAGGATTTACCTATGTGTTCGACAGAAGTGGTTGGCACTTGGCTCACTGCAGGAGACAATTCCTGGCAAATACAGTGTACCATAGATATTCAATCCTCAAGCATGTCAGAATGGCAGCAAAAGCACTGACATGGACGTAATTGAAACGGTCATACTGTAGTGAGTGTGGATGATTTTCATTTTTGTGTTGTTTTTTCAAGCACATCTTCCATCAAGAATTCAAGATTCACTTGAACAAATGCCCCTAGCCTTCAATCCATCAACCACATGAGTTCTAAATCCCTATTCTGGGAAGAATGTTCTTGACGCCTCAACATCGTATCGGCGATGACAAAATAACAATGATGAACCCTTTAAGACTGGGGAAGCATCTGTGTCGTTTTAGGTTTGAGATAAATAAAGAACCAACATTATTTGATACTTTGGCTATTCATGTACGTTGCACAGCAGGGGTTTTCAACCAGTGGTCCATGAGAGGATTCCAGGTGGTCCCCAGCTAAATGGAAAGTTGGTTAACCAGATGCAACTCTTTGAGAGTTTTAAAACAAAACCAAATGGTTTCATATTTACTCTCTCAAGAGTAAAAATATTAATCATCTGAATTAGTCCAGGTCTACACAACTAGAGAATGTAGAAGATTAATGGTCATTTTGATCTGTATGTTTGACTGTTTTGTTTCTGAAATCCAGCCTGGAATTGTGGACAAAAGCAAAAGAGTTTTGGATCTGTGGAATGAAAATGTCATCAAATGGTGGTCCGTGGCTCGAATGCTGAATAAATAGTGGGCCCTGGTATCAAAAAGGTTGAAAACCCCTGTTGTACAGTAATCACATAAGTAATGGTGCCACTGGAGGTGCTGTGCAGTGTGCATGGACACAACTACAGACCACACGCTCAGTAGCAGCAAATTCCTACAGGGATTGTGTGCGATCACTGGGCCGGGGTGGATATACAGCAACTTGTTTACCGATTAATGGACAGGACGTGAATGCTTTTTGCTTTTGACGGAACAGAGACAGACATATGACTGACACGCTGTCTGTCATATGTCTGCGTCTCAGCCCCTCCCAAACGTCCACGGTGCAGAGCCCCATGCAGCTGTCAACATATTACTACTGTTTCCATCACGTATAGGACTCAGGCTGACAAGGCCCTCTGGCCTCCTCCCTGCCATCTGCCCTGGACACGCCATGGATATATCTGAACATGCAGAGGTGGACGCTCTACGGCTGACACACACTGGGAGAATAATAATGTTGCTTTTTTATCCCACAGCCCTTTATTTTTTTACCCAGTGTCAATTATCCAGCCCGTTCTCACAGATAGTAGTACATTATTCACGGAATGCCACCTACGAATTGCATGCATACACTACTAGTTAAAGCAAAAATCTGTGAATATGTACTTGGGCGTGGTTTTCAAAAACAGAAGTGGCTAGTTGGGGGTGGGGCGGCTGAGTCGGCTCTGCCGACCATCGCAATGCCCAGCGCAGCAATTCGCTCGGCTAGCACCTCGTTCAGTGGCGCTTCACAATGCTGATGGTCGGCAGAGACGGCGCCACTCCGTCATTTTCAGTGGAGTATATGCAAGTATAATATGCACAGATTTATTGTAGGCGAATATGCACAGATTTGCATAATATAGGCGAATATGGACGGAACGGCACCTCCGTTATTCGCCTAAACCTCATGAGACTGCGTTGAATTATCTAATGCAGTGGGTTTTCAAACTTTTTGATACCAGGGCCCACTATTTGTTCAGCTTTGGAGCCACGGACCACCATTTGAAGTCTCAGACCAAAACTACAGGCAAGCTGTCATGATCAAAATAATAATTCTTCATTTTAAATTGTGTAATTTTCTAAGTAAAATGTTTAACATTTATTTAACTCTTGGGAGCGTAAAATGAAACATAAGGGTCCATTTTGTTTAATTTTTTACGTTAGTTATTTAACCTTTAGTTAAATAACTACCGGTAAGGGTTACTCCATAATTTACTCCTTGATTTAGCTGGGGACCACCTAAAAATCTCTCAAGGACAACTGGTGGTCCCCGGACCACTGGTTAAAAAACATCTAATGCAATTCTGGCCTGTGACACGTTCTTATCATGACACAAGCAGAACATGCAAACACAAACAAAAAGGTGTTTTTTTTTCAAGCCTGCCCTCAGTATTGGGCACTGATGACTAAGTTTGTTTCTATTCCATTTTTTTTCTTAGCTTGGCTCCAGGTCCTGTGCTAGGAAGAAAAAAACAAGGGGGGCATCGGATCTACTTTATTTCCAAGAAATTGCAAATTACTTGGTTTCATTTTTACGCTTTTTACGCTTCTTTTTTTACGCTTTTTACTAAAGCAAAGACCATGCATGACCACAAGCTGACAAAAAAACAATCCATCTCAATCCAATCTATATTCACTTACATTAAATTAATCTTTAATGCTCAAGCTGCATTATTCTGATGTTGGCATTTTGCCCCAAGGGAGAAAGGCAGGAAGCAAAGGTGAGTGTCAATGAGAGAGAGAGAGAGAGAGAGAGAGAGAGAGAGAGAGAGATCTCCCCTCTCCTCTGCAGTGTTATGACCTCATGTCGGTGGTGAGGCGGGTGGAGGGGGGGGGGTTGGGGTCTCACCCACTCAGTTAGGATGATTCAACCCATTTTTTTTTTTTTACGCAGAGAGCAGAGACGAACGTGGGATGAACCGCGCTCTCTCATCTCTCTTTCTTGTCCCCCGTCTCCAATTTTCTCTCACGGTCCTCTCTCTCTCTTCTCTCCCGCCCCCTCTATTTTTTCCTTATCTATTTTCTTCCCCATCATTTTTACTCGCCGGTTTCTTTCTCTATAATATTTTTGAGTCATCTTGCTCTCTCTCTCTCTCGGTCTCTCTGACACACAGGCTTGCCTACTTTATCTTATGTACACCCGGCGCTCCAGCCTTGCCTCTCTCTTTATGCAGGCAATTAAATTTCGGTAGTTTGTGAGTTCACATCTGTCTCACAGGCTGAGAAGTTAGTTCTCATTCTGCTTCACAGCTTCCGTCACAGTGACACAGAGGAGCCAAGGCAGTCGGTCGGAGGGATTCTAGCCACGGCAGGGAGTCACAGCTAGGGAAGGATATTATGCCAGAGAGAGAGAGAGAGAGAGAGAGAGAGAGAGAGAGAGAGAGAGAGAGAGAGAGAGAGAGGGAGGGGCGGATCTAGGCATGGGCATGGGGGGAGGGCAATGCCCCCCTAAATGCCCAGTCTGACCCAACAAACATGATGGCATGCCAAACAACCCAAGATATTTCGAATTAAAGTGCTTATATTTAAAATGATTTGAAACACTACTACTGCTACTAACTAACTACAGCTGTGTCACCACTAAACTATCCTCGACACCCAGGCTTTCATTTTCATTCGCGTTGCGCGAAAACGGAAAGCCTGGACTAACCTGTTACATACAGTGGCCTTGAGGGGGGGGTCAACCTTCCGGGGTGGGCGTCGCTCTAAATGATGTGACGTAGAACAGCAGTGGACAGGCGCGGGAGGGGCCGGGGATGACGACACGTTCGTGAGATCAAATCAGATCAGCTCGATCTGCCGTGTGGATCACACGGCACCCCGCCCCCCCCAAGGCCAAAATCATTGCGGGTTAGGCCAGGCTACCACTAAACCAACAGCATTTGAACATCATTGAAAACAGAAAGACTGTTAGCTTTATGTCAGACCGTTAGCTTTATGCATGCTGCGTGTCTGTTGCAACTTCAACAACAACTGATGTTATTATTGATGCTTTACTTGACTAATAAAAGTCCTGTAACTGAAAATGGTATGGGTGCGGCTTCATCGCCCGCGAAGCGACACGGGCGATGAAGCAGCCCCCATACCATATACCCCCCCCACAAAAAATTGGGAAATGTTACATCCGCCCCTGTAGAGAGGAGGAGGGAGAGAGATAGAAGCAGCTACTTTGTGGGAGGTGTTGACTAGAGAACCAAAGTGAGCATGTGACTGCAGCGATGGCTGCGTGAATCAGATCCATGATGAGACCTTACACCATCCACACTCACACACACACCCCCCCTCCATGATGCTTCCTCCTCGTGAAAGAAGGTTCTGCGGGCGCGAAGCGCTCGTCATTACATAAGCAAGCTATTTCCGATGCGAGTATAGTAACTCTCAAGCTAGGAGGTCATCATCAGAGAGATGTGGCCCCGGTCCAAATGATCATAGAGCCAAGCCAGCCCAGCTAAACACACTTAGTTCAGGCTGCGGGCACATCTGATCGGTTTGTCAGATCGTATCTTTTAGGTCTGACCCGCTCTTTGCAACAAGCGATACGATCTCTCGTGTGTGTGTGTGTGTGTGTTGTTGACATCGTCGGCTTCTTCTGCTGGTTGCTGTGGCAACCACGCTGCAATGACCTACTGCGTAGACGCAATTCAGAATCAGGATTTGTTAACTCACATTGTGAGTAGATGAGGTGTTCTTGGCACGAAATTAAGAAAATATGAATAGCTCTCTCCTTGAATCGCTTTTCGCACCAAACCAAGATATTGGTTCTGAACCTTTTCAGGACACGGCCCGCCAGAATAATGATATTTGAGCTGAGGTTGAGGCATAGAAATATTGTGAAAATAGCCACTAACTCCAAGCTATGCTGCATTCGCACGGGCAGATGCAAAGATTCACAGCCAGTTCAACGTATTTGTAGTTTTGCAAAAATATCCCTGACCTAAGACACCGACATTGGAGCGCACGAACATACAACTGAACAGACACGGTTCCTTCTCGTTCTCAGTTTCTGTGAAGATCTTTCACTCCAGTTCAAAGGTCTCTGTTTTGTGTGACCGCGAGCCATTATTGCTGCTGCCTCTCCCTCCTTCTCTTCTCTGCAGTCAGCGTGCCATTCGTCTTCATTAATCTCCATGTTCGTCAAACTACAGTATGCAGCAACATCCCTGGTTGTTAATTAAATGCGCAGTGTAAAACTCAGACTCAGTACGTATAGAAATACGTACTGTGCACAGAATCCGATGGTGGCCATTATATTGAAGGTCAACGTTGTCAACTGTGTACTGTGTATAATGATGGCATGCTCACAGAACTTTAAAGACAAGTGGCTACTGTTACTGAATAGCACAAAACAAACGGTATAGATCATTAAGCAGAAAAGGTTGTTTCAGGGCGAACATTATTACTGATGCTGTGCTACTCTAGCCGATCGTTCTCCTACCACTCATTCCTGTGAGATGGTAAGAGATATTAGACAGGGAATAAGCAATAAAAACCTGAATTAAAGGGTGTACCAAACTTTTCTCAGTTGTCCCTAACATGATCTTTAACATAGAATCCAATTCTGCTCGATACATTTTGTATCACGCATATTTAATGACATAACTAGCATAATTAATATGCAAATTATCTCATTAATTATGCAAATGACAAAAATATACATTGCAGAAACAAATTCTACAGGACAAAATACATAAAGGATCAACTGAGAAAGCTGAGAGAGTTTGGTACACCCTTTATTCTGTTTTTTATACCTTATTCCCTGTCTATATGTCTATAGTCTGGGAGATTTTCTACCCTTCCATATTTCTACGACTTGCATACTCATACGCAAAAGAATTATCCACTATTAGGCTACTATAATAATATGAAGATTGGAACAATGAGGCAATTTGGCTGGTAATCACATGTGCTGATGACAGTGTCGCTCATTCAGTGTTTGTTTCTGTCCCTTTGTGCCCGCACCCCTTCCTGTCGCCTTGATTTATTTCCTTGAGTATGTCACTTTCACAACCAGGGGCGTATCCAGTCTGCCCCACCAAACACTATGGCATGTAAAACATCCCAAGATATTTCAAATTAAAGTGCTTGTATTTAAAATGATTCTTAGCACTACTACTGTTACTAACTAACTACAACTGTAGCACCACTAAACCAACCGCATTTCATCATTGAAAACAGAAAACTCTCTGAGTCAGACCTTTAGCTTTATGCATGCTGTGTGTCTGTTGCAACTTCAACAACAAATGATGCTATTATTGATGCTTAATTGCCTAATAAAAGTCCTGTAACCAAAAATGGTATGGTATGGGGGCGGCTTCATCGCCCGTGACGCTTCGCGCCATGGGCGATGAAGCCGCCCCATACCATTTTCTCCTACCCCGGCCCCAATTATTTGTCTATTGGAGCCGCCGATTCGGGACGGGCGACGGTCGAAAAAGTGGGCGGGGCAACGTCTGCCCGAAAAAAATGAAAATTGTGAGTTTTCCGAGCAAATCGGCCGATGCTCGGCCGGGGATAGCCAATCAGCCTCAAGTGCTGCTTTTTTCTCTCCTCGACCCTGAACCATTCGGCGCAGTTTGGTTCCTAGTTCTGCCCCACTTCGTCCTCCACCGTCCTTTTTTTTCCAGTGCACCACAGCATCGTCATTTACGATACTCATTTTGCATGCCGTTTGTCCATCGCCCGCTGTTAAAACGTACTGTCAGTGTTTACGAAAAGTTAAACTACTTAGGATCATTGGTTATTGAAAAATGTCAAACCTAGAAGCTCAAATCGCGCCACTCGGTGGCGCGCTTTGAGCTTCTAGGTCTGACATCTTTGAAAAATGGTGAAAATGTGGGAGCAAATCATTCCCCAGTTCAGAAAGGGTTATAAGGTAAGCGAGAGATAAGAGATGGAGGAGTTTTTGTGGCTTCATATGCGTGCGCCACCTCTCCCATCATGCATCACGTGGTTTTGGCGGCTGAGGTCAAGGACAAAGTGACATTCTGTAGGTGAGCCCACCCTTGCTGCTTGTCTGCCTGTCTGCATGTACGGTAAGTTTGCTAAAAAACTGGACTAAGTTACGGGCGGACTGCAACTGCAGTATTAGATAAGCATTGTACTACTAAACTAGTATCATATCACTAGTATCTAAGTATCATCTCCTGCCACTTTTCATTTGAACTGGACAGGAAGATCATTGCCACGCTTCCAGTGTAACAGAGAATGAATGATTTGTATTTGTGTTGAATGAACACTCATAGAGTCAACAACAACAACAGTACTACTTCTATAACTATTAATACTAACTACTAAAAACAAGAATTTATCACAATGACCGTTTCCACTGTATCCCCCATATTAGTCTGTTGTGTCGCACCAGATATTATGTTTGAGTGTCAGGAACACACCACCACGTATAGCAGCTGTTGCCTGAGTTTTGCTTTGCATTAAGTCTTCACTGCTGTCTTTCTCTGTCTGCAGCCTGCTCTGATGCCAGGGGCATTTGGCTGTCACTTTTAAATAAGTTTAGAAAACGGAAGGAACGCCCGCACACTGTTTCTATGCTCCAAAAAACACACTTTTATTTTAATTCAGGCAACAACGCACTGCAACGTTTCGACCCTAAGGTCTTCGCCAGGCAAAAAAAGACCCTAAGGTCTTCGTCAGACCCTTAAGGCCTGACGAAGACCTTAGGGTCGAAACGTTGCAGTGCGTTGTTGCCTGAATTAAAATAAAAGTGTGTTTTTTTGGAGTATAAAAACAGTGTGCTGGCGTTCCTTCCGTTTTCTAAGTTTGATGCCTTGATGCCCAGCACCTGGCCTGAATATAGGCGTGAGATGTGCACACAATCCGTTTGCCTTTGAACTTTTAAATAAGTTCCCATTGACTAGAGACAGCAGCCAATCACATCATCAGTATAAGAGGTTTTCACATGCGATCGCTAGGTCAGGCTGTCACCTCACCAAAGATAATAACAATAGCTCACCCCTTTTAGATCCTCATGGCTGCAGAGCTGTTATTAACCGGAAGGCATTGGAATGTTTCAGTGGTTACAGTTGGACACCAGCGATCTGTTGAAAGAAGGCACACGCACACACACACACACACACACACACACACACGCACACACACACACACACACACAAACACAGGCACGCACGCACGCGCACACACACGCACACACACACACACACACAGACACACACCGACACACACCGACACACACCGACACACACACACACACACACACACACACACACACACACACACACACACACACACACACACACACACACACACACACACACACACGCGCACACGCACACGCACACACACACACAGTCGATTAATGTTGTTAACATCTGCAGGAATTTCTTTCATGGGTTTAAAATCACAAGTTCACAGTTGCTGCAAATAAACTATCCGTTAGTGACATTTCAAAATAAATTACACAAATTAAAGGTCAAATGTCCAATAGAGGAACCAGCATGTGTGTGACTCAAAAAACAAACAAACAAATAATTAGAACAAAATCTGTGAACAAAACTGAATTGTTCACTCTCTCTATGCTGTCTGTATGTTTGTGTGTCTGCAGGTGTGTTTCAGCTAATCCCCCAATAGAAGTGGACTGCTTCATGTCATGTCTTGTGAACTCAAAAGAACTCAAAGAATTCCCAAATATTTTAGATTCGGTTACAATATTTCAGACATTGTTATCAATCACGGTAATGGTGTCACGCATAAAGGCACTCTATGAACGCACAATTTAGCGTGCATGTGCACATGCACAATAGATACATTATTAAATCGAAGCCTAACTGTGTCTGATTAACAGAGAAAACATACCCTACAAGATAAAATATACCACGCACACTACAACACAAAGCACATTAGTATTAGTGTAGTATTGGGCCATGCCTTCAGTCAAAGATTTGCGCTCCACTGTGCACCTTTCTATAGCATACATCTCTCTTTCTGGTATAATCCCTGCAAGATGGAAGGAACAATTTTGACCCCTTCATTTCAACATGGCTGCAGCCTCAGGATGTGGAACTGTGAAGAAGTGAAGAGCTTGGCCCTTTCTTCGAGAGGCCCAGACAGACAGACAGACAGACAGACAGACAGACAGACAGACAGACAGACAGACAGACAGACAGACAGACAGACAGACAGACAGACAGACAGACAGACAGACAGACAGACAGACAGGCTTCATTACATCCCTGTGTATCTGTGCTACTCAGAGCTTCCTAAGCCTGCCCCATGGGAGAGCAAAAGGCAATACCATTATGGTTTCTCTCGTTATCCTATTGGCTCATGACAATACCACCTCCACCCTTTCAGCTCAATGCCGTGTCCCCTTTTTGTCTCCAGACGTAGCTCATTTCAAACATATACAGGGTGCTTTTTTTGCTTTAAATATCTACTCTGGCTTGTGAGTGCAAGTTGATTGATTCAGGATTTAGCCTCCATCATTGAACGATTGAACGCAACGTACAAGTCAGATAAATATGCTGTAGAAATGCAGGTTATCAACATTTTTAACAGCGTCTGTCTAAAAATGGTAAGAATGGACAAATCCCAGGGTGTGGGGGGGCATATATTAATTAATGTGTGGAGGCACATACTGTACGCCTGTTTTTTATTTATTATTCGTCACTATGTACTGCAGCTGTACAATTGGCAGGCACAGAAGTGCTTGGTTAGCAAAAAATATATATATATATTTGTAGGATGATTTTGGCACAACCATTAATTAAAGATGCCTCTTTGTGTATAGTACAACGTAGTACAGGGGTGGCCGACCTGTGGCTCGCGAGCCGCATGCGGCTCTTCAGCTGGTTAAATGCGGCTCTTAAGGGGCTTCCACATGAAGCAGTCAAAAACGCTTGGCCTCATGGCGCAGTCATTCATTCCCTATACCAGTGGTTTTCAACCTTTTTTTCTACCAGGGCCCACCATTTATTCAGAATTTGAGCCACAGACCACCATTTTAGCTCCATAGACCCCAAAGCTAAAGATTTCGTTTACTTGTGTCAACAATTCCAGGCTGAATTTCAGAGAAAACAAAGCAATCAAACATACAGATCAAAATGACCATTAATCTTCCACATTCTCTAGTAGTGTAGACTTGGGCTAATTCACATGATGCATATTTTAACTCTTGAGAGTGTCATATACTTTTTTTGGATTGTAAACCCTGTTTCAAAATACATGTCTATATGTTTTAATAGTGTGTCTTTGCATTGCGCACCTGCACACAAATGCACATGTCTTATGGCAGGAGAGGGGGAATCTATTTGCGACCGTGACGGCTGTCACGGCGGTTTTCTAACCGTTGTGACCATTTGATGTGGCTCTTTGCCGTAACACAGTGAAAAACGTGGCTCTTAGTCTGTGACCGGTTGGCCACCCCTGCAGTAGTACAACGTAGTTAGAGAAATATGTGAAATAGGTGTGTACTTCAGGAAGAAAGCGTGAAAATTTTCACCTGGGGGTATTTTTGGGTGCTGAATTCAAAAATTAACGGATCAAAGAGTTCTGACCAAAGGGTTACCCCCAAAATCCAAGATTTTGGGGCGTAACCCTTTGGTCAGAACTCTTGGATTTTTGAATTCAGCACCCAAAAATACCCCCTGGTGCAAATTTTCATGCTTTCTGCCAGAAGTGCACAACTCAGCCTACGTTGTATTTTTGTAACATATTTCTCTGACTATAGCACACATCGATACATGTGCACACGTGCTCACACACACACACACACACACACACACACACACACACACACACACACACACACACACACACACACACACACACACACACACACACACACACACGCTCACACACACACACAGACTCAAGGACTCACACGCACAATGAACAGGCAAGGCCGTGCCACTGGAATCCATCATTAGCTCATCTCTAATCAGTCCACAATGCCTTGTTGAGGAGAATAGAGAACGGAATAGAGCGATTGCTGATTTCCCACACGTGCTGCTGTCTCCCAGACGGAAGGAGAGGAGCTTGGTGATTAAAGAGACAGACTTGGCCCCTGCGCCAGCCAACGTGTCCATTCCTGTCAAGGTTGAGGAAGACACACTAATGCCCTGCCGTCTGTCCACTGCTGTCCGACAATCCCAATGAAACGCTTGTCTGTTCATTACTGTGGCAAGTGGGGAAAATCTGATATACACGTGCGTGCATGCGCACACGCACATGCGTGATTGGGGTGCCAATTTTTCCCCCATATTTCCACAGGGTGAGCCTGGCTGCGCATGCAGGGCCGGCGTGCTTCTTGGCTCGTTATGCTGTAGGTGTATTTGAGGCAGGCAGCACACCTACGAAAACACACCTGCCCACTCACAATCACATGATCTAACAAATGGCCCACACAGGTGGTGCGTGGCAGCGTGTCGCTGAATATTTAACAGACATTATATATCTAACACAGCCAAAGTGTCAGACAGTTTATCTAGGGCAGAAAGTCATGATTTCATTCACCTGTTTGTCACAGAATTTGCTGAGGAGGTTCGACAAAGTACAGTGCATAATTCATAAAAATGTCAAAATAATACAGTATACCGGAAAAAATTAAATCTGATTACACTTTAATGAGATGTGGAGTATACCCTATTGGCCTGAATATAAGACGTTTTAAGAGTGTATAAGAGTTTTAAGAGTGTATAAGAGTGTTTTTTTTCCCCAATGGAAATATCCTAAAAATGGAGCCGTCTTATATTTGGGGACTATATTATTTGACATTCAATGTTCTTTTAACACAGTGGTTTTCAACCAGTGGTCCCTGAGGTGGTCCCCAGGCTAAATGATGGAAAGTTGGTTAACCAGATGTAACTCTTTGAGAGCGTAAACATGAAACCAAATGGACCCTTGCGGGTCCATTTGGTTTCATGTTTACACTCTCAAGAGTTAAAATATTCATCATGTGAATTAGCCCAAGTCTACACAACTAGAGAATGTAGAAGATTAATGGTCATTTTGATTTGGATGTTTGAGTGTTTTGTTTCCAAAATTGTGGACAAAAGCAAAATAAATCTTTAGTTTTGGGGTCTGTGTGTCTAAAATGTCTGTATGTCCTCAAATGGTGGTCTGTGGCTCAAATGCTGAATAAATGGTATGAAAATGGTTGAAAACCACTTATGAGTCTTGAAAAATGGGAGTCGTCTTATAAGCAGGGTCGTCTTATATTCGGGACAATACGGTAATACTTTGCCATTGCTATAATGAAAACTACAGTAATGGAATGTGACCAAATGTTAGCAATTCAATGTAATAATCCTAAATGTGCCACTGAATTCTGTCAGGGCCTTCTCTACACTTCTTCGTGAAGTTCTAGACTGTGTGTATAAACAAAGAGTAATTTACAAAGGGTAGTGGACGCACATGCGCGCGCGCACACACACACACACACACACACACACACACACACACACACACACACACACACACACACACACACACACACACACACACACACACACACACACACTAATCATTCCCTGCTGGTAGCTAGATGTAACCCCTTTCCTTGCAATGCCTGCAGCAGTATTAATATGCACACATACGCCTTGCAAAACATGTTAATTGTGTGTGTGCTTGCTGCGTGCTTAGTGCTTGCTGCACCTATGTGCATGCTCCGTGTATGTGTGTGTGTGTGTGTGTGAGTGTGTGTGTGTGTGTGTGTGTGTGTGTGTGTGTGAGAGTGTGTGTGAGAGTGTGTGTGTGTGTGTGTGTGTGTGTGTGTGTGTGTGTGTGTGTGTGTGTGTGTGTGTGTGTGTGTGTGTGTGTGTGTGTGTGTGTGTGTGTGTGTGTGTGTGCTTGCTGCGTCTGTACGTGATTACTGCACGTGTGTGTGTGTGTGTGTGTGCATGCTGCGCATGTGCATGGAAGCTGCGTGCGTGTGCATGTGCAGGCGTGTGAGCGTGTGCGTCTGTCATTCCCAAGCCAATGGGGGGGAAATGTGTAAAAAATCATGCACAAGCACATCAGGTATTCATTTTAATAATAACACAACCTAATTTGTCTCCCAGAGATTTGTTTCTCTTGACTGGTGAAAAGACACAGGGGCCTAGTTAATGTTAATCTAATATTCTTCTTCCCAACATGAGGAAGCTGCTGCCATGCAGCAAACACTCACAGAAAGAATGGTGACACCTTGGGGTGTTGTTTAGGTAAAGCTTGACTTCCACTGTTTGCACGCAGAAGACAGAGCAGAGGCGTAGCGTCATTTGGGCCACGCGGGCCATGGCCCAGAATTATTTTGCTGGCCCAGGCTGAGGTACAGTACACTTGGGCCAAGAATTCAGGGGAACAGACAGACAGACACCATGCGTAGCCTAGTGTTGGGGGATCGGAGGTGTTAGACGGCTTGACGCCCCGCTATTCATCCAGCCTTTTGTTATCAAATGGGTCAAAACCTGTTTAACTGGTCCTGGTGACTGGAGGTGTCAAAGTTGTCCCCCAAAAAAACAAAACCCATCACTACCCATCACTATTTCCAGTAAAACCTTTTTTTTACTTGCCTGGAGAGGCTGGGGATAAAAGGTATTTGTAAATACAAATTTTGAGAATAAACGAAAATACATATACTTACTTATACATATATACTTGCATTGTGGGGGGGGCGGGCGGGGGGGGGGGGGGGTCTACTGGCCCAGGCTGATGTCCGACGCACGCTACACGCCTGAGTCAGAGAAGGATTATATTCAGAACCTAGGCCTGGGCACTGGCCACTTCCAAAATACACTAGTGGTACTTCCAAAATGCACTAGAATGTGCTAGAGCAGTGGTTTTCAACCATTTTCATACCAGCGCCCACTGTTTATTCTGCATTTTAGCCACGGAAGAGGACCACCATTTGGTGTTGAGTTTAGTCTCTCTGACTAATTTAGGATAACTGGCAAAATGTTGGTCAAAATGGCAATGGCTACATTTTGAAAAATGTGTAGATTCTTGGAAATTAGGTAATTCAGATGGTTAAAGATGATTTAACTCTTGAGAGCGTAAAATGCAACCAAACGGACCTCTGTAACTCTGAAGAGTTACAGATGTAAAAGGGTCCATTTGGTTACCAATGGTCCTTTCTAGGAACGAAGGAGGACTCTATCATAGGAGGAAAAATGAAGGGGTTTTATCTCTGGCACCTGTCAACCAATTTCGCCCCAACTCACCAACAAAAAAGCGCTAGATTTTTAGTGTCTCAGACCGAAAACTAAGGATTTCAAGTTTCGGTCCACAAATTTACGAGATAACTGGCTAAATGTTGGTCAAAATAGCAATTCTTTTAGCAATTTCTAAATATGTACATTCTTGGACTGTAAGTAATTTAGAGGTTTAAATATACCGTAATTTAACTCTTGAGAGCGTAAAATGATTATGATACCAAATGGACATCTGTAAGAGGAGATGCATTTTAACTGTTTTACATATAATTCAAGATGGCGGCTCATCTAAAGGTCAGAGGTCAAAAGTCAGAATACAAAAGTTGTTCGACATAAGCAGACGCATAAGTGAATATAAGTTACATTTCTGAGAGTCAAGCAGTTCATGAGTTATAAGTGTTTAAAGTTTGCAATTTCAGTTGAGTGCTATAGCGCCAACATTTGACCAGTGGTCACAGGCTTCGCATCATCACCGTTTGGCATCACCCTCTACCAGATTACGAATTTTTGCGAAAACCGACTGCACGGTTCAGCCAGAACAGCTATTTTTGGTGGAAGAAGAAGGAGAAGGAGAAGGGAAAAAAAGACAGAAACAAGAAGGGACCAAGTCCACTTCGTGGACTGCTTGGTCCCCTAATGAGGGTTCAGCATAACCTACTATATTATCTCAGAAATTACATGACATTTCTGTCGGCACAGCAGATGCCTGTGTCATATCTAGCCGTCTTAGCTTATACTGTACATAGACCTACAGTGAGTAAGTGAAAACAAGCCACCTTTATATACAAAATGAATTTGCATGTTAAACATGTACCTTAATTCGACCTCAGGCTATGGCACCTGATAAAAACAAACAATAAAAGGGCAGCCAAAGGACTCCTGAACTTCAAACAGCAGGGGATCTCCAAGCAAGCCAGAGGGTTGTAAACACCTTGCATGGATTATTTACACTTTAAAGGGAGGGTTTGACATTATAAAACTGTATTTGGCCCTGTACTTTTCCCTCAGTATTTTTTTTTTTTTTTTTTTCAGATTTCTCTGCATGTTACTTGTCCACAATAACCCAATTCTGTGGGTAAAAGGTACACAGATGAATAAATAATAATAAAAAGAAAACAAAGGGAGGGCAGATAGAATGGAGACATTGACGGGAGTCAGATTCAAACTCACAAGTCTTGTGAATCGTATTATTTTTCAGTCCACTAACTGGCTGCACCACCAGGCACCCCAACAGCATGCTCTGTACCTTGCCATGGGCCATTTTAAAGGCGATGGGAGACCATTGTTTTTTTTTTTTGTTTTTCATTGTGTTATGCTAGACATGCAACATCTTTCCTCCTCTAAGCAAGAACTGGGCTTTTGAAAGATAAATGCCTTGAATGCCGGGTTTCCACTTGGTTATTTACCTTGGCAAAAACTCACGTCTCATCTGCTTAAATAAAAGCCTGATTTTACTTACAATAGTCTATTTGACGCATTCTGAGGATGCAAATTAGTAATTAACTAGTCCATATACTTACTTGAAGATACTGTATGAATGCCTATATAGGCATTTAATCATAGTGTGTGTCATCCGACACACACGCATGCATGCAACCTGGATGTCATGCACGCACACCTCTACATGTTACAAGTGAAAGTCAACAAATACTGTAAGAAACTAATGGTATGACCATTAATCTACTAGAGATTAATTAATCATTAATATCTAGTTGTGTAGACTTATGTAGACTTGGGCTAATTCAGATGATCAATGTTTTGGTTTCATGTTTACGCTCTCAAAGAGTTACATCTAAACCAACTTTCCATTTAGCTGGGCACCGCATGGAATCCTCTCAGGGACCAGTGGTGGTCCCCGGACCACCTGTTGAAAACCCCTGTCCTAGATGGCTGATCCCTTTGGTGGCATGCAACATTTTGATGTACATTATAAAGACAAAGTTTCCTGAAACATACTTTTTGACTACATCAAACTTACTACCGTAGCTGACAGACACATCAAGGGTATCTTAACAATCTCCATGGGTCCTGATATGTCTAATTTAATACACTAAACCGTGAGTAAATTCAGGAGGTGAAAAGGTTATCTTAGTACATCATCTGTAGGTTCATTCATTGTATATACAGCACCATTTGGGTTCATGTTTACACTCTCCAGACTTAAAAATTTCATCATCTGAATTAGCCCAAGTCTACACAACTAGAGAATGTAGAAGTGGTCGTTTTGATCTGTATGTTTGACCGTTTTCTTTCACACTGGTATTGTGGACAAAAGCAAAATAAATCTCTAGTTTTGGGGTCTGTGGAACTAAAATGTCGACAAATGGCGGTCCGTGGCTCAAATAGTGAATAGATAGTGTGCCCTGGTGTCATGGCAACCACACTCCATCACCCATGTTTTTGGTAACATGTTGATGGCAAAACCAGTGTTGTAGTGGTACCTTTAGAAGTGGGGGGACGCCTCTGAAAGGGGAATTCCTCCCATTTTATTATTTTTTTCTGAGAGTGTACAAATGTGAACCAAATGGACCCTAGCGGGTCCATTTGGTTCCATTTGTACACTCTCAGAAAAAAGGAAACTCATTAACATGGTGAAACACATCTTGATGATGTCATCAAGATGTATTTCACCATGCTAATGATTTTTTTCAGACCCAAAAATATTTTAGATGTGAGAAGTGGGGGGACGCCGCCCCCCCGCGTCCCCCCTCCACTACACCCCTGGGCAAAACAAAACACAAACCGGCAGTTTTCATCGCCATGTGTGTATAACACCTGAAATCCCAACATCCTAACCACTAGTCGCCAGGCAGATTGAGTCTCTGAGCAACTATCTGCTGCACATGTTCACACACCACAACACAAAAATGAAACAAAATGTTGGCTTGCGGCTGGACTCAGGCATGCTGGCAGCTCCGTCTCTGTCCTTTTTGCGAGGCCTGTGAGAAAGTGAGCCGAGCTGTTTCTTTTTTTTTTTTTTTACGGAGCCATTATCTTGAGTGAGAGAAATCAATGGCATATTCATAGCAGCTGTAAACACTCAGCTGTCAAAACCAGGGAGCCATGGCCATTACATAGGACTTGGCTGTAGACATTATGCTTATTACTGGTGCCATTACTCGAACAAAAAAAGGGAAATGAAAGGAGAAAAGAAAGGGGCCTGGCAATAAGTTGAGTTTGTATACAGCCCTAACCCCTTTTATACCTGAGGCTCATTTTTTAAAGCGTCTCCTTAAATGCGGTAATTGGTGCAGGCACGGCACCAAAGACATTCTTAACGAGCATGCCTTTCACTGTGGACTGTGTTCAAGTGATGAGCATTTATTAATACATTATTAATGCATCTCTTCCCTCTCTTCTCTCCCTCTCTCTCGCTCTCTCTCTCTCTCCCCCCCTCTCCCTCTCCCTCCCGGGAAATGGTTCATTTCAGTTTTTAGTCCATCGGCTAGAGCTCAACAATCGGAACTTGAATTAAAGGGGAAGTCCACCCATTAACATTTTACTATGTTATTAGTATACCTTAGAGATGTGTAGACATAATTTAAAAGTTCCCCCCCATTCTAGGTTTCCTAGAAATGGAGGTCTGAAAAAAAATCATTAACATGGTGAAATACAGTACATCTTGATGACATCATCAAGATGTATTTCACCATGTTTTTTTTTTTTGCTTTGTCCTTGCTTTGTGTCTGTCCTATATGTTGATCAATTTTGTCTGCTCATGTGCAATCTACATTTTTGTCCTGTGTTTGTATTTGTTTCTTGTACTATGTTTTCTTTGTATAATGTTGTGTATTAACTGTAGGAACCTCTCGAAAACGAGATACTGCTGTATCTTAAGAGGTACTCCTCAATAAAGAAATTTGAACTATGTTAATGCTTTTTCATTCAGAGCCCTTTTTTCCTGAGAGCATACAAATGTGAACCAAATGGACCCGCTAGGGTCCATTTGGTTCACATTTGTATTCCACCCATTTTGAAAATGGGTGGAATTCCCCTTTAATATACTAGCGGTGCCAAAAAAGCTGAAACCCGCCTCGATTTTAGCTCATGATGACCGCGACTCAAAAAAGTACAAGTCGAAAAGTCGTATTATTTTTTCGACTTTTTAGAAATATTATTAGTTTTTTGTAATGGCTTGTTATAAAACAATACGAACGTTACTGTCTCAAATGTTTTCCAAAATGGGAGCGGTAAAGTAACATTAGTGACTGACACTCCTATGCTGCTAAGTGCTATCTGTCATGACAGCCAGCGTCGGCGCTCAGAGCGCTGCATCTGATAGACATGTATGGTGGCTTTGTTGCTGTTTGAGAATGCCATCCCATCGTCCCAAGGTGTGGGGTCTACTTTGTGCAGGTTTCTCATAGCCTAGTATAGTCACCTCTTTTGGGATTCTTTTAATAAACCGGGATACTTATTTCTGTCACACACTCTGGCAACACTACTGCTCACAGTCAAGCTGCAGGCACTTCAATTTGTTCCACTGCAGGGCTTGACACTAACACTTGCCCGCTTGCCCGGGGCAAGTAAAAAAAAATGGTGGGGCAAGTGAAGACTGCTACCTGGTTGCCCGATCGGGCAAGTGTGCAACATAGTGCACTGTAACACTACACAAGATGAATTTGTCTCCTGCACTCTGCCTCTGTGTCTTTCCCTGCTTTCTAGCTGTCCACAATTCCAGGCTGGATTTGGGAAACAAAACAGGCAAATTAACACATCAAAATGACCATTAATCTTCTACAGTGTAGACCTGGGCTAATTAAGATGATGAATTTTAACTCTTGAGAGCGTAAAAATGAAACCAAATGGACCCGCAAGGGTCCATTTGGTTTCATTTTTACGTTCTCAAGAGTTACATCTGGTTAACCAACTTAACTGGGGACCACCTGGAACCTGGGGGGCAAGTGACCATAACCTGAGGGCAAGTATAACCTGACTTGCACTTGCCCGATGGGCAAGTGCCTCGGAGACCTTAGTGTCAATCCCTGCACTGCTCTGAGAGCTCTATCGTTGTAATGTGAGGACTGATAGAGCAGGACAGAGTTGTCAAATGAATCATAACGTCATTCATATTGTATTTATTCCCCCAGCCCCGCCGTTAGAACACAGAACAATGTGCTTGTGTGAGTTCATTAGGGGACAATGCGCTGCAGACAGTGAGAGCTGCGACAGCCACAGCCCAGCAGCGTCGCTGCTGCTTCAGAGCAGTTGTTTATCAAATAAAGTCTATCTCCTATTTTTATTACTGGGCTGGGCTTTGATTCTAAGCATATGATGCAGCTACAGAAGTTGTGTTGATTAAAGGAATAATGCATTCTCAACTGAAAAAAGATGGCAAATGGCATCCCTTATTAATACCTATACCTATTAACACCAGAGTTGCTTTACTTAACTGGTAAAATATGTTTGTTTGAAATGTGTTTGTTTGAATCAGCAGCTAATTAAATTCATTTTTTGTTGGTAACATGTCTAATATATATAACACATGAATATTTATTTTAAGGTGATAGTTAAAGAAATGTCGGAATCTGATTAAGTGATGTTGTAATAATTTAACATTTCAATTTTGGAGCTCTGGCTTACGGACTAAGAACCACAAAGAACGGAACCGGTGGGAAAACCGGCCTCTGTGCAACCTATATCTCGACCAGCGGTGAGAAACCCGTCTTCTCTTTTTGATCCATAGGTTTGGAGGCTGTTTGTGTATATTTTTCCCCTTTGTATTTGCATATACAGTAAGTCACGTGGCTTGTAGGCCTAGTTGATGTACCGTATTACACAGTAGTGCATAACAAAGGTATTTTTAATATACAAATTACCCCCCGCCTCGCTCTTTCTCCGACAAATTGACGTGTACATAAAAGGCTGTTCCATCAGGAACATTGTACATGTACTGTACATGCGCCTGCGTAATATGATGTCAGATAGAAGATAATAGATCGCACACTTCATATTTGCATGGATTGGATACTGTGGCTGTTCCATAATTACTGTTACTTGACTGCAGATGATGAATGAAAGCAATTTCAAATGATGAAATTACAAAAATGTGACCTACAAAAACACACGCATACAAAAAATGAATACACATTATGACACCTCTGTGTCACCCTTTAAAAATATTGCTTTCCGTTACCAAACAGTGGGAGAGGCAGATGTAGGCTAGCGTTATTACTGTAGCTATCGGTTTCCCACAGATCCCCCAAGAATGGTACTAAAAAGCGCACAAAATACATTGGTTAAACCCCAGCATCAATATGCCAGTGGGAACATTTGCCAGTAATAGAGATTTGATGTAGAGCAGTGGTTTTCAACTAGTGGTCCTTGAGAGGGTTCCAGGTGGTCCCCAGCTAAATGATGGGTTAATGTAACCCTTTGAGAGTGTAAAAATGTTTACACTCTCAAGAGTTATAATATTCATTTGTCTGAATCAGCCCAAGACTACACAAGTAGAGAATGTAGAAGAATTGTCATTTTTGATCTAGGTTTTTTGTTTTCAAAATCCATTTGTTCGCAAATGGTGGTCCGTGGCTCAAATTCTAAATAAATAGTGGTCCCTGGTATCAAAATGATTGAAAAACGCTGCTGTAGAGCACAGTAGGATTTGGGAGCTTATGGTTTATTATTTTGATGCTCAACATTTTGTCCATCAGGAATATCAACTACCATGTTGAACATGAGGATTTTAATTGCAAGCAGGGTTTGCGTGTTTGTCTGTTCATGTGTGCGTGTGCGTGTGTGTGTGTGTGTGTGTGTGTGTGTGCGTGCGTGCACGTTTGTGTGCATTTGTGTGCATGTCTGCGCGCACACACATGTGTGTCAGTTGTGAGCCCACCTACGCATATAGGAGCACATGAACCTGAATAATGTGCTCTCTAAATAGTAATTAAAAATAAATGGAGGAGACAAGTGGCTCTACAGAGTCCCTAAGAATAGAACCGGAAAAGAGACATTACAGAGAGAGACAGACAGGCAGGCAGGCAGGCAGGCAGGCAGGCAGGCAGGCAGGCAGGCAGGCAGACAGACAGACAGACAGACAGACAGACAGGCAGACAGACAGACCGGCAGACAGAGAGATGCACACTTCACAACACACTTATTATATGAAACACACGCTTTAAAGATTGTTTAAAAGAAATTACAAGATGACATACATGCTTGTATTTGTAATGGTGGATATAGCGCCTGTAGCGAGTGCTGTGCCTGAGTCAAGCAATATTACATTAGAGCTGTGCGTTACCATCATTAATGGCATGCCTGCGTCGCTGCAGGCGAGATTTTAATGACAGATGTAGCCACTATACGACTGAAAAAGCTCTGTGTAAATGTCTAGCTTAGCTATAGTAGCCACTAGAGTATCTGGAATAGGAGAGAGTAGCGACACTCCCAGTTGATTCCACTAGTACGGCTGAAAAGAGACGGCTATTGGCTGAAAAGCGCAATGTGACGATGGCTATTGGCTGAAAAGCACATGTGACGATGGCTATTGGCTGAAAAGCACATGTGACGATGGCTATTGGCTGAAAAGCGCAATGTGACGATGGCTATTGGCTGAAAAGCACATGTGACGATGGCTATTGGCTGAAAAGCACATGTGACGATGGCTATTGGCTGAAAAGCACATGTGACGATGGCTATTGGCTGAAAAGCACACATGACGATGGCTATTGGCTGAAAAGTACATGTGACCAGGGGTGTAGTGGAGGGGGGACGCGGGGGGACGCGGGGGGACGGCGATCCCCCACTTCTCACATTCACAGCAGATTGCACGTTCGCAGTTCAAAATGAGTGGAATTCCCCTTTAATGTGCAACACACTTGCATTTGCGTGCGCCTGCACAACACACACAGTCACCCGCTATTAAAACAAGTATAGCATATTGAGAAAGATTGTTTACAATGCCTAATCATAGGCCTACTTTTGCCCACTTGTGACACCTTTGAGAGTTTCTTCTTCTAAATTTGTTCTGAGGAAGAAGTGGGACTTTTTTTTGTGGTTAATTATCTCAGTGGTATTAATAACATAATCCGTTAAACCGTTTTAATCCCTGCCCCAAGCTCAAACATCAAAACATGTCGAAAACATGAACCCAAACCCAAAGCAAGCATCTGCATGACTGCACAGAATTGTTGGGGTCATCACAACATACAGAAATCAGATAGCAGCAGCACTAAAGAAGAAGCGTGCAAACATCTAAATTTAGCCTCCAAAACAAATTCCTTGTATAGTTTTAGGCTAGATCAGGGTCATGGATATGTGAACACGCACGTACACATGCACACACGCATGCACACACACGCACACACACTCCTTAGATTGGAAATAGGGCTGAAAACGAATATTCCATATTCGAAAGAATATTCGAATATTAAAATGTAAAGATTATTCAAATGTCAATTTAAGGTTCGAATTTAAAATAAATAGTGATAAAAATACTGTGTGAGTTCCCACAAGACGTTGGCCCACATAAACTAAAACAAACTAATACAAAAATAGGCTATTAAGAGATTATCAATCATTAATTTGATTTTGCAAAACTCAAGAGAGCGCATTTCTCAGCACCAACCATGGACAATACAGGACTGGAGCAAGTAGAGGAACAGAGAGGATCTTTTACAGCATATTAGGCTATATACTGTACATTCGATATTCGAATAATTTGCTATTCATTCGAATCCACATGGTGTTTTAAAAGGAACATTCAAAAGTGTTTTTTGGCCAGTTCTTACGGCACTAATTAGAATCAGCCACTAGGCCTATACTTCTCGTACGTAAATGAATGGCTTGGACCTGCCTTTAGCCAATCATGCTAAAAACATGCTAATCAACTCAAATGAATGTCACGATCATTGGGGATTAATTAGGTCAAATATGACACTGGGAGGTTTGGAGCTTTGGGAGTTATTATTGGGTTATTAATATAGTAGCACACACAGAGTGAAATATACTGTATCTCCTGTGACATTACCAGAACATTGGTGATGACACTGAGATGGTGCTGCATGGTGTCTGATGACAAAGGTCGGAATGCTACTGTGAAAGGTTTCTGTCAAAGTGACATATAGCCTTGATTTGGCTCTCAAGAGCCATATCACACCTCGCACGCGCATACACACGCACACGCACACGCACACGCACACACACACACACACACACACACACAACACACACACACACACACACACACACACACACACACACACACACACACCTAACTCAACTCCCAAGGACTCCCTTGAGCATAGCGATGATAACGCTATCATCCCAGCCTTGCCGCGGCTCAGCCTTTAGGGTGCCAGAGGGCAGAGCCAGCATGGGAGAAATGGATGTGTCCAGGGAGAGCTGCGTTTGACACCGTCAAACACAAACACACCCTCCCTGCCTGCCTGCCAGACGACGAGAAAGACCCAGAGGAGACACATAATCTCACACCGCCGTATACCTTGTCACTGAGAACGTGGGAGGGGAGTCACCCAGAGATAGAGAGAGAGAGAGAACAAGAGACAGGGGCGGGTCTAGGCATGGGCATGGGGGGGGGCCCTAAATGCCCTGACTGCCTCACCGATGGCATGCAAACAACCCAAATTTCCAGTTAAAGTGCTTATAATTTAAATGATTTGAAACACTACTACTGTTACTAACTAACTACAGCTGTGTCACCACTAAACCAGCAGCATTTCATCATTTAAAAGAGAAAACTCTCTGAGTCAGACCTTTAGCTTCATGCATGGTGCGTGTCTTGTAACTTCAACAACTGATGTTATTATTGATGCTTTACTTGACTAATGTACCCTATTGGTAAGTCCTGTGATCGAAAATGGTATGGGGGGCGACTTCACTGGCAATGAAGCCCTTACCATTTTCTCTTGCCCCCCCAATTGTGAAATGTTACATCCGCCCCTGACAAGAGAGAGAGTTTGAGAGACTATGGCCTAGATTTTTGTCACCGCTAAACCCCTTATGCCTTAACTTCTTTGCCTTTTTAAACTATTTAAAAAAAACATTTTTCAATAGTTAAAATGGCCAGTCTGCAAGCTCACAATGTGTCAACAGATTGGCATGTTGAACTATTCCAAAAAGTTTATCAAAATAGTAAAAAAGGGATATGGTGTTTGGGATAAGGGGTTTAGTGTGTAACGAAAATGGAGTCCTATGCGTCTGTACAGTTACATTTATGCTACAAAGAAAAGCCTAATAGTGAACACAATACTTCAGAAATGAATAAAAACAACGGTCGTGAGGTTGCGAAAAATAATCATAAAAAATAATAGCAAAAACAAGGGGGGAAGATGCATAACAGAGACAATGCTTGTTGCACCTGGCAGTTAATGATACGCATCATTTCCGTTTTCTTATAGTAAAATGTGTAGTGTGTGATTATTGCATTCTATGTGATCGTCTCGACTGAGTTCCCACACTGGAAACCCACACTGCAAGTACGATGAGTTTGATGGGTGAAAGTGGGCGTACCGTATAGTATTTTCAAACGACCACACACTGAATGCACTGAATAAACAAACGGGCAAGAAAGCACACCAGTGCACTGAGGGCACATTTCCAAACGAGCCCATAGTTTACTGAGGCACTACACTCTGTCTCTCACCATTTTATGTGATCCTATAGTTTAAGGAGACACTACACTGTCTCTCTGCATTTGATGTGATCCTATAGTTTACTGAGACACTACACTGTCTCTCTGCATTTGATGTGATCCTATAGTTTACTGAGACTACACTGTCTCTCTGCATTTGATCAATTGGTTTTCCGGTGGTGCAACAACGGCAAGGAGCAGCAATGTCCCACTCTCAGTGCCAGCACTTTTCCATATTTTTGAGGTAGCTAGTGCCAGGGATTAAAAGTCATATTTCATATTTTGGTCCATGTTTCCCGTCGGACAAGTTAGTTGGCGACACACTTCCGGTTCCGGGTTGGTCCGTCTCTTATTTTGGTCCGTTCTGAATGGATGTTGCGATCGCTGCTTGCTGCCGTTATCATTGGGATTGTATCAAACCGGCTATGGTGAGCAACATAGCGCGACGAAGATCAACCTAGACGGCATCGGTCATAACTATTATTTCATAATGATAAGCGTGATGTAGCTCTACTGCAAAGGCCCGAAAACTGTTAAGTACACTCATCCCCATGTCCCCATGTTTAGGGCACCAACTGTTGCACGGCTGATTTTTAAACTGCTCTGGATAAGAGCACATACTGTACATCTGCTGAACTCTCAATTTCTTACATTTACAGAACAGAGCAGGAATTAGAGCGAGAGAAATGCGTGTACATGTCTGTGCATGTAGTATACACACCAACACCAGGCACAACACCATGATGCTATTATCACTTGAACTCAATGCAATTAAAAACAGACTTTTTACATTACAGCAGCAAAACCTCCATTAGCTTCATCGTGAGGAAGAAAGAGAGGAGGGGCAGACAGACTGCATGGGCATGCAAAGACAGACAGACAGACAGACAGACAGACAGACAGACAGACAGACAGACAGACAGACAGACAGACAGACAGACAGACAAAGACAGACAGACAGACAGACAGACAACCATGCAAAAATCGGCAATTAGCAGAGAATGAAGTCAGAGAGCAAGGAAATACTCAAGGAAGGAGACAAGAAAACAGGGGCGGATCTAGGCATAGGCATAAATGCCCACCCTAAATGCCCAGTCCGCCCCACCAAACATGATGGCATGCAAAACAACCCAAGCTATTTCTGTGCCTATATTTAAAAGTATTTGAAACACTACTGAAAATGGTAGTTTTCTTCTGCCCCCCCCCCCCCCCCCCCCCCCCCCAATTGGGAAATTTACATCCGCAAGAATATGAGAAATAAGTTAGGCAGACAGAAGGTATTCTGTAAGAAGTCGTACATCTGAGTCCTGTGCTTATAGTAGCATATGAGCCCAACTCAACCCCAATGAGCAGAGCGGCAGCAAATCCTAATGGATTCTCATGAATAAAACACTCATTTAGTTTTAGGAGGGTCCATGCTGTAAGAAAAAAAAAATACACTCAGTCTATGAAATGTTTTCCCATGGGCCAGGAGGAGAAACTCTAACACTGCAGAAATTTCCAGCACATTTTATAAGACCTGAGGCGGAATCAAGGATGTGGGATTTTGCGAAATTCCGTTTTGTTTTTGCTCTGTGTAACAAACATTTCAAGATGTGATGCATTGTGAGCTTTGTAGATCGTCTATTTCCTTGGTGGATGGAGGTTACTGTCTGTCGTGTCTTTCCTTACAAGGATGTCCGAAAAGGAGAGCCAAAGGCCGGGTCGTGCGTTAGAGAAGCAGGGGGCTGCCGCTGAAAACCAAGAAGAGTTGTGGACAGAAAAACGCGAAAATAGCAGATCTAAGCTCACAATGCTTCATGCTGCGTCATTGGGGCGCAACCCAGCACTCTTTTGCTAGTGGACATACAACATGCATCCAGCCCTTCATGCATATCTAAACACAGTTGTTCAACACAAAATGCTGCCTTCAACTTCAAGAGACTTCAGGTGGGGGAAAAAAAGCAACTCTCCTGAATGCTCCCTTCCAGAATGGCACAGTAAAGAAGTGGCATTTGCATTTCTTCCTGGACAGAAAAATGCTGCATTCACAGTCTGGAAAAAAGCGGACAGTTGTATTTTACAAAGGGGCAGGGGCTGAATCCCCCCAGGGGCGGATCTAGGCATGGGCATGGTTGGGCAATGCCCCCCAGTCTGCCCCACCAAACACGATGCCATAATGGCATCGTGTTACTATTACTGCTACTAACGAACTACAGCTGTGTCACCACTAAACCAACAGCATTTCATCATTGAAAACAGAAAACTCTCTGAGTCAGACCTTTAGTTTTATGCATGCTGCGTGTCTGTTGCAACTTCAACAACACCTGATGTTATCATTGATGCTTAATTGCCTAATGAAAGTCCTGTAACCAAAAATGGTATGGGTGCGGCTTCATCGCCCGTATTGCTTCGCGCCACGGGCGATGAAGCTGCCCCCATACCATTTTCTCAGACCTTTAGCTTTATGCATGATGCGTGTCTGTTGCAACTTCAACGACAATTGACGCTATTATTGATGCTTTACTTGACTAATAAAAGTCCTGTAACCATAATTTTTCTCCTGCCCCCCAATTGGAAAATGTTACAACCACCCCTTCGACGTCTATGTGTGCACGTCCCTGCCTGCCTGAAGGCATGCAGGTGACATCAGCCCCTGCAGCACAGGCAGGCAGGCAGGCTGGCTGGCTGTATACAGTAGCTGCTCGCAGGCCGTCGCAATAAAAAGGCAGGAATCCAGAGGACCTGTGGGAGGAGAGGAGAGAAGGCAGACGACAGAAGGCAGTATCGGTCGCCCACAGAGAGCTAGGCACAGAGAGGAGCTGCCTACACCTGCAGAAACCACAGACAAGAGACTCACTGCCACTCAAAGAGTCTGACTGCTCAGCCACTCAACAATAGACTAAAATCTCTGGCACACACATACTCCGTCGCCTTGGGAGACACAAGGAAGGAAGCCGACGCCGGTCAGGAAAAAAATCGAACCATTCTTAATTCAAATAAACAGAAATGCCGGACATCTCAGAGTATCCTAAATGGAATGTTATACACCACTGTTGCATCTTAAGACGAGGAGGATTTACATTCTGCAGTAGCACTTTTCTGAGTTCCCTTTTTTGTCCCCTTTTTGAGCGGTGCCTCCGCTCCATTATGGAGCTGCTGTATGTGTGCCGGTATGTCTCTACAGTGGTAAGCACTTGAGATTGTAAGTGGTGGTACCACCATGGCAATGAAATAGTAACCGCAGGAATGTGGTACCAGAAAGTTCCATGCTGTCACCGAGATTAACAGGTTAAAAACACATTTACATGTCCAACTACTTGGTTAGCGGTTCCTAATAGACAGAGGCGTACTATTATAACCATTGTTATTAATCAATCATTGACGCCTTTTAAATGAAGTGTGAAAAGCGTTACCATTCCAGGGCAGTGGTACCACCATGGTGCCCCATCAGCAGCCAAGTGTTAACAGTGACAATCTCAAGTGCTTACCACTGTAAGTCCAGATGTCATAATGTATGTCCGAGCACGGAAAGCGGCCAGTGGAGTACAGAACAGTACAATACGGACCCTCCCAGGGACCACCACATGGTACTGAACTGTCATTTCTACCATGGCCGTGTTCATCACAGCACACTACAATACAGTAGAGAGAACAGTAGCTAAAACAATAAATGCATAGTTGCACCCGTGGTGTGATTTTTGTTGGTTGTGTAATTTCCGGTATGCAATGCGAGGAGAGCTATATGGGTTACTGTTCCGCTTGTTTGTTTGTTTGTTTTTTCCGGCAAGTGACACACTCAGTCATGATGCAACAACGCCTCAGCGTTAATGTGGTCCAGAAACATTCTCCCATGTGTTCTCTCCTATAACTCATACAGCAGCTTTCTACACACACCTACACCTATCAGATCACTTCTCCATGCGGATCACAAGCTGCTTTGCTGCTGGATTTTCCAGGCCGCTACACAAGAGTAAAACCCATTAATTCCTAAAAGAGATTTCCTGTAATCCCTGCGGGAGAAATAAGACATGATGGAACTCGATCATCGTGGGAATTGTTTAATCTTTGACTGTGCCGTATATATATATGTGAGATGGCATTTCATTTCGAGGGCCATAATTGAGAGTGTACGAATGGAACCGCGAGCAGCAGACCCGCGCCGTTAATATTTCCCTTTCGTTCCATTTGTTACTGCCTATCTTCTTTTTTTTTTCTTTTCAAATGAAGGCAATGAGGAAGTGTTGAATTCCCTGCAGTTCTCATTAACGGACCTCGCAGGACAATTACCACGCCATGGATTACAAAGGGATTTACATTACACTGGATTTTATTACCTTAGTAATCGTTGTCATAAATACTTTATGCGTTCAATCGCTAGTTTAAAGTCTTCTTTCAATTACCATGATATGTGTGTGCGTGTGTGTGTTTTGAAAATCAATTAAACATACTGAAGTTTTGTGTGTGTGTGTGTGTGTGTGTGTGTGTGTGTGTGTGTGTGTGTGTGTGTGTGTGTGTGTGTGTGTGTGTGTGTGTGTGTGTGTGTGTGTGTGTGTGTGTGTGTGCGCGCGCGCGTGTACGTGTTTTACAGTATGTCAATGTTTTCAGTCACAGGCAGAACAGGCGACCACTGGAGTCACGTAGTAAAATCTGTGACAGTATACTGTATTGTATGTTTACCAAAGAGATTCTAGAATAAGAGACACAACTCTGTGATTTCTGTTTTGATCATCACTAGGTGGCATCACTTCAAGATGGAGGCAGGGCTTTCTATCCAACGGTTCAAACAAGCTTGCGTACACTTCAAAAATAGGATAAATAAATTAGTAAATCAATGTGTGATGGTAGAATAGTAATAAAAAAAACTCTTGAAGCAGCCTGTACCTTATGTCTAAAATGGCAATGGCACTGGTGCTGTTGTTTTACTATGGAGTGTGTATGAGAGTTTTGTATCTTGTTATACAATCTCTGTGTTTATGTGGGAGCGGATGTATGTCTGCACCCATGAGAGTTACAGTAGAGATACTAAATCACCTGCTGAGTCCTGAACTGTTGCTGCTGTACACCTCTAGGGCTTCTACTGGCTCTACTCTGCTCTGTACAAGCACAGCATGAGTTGTTTTTTGTACGGAAAGTGACACTACGTATGTTCTGTTTTGAATGAGCTGTGTATGTACGGTAGTCATTTATCGCTTCTCTTCCAGTCAACTGCATTTGTTTCCAGTTGTTTTCTGCACTGGAAGTTCCAAGATGGTGGATTGGAATTTTCTGAAAAAGGTGGCTTCAAAATGGGTCAATAGAAACCAATGTGTGATGTCAACATTGCTTTAGTTTTCAAAGACTACACAAGTCGTACACACTTATGCCCAGAGCACATGGAATGTGTAGCCGAAAGTGTGTTTGTGTGTGCCAATAGAAAAGTGGAAATAATTACTCAATAACTTGATTACTTATTGATTGGAAATTTTGGATGTGCGCATAGTATTTCGACTTTTTAATGAATAACTTTGATCACCTGATCCAAAAGTGAGTTCTTGGAGTTATGAAATATTACAGGAGTAGTGGGAAAAAAACAACAGTAATATCTTATTTGCTAAAAAAAAAAAAACAAGGCTGTGTAAATTCCTGACCTGCAATTCAATGAGTTGTAAAGTAGACGTCCTTGTGTGACCTCTGTCGCGTGACGCAACATTTGAGATCAAAAACATTATAGGGGGGGGGGGGGGGGGGATTAGTAGTCTGTGATTTCTGTTCCATTTGGCTAATTAGGTTGACTTTGTGGACATGATAGTCAGCCTCCCACGGCCAGTATCCTCTCCTCTCTCTCTGAACACTATCCTGGCCAAAATCTCATTACTCCTCTGCCATCAGCACAGCTAATTGTTGAATGCCTAGCAGGGGCAGATCTAGACATGGGCATGGGGGGGGGCAATGCCTCCCTAAATACCCAGTCTGCCCCCCCAAACACAATGCCATGCAAAACAACCCAAGATATAGATTGAAGATTGAAACACTACCTCTGCTACTAACTAACTACAGCTGTGTCACCACTAAACCAACAGCATTTCATCATTGAAAACAGAAAGCTCTGAGTCAGACCTTTAGCTTTATGCATGCTGCATGTCTGTTGCAACTTCAACAACAACTGATGTTATTATTGATGCTTATACTTGCCTAATAAGAGTCCTGTAACCGAAAATGGTATGGGTGCGGCTTCATCGCACATGGCGCCCCCCCATACCATTTTCTCTTGCCCCTCCAACATGTTCTCTTGCCCTCCCCCCCAAATGGGACATGTTACATCCGCCCCGGATGCCTAGAGAATGTCTGTGCCTTGTGTACACACTACCCACCATGCACGCATGCATGCACACGCGCACACACACACGCGCGCAAGCAAACATGCACATGCACACACACAATCTTCCTCTACCGTCGGAAAGCACCAGTGACAGATGAGTCAGAATTACCACATATCAGTGTGTGTGTGCGCGCGCGCGCGTGTGTGCGCGTGCGTGCATGTGTGTGTCCTGTATGTGTGATACACTGCAGCAGGTTTGGCTAAAAGCCATAATGAACTGTTATGACAACATCACACAGATTCTCGGCTTCAGAAGCTGTTTATTGCTATAGGGATGATGTCTTTTTGTAGGCCAAGCCGGAAGTCACCGTTGCCATGGCTACCGCGCTGCAGATTTCCACTGGAATCTACTGCACTGGGTTTGGAAAAAAAATTAAGAAAATACAGTAAGCTCGGTAGCAGCAAGACTATGAGGCTAAGCCTATAATGTTAAAACAAAGAGATAATCTCTGCAAATAAAAAGAGCAAATACTGTACATAATGGCTTAAAAATGCAAGGTGATGTAGTAATAGTCTCGCATGGAGTTACTAATTATTGTGTGGATATTATTAGTCTCTTCCTTATCAGTGTCAGGTGTTTTGTTCAGGGACGGATCTAGAGAGGGGCAGGGGAGGGCAGTGCTTACCCAAATGTGCATCCTGCCCACCCAATGAAAGGTAATATCAGTGGTTTTCATCAGTGGTCCGGGGACCACCAGTGGCTGAGAGAGGTCCAGGTGGTCCCCAGTTAAATGGTGGAAAGTTGGTTAACCAGATGTAACTCTATGAGGAGTAAGAGTAAAATTATTCATCATCTGAATTAGCCCCGACAACACAACTAGAGAATGTAGAAGATTACTGGTCATTTTGATCTGTACGTTTGACTGTTTTGTTTCCCAAATCCAGCCTGGAATTGTGGACAAAAGCAAAATAATTCTTTAGTTTTTGGAGTCTGTGGGGCTAAAATGCTCTCAAATGGTGGTCTGTGGCTCAAATGCCGAATAAATAGTGGGCCCTAGTGTACTACTACTATGTCAAAAAGGTTGAAAACCACTGCTTCATATGAAAAACCTTTGGAGTTGCCCACCCTGCTTTTCTTTCAGCCCACCCCAGGGCTGGCTAAATCCGGCCCTGGTTTTGTTAGACGTTAGATGTCTCGCCCCATAATGAATACTGGGCCTTCGTCCCACAATTGAGAGGGAGGCCATACTTACTATGCCTGGGTAAGGGTGTAACAATATAGTAGCTGTATTGAAACACCATATTTATTTTTAAAAAAGAAAGTATATCTTTATGTAAACAGAAAATATGGTATCGTATTAAACCTTGAACCTTGGGAGACAAAAGTTCTGTACATTAAAACCCATTCAGGCCTGACCTAAGGTTTTTGAAATACCTGAAATATTTATATTTCAGCAACAAATAAAGTTAATTATGGAATACTGTACATACTGTACAGAATCCAAATATGGATTCCCGGCTTGAAAGGGTTAAAAGCAGGAGTTTTCAACAGGTGGTCCAGGGACCACCAGTGGTCCCCGAGAGGATTCCAGGTGGTCCCCAGGCTAAATTATGGATAGTTGGGTAACCAGATGTAACTCTTTGAGAGCGTAAAAATGAAACCAAATGGGCATTTGCAGGTCCATTTAGAGTTCAAATATTCATCATCTGAATTAGCCTAAGTCGACACAACTAGAGAATGTAGGGAGATTAATGGTCATTTTGATCTGTATGTTTGACTGTTTTGTTTCCCAAATCCAGCCTGGAATTGTGGACAAAAGCAAAAAAAATCTTTAGTTTTGGGGTCTGTGGGGCTAAAATGTCATCAAATGGTGGTCCGTGGCTCAAATGCTGAAGAAATAGTGGGCCCTGGTATCAAAAAGGAATTAACCCTTTAGTTACACATCTCTGAAATATGTGTGGAAAAAAATATATACAACTGCTGTGATTTTTTTGTTTTTGAGATAATCAATCAATTACTTAATGCATATAAATGGCACTCTGGGCCTCAAGGGGGCGCTACAGGCTGGCAAAATGGCTACCAAGGAGTTAACGTATGTATGTTTCCATGGTGGTCAGGGTGAAGCCCTATAGTGGACCTGCAGCCTCTTGCACTTGCCTATATCTCAGCCCTCATCTTGCTGACCTTTATGTTAGAGCCAGTAAAGGTCACAAGGCTTTTGAAATTCAATAGGATCCCCTAAAAGAGCACCAGGGATACGCTTCAAAGAGCCTGGACACACACACACACACACACACACACACACACACACACACACACACACACACACACACACACACACACACACACACACACACACACACACACACACACACACACACACACACACACACACAACCCAAAGTACCCCTTTCTCGCATGGGCGGGTATCTCAGCCGAGGATGTCTATGTTTATCCAACTGCGAACGGTTGGAGACATGCTGAGTTTTGATTCACCGACAACAGCACTTTTGACTTAAAAGGGGAACTCCACCCATTTTCAACATTCTAATATGTCATTAATGTACCTTAGAGATGTTGTGTGGACATGATAAAAAAAGTTCCCCCAAATTCTGTATTTCCTAAAAATGGAGGTCTGAAAAAATCATTAACATGGTGAAATACATCTGATGATATCATCAAGATGTATTTCACCATGTTAATGATTTTTCTTTCAGACGCCTTTTTCCTGAGGGGGTACAAATGGAACGGTTCACATTTGTATACTCTCAGGAAAATTTTGAAAATGGGTGGAATTCCCCTTTAAAGTGTGTGTGTGTGTGTGTGTGTGTGTGTGTGTGTGTGTGTGTGTGTGTGTGTGTGTGTGTGTGTGTGTGTGTTGTGTGTGTGTGTGTGTGTGTGTATGTGTGTGAGAGAGTTTACTCTCCGATCGCTGAGTTTTTAAAACACACACACACACACACACACACACACGCACACGCACGCACGCGCACGCACACGCACACGCACACACACTTTAAGCCAACAATTGTATAATGACCTCATTTTTTGCTTGTGTGTTTCACAAGTGTATTGTGTTTTGTCTCTCCAATTGCTGAGTTTGTAAAAAAAATAAAATAGAATGAAATAGAATACACACATTTCACACACCCACAGCAGGGAACAAACTGAGCTTTTTGGCTTACTAGACATGTAGGTCACTTATATTTTCTATTGATTTTTGTTTTGGTTCACCAGCAAGAGTGAACATGGGGGTCCTTGGACTACTGTTCATTTGAGGAGAATCACAGGTAGGGAACAAGCCTAAAACAAGGTAACAAGCCTAAAACAAGGGAACAAGCCTAAAAAACAAGTCCTGCAACTCATAAACCGTAATTATTTTTCAAGCAACTTTACTGAAAAAGTTGCTTATATAAAGCGAACATGGCAACACCTTCATGGCAAATTTCAAACACAGTAATACAAACTATGAAGAACTAAGCCATGATATTATCAAATGAAATAACTGTGGTTTAAAGGAGAATTCCATCCATTTTCAACATTTTTTTCTGAGAGAAAAAAAGAAGTGTCTAAAGAAATCCATTAACATGGTGAAAATACATCTTGATGTCATCAAGATGTTTCACCATGTTAGACCTCCATTTTTGGGAACACAGAATGGGGGAAACTTTTTCATCATGTCCAACCAGCACCTCTAGGGTATACTGATTGCTTATTAGAATGTTGAAAATGGCTGGACTTCCCCTTTTAAAGAACTGAACGTTATTCCAAAAGATTGACACCTGTACATTCACAGTGACTGAGAAATTTGAGGGCTCCAACCTGAACAAGGAAGTGTTGGCACCTCTCCTCTGTACTAACATCCACAGTGGGTCTGCTATCAGATCCTGCTGTCAATGTATTTCCGTTGCCTGCCCAACACCTCCTCTCTCTCTCTAAACCAGGGGTGTCAAACTCAAATACAGAGTGGGCCAAAATAGAAAAATCGGTACAAGTCGAGGGCCGGAGATACCGGTCTGTGTTTCAACACCGGTTTACGTTGACGTCCCTGTCAGACAGCAAAAAAGTAATTTTCCATCAAAAAAAATGTCTCTTTATGGCAAGATAATTGTAAAGATGAAACTGCCTGCATTAAAAACTGTTTTAAGTTTTAATGAAAAATCGCAGGTGTTCACGTCTCATAGCGCGCCACTCTGTGACGCGCTATGACGTGAACACCTGCTATTTTTCAGGGATTTTTTTTTTCTTCTATGATCCTCACCAAGTGCTGCTTTTATAGTTAATTGAGAAAGTGAATGAGACTGAGTTGAGGAAGTAAAACAACTAGTTGCATTCATTTCTTATCACAGTGTGTGCAATATACCAGAGGGCCAGTTCTAATACTAATTCAATATCATCCCGCGGGCTAAAGATAATTCATTCACAGGCCTGATTTGGCCCCCAGGCCTTGAGTTTGACATATGTGCTCTAAACTAAACTCCATCTCAATATAAGAAAATGATACACGAGGGAACAGCTGCTGCTGACTTACCACCTACTCTTTGCTCTCTTTTTCATTGCAAAAAAAGCCCTAAATATCCCAAAGACAGTCTTGGACAGGAACATGTTAGATTTGTTGGAGTTAAGGCGACTCCTGACAGATTGCTACCGTTTCTCTGTGTACATTTGTTTCCCAGAGGTTGTCTTTCAAACTGTGCTCAGAGGTTTTTGGTTAGCATGCCGTGTGCTGAGGAGGCAAGACATCCCAGCTTTCTCTGAGGAGATTAAGATTTGTTCCACTTTGCCCGTTCTCTTTCCTTCCCTCCCTTCTAGGCTTTTATACGCCTCATCCCTGTCTAGCCTGTCTTTCCAATCTTCCCATGCAGAAAACTTTCTTTGCCTGAATGCTCTCTCTCTCTCTCTCTCTGTCTCTCTCTGTCTCTCTCTGTCTCTCCCCCTCTCCCTCTCCCTCTCTGTCTCTCTCATACCTTCTTCCACCTCTACCCTCCATTAGTAATTGGTCGTTTCATTCAGAAGTGTTAATTGCAAGTACGACACAAGGTCCCCTGAGTGCTGCTGAACTCAGGGGCGGATCTTGGCATAGGCATGGGGGGGGGGGGGGGGGGGGGGGGGGGGGGGGGGGGGGGGGGGGGGGGGGGGGGGGCAATGCCCCCCTAAATGCCCAGTCTGCCCCACCAAACATGATGGCATGCAAAACAACCCAAGATATTCCAGTGCTTATATTTAAAAGTATTTGAAACACTTCTGCCCCCCAATTGGGAAATATTATATCCGCCCCTGGCTGAACTCTCTCTCGCTTTGACAAAAGCTTCTCTCTTCGCTCTCCAAAAACATACTGTATATTACTGTATGATGACTTCCTTTTCTTACACTGTTCGTCAAGTGTATCTGAACATTATTATTATACCAATAACTATGAAAGTAGCTGAATTCCGTCATAGTTCGTACTTACGATATGAAAACCATGCTCCATGCGCTGCAGCTGTTTGAACATTCAAACATACATACTGTATAGGGGTGGGACGATTCACTTACGTCATGATACGATACAATATTGATATTAAGGGCATATTGACATCATGGCATAAAGCATTGCAATATATTGTGGCATATCAATTTTTTGCCCACCCCTAATGCTGTACACACATGTTTTTTTTAGTTTTTTTTAACAAAAATGGCTGATGTTGATAGCATTTGTATACACATTTTAATTAGCCGATTATTTTCCGTTATGTTCTATATGTATGCTTTTTCACTCTGGATTAAGAGCGTCTGTTAAGTGCATAAAATGGAAATTGTACACTATGTATTGCGATGCGGCGTGTTGTGCACCTGTAGGCTGTAGATGCTAGTGGTTAAGCATCCATATTTTGAGTGTTTCTTTTTTTCTCCACATTCCTTTTTGTCACAACATGCATGCATGCACACCTGCTCTGTCATATATCTGGCTCCACATAGTGCATGTAGGCAATAGTCCAGGTTTGAACCGCTCTGGATTCCACACACACACGCGCGCACGCGCACACGCACACACACACACACACACACACACACACACACACACACACACACACACACACACACACACACACACACACACACACACACACACACACACACACACACACACACACACACACACACACACACACACACGTGTGTGATGCTAAATCCCTTTTTCCTCAGTGAAGACGGGTAGGTCGGCTGGATGACTCAGTGAGGCTGTCACCAAACCAACCATCCAAACGCCCACATAATCTCCTTTTCTCACCCCCTCCTCTCTCTCTTTCTCTCTCTCTTTCTCTCTCTCTCTCTCTCTCTCTCTCTCTCTCTCTCTCTCTCTCTCTCTCTCTCTCTCTCTCTCTCTCTCTCTCTCTCTCTCTCTCTCTCTCTCTCTCTCTCTCTCTCTCTCTCTCTCTCTCTCTCTCTCTCTCTCTCTCTCTCTCTCTCTCTCTCTCTCTCTCTCTCTCTCTCTCTCTCTCTCTCTCTCTCTCTCTCTCTCTCTCTCTCTCTCTCTCTCTTCTCTCTCATTAGCACGCACCCTTTCACTTCACCTGTCTCTCTCCAGCTTCCTTGTCTTTCACCTCTCCTTCACTACTCTCTCTCTCTCTCTCTGCCTCGTCCTCCAATCACTCATTCACTCACTCCCTCTCTTTCTCTTCAGTTTCCCCTCTCCCTCCCCACCACTTCCTCTTCTCTACTAAGACCTGAGTTGAAGAGTCTAGTCTGCTGTTAAAACCAGTAGTTCTCACGCTTTCACGATTCTGCAAAAAAATGCTCCAAAATAGCATAACCTTGTGCCGCAAAGTGAGCTTGTAGATTTGTTATCGATTGTCTGCACCATTCAATACGGCCGCTTTTTTTTTGAGGGGCGATAGCCTCTTCTATGTCCAGCCTTTGGTGTATTTGCACAATCTCCTACACCAGTGGTTTTCAACCTTTTTGACAGCAGGGACCACCATTTATTCGGCATTTGAGCCACAAACCACCGTTTTATTGACATTTTAGCCCCACAGACCCCAAAACTAAAGATTTCCTTTATTTCTCTCCTTGACCATTAATCTTCTAGTTCTGTAGATTAGGACTAATTCACATGATGAATATTTTAACTCTTGATAGCGTAAAAATGAAACCAAATGGACCCGCCAGGGTTCATTTGGTTTCATTTCTACATTCTCAAGTGTTCATCTCTCTCTCTGTCCCCTCCTCCCCTCTCCTCCCCCCACCCCTTCTCCCCACCCTCTTCTTCTCTCCCCCGACACGGTCAAGGCAGATGGCCGCCCACCCCAGAGTCAGGTTCTGCCTGACGTTTCTTCCTTGGGGAGTTTTTCGTTACCACTGTTGCAACCTCTGCTTGCTCTGGGAGGATCTTTGTCGGTTCCCCTCTCTTCTTTTCTCTTTTGTAAAGTGTCTTGAGACAACCTGTTGTGATTTGACACTCAAATAAAATTGAATTGAATTGAATTGAATTCATTTGGTTTCATTTTTACATTCTCAAGAGTTTCATCTGGTTAAACAACTTAGCTGGGGACCACCTGGAACCCTCTCAAGGACCACTGGACCACCTGTTGAAAACCCCTGTCCTACACAAACACTTTTTGTGTTTTGCATTAACACCGACATTGCATAATGTAGACACTGAAGACAGCGGTGAGGACGCAAATTCTGATCGGCCAGGATTTGATTATGCACGATGATAAGACCGCCCTCACTTTTTACCTTCCAAGCTGTTTAAAGACATCTCATGATTACATTCACATGCTGGCGGCTAAATGAGATCACTCTGATTTTAATTAGGTTCAGTACTATGCGCTACAAATGTGTCGAGACACTGTCAACGCTAGGAAAGGTCATTTGTTTCATATTTCTACCTCAGCTCACCGCCCATGACTACCTATCTCGACTCACACTCCAATAAAAATACAAAATAAACAAAATATATACTGCAGTACATAGAGTAGAGAGGGGGGGGGGGTGTAGAGTGTATATGTGTGTGTCAGCGAAGCCGGCTGCAAAATGGAGATTAACCGAAAAATATATTAAGTATGCCTTTAACTATTCGAGTGTTACACTACAGTTAGCGTTATATTTTCTTCACAATGTATGCATAGCAGGGGTTTTCAACAGGTAGTCCGGGGACCACCAGTGGTCCCTGAGAGGATTCCAGGTGGTTCCCAGCTAAGTGATGGACAGTTGGTAACCAAATGGACCCTTATAGAATTGTAACTCTTGAGAGCTTAAAATGAAACATTTGAAAATGAATTGATTTTACGAGTTGAATCATATTTAAACGGAATTACTTAATTTTCAAGAATATACACAATTAGAATATGTACAACAATTGTTATTTTGACCAACGTTTGGCCAGTTATCTCTCCTAAATTGTGTGTGCCTAAATTTGGCCGCCCACTTTTTTAGACTGACGCCCGTTCTGCTGCTATCGCCCGAATCGGCGGCTCTCATAGACAAATAATGGATGCCGGCCAATGTCGTTTGTCCATCGCTGGCTGTTAAAACGTAACTTTAAGAGAGAGAGAGAGAAAGAGACAAAACTGCGACCAGAGCAGAGAGTTATGCCAGTGACAGGTGTAAACAAAGCTGTATAACACATAGAATCGCCATGTTCTGGGTTTGCCAGTGTTGTGTGGACTGGATGTTTTTTTGACTACAACTTCAGCCTTTGGAAATAGCTCCCTTTAACACTCCCTCCTCTTGCTAGCAGGCTGCAGCACAGCTGTGCTTGTGGTACAGAGACAAAAGTCCCTGTGGGACATCATCCTCTGCTCTCCTGTGTTGTTCCAGTGCGAGGAGAGGAGCGTTCCCCCTGCCTGCTCCCCCAGGGGAGATGTGTACAGTAGCTGCTTCCCAACTGTATGCACACGTCCGTGCACACACGCACACGCACACGCACACGCACACGCACACACACGAAATTGCCTGCTTTAAAAACTGAATGCACTATTAAAGCTCAGTTTCCTGCGGTGCCCGCTGGGCAGTGGTGCAGGGCGCATGCCACATACAGTATAATAGGCTTCCGCCTGACAGCGTGTCGCGGGTTCAAATCCCGTTCTTGATGGCCTTGCGGAAATCATGCAAGGCCCAATCATGAGGAGCAATTAGGGGCTTAGTGTCTTGCTCAAGGACACTTTGACCGTAACTTTGCAGGAGCCCGGGTTCGAACCGGCAACCTTATGGTTACTATCCGGTGACTCTACCCTTGAGCCACTGCCGCCCCATCTCTCTCAACGAAAACAGTGAGTAGCATTCGTTCCTTATCATGGTGTGTGCAACATACTAGAGACTTCCATTCAGCACTGTGTTTACACTGGTGGGGCTGTTCGGCATGCTTTACTGACCTACTCTCTGTTTTTCCTGTAGGTCAGTGGGGAAGACAAACTGGGAATCCTTGCACACACACACACACACACACACACACACACACACACGCACACACACACACACACACACACACACACACACACACACGTATCATCCATCAAAGTGATTACACCTGGCTGATTCAGCATGGCCCAGTTTCCCCTCACTATGCGGGTCAGGATTCACTCCAGCAGGCTCCCTCCTGCCATCCAATAATGGACTCCTTCAAAGCAGCGAAAAAAACACCATACAGTAGACGCATGATTGTGCACACACGCACGCACGCACGCACGCACACACGCACACGACGGGTCATTTTACCAAGAATAACGACTGTCCGACCACATCTTCTAACGCATTTGTTGTTGTTTTTTTCTGCTGTGTGTGCAAACTTTCCGCCAGCTGTGACTAAACATAGTCCCATTACTATCATTATAATTGCTTTCACTCCCAAGCCGACTGTGAAGGGAATGCAAAACACATCAGCTCTGCTGGCTGCGCCAACGTCTTATTCTGATTCTCAGCACAGGTACTTTAACTTGTTTCTGAATAACTGTTTAGCGCACGATTTTTTCACGATTCATAGCGCGTCGCTATCTTGTAGATCTGCTTTAGTTAAAACAAGCTGATAATTATTCATTAACGTTTTCACGATTTTCAAAAATAGCATTTTAAGCAGATTGCTATAGCATAATTTGTACACTAATAACTCTATTGTACATAATAGCATTTAGCATTACTTAGCATTACATTGTTAGCATTACAATTTTATACAATTACATTAGCGTTACTTATTATTGTTAATTATCTTGTTGTTATTATATTATTATTAAAGTGGAACTCCACCCATTTTCAACATTTTAATATGTCATTAATATACCTTAGAGATGTTGTGTGGACATCATAAAAAAAAGTTCCCCCAATTCTCTATTTCCTGAAAATGGAGGTCTGAAAAAAATCATTAACATGGTGAAATACATCTGATGACATCATCAAGATGATTTCAACATGTTAATGATTTTCTTTCAGACCCCTTTCAGAGGATACAAATGTGTTCCATTTGTACCCTCTCAGGATTTTTTTGAAAATGGGTGGAATTCCCCTTTAAAAAATAATTGTTAATACTTTGCATAATTAGCATTATTAACAATTCTTAGCATAAGCATTACTTAGCATTATTAGCATTACATAGCATCATTAACATTAGTTTAGTTGAAAAAATATCAGACCTACAAGCTCATAGCGCGCCACTCCGTGGCGCGCTATGAGCTTGTAGGTCTGTTATTTTTGAAAATGGTGAAAATGTGCACAAATCTTTGAATTAATTTACAGATCAGAATGGGTTAACTTGCCTGCTCATATATTTTTGCAGTATGAGGCATATTTGATGGGACAAAACGAAAAACAGCAAAAACAAGTGGAGCTAATTAAAAAAAGTTTAAAAATACCGTCACTGCGGAGAGGAACATGTTGCGGCGATTTAAGTGTAAGAGCTGTCCCGCCCCGAGAAGATGTCAAGCATAACGCTGCTTCTGGTGTGTTAATACAAGCATGTATGGCTGAAGTATAGGGGCTGAACTTGGTGGTTCATGTATGTGTTGTAATAATAATCCCAAATATAATAACTAAAATAAATGGTAAATGGTGCATTTACAGTATATAGATTGTGCATCACATTCACCCATTCACACACAAATTCATGCACTGATAAGAGCAGAAACAATGCAAGGCACAACCAGCACATCAGGAGCAATTCGGGGGTTAAGTGTTTTGCTCAGGGACACATCGATACTAACTCTGGGGGATCCTGGATTCGAACCGGCAACCTTGCGGTTACCATCCAGTGACTCTACCCCTGACGCACCGCCACCACGAAATAAATAACATCTTCAAATAATTAGTAAAAGTAATGTATGCTACTACACTGTAAATCTGAGTAGAGTATGCATTGAGAGTGTTAGAGTGTAAATCTGTAATCTGAATTACGTAATTTTCAAGAATCCTCACAATTAGAAAATGGAGTTGTGGATTGTTATTTTGACCAACATTTTGCCAATTCTCTTTCCCAATTGTGGACAAAAACGTGAAAGTTCTTAGTTCACGAACTGTCAACTCAAACCTCAAACACTGTTTTTAAACGACAGTAATGGCATATACAGGAAAACCTTCCAATCCTCCCCCTCTATTATTCTTAAACACTATATAACAACAACTATCACCAACTATTTCAAAGCTCAAACTTTCTAGGGGGCCTTGAAATGGATTTTCAGTCATGGAACAATCACATTTTTGATGTGTAGATCTTGTTGAGCCAGTCATTTTGAAAGTAGCTCTCAAGTCAAAAAAGCATGGGCTAAGTATCCTTGCTCAAGAGTATGCTTTCGCCACCGTCTATGTATTGAAGTATCCTTGATCAAGACTACACTACCGGTACTGTAAGTGCTCCCCCATAGTTGATGACTTACAGGTCATCTACAAGCAAAATAGAACAAGAGTTAACTGTGGCAGTCGCTGAACTCCCGCTGCTGCCCCCTGGGCCCTGGCGGTGAAAGAACACAGACTCCACAGCGTTGAGGTGTTGCTGGGTAAATACCAGCTCACTGCTCCATTTTTAGGTGAATTCATGGAAGCTAAACATCAAACACCATTCAGATACAGTATGAGAGAAAGGAGTATGAGAGAAGGAGCAGGGCCACGGTGTGGAGGAATGCAGTGCAGAGTCCGAGGGCTATTTCTGCTGGACTGCTTGCCATGTATAATTCATCACAGCACAAGAAGCAATACTCCCACTTAAGTTACTTCCACCCAACGGAGGCGAGAATGCCAGGCAGAAAGGTAGAGCGAGAGAAACAGAAAGAGAGTTTGGGGGGGGGAATAGTGCCTCATCTGTACTGCAATAAATGACAGAGAGAGAGAGAGAGAGAGAGAGAGAGAGAGAGAGAGAGAGAGAGAGAGAGAGAGAGAGAGAGAAAGAGAGAGAGAGATTTGAGGAGAGGGGAGAAACAAGGAGAGTGCATAAACAAGCAGAGACATGAGGCAAGAAGTGAACTAAGAGGCTTAGAACTGAATTCAGACGGCAGGTAGGTGTGATTGCGCTGCATTTTAGCACAGCAGAGGGCTTAGAGCGAGAGAGAGAGAGAGAGAGAGAGAGAGAGTGAGTGTGTGTGCATGTGTCTGTGCAGCACACGCACACCCGACTCCAGCAATTCACATTATAGACCCACAGATATAATGCTCAAGCGTCAAAACCCCTATATATTTGGTCATGTGTAAGTCAAGCATTAAAGCATTGCAGATCACTAAAGGCTTTTTTATTTATGTCCAAGCAAATACAGTTCATGAGCTCTCTCACACTCTTGATGCCACCAACTGACATCATGACAGAGAAAATAAGCGTGACGATAGAAGATACCGACTGTATTAAAAAAAATCAGAAAAAGGAAAGATCAAAGACATCTGGTAGATGGTAGATACAGCAGGTGTGTATTTTTGTACATGAGGTTAGAGATGTACAGTAGATGTAGGTGCATAAGACACTAGGTCCACAGTGCAGCAGGTACTGTATGTACCGTACATTACAGGTAAGTATGAGGTGCAAAACATATAGCATTACAATGGCAGGTCCATGTGCAACACCCGGGAATCAAACCTGGGTCTCCCGCATGGAGAAAAGCCTACATATATTAACCACTAATCCAAAGGGAGCTGCTCTGCTACACCCGACCTCCTTCAGACCCACTCCTCCCACCCATCCAGGTTTAGTTCATGAAAAGTTCAGCTTTTTTTCCCAGTGTTTTCGAATCTAAATTACAATAATTAAAAACTTTGTATGAAAACAAAAAAATAAACAAAGAGGCCCATAAAAACTGTCCATGACTGTCCACAAATGGGGCCTGGGAAAGGCTAAAAAAAATGTTATAGCACGAGGGTTTTCAACAGGTGGTCCGGCGACCACCAGTGGTCCCTGAGAGGATTCCATGTGGTCCCCAGGCTAAAAGATGGAAAGTTGGTAACCCGATGTAACTCTTTGAGAGCGTAAACATGAAACCAAATTCATGTTTATGCTCATGTTTACGTTAAAATATTCACCATGCCAATTAGCCCGAGTCTACACAACTAGAGAATGTGGAAGATTAATGGTAATTTTGATCTGTAGGTTTGACTGTTTTGTTTCCCAAATCCAGCCTGGAATTGTGGACAAAAGCAAAATAAATATTTAGTTTTAGGGGTCTGTGGGGCTAAAAAATGTCCTTAAATGGTGGTCTGCGGCTCAAATTCTGAATAAAAAGTGGGCCCTGGTATGAAAAAGGTTGAAAACCACTGTTATAGCATAAAGCCCCTTTCAAAATGCTCAGAGAATTATAGAGGTGCTCTCCATGGTCCTGAAACTGCTAACTGCCGTATTGTGCAGAATAAAAGACAACTGATTATAAGAGGCATTGGAGGGGATAGCGCCCTTCAAAATGACAAAAAACAAATATGCGGCAGACAAATTAATATCTTTTAGAACATGCAGCAGACTAGAACCTTTTAAACAATTGTGCTTTAAACCCTCTACAGAGCTGCACAGTCCCACCCCCGGCCGTGACGTCTCCCCTGTTCCAAAAACAGATTCCCCATTCATTTTTCTTATAGACTTCTTATAGACTCATGATGACACACACAATCTTTTGGGACAATCAAATAATTTCTAAGATGAAAAGACTTAGTAGAAAAAAACCTTGCGCACACCTACAGCGACAGGTGCGTCGGAGCCAGCAAACACTAAGATGAAAAGACGAAACAAAAAGTGTGTATACTGTCGTTTTCTACTTCTTGCTAATTAGATATTATTAGATATTGCATGATAATATTGTGTTTGTCGTCATGATTTGTCATGATCCGAGTTGGCTTTGTCCGCGCCGCAATCGTTTTTTTTATTAAGCATTTTCAAATATGAAATTTTTCGAAAAGTCATGAAAATTAAATGAGTATTCTGTAGAATTTCTGTTTCTGGAACACGTGCAATGTCATGAAAGGGGCGGGACTGCGCAGCTCTATACTGGGACCTGCCATGCAACTGTAGGCACACTCTTTTTTCCCACGTTACACCAAATGTCTACAACTGTCTACAACAGTTGCTTGTACATCACAAGCACATAACCCGGTGCAACGTGGCTTGTAGATTGCCCCAGAATAAGTGGGTTATTTTTTGCGTGTACGTGTGTGTGTGTGTGTGTGTGTGTGTGTGTGTGTGTGTGTGTGTGTGTGTGTGTGTGTGTGTGTGTGTGTGTGTGTGTGTGTGTGTGTGTCGTTTGCTGTCACCACTGCATGGAACGTGATAAAGGCTTTCTAATCTCACCCACTTTACCCACTAGTTCTCATATTCACACAATCTCCCTTCTTTCTTTGGCCTCTCTTTCTCTCTCTCTCACACGCACGCACACACACAAGCGCAGGCACAAAAACACATCCAAGGTTTCCTGGCTCCAGCCAGCCACCTGTGCATTATGCTGTTGTTACTCTCAATTCCCATGTGGTTCTTATTCACAATCGAGGATGTGATTTAAACTTTTTTTAACAAGCATACTGCTTTGCAATTGGATGTTCAAGAAAAAAAAAGAGATTGGATTGCTTTTCTCATTTCTTTAGAGTGTGATGTGTTCTGAAGCAATACTGCAATAATAATATTAATAATGCAGATGCAGGGCTTGCCTGCTTGCCCGGGGCAAGTAAAAAAAAATGGTGGGGCAAGTGAAGACTGCTACCTGGTTGCCCGATCGGGCAAGTGTTCAACTTAGTGCGCAATAACACAACACAAGATAAATTTCTCTTGTAGGTGGTCATTGCGACCTGGGCAAATTAACAGTTTTCGTGCCGTTGAAATGGATCTACGTCACCCGTTATCATTATGATTTACAGTAACAATTGATGCCGCTGCCGTTGAGCTACGCGTTTGGTCGTTACTTACCGGCGCCGGTTCAATACGATCCCCATGCTAACAGCAGCTAGCAGCGACCGCAGCGACCATGGATAGACCATAATAAGGGACGGACCAACCCGGAACCAAAAGTGTGTGTCCGTCAACTAACTTGTCCGTCGGGAAACATGGACCGAAATATGAAATATGACTTTTTGATGAAAAACGCTGGCACTGGCTACCTCCAAAAATATGAAAAAGGGCTGGCACTGAGAGAGTTAAGATGATGAATTTTAACTCTTGAGAGTGTAAAAAGTAAACCAAATGGACCCGCAAGGGTCCATTTGGTTTCATTTTTACGTTCTCAAGAGTTACATCTGGTTAACCAACTTAGCTGGGGACCACCTGGAACTCTCTCAGGGACCACGTGTTGAAAACCCCTGGTTTAAAGCACCCAAGTAGGAAGTAAACTTAAATGCAAAATTAACAATATATTTTTGGGGGCAAGTGACCAATGAGGGCAAGTAGAACCTGAACCTGACTGACTAACCTCAGAGACCTTAGTGTCAACCCCTGAGATGTGTACGTATGTGGGTGCTATAACGCCGTTTCCCAAACAGTGGGTCTGGAAGCATATGTGGGTCACGGACCAATTTGTATGGGCCGCAACTTATCTTTTTATTGCCTCACAGTCATTAAACTCCACCCATTTTCAACATTTTAATATGTATATGTATATGTACCTTAGAGATATTGTGTGGTGATGATAAAAAAAAAAGTTCCCCCAATTCTGTATTTCCTAAAAATGGAGGTCTGAAAAAATCATTAACATGGTGAAATACATCTGATGACATTATCAAGATGTATTTCACCATGTTTCACCAATGATTTTTCTTTCAGACCCCTTTTTGAAAATGGGTGGAATTCCCCTTTAAGCAGTATGCTAGCATTTTTGTTCACATTTCCATGACTCTGCTTTAAGCAACATTTCATGTCATATTCATATTCTTGGTTCTTATTACATCATTAAGACTGCGGGCATCACTGATTATCTATACAGCAAATGTGTGCAGTTTTTTTATTGATGAAAAGATAAGAAAATGTCGTAAGTACCCAACGGGAAAATGCAGTTTCTGTTTTTTTTTTCTTTTTTTCTTTTTTTCTTTTTTTTTTTTTTTTTAGCTTTTACCAAAAATGAAAACAATTTATATGATAAGCAATTTCTCATTGTCCTCCTGAAATGACAATAATAATCATATTTTTTTACAGTTGTTTTCTAGGGATGCTGCTCATAATTACTCTTGAGAAGAACCAGGGAGAAAATAATTGCTGTCCTAATAAAGAAAATTGCACAACAATGCCAGAGTCTAATCGGATGTTTAGAGGCCTAATGATTTCTATTATGAATGCCACAAATGAAAAAAAAAAAAAAAACAGGTCTGCTTAATGCAAAATTATTTGGAGCAACAGTAGCTCAGGGCGGTCATGTAGGAATCATAATCTCCTCCGCTTTGTGTCCAAGTGTCCTTGAGCAAGACACTGAAACACTAACTGCCAGGGGCGGATCTAGGCATGAGCATGGGGGGGTAATGCCCCCCTAAATGCCCTGACTGCCCCACCAAACATGATGGCATGCAAAACAACCCAAGATATTTCTAATTAAACTGCTTATATTTAAAAATGATTTGAAACACTACCACTGCTACTAACTAACTACAATGTGTCACCACTAACAACAGCATTTCATCATTGAAAACAGAAAACTCTCTGAGTCAGACCTTTAGCTTTATGCATGCTGCGTCTGTTGCAACCTCAACAACAACTGATGTTGTTATTGACGCTTTACTAACCTAATAAAAGTCCTGTAACCGAAAATGGTATGGGCGGCCTCATCGCCATGAAGCTGCCCCCATACCATTTTCCCCTGCCCCCCCAATTGGGAAATGTTACATCCGCCCCTGCTAATGCTCCCGGTGTGCAGGCAGGCTGGTGCTTTGCTATCTAAAAATAACTTTGTTACTTATAAGTAAAAAGTCTGCCCTGTAGAATGCACCCTCCTATTCAGCTGGTGAACTGTGATTCAGGCTGTCCACCCGTAGCAACACTGTGCTGACCTCTGATTTGGCAGGAGCAATCGCAACCGCAACGGGGGTGGCACCATTTTACTTTGTTTCGTAACCCCGTTTTGTACAATTTTCTGCTCTGCTCAAATAAGTATTGAAACACAGAACAGCGGTTGCAGCGGTTTGCAGTCAGTCAGTCACAGTAGAGCAGTATTTTTCAACCTTTTTTGATACCAGGGCCCACTATTTATTCAGCATTTGAGCCATAGACCACCATTTGAGGACATTTTAGCCCCACAGACCCCAAAACTAAAGATTTCTTATGCTTTTGTCCACAATACCAGGCTGGATTTGGGAAACAAAACAGGCAAACATACAGATCAAAATGACCATTAATCTCCTTCATTCTCTAGTTGTGTCGACTTAGGCTAATTCAGATGATTAATATTTTAACTCTTTAGACTGTAAATATTTTTATACTTTTTAAATTGAAACCAAATGGACCCGTTTTATGCTCTCAATAGTTACATCTGGTTAAGCAACTTTTCATCTGGTTAACCAACTTAGCTGGGGACCATGTAGAACCTTCTCAAGGACAACTGGTGGTCGCCGGACCACTGGTTGAAAAACACTGCTCCATACTGAGTGGTATGCTACTGTATTTATCCTTGTGTGTGTAGTGGTTTCTTCTGTAGCAAGCATAATGCTAATAACCACCATCGCCTCACAGCAGGTGAGTGATCCATTGTGTCTTGGTGGGAAGGACACGCAAATCAGTGTTTCCCCTTGGATGAAGTTGTGGCAGCGTGAAGGATTATTTTCTTTTTTTGCCAGTTTTTGTCCTTTCTCAGGGGTATTTGCAGGCTAGATATTATCAGCTAAACCCTACATTTCTCGTTGAAATGCTTCAGCCACCGTGTGATGTGGAGAATTGATATGGAGCGCTGCCTGGCAGTGCTGAATATGAATTAGATGGAGACCCATCTCACAGCTTTGAAAATCTGGATATAAGGCGTCCTCCGTAAAATAATAGAACGTTCATTTATAAAGACATGAAGTATGACTCGTGTGAATAACAATCGCGATCATCCTCATGTATGGACTGCCCAGTTTGGGCACATCTGACAAAAAACTCCACATATGGGCTTGAAAGGAGACCAAGGCATTATTAACTGAATTGGGCATGCATTACCAACTTGCATTGTTACAAGTACACCAGTACCCAATGGACACCGGCACTCTATAGAATAAACGCCACTGCTTCACAGGCAAAAATAGCTCTAAGCAACCAACCCTCTGAGTCAAAGTGTGAAGCCTATGTGAAGAACAGATAGTTTACGTTCATCTACTTTCCTTCCTACTCCTCCAACCTGGCTGAGAGTCAGAAGAAAATGAAACGTTGCCATGGAAGTAGGTGAACGTGAGTCACCGGTGGCGGCTACACTGCGAAATGTGGAGTGTTCATTCAATGCAGTCAATTCGCACTACGGATTTGACAGTGCTTAGATAAAGGTGAAACATAACTGTTGTTCTTAGGGGTCGGCATTCACATCTCCGATACATTACTAGGCTATTTAATGTTTACTGCACTCAATCGGTCCTGCACCACAGTACGATAGAGTAGCGATGGAGTGGTGGGGTAGCGCGTGCGAGAGAGAGAGAGAGAGAGAGAGAGAGAGAGAGAGAGAGAGAGAGAGAGAGACTACCTCCTCCTGGTGACTTTTTCTCAAATTGATCAGCAAAATGTACAATCCTCTGGTGTGTCACTTGTTCCATTTTTATTGTAAATCCAGTGCATATTCCCAGCAGAAACATTACACGATATAGCCAGGCAGTAGCTATCATCTTACATCGACTGCAACATATTTTTTTTATTTTTTAAAGCAATAATGTTTAAGGCAGGCGTTCTCAACCTGTTGGTTGTGACCCCTTGGTGGTCCCGAAACCATTTTGTGGGGTCCCCAGAAAAAAAACAAACTTTTAATATATTTTATATATTTTTGCTTATATCGGATATCGGGAGTATATCGGAAAATTTCAAAATAAAAATATCGGATATTGAAAATATTGAACATGGAAAAAAATGGTACCGGTGCATCCCTAGTTCTTAATGTCACAGTCAACATGATAGTCAACTGCCCATGTGGTCAAAGGGGACAGTAATGACCTATAGCCTGAGTTCAAATCCAACCAGAGCAGAGAAAAGTGCAAAGAGCTTTACTGCATCCCTTGTGTTGGGAAAACGACTACCGTATTTTCCACCGGATTATAAGGCGCACCCTGTAAAACTGATTTCATATATAAGGCGCACTGGATTATAAAGCGCAGAGAATAGAAGCTATTACAGTTAACACAGAATAGAAGCACCTGCAGTCAAACAATCCATATATAAGGCGCACTGGATTATAAGGCGCACTGTGGATTTTTGAGAAAATGAAAGGCTTTTAAGTGCGCCTTATAGTCCGGAAAATACGGTATAATACCTGGATTTTAAAAGGAAAGGACTGTATACTAATCAAAACTTTGGTAGCTCAGGAGAACCAGGAAGGACAACGCTGTCTAAACAGACTGAAGACAGACTGGGAGTACTTGAGAAAGTACCGTTTTGTCTCGAATATAAGACGACTAAGTTATAAGATGACCCCCATTTTTCAAGACTCATTTACAGAAAAAGAACATTGAATGTCAAGTAATTAGCCCCCGAATATAAGACGACTAAAGGGTTTTAGGATATTCAGGCCAATAGGGTAATCCGATTACAATGGTTCTTACTCAAGCTATACTGAGCATTGTCATTTTGTTTCACTTCATTATTCAGACTGATGTCCCTCCCCACCACAGCAGTTTCTGGGATGGGCGTTATCGAAGCATCAATCTTCACGGTGATTCGTTCATACCAACCCATAAGAATATTGGGAAATCAGACAAGGTTGTTGTCATTAATGTGGCTAATGTGCTAGCACGGTTGCTAACCAAACAAACACAGCCGATGAGTGTTACTAGCATGTAAAAGCAGTAGCAGTAAAAAGCAGTAAAATATGTCTGATGAAGATGCTTATAAAACCTGATGCTTCTCTAAAGAAGCATTGGAGGAGCTGACACTGTTGACTGACAGGGCTGTCGGTCAATCAGCTGCTGTAGTTGAATTTTCAACTAATACAAACGAACCGGAGGGAGGGACAGCAGTCCTTGAATCACAGGGAAAAAATAAGGTTTTTAAGGTTGGCGATTTAGGGCTGAGCCAGGCTAGCATTCTAAACCATGCTACTATAGATAGACCTGCGCAGTGACGTCACCGCCCCTGTTCCAGAAATGGATTCCCCGTTCATTTTTCTCATAGACTTTTCGAAAATAATTTATATAAAGACGATTACGCCACGGACAAAGCTAACTCGAGTCGTGACGAATCATCATGACACACACAAACTTTTGGGACAATCAAATCATTTCTAAGATGAAAAACATAAAAAGTCTTGTATCATGCCTTTTTCGACTTCTTCCTAATTATATATTATATGACGATATTGTGTTTGTTGTCATGATTTGTTACGACCCGTGTTGGCTTTGGCCGCGGCGCAATCGTGTTTTTGTTAACCATTTTCGAAAAAAGTCTATGAGGAAAATGAATGAGGAATCCACTAGTGGAACAGGGCTGATGACGCCACTGCGCAGGTCTATTAAATTCACACCAATTGTTCAAATAAAAACCTATTAGTTGTAATATTTACGGCTAACTTTAGCTTTAGATGAAAATGTTACCCAATAGAATAAACCTTTAAAAGTGGAACTTTAGAAAATAACAGTCCTACATTTCCCAGCATCCCTTGTACTTTAAGTCACATTCTGATTCTGATTAGTCGCTCCGATCACGCAAGTAACAAGGCTATAATATTCACAAACAGCTAGGAGACAAACATATAATGAATAATAATAATAATAAATATAATAAGCTAGGAGACAAACATATAATGAAGTGCCAACCAAGGATTTTTCTGTGACAAACAAAATGCACAATTCAGAATACATGATGGCATCTTAAAGTCAAGGATAACATCATTGTGCCATAAATGACGGCAGATGTAAAATCATTCACAATAAGCTCAAATTCACAAAAGCATCCATCATATCCCACCTTTCCTGTCTCACTGTCACTATTGGAAAAAGATAAAAAAGAAAACAAAATCAAATCGCTGTCTTCGCCGAATAGCTAAACCTATTGTTGTCAGATAAAGAGAAAACATTTTTGGAAGAATTGCCTCGTGAACAGAGCAAGTCATCAGTTGCCTGACAAATTAGCCAATAACAGCATCTAGGAGCACCAAGGGAAACACTAAACAGAGGAGACAGGCAGGTGTTTTGTTGTTGTATTTGCCCCCGTGAGGCATCATTGCTCATGCAGAAGTGCCAATATTGTGTTATATCAAAAGCGTTATTGTGTTTGGGAAATATAAGGATTACTCTAAGCATTTGTCCCACGAGGTGTCGAACTGGCAAGCGCCAGCATAAGGTGTATTTTTGCCAAGCCTACTTTGCTCAACTTCTATATACCCCCACGTTATTCCATAGTGAGGTCCCGCATTATTTTGGAGAGGTCCCCAGATGGCAGTAAAGGGACAATTTAAGGACTCTGAAGACCTTTTTAACACGTTACCCTTTTCATGCTTCACCCTGCGGATGGTCCAGAGCTTTGTTGTTGGCACCAAATTACAAAAACAAAACATTTGTCAAACTGAGGAAAGGCGGTGGGGGGCTGTGTGGAGTGAGGCAGCATTTTAGCCTATCACAGCACAGCAGTCTCCAGCAGATTCATAATGAGCCAATAGAGTGGAGGGGGATTCTGTTTTCAAACAAATATGTTTACACAAAAATTGAAAAATTATTATTTTCTTTTGGTATTTTTATTTTATTTTTTATTAATCATTTTATTTTATTCATTTATTTTGAGGTGGGTTGCTCCGGGGGTATTCAGATTTGACTCTTTTTGGGTGCTCGAGAAAAGGTCGAGAACCACTGCACTAGATCAGCGAACAGAAAGCTGTAATCCCTTATAACCCAATAACCCCGCCTACCGTCATTCCAGAATCTTCCCACTTTGAAAGGGAATGGTGGAAAAGGGGTTTAAGTATCATTTCTTATTCCTATTCATTATTTTTCCTCTCTCCAAGAGAGAACAAGGATTTGAAGAAAATACATGTACTGTAGATGCTAGCCTATAGAAGACTAATCAATGCAAAGGAAGTGATGTGAGAAGACTGTATACAAATGACACACAGAGGATTTAAGGCGTGTTAATTTAAGCTTCAACAGCTGTGTCACTCCACCACATGGTCATGCAATGACGTGCAGTACGGCTTACACTTAAAAAGAGAGTATTTTTTCCTTGTTCCTCTACTAAATACACAGGAAGCAGTGAATGAGTCACAGGCTACATGGAGGATGGCAGTGGTAGAAACAGTACTCTGAGATTAGTAAAAAACAAACACAAAAAACTAAAATCTAAATTGTACTTAATTTTTTTGCAGTTATTTGTTTAGGCTTCGCTTAATCTAAATATGCTCCTCATCGACTTGCATTGTTACGCTTTATTACATGGCGTGAATGAATGCTCCAATCAGAAGCCAGCGTTCTGGTCATGTGAGCGGTGACATATTACACTATAATTCACCGCTCCGCTCTATACTGGACCGCTGCATAATCAAGGTCCCCAAAGTGCAAACAGCTGTGTTCATATCAATCCGCGCTGCGCTTCCGCATTTAGCTCCAGCACGCCGTTAGCGGGTCCATTTGGTTAGCTACGTATTTGGTTGTTTACATGCCGTTGCCGTCACCCTCAATGACCACTGGTTGAAAACCACTGACGTAAGCCAGGTAATAAGCGGGATAACACCCTTCGAACCGGTGATTTGTTTCCTAACTAACTGACCTCGGCTGCGCCTTGGTCAGTTAATAGGAAACAAATCACCGGCTCGTCGGGTGTTATCCCTTACATAACAGCTCTCTCATCACAGTTTTTCTACACTACACACCCGAAACCTCCAAAAAGTACTTTAAGTCCCGTACTTGAGTGCATGTACTTTCCAAGCAGTTCCTTTGCGCCACAGCGGACGGACAGCAGCTCCGCCAGCGCTGCCGTGCCGTCACACATCACTGAGTCTCACGGAGGATGGAGCTATCCACAGAGAGTTCACCATCAGTGGACTCATGGCTCATTCCACACCACTGGATTCCCATCTACAAGCACCCGAGAAGTGCTCTCTCTCTTTCTCTCTCTCTCTCTCTCTCTGCTAGCCCTCTCTTATCAACCCATGAAGTGTTCACTGCACTCCATTAAGTCTCGATGAGATTAAGATACGCCCCAAGAAGTGAGGGCAAACATAACTTTCTTGGATCTAAAATGCAAATTCGTCTCTGGACGGACGGCATTGTAATGTTTTTTTGGGCTTGCTTGAATGAATGATTGAATAATGTATTCGTTGCAAATATTATCAGCATGCGGTAACAGTCGGACATTAAAGGAGATCAATGAAAAAATGACATTTAGAAGAGTTAGAACACTTCTCTTGGTGTCATATACTGGGCACTGGACTACAATTCCCAAAGTGAATTGGAGCACTGAACCTCCATGTGGATAGATACACAGGGACTACAAATATCACGCCCCAAATGAACGCTGTAATGCACCGCAGTCAATGCACTCTCTATGAGAGGTATCATAAATACAATACCCTAATTTCACTGTTTCATTACCAAGGCTGCAGCAATTTTGTTTGTGTTCTAAAACAATTGTTTGATTTGTCCTTTTCACATATCTGCCATCTCAATACACAGCCCACAATGCACTATAATATCCTTCAGAGATTGACAAGTGCTTGCAAAATGAATCTCAAGTTAATGTGGTCGCACAGTATATAGGTCATCGTCGCAAGATACCCAGATATATTTGTTGTGTTTTGTTTTATACGCTATGCTTTGTGGATAATTATCCAAACAGAATCTTGCAAAACTAATTAATACTCATCAGCTGCTGCAAGAAAGGGGGACAGTAAGTGTCACTGCCAGAAATACCTGACTTTTAGACAATTATGGAAAAATCTATGGTGGGCCGTTCGAGACACGTTATACCTTAAAAAATCCTCCATCTCTTTGCTTTCATGGAAAAAAAATAAGTGAGTTGATAACATGTTCTGTTTTGTAGATATTAGCAATTGAATACAGTGCGTTATAATGGCAGATGATGCAGCAGGCCAGAGGCCATTTTCAATAACTCAATTCAAAGTTTTATTTAGCATTTAACATTAGGTAATATTACTGCTACACATCCATGCCATATATCAAATTAAACCTCATGATGCCTGCTTGAATCTAAAAAAATAAATAATAAAATAGCATCTACCGTTATGTAAATATCAGCCTTGGAAAGCAGCATTGTTACTCAATAGTGACTGAATTATGTGACATCAATCTGTTTTTGATCACTGATAACTCCAAAATGGTACATGCTAGAAACTCGCTTTTTCTTTTGTATTCAAGAGGACATCATAACCTTTCATTAGAGATATGGCATGTTCATGTAGTCCCCACAGATGATGTTCTGTGGCTGCATTTTCTTGCAGAAATCAGTTTATGATATAGCACAGTTAGGGAAATATACCACACTCACATCCACATCACACACTGTGATGTACTGTACTAAACTTGAACGGCACCATACCAAAATGTACTATACAATACCCATAACCATATAAATACATCAAAATAATATTATAACAACTTTTTTTTCATTTACTTCCACAACACATCACAACGAGCTTGAAGAACTGCCATGTTCAATGCCTGATGGATTTGAACTATTTCATGTGTAAAGTAGTATTATTTTGAGACCTGGTTACTTATTTCTCTCCGACAACCTGGCAACACTGTAGGAAGAGGGAGAGAGAGAGAGAGAGAGAGAGAGAGAGAGAGAGAGAGAGAGAGAGAGAGAGAGAGAGAGCATGTGTTGCATGTAGTTGAGTCTACAGGGTTCTCATCCTCACCCACGTGGCTCTCCCTGCCACGTGGCAGGAGAGCCACATGTGTCAGCTACGGGTTTCCATAGCAACCACACAACAAACAGAGAGAAGAGAGAGTGTAGTAGAGGGAGCCTTATGGATCTGTACACTGAAGGAGCTTGGATTTATTGACTTTTGGATCTAATAGCGATCTTTTCCCTGATCTTTGGTGGTTGACCTGTTATTTGGAGACAAGGTAAGGTTTAAAAAAAGCCTTGGTTGCTGTTTTTTTTTTTGGTTTTTTTTTGTAATGGCGGCACTGATTGTTTGAGCTAGTTAGATCCAGCTAAATGATGGATCCTTTGTAACCAAACGGACCCTTATGGGTCTGTAACTCTTGAGATCAGAAAAATGAAACCAAATGGACCTCATGCTCTCAGGGACCACTGGTGGTCCCCGGACTACTGGTGTGTGTGTGTGTGTGTGTGTGTGTGTGTGTGTGTGTGTGTGTGTGTGTGTGTGTGTGTGTGTGTGTGTGTGTGTGTGTGTGTGTGTGTGTGTGCGCGTGTGTGCGCAGCCGTCTGCTCTCTCTCTCTCTCTCTCTCTCTGCTGCTGCTGCCATGCGGTGGGCACAGCAAGTTATATTCAGTTGATTTTTAGATACAATTGGCTACTCTGTCTGTGCATGGTGTGCTGTGATCGTCTGCTGTGGTGTTGTCCTTTGATGTAGACGTTTGATATCCACAGGGTGGATGCACAAGGGTTTAATCTAATGTATAATGGGGGAAATGGTTATCGTCGTGATTGGGCTGATCGTCGTGATTGGCGGGGGGACGGACAGAGAAGATCACGAGTCCACGTGGACAGCAGGGGGTGTGTTAATACTCATCAGCAGAATTCACTATGGTA
>CM076976.1:39512602-39580102 GCA_039105355.1 Benthosema pterotum
TTACTATTACTGTTATTGTTGCACACCATCTGCTTGTCTGTGTATTTTTGGTGGTGTGCACCCAGACAAGGAGGTCCAATTTAACCAAAGCACTTCCACTTGTTTTTTTGCTTGACTCTGCATGACTCTGATATGCAGTACCTTTTTTAGATATCCAGTGCCTTTAGGCAGGTGTCCAGGGCTTCCTTGGTCTAATGTTGTCCAATGTAGAAGCTTATTTTGTGCATCTTATAAAGGATAAGTAATATTTATCTAGAATCGCCATTTAGTGACGAACAATGGTAATGCACAGGTCCGTTTAAAAATAAACCTTTAAAGGCTTTTCCACTTTTGCGAGGCGAGCACGCGCGCGGGGTGGGGTTGGGGGTTGTGGCCTGGCAAAAGGCAAAGTCCAGATGGCCTGGCCAAGCCCACTCCGCCCCTGTATATATATATATACACTCAGCATCAGCATCAGCATCTCACACCAAAAAAAAACACTTTCTAAGCTCTGATATGACATCTCTGTGTGCAACCAAGTATACAGTACATCGGGGGCCAGGGGAGGGTAATATAATAAAGAGGAGCAGCAGCATGCAGTCCTGTTTGTCCATCCGGCGCGCCACTCACCAAGATGAATCATTGTGTGCAACATGTCTGGTAACAGCAATGATATTAGGTGTGGTACCTTCTCTCTCTCTGCCTCACTCGCTCTGCCTCTCTATTTCCATTACCTCTTTTTCTCTCATCTCTGTCTCTATCTGTCGCTTACAGCACTGAGAGGATGACTGGCGCCCAATATAGGCTGCTGTAATCAAGTGTTATGGGTCATCTGAGTCATGGAGCGCTTGTGTGTGTGTCTCTCTCTCTCTGTCCATGTGCGTGTGCATGAGTGTACGCGTGTGTGTGAGCACACACAGGTAGTTGAGAGCGTTGGCTGCATTATTCATGCATGATTATGTACTGTGTACGTTGCATGGGTTTCTCAAGAGATAGTTGGAACAAAAGTAAAAGGATTATGATTAGCCAGTTGCATCACTTCAAGCAACAGGTGTGTAGCAGTTAATTTAACTAGTAACAATTTAGTTTATGCTGTCTCCCTTCTCCCTCGTCTGCTAACAAGCTAACACATGAAACCCTCAATCCTAATGGTTCATTGCAGGCTGCCTTTAGGCAGAGCACTATTCATTCCATATATGTTGGGTCATATCCTCATTATGTCTTAAACTGTTACTTCTCAGGATTGAAAGTAGATTGGTGTTTCGGGACGCGTTTTGCACTGTAGAATGATCAATTCACGACAAAACGAGGGAGGTCTCTGCCCGAAGGCAATGATGTACTCTGCATTTGTCACACAACGTTGCTGCAGCCTGTCAATGATCACACTAACCCCTGCACTTCCCCAACCTCCTTTAAGGCTGGATGTTGCCTTACCATCATATCTTTACATCTGCAGCTCAACAGAGGCCCTTGGCAGGTCAAAAAAAGGATTCAGGCTATTGATTGTGAAAATGCAGGCAACCCATTACAGCTGTATTTCCCTGGTCTGTAGTCAAGTGCAGATGTTGAATCAAACCAATGGGAGGTCAATACAAGTAGAATTTGTATGGATTAATAATTCCCCGAGAAATTGTATTGTATCACGATATTGATTATAGTTTACAGATGCTATTGTTACAAATTGTTTTGTCACCCAGCACCAGAAGCCGTAATCTGATTGGAAAGTTCTGAATTAGCGGCTGGGCATGATTACCATGAAGTGTTTTGGTTTTCATGTATAGCGATCTATTAAGCGATTTATTGATTATAGATTTGCAACACATTTTGACTATCGTATATATGGGATAGCGGGAGTAATGCGTTATCTCTGCTTACTTTCATTGGCAATTACAGATTTTCAGTTTTGGGTGATAATCGGCTCTTAAATAAATAAATTTACTGTTACATATCAGCCAGGGGTATTGTAAGACATGATCACATCCCTGAGATAAAAAAAAAACACTTTCGGATTAAATTATTGTGCGGTGCAGCAGTTCCCGTAATCCCTCCTTTGTGACAAGCTATTTTTCGCTCCTCTTGTGTCTGTCTGTCTGTCTCTGTCTGTCTTTCGGCATTATGCTCCTCCGTCTTTTCTGATTCAGCGCACCCCGAGAGCTATAGAAGTGTTCCCTGTATGTTTTCTATAGACACCGGGTCGCTGCCTCTTCTCCAGGCAAAGAGACAGTAGCCCAGCCAGAGAGAGAGAGAGAGAGAGAATGCATGCACACTGTACCGTGGCTGCTATTTCCGTCTCGCTGCCTGTGAAGTCAAGTGCACGAGAGGGAATGGGCTTATGAGATATACAGGGAATATGAGCGAGTGTGACTGAGAGATTGAGAGACAGGGGGACCGAGAGAGAGAGAGACAGAGAGAGAGAGACAGAGAGAGAGAGGGAGAGAGAGAGAGACATGACACGGAGTGAAGCTGAGATGACATTTCTCCCCCTTCTTGACATCTCACTGTGGACTGGCTGCCTCAGCTCTAATGAATGCCATTATGCATCCTTTTCTTCTCTTCATCTCCACCACCTCCTCCTCCTCCTCCAACATGGGCATGCATGGAGTCATGGAGTGTCGTTTCCGCTTTCGTTGCCGTTGTCTCACTTTGCGCCCCCCTACCCCTTCCCCACACACAGTCTCTCCTATAGTGCTTCTCTGTCCATTTATCTGCCGCAAAACTACAGTGTGTAAAACCAGATGCACTGACTGCACTGTATTGTTTAAAGAGGCAAAGGGTGGCCGGGTAAAAAGCGAAAGTGACAAAAAAACAACAACAACAATCTAGCGCATTAACATGGGTGAATAACAGACCTGTGACTAACCGGAGGATATGATAAAACATGCAGCATGGTACTGTAAGAACCCATGCAGTTTGATGTGATATGATGATAACCAATTATAGAAATACACGAGGAAAAGAAGCAAATGCTTCTCATGGCACCTTCAATGCCTCCTGCGGAGCCTGAACTTTCAGTAAATAAAAAGGCGTCACGGGTGTAGACTGTATCTTGAAGCCTGTGTTTGTGTTCTATGCCCTTTACATTTATTTATTTATTCATCATTCATTCATGCATGTATTTATTCGTCTACGCTACTGTGGCCAATGTTAAACATATTTTTTCCTTGTCTTTTGACAGTCCTGTTTATATTACCTGTTATTGCATGTAACATATTACAGTGTGATATGATACAAGACAACTCAGTGTAATATAAAAGAATATGTCATGATATGATAAATAACAGGTTAAATATATCACAGAAGCACATGCAAAAGAATTCCAGTACTCTACTTATGAGCATGGAGAGAGGCCACCACAGTGGGCACAGTGGGCAGTATGTAAAACAACATTAAATATGCAATACCTGCTCTTTCCTGCTCTAGCCTCACTTATTCTGTTCCCTTTGATGTGTGTCTTCTTCTCTTATTCTCATTTTGGATTATGTAAGTGAAGGCAGCAGGCCTGTATCCCATTTTCTTAGATTGCAGCCAATACATTTCATTATTGAACGGTAAGCCTTCTACCTAGGTGGAATAGCTCTCCTGTAGCTTCTCTCTGACATGTATGCATGTTTACATAAATTAGCTCATTAATTCCAATATCCCATGACTTATGCATGTTATGTTATATAATGTGAGTCATGCTTGTGGGCTACACTAGACTTGTAAGTTCCTAAACGGGGCAAATGGATATGCCCCAGCACAGCTTATATGAGGTCTGAGCTATAAGACTTGCTTGTTTAACCTTGTCTATCTGTATCGGTCAGAAATGTGTCCATATGTCTGCCTTGTTGTCTTGTTTGCAGCTCTGGGCTAATTCCACTGTCAGTTTCCCTGTGACTACAGTAACTAACATGTTGGCAGTATAACTAGGCAACTCCTCTGAGTGTGTTGTTTTTGACGGTATGTATGTATATATGCTCTCTCTTTATGTACGCGTTTAATCCTTTTGTAATTCTCACCACCAGAGACAGACACCGGAGGAGAGAAGGGGGAGGCACAGAAAGAGAATAAAATTAAGTAACTAAGCCGCAAGAGAAATAATCAGTGTTGCCAGTGTAAAAATGAAAAATGAAACCAAATGGACCCTTGCAGGTCCATTTGGTTTCATTTTTACGCTCTCAAGAGTTAAAATATCCATTATGTGTATTAGCCCAAGTCTACACAACTAGAGAATGTAGAAGATTAATGGTCATTACATTCTCTGAAGCTGTGTGCTTCCGCCTCTAGTGCTTCCCTTCCAGGCAAGCATCTAGCGCATTCTAGTGCGTTTTGGAAATGCCACTAGTGCATTTTGGATTTTGGCAGTTGGCAACACTGGGTGCTGGCGACGTGTGTCTCCTCACGGCAAAAGCGCCTTTCTGTGTGGAGTTCGCATGTTCTTGGATACATGCAGTAATCCTGGGCTCTAAACTGCCTCCCCCTGGCCAGCCGGGGCGCCTGATGGAGGGGACAGGAACTGGTTGGGATAACGCGTTCCTTCCACATGCTACGACCAACCAGGGAAACAGGTCAGGTGAAAAGAAGGCAGCTCGGACTCCTCATGCATTGAAGGAAGCATGAGGCAAGTCTGCTGCCTCCCCAGGTTGGCGGAGGGTGTGTATAGCCCAGGATCACATTAGGAATTGGTTGGTGAAAAATTGTTGAAATATTGGTTATTGTGGGATAAAGAAATAATAATATGAGAATGACAGAATGAGTTAAAAGAGCATAACAGATTCTGGAGGGGGGTGAATTTCAGAGAGCCAGAGAAGAGAATGAGGATAAGAGAGCGAGAGACAGAGAGAGAGAGACAGAGAGAGAGAGAGAGAGAGAGAGAGAGAGAGAGAGAGAGAGAGAGAGAGAGAGAGAGAGAGAGAGAGAGAGAGAGAGAGAGAGAGAGAGAGAGAGAGAGAGAGAGAGAATGCGGAGGAGGTTTGCCGAGTTAGTGATGCTTGGTACTTATATCTGCGGGAACCCACTGCATTGCTAAGCAATGGCTTTGACTCACACTGGCAAGCATCCTGAAATGGTGTGTGCGTGTGTGTATATATATATAAGAGGAGCTATGACGCAATTAAGACCATGATTAAGATGTTATCTTACAGGGTCCCTTTACAATGAAGCTTCTTAAAACAACACAGATGTTACAGAAATGACTCATGCTGCCAATCCTGGTGCAGTTGGCTTTAAAATCAGCATACGTGACAGATAAATTATATTTAGAAATGATATCTATAACGGCTCATAGCTGTCTGTGTGCAGTCTACTCCCATTAATATCTCTTCAAGAGATGCCAAGTGTTAGTGTTGATCTTGCACTGAACCTACTTTTTTCCTGAGGAAGGTGACACATAAATGGTATCTGAAATTGATTGGGCTTGACATGCTGACACAGCTTGTACACAACCGAAAACCTCAAGTGGCATGAGTCTAGAACCATTACCTAGAAGACATTAGGTCAGGGGGAGATTGAGGTCTAACGCAACGGCCCTTGCCAACAATCAGTGATCAGTTTTGACGTGGGGTTTTGATATATTATTTTAGAAATCAACATTTTCCCCTTTAGCAAAAAAATCTGTAACGGCCGATTATGACATGGAAAAAAAAAATCACACCATGTGCAGTGATTGGCAATCTTTATCATACACCATATTGTAACAATTTGCCTTTTAACTTGAAAGGACAATTATTAGCTAAAAGGAATAAAACAAAGGGGTCGACAGGTTAAGTGTTGTATTTTGTATATAAGCCACAAATAGCAATTAATGAAACATAATGGTGAATAAATACACAAACCACTTTGGGAAACAATTTCGCCCTCATTTCTCTCCCTATTGATTACAATAAAGAGCCAGGTAAACAACTGAAAAATCAACAATCAATATTTCTCCCACAAACCCCTTCCCAACCTAAGCCCAAGGTCCTCTTCTCACCATGCATGCGCACTATAATATTGTGTAGCTCCTTATAATCCACTCCATCAGAAAATGCTCATATGTACTGAAAATTCCCTTTCTAAATGGTCAAGCAGCTTAGTACAATAATATTATGTGCCAGGTTCCGTGCTCTGCCAATCAAACCAATACAAATGTCATTCTGGGCCAATCACTTTTGCTGTTTTTATGACAATTTATTCATACTGTATGATGCATTTAGTGGGATAAATGGTCAATTGGCAACTGGCAGGCAACAGTGTCCTGCCCTCATTTTGGGATGAATTGCAAACATTCTGCTCAAACCACCAGAAAACAATCCAATTTAAGTTCAAATTAAAGTGGATGGTTTCAACTGACTGAGTTTACTCAAATGAGCTCTACCACTTCAATGATATCAGATCTCTGCATGTTCCCGACTATTCACATATAGTGACTACTCAGCCAAACCCGATTCCAAATTTCCAACACTTACACTATTACTACTACTATGGGATGGTTCAATGTAGAGCAAATACCATTGTGATGGAAAGTACTTTTAATCGAGTACAATTTTGAGGCATATGTACTTGAGTATTGCCAATTTCCACTACATCTCAGGGCCAACATTTGTACTTTTATTTCACAACAATTATTTGAATCCTTAGTTACTAGTTACTTTGGCGATTTCAGCCAAATCAAAGTTGGCTGAGACTGGACAAATGGACCCTGACAACGCATAAGAGTCCATGTGGTTATTGGTTATCATATAGCAGGGTACTGCACACCCTGGAACACCTTTAAAGGCCCATGGAGGTTACTTTGGGAACCACTGAACTAGGGCCATCAACAAGACCTTGGTGAGGAGGGGAATAACTACAGTGCTACTACAGCATCGGTTTTACTACAGCAAGAGAGAGACAAATGTAACACAAACGTAACACGCACACACACGCACACACGCACGCACGCGCACACACACGCGCACGCGCACGCACACACGCGCACGCACACACGCGCGCACGCGCACACGCACACACACACACACACACACACACACACACACACACACACACACACACACACACACACACACACACACACACACACACACACACACACACACACAACTACACCCCAAAAGTTTGGTGGAATGCATTGTCAATGTCAGCCCAGTGGCCATACAGCTCATGAACAAACACTATTTCTGAATGACCAAAACCTTAGTAAACTAAACACTATACTGGAAAATAATGGAAGACATAATAACACAGTATTGTCTGCTGTGTTGCTTTTTTGAAGTGTATTCCTTTTATAGAGGTATCTAAAGAGCACAAAGTATGTTTCTGAAGATCAAGTATCACAAGACTGTTCACAATCAACCTTAATCTTGTTGTTGTCAAGGTCAAGATAAATGTTGTATTTTGTATATAAGCCACAAATAGCAATTAATGAAACATAATGGTAAATAAATACACAAACCACTTTGGTAAACAATTTCGCCCTCATTTCTCTCCCTATTGATTACAATAAAGAGCCAGGTAAACAACTGAAAAATCAACAATATTTCTCCCACAAACCCCTTCCCAACAACCTTAATCTTGTTGTTGGACCAATAACGGGTTGGAAAAGTGCGTCTGGCAACCAAATCTCGCCATACTTTTGAGACAGAAACAATATACCCGCCACTGATAGATCCTCAAGTATAATGATATACTGTGAACACCGAAAAGCAAGTTATTACAAGGCAACCTGAGGTCATACAACATAGAATCAGTTCAGGAATATCAAAGACGACAACGGTCACAGTTGTTCAGAAATAGTGTTTTCTTCACCAGCTGCGGTCCAGCTAGTTGCCTCCATTCACTGTGCCATGTATTCATTGAACTTATGAGGTTTGCCTCCCATGTAAGTGTCCATGAAAGTGTCTTAGTGTACTCTGATGTCAGCTGTATCTCTTACTTCTGTAAATACATTCTTTGATTCCTCACAAGAATGAATCAATGCTGCGTGTGGTGTGACAATAGGAATAAGCTGATCCTGATGAAGTAATCAGAGGCCAATTTCGGCGGGCTGATGTAAATGCTCTCATTTACATGTACACAGCTAAATAGCACATGGATTACCTTTGATGTGTTCCATGCTAGGGAAATTTCTTCCAGTCATAAAAATGAGAGATTAAAAAGGAAAAGCAGCCCAAGAGTGCCTTAATTATTTAGACTTGCTGATGTGTGTTTCTGTTTGAAAGGAAGATTTTAGGGACTTTTGACATGCAAATAGCCTACAGAAAAGAGAATTAACGTGAACACCGCTTATGATTCATTCCTTAACTGCATGGACACTGAACTAAATACTGGACCCAATCATCAACAAAGCATACAACATTTCCAAGATATTAAAAAATGGCCTCTTTTAACAAGACAAATCTGGAATGGAACAATGGAATAGTTTTCCACACTACAACAAGCGAGTACACCAATATCCCAAACAGCCTGGAAAACTCTGCACATACCATAAGCCATAACATCACCCAGGGAATTAATTCTAGGCTCCCAGGCATGTAGAGGTCTACTGTCTGAGCAACTGTACAATAGCTCATGGCAGGTGGATGCGGAAAAGTTACACTCTTAATTTTCTCTTACACGGCTACAGGTACATGTAAATTTGCACTGATGAGCGACATTTTTAATCATCACTGATTTGAGTGATGCATGTTTACTCGTGGAGCAGATGTTCTCCAAAATTAGTTTGCAGCTAGCTCTGCCCCATAGCGCCACTGTATCTCTGATTCTGCCTCGCAGTGGAGCTCTGTGAAAGACAGCGTAATCTCTCAGATGTACCTCCGACCAGCCTCTCTCCTGGACTGGAAATATAAAAAACATTTTACCTACTCACCAAATCAAACACGGCTTGTGTGATTAGAAAGCCTACTTTCCTTAGTCTAAAAACTCTGAGCCCTCCACCACATGTATAAAATGTCATTTTGGTCCAGAACACAATTGTTTACTGAAAAAAAAAACAGCATTTGAGTCCTCTACCGATATTGCCAAGAGAAAACCTTGATAGAGAATATTTTTTCCTAACGTTCTGGCCAAAAAGTCAATTTTATACAGCATGCGTGCTGGGGGCTCAGAGTTTTTCCACTAAGAAAGTAGGCTTTCTAATCACACATGCTATGATTGTTTTGGTAAGTAAACATTGTTTATATTTCCACTCCAGACAAGAGGCTCGTCGGAGGACCATCTGAGAGATTATGCTGTCGTTCACAGATCTCCACTGCAAGGCAGAAACATAGAAGCTATAGGAGCTATGGACCAAAGCTAGTTTGTAGCTATATCTGGGTAAGTAAAATGAACACAGACAGGAGAGTTAGTGGTGGTATATTAGGCGTAGTTCCATCTCCACAGTACAACAAATCTATCTAGGCCTACGGTGTTTTGGGTGGGTGCTGTTCTCCCTACTGCTACTTTGCTGCCTGTAGTCTTACATGAGCAGTGAGCAGAGCCAAATTAGCCATTGGGGCAGTGGCACAGGGGGCCTTCCAGAAAACTGAAACCCATGGTATTGATTTTATTACATTTAGGTAAAAACAAAAGTTGTGGCAATGAGCAGAACTCACAACACAAGGCATGGTTTTATGAAACCTTCTTGGTAAGACGAAGAAGCAATAAAGACATATGTTTCATGTTTCATAATGAGAGAGAGAGAGAGAGAGAGAGAGAGAGAGAGAGAGAGAGAGAGAGAGAGAGACTACCAAAGGGTAGTTTTCTGCTTTCTTGTCCCCATCAGTTCAACATGAGGTAGTAACGTCATCTTCAGGCCAACCAACCAACTGAACTACCGCCTCTTCGCTCTATAGACAACTTTATCACTCTCACGGTTTCCGTTCACAGAAAATTAGCCGGTCAGTAAAAATAAAACATAGATACCGTAGCACACGTACTGTACGTTCACACAACACCTTGGGTGGATTAAATGGGAATTCCACCCATTTTCATTTCTTTTTTTCTGAGTGTACAATGTGAACCAAATGGACCCTAGCTAGCGTTCACATGCTGAAACATGGTTCACATGGTGAAGCACAACTTGATGTCATCAAGCTGTGTTTCACCGTGTTATTGATTTCTTTTTTTCAGACCTCCATTTCTAGGACACAGAGAATGGGGGAACTTTTTATCACGTCCACACAACATCTCTAAGGTATATTAATGATAGTAAAATGTTGGAAATGGGAGTAATTCAGGCCCGGATGTAACATTTCCTGATTGAGGGGGCAGGCAAAAATGGCATGAGGGTGGCTTCATCGCCCCGGGCTTCGTGCAACAGGGCTTTGTTCCATGGGCGATGACGCCACACCCATACCATTGTCATTTAAATTCTTTACTTCTGTGACCCACAAGATTTATCTTATATCTTTATTTATGTCTACATTATAACACCTGTGACTGAACAAATGTCATACTTTACTGGTAAACCTGTTCTTTTTTCAAACAGCAGTTGGCGATACTGCGTGTGCACCGGCCAGGTGTGTGTCAGTGTATTAAACACTGACATTTTCAAGATGGCAGCTCGTAATGTTTCTTGAGTAATATTTTGGACAGAAAGTAGCTCATAACATGTCTACGGTGGGTTATTATGGCACAAAAGCTTTGCAGATAGAAAGAGGATAATTCAAGCTTTCTCTACAGCTGCAAATTTGGTGAGTTTTACGTTGTTTAATACAAGCAGATCACAGATTAAGATCCTTGTAATGGGAGAGTCAATGGACTGAACTGCAACTCTAGATTCAGCCCAATTATAAAGGAATCCAGAGTTGCATTATTTATGCACTTCATGCACTAGCATAAAGCTAAAGGCCTGACTCAGAGTTTTCTGTTTTGAATGACGAAATGTTGTTGGTTTAGTGGTGCCACAATTCTAGTTAGTTAGTAGCAGTAGTAGTAGAACTTTGGGTTGTTCAACTTGTTTCGCATGCCATCATGTTTGGTGGGGCAGTCTGCCCCCCCATGCCTAGATCCGACCCTGGTGGAATTCCCCTTTAAAGGGGAATTTCACCCATTTTCGGGTTCATTTGGTTCCATTTGTACGCTCTCATTAACATGGTGAAAATACATCTTGATGATGTCATCAAGATGTTTCACCGTGTTAGTGGTTTTCTTCAGACCTCCATTTCTTGGGAATACAGAATGGGGGAACTTTTTTTTTATCATGTCCACCCAACAACTCTAGGGTAGGCCTATACTAATACTATATTAGTATGTTGAAAATGGGTGGAGTTCCCCTTTAAACAACGATTAGCCTATACATTGGGTCTCATGCTTGCGTCAGGAAAAGCCCCTCTGGCTCTGCTCTCTCCTGCTTCCATCCACATCCAGCTGTGGAGGCACCAGAGCTCGCATCTCTCCGACAGCATCTGCAACGTGCGCGCTGCGAGCTGTTCTGCTCGTGTCCAAAACGGACACGTTATTTATACAGGAAGAAAAACTGAACATTGGCGGTGGAGCCCATAGATGATCGGTCGGGGTGAAGCAACGAAATGTCAAGAAACAATATCGCACAAGCATGCAGCACTGAGTCCAATGTTTTTCAATTGAATTGCTGCTTGAACCTCTACAAAAAAACGACCGTAAAACAGTTAAAAGGAGTCTTACCTCGCTCTTGTCTTCAGCATTCAAACCATCCTTGAGCGGTAAAAGTGCGTGGCGACACGGCGAGGTAGAGTAAAATCCCAAATGACGTCCGTCTTCCTGGGGAAGCCGAAAAGACGATAAGCGAGAGCGACTGGTGGTATTTTTTGCAAATGTGTGTAGTGTACGTGTGTCTCTATGCCTGTGTGCGTGGCTGTGCGTGGGCACCAGAAAGCAAGCAAGAAGCAAGCAGCGCGAGGCGAGCTTGCAGCGTTCCGTACACGCACCTGAAGGCAATTCGCTCTGTTGCTGCTGCTGCTGCTGCTGCTGCAGCGCGCTATGCGAGGATGGAGGGAGAATGCAGGGGCGTGCAGAGGGTGTTAGAAGAGGGGCAGGGGCTAGTCTCCGGGCTTACATCTTCTGCCAGAGCCTAGCCTGGCCTAACCCTCAATGATTTTGGCCTTGGGGGAGCCAACAGCACCTCATTCCTGCACACTGTTAGCAACTGACAACAGCGTCTCGCGAGATTGCCTGCAAGGCTGCTCTGAGTTTAATGAAGCTTTAATGACTTTAAAACCCTTGTTCTTTAATAATAGTACAACATAAACATTGCAGAGTCTGTAGTCGTGACTGAACGTTACTTTAAAACAGTTGTTGTTTTGCATATGTACCTAAAATAGCTCTTACTTCTCGTTGAAAACAATGTATTCCCAACTGCAGTTAGGACTCGGAGAGAGAGAGCGAGAGCCTCCAGAAGTTGACATTTTTCAGCCAATCGCGTCGTGGTGCTCCTAAAACTGTATACCCCGCAGAAACGTTTTATTTCTCCCTTTGCACCCGCAAAGCTGTTGTAAAGGGTTAAAAGATGTAATTGTGTGCACTTCACACACTTCTATAACTGCTTTGTTCGTTTTTTCTCTGAAAATAAGAGTGAATTCAAGACGCTAGTGAGGACTCACTGAACAGGGTTGTTTCAGGCTGGCAATACAGCAACTTCCACAACCACCGGTGATAATCTCTAATGCTATCTCCCAGGGTAGGCAGGGGCTGGATTTCAGTAAGAGGGCATTTTTGGATCAAACACAGCGAAAATAGCAGATCTATCGATCTATCGATCGAGCTTGTAGATTTTAGGGTGCAACCCAGAACCCTTATTTCTAAATACATTTGAACGCAAAATGAAGAGGCACAGAAACGCCCCTTTTGGGCGTAAATGTTTTTCACTTCTAGCCCTGGTTCCTGATGTTGGGCAAGTAGGGCAATAGGAGAGAAGAGCTTGTAAACAGTGAGTGTTCCATGTGATTATACTTTAATTAGCCTACTTACAATGGTGCAGAAGATTTGCTCAGTGCCGTAACTGAAGGACTTTAAAAGAAAGGATTTTACTGGACTTTCTATCAAACAATCAAGTAGGCTATCAATAATATTCACAATGCACAGAACCGTGGATGCATAACAGCCAGCTCTCCTCATTTAATTAAGCCACATATACAATCTATAAGGTTTCTATTTTAATTGGCTGTCTGGCTGATCAGAGATGGGGAGGTTCTATGACGCATTGTGTTCCTCTTAATATCAGAGAGAGAGATTCTCCTGAATAGAAAGGAGTATCATTTGTATTTCTTTCCCCATAGTAAATGCTGCATTCATAGTCTGGAGAGGACAGTAATTTTACAAGGGCAGGGGTTGAAGCCCCCCTTTGATGTCTAGGTGTGCACGTCCCTGGAGAGAGAGCCAGACTCAAGATAGAGATGAGCAGAGCGAGAGAGAAAGAGCGGAGGTGGTGGAGGAGGAGAAAGAAGGAAGCTTCTTTAAGATGTAGAGTCTTTCCTGTGCTGTTGTCATTTCCAACTGATCTCCCATTTGGCTATATTCACAAATAATCCTCCAGAACTCTCAGCCATGCTACTCCTAGTCATATCCAGAAAACAATAATGTCATTCTACCTGGTGTCCAACTATAGCTTTTATGATATAAAATGCTGGTTTGTAGATTAAATAATTGATTGTTTGGGTCCAGACAATCAATATTGTGTAAAAATATGCTAATAAGTGATCATCAGATGTATACTTTTTTTTGCACAGCCTGCCCTATCCTTGAAATTGGTTGGCGTTCTCACTGGACATAATAACCTTAAACATACCCATATATGCGTAGCTCTGGTTGTCCAGGGCAACAGACCCAACTGCTATGACCAATTTCATGTGCATGATGTGGGACCGGCTGTCTTCAAACTTGGCATGCACAATGGCAAGGACTTGAGGGAGTGCAGTGTATGTCATCAAATATGTAAGACAGGCAGAGATCTTCAGGGCCACAGACAGACAGACAGACAGACAGACAGACAGACAGACAGGGCCACAGACAGACAGACAGACAGACAGACAGGTACGGCCGGTAGGTACTCTGAGAAAATCCCTGTAAGTATGACTCAGATTGGCGATGCAATGTAGGTGTGTGTGAAGGACCTCTGGTATGAATAAACTGTGGACATGTTGAATAGTGTGGTGTCTGGTCTGGTTCTCGTCTCTGTTGAAATAGAACAGTATTAGCAACCTTTATAAATATGTAGCCTATCAAATACAAATGTACATAGCAGAAAAAAAACTAGTAAGGACTAGGAGTAAACAGGGGCAATCTAGGCATAGGCATGGGGGGGCAATGCCCCCCTAAATGCCCAGTCTGCCCCACCAAACATGATGGCATGCAAAACAACCCAAGATATTTCAGTGCTTATATTTAAAATTATTTGAAATGCTACTGAAAATGGAATGGGTGCCGCTTCATGAAGCTGCCCCCTTACCATTTTCTTCTGCCCCCCCCCCCCCTCCCAATGAGTAAAAGATTTTCTGATTAAAAAAAAAAAATGCATATCAAAACCACAAAATTCACAATTGTTTTTAAAACAATAACATTATGCATGTTTAAGATCTCTGGAACTCTACAGGGACAGAAAGGAGCACCATTTTATGAAAAGATGATCCATCGTTTGGTGTTCTGAGAACCTCCCATGGCAGGTGTTCAGTCAATCGGCTGAGGTCTGGTGACTGTATAATAATAATAATATTAATAATAATAATAGTATAAGGCCGCATATCGCATATGATTCACTTCATTCTCATAACTCATCCAATAACTCAAATCATCCAGTGACCCTCCATGCCCTGCAGATGCACAGGGCTATTGTCATCCCGGAAAACACCACTCCCATCAGGATAGAAATGCTTCCTCATGTAGGTCATCTGTGTGTCTTTATCCCTGCCCATCCCTCTGTTCCTGTTTGTTCTATTGGTTGTTCCAACTTATGGACCACAACAGGGGTGGATGTAAAATGTCCATTTGGGGGGGGGGGGGGGGGGGGGGGGGGGGGCAAGAGAACATGTTGGAGGGGCAAGAGGAAATAGTATGGGCGCGGCTTCATCGCCACGGGCAATGAAGCCGCACCCATACCATTTTCAGTCACAGGACTTTTATTAGTCAAGTAAAGCATCAATAACAACATATCCAGCGGAGCGTCAGTTCATTGAGACACGGAAGGCAGATGGGTTGCTTATCATTCATGAACCTGATGTTCATGAATTCATATGTCATCGCATCCTCATACTGTACATACACTCTCCTCTACCTAGCACAGCCTGTCCCTTTAAATCAACAGCCCCTCTCTCTCCTCATGCATTCGCTCGAGCATCTCATACACGCCCATTTTCCCAGAGTCCAATTCAGGCGGGCTTCTTAAGCAGCCTCAGTTCTCTAGTCTCTCTCATGCTGAACTGTCACACTGCTCCAGCCGGTTAAACTTTCCCCCACCTCCCCGACCTCCTCCCTGCAGTTCCCACTCAGATCTATGGTCTTGCTCATGGTTTGGTCAGGATGTTGTGTACTTGTCTTGTACTGATGATCATGTGTCATTGTTACTATTGTTCCAATTGTTGCTGTTACTGTACTGTACTGTACTGTACTCGGCTCTGCTCAGGGGGGTCGTTGATATCAGAGCTGCACCTTAGGTGTGCAGGTAATCGGAGATATCAAATGCGATATCAGACCTATGACTCAGTGCATAGATCGTCTGATATCGCATGAGCAGAGCCATGCCGCCATACAATCATGCAAAAGCTTTGCAATAAATGGTTTATCGTCAATCTGAGCTGAAGTGTGTCAATGAACATCAGTTGTTGTTGAAGTTGCAACAGACAAGCAGCGTGCATAAAGCTAAAGGTCTGACTCAGAGAGTTTTCTGTTTTCAATGATGAAATGCTGTTAGTTTAGTGGTGCCAAAATTGTAGTTAGTATCAGCTAATGTTCTAATGCAGGGCTTTTTAACCTTTTTTTTAAATCCCAGGGCCCAACATTTATTCAGCATTTGAGCCACGGACCACCATTTGATGACATTTTAGCCCCACAGACCCCAAAACTAAAGATTTATTTTTGTTTCTCTCCATGACCATTACTCTTCTAATATTTTAACTCTTGAGAGTGTAAAAATGAAACCAACTGGACCGGCCAGGGTCCATTTGGTTTCATTTTTACGTTCTCAAGAGTTACATCTGGTTAACCAACTTAGCTGGGGACCACCTGGAACCCTCTCAAGGACCACTGGTGGTCCCCGGACCACCTGTTGAAAACCCCTGTTCTAATGTTATGAGCTAACTGGAGCTGCTGGCAAACAAATTAAAACGCCACCTGGACCACTAGGCCAGCAGGCAATATATCCAATTATTCTATTCTGTTTCTATTCTAAGATAGAGGTGCTCACTCAGAATAACCGATTGATGTTAGCATTGAGAACACACTCCAGATAAAACAAAAGAGGCTCAGTGCATGGCTTACTAATATCATAAAACTAAGGAAATAGCCAGCACACAATAAATGTTCTTTACAACGTACCAGGACTGTTCCACTCAAACAAGGTCTAGCACTGGGGTTTTCAACCGTTTTGATCCTAGGGACCACTATTTATTCAGCATTTGAGCCACGGACCACCATTTGATGACATTTTAGCCCCACAGACCCCAAAACTTTTGCTTTTGTCCACAATTCCAGGCGGGATTTCATAAACAAAACAAAGCAAAACAATGCAGATCAAAAGGACCATTAATCTTCTACATTCTCTAGTTGTGTAGACTTGGACTAATTCAGACGATGAATATTTTAATTCTTGAGAGTGTAAAATGAAACCAAATGGACCTGCAAGGGTCCATCACTAGGTTTCATTTTTACACTCTCAAAGAATTACATCTGGTTACCAACTTTCCATCATTTAGCCTGCACCTGGAACTCTCCAAAGGACCACTGGTGGTCCCCGGACCACCTGTTGAAAACCCCTGGTCTAGCAGGCTTGGCCTTTGCCCTCGCAATTAGAACAAACCATCATCAGAGCTGTGGAAAAGGTTAATTAGTATTATTATATAGTATTTTAAATCATTTAATAAGAATAATAATTCATTGAGGTTTTAAGTCTTTCTGCAAACTATAGTTTTCCAGGTCAAAGATGCAGAATACATGAATGCCCCTTTTTCAGGTACAGGCCCCTCTAGGGAAAATCAGAGCTATTCATATTCAAATTTGAGTGAGCCGCAAATGCGAGGCTGAAATTCAAAGGTAAATGGATTGCCACTGATTAGCTGAGGTCTGTATCAGTCGCTCCATTTAGCTGTAGGTGTGTTTATCTCTGTAAGCCTGTCAGTCTATCCTGCGTTATCTTTATCTCCCTCCTTGTCTTAATGGCGTTTTGTCTCTCGTTTGCTGCAGTCTGTCATGTCCTCCTAACTGCCTGTGTTTTCTGGGATAGAAAGTATTTCTACTTTCTCCATTTTATTTTTGAGGGGTGCCAGCCATTCCTATGCAGTATACCCAGTTGTGTATATTTTGAGGAAGGAATGTGAGTAAAACATGAGGATGCCAAAGGTGATGAAGATTTTTAAGGGAAAAGTGTATAAGAACCTTTATTAATATTGAACCAATGAAAAGTATTAACAAGAGCTTGCTAATAAAAGACTGCACATCAGGACAGGAATGTTATGTTTCTGTTTTAAAGCTATTAGAATGAAAGCTGGAGTGATGGCAATGAAGGAGTGAGTAACACCCAGGACACACAGTGATTAGGTATGCCTACTGTACTCACTGAATTTGGATTTTACTGTTTTACTGCGGTTTAAGTTTAAACACTATAATTTCACATGTTTCTAATGTTTCACCCTATAGGCTAATTACAACCCCAAATCCGTTGAAATTGGGACGTTGTGTAAAATGTAAATAAAAACAGAATGCATTGATTTGCAAATCGTTTTCAACCTCTATTCAGTTGAATACAACACAAAGACAATATAATTAATGTTCAAACTGATAAACTTTATTGTTTTTTGAAATTATACAATCTTTTGTAAATTGATCCCTGCAACACGTACCAAAAAAGTTGGGACGGGGGCAACAAAAGATTGGGAAAGGTCATGAATGCACAAATAACGCCTGTTTGGAACATTCCACAGGTAAACAGGTTAATTTTAAACAGTTTAATATCGTTATTGAGTATAACAAGACCATCCCAGTCGCTCACAATCAAAGATGGGGCGAGGTTCACCACTTTGTGAACAATTCTGTGAGAAAATCATCCAACGGTTTAAAAACAATGTTTCTCAACATTCAATTGCAAGGAATTTGGTGATTTCATCATCTACAGTCCATAATATAATCAAAACATTCAAAGAATCTGAAGAACTTGCTATACTAAAGCGTCAAGGCCGAAAACCAACACCAAACACTTGTGACCTTTGATCCCTCAGGTGGCTCTGCATTAAAAACTGACATCATTGTGTAAGGGATATTATTGTGTGGACTCAGGAACACTCAGAAAACCATTGTCAGTTTACATAATTTGTCGCTACACCTGCAATTGCAAGTTAAAAATCTACCATCGAAAAGCAAAGCCATACATCAGAAAGGTTGGTTTGAAAAAAAACAGAAATGCCTTCTCTGGGTCCACTATCATTAGAAATGTGGACTCATCAGACCACAGCCCACTTTTCCACTTTGTGTATAACCATTTTAAATGATATTGTACCCAGAGAAGGCATTTCTGGTTGTTTTTCTAGTTGTTTTTTCAAACCAACTTTTCTGATGTATGGCTTTGCTTTGCATGGTAGAGTTTTAACTTGCAATCGCAGGTGTAGCGTCAAATTCTGTAAACTGACAATGGTTTTCTGAGTGTTCCTGAGTCCACACAGTAATATCCTTTACACAATGATGTCAGTTTTTAATGCAGAGCCACCTGAGGGATCAAAGGTCACAAGTGCTAGATGTTGGTTTTCGGCCTTGATGCTTTAGTATAGCAAGTTCTTCAGATTATTTGAATGTTTTGATTATATTATGGACTGTAGATGATGAAATCACCAAATTCCTTGCAATTGAATGTTGAGAAACATTGTTTTTAAATCGTTAGATGATTTTCTCACAGAATTGTTCACAAAGTGGTGAACCTCGCCCCATCTTTGATTGTGAGCGACTGGGATGGTCCCGTTATACTCAATAACAATATTAAACTGTTTAAAATTAACCTGTTTACCTGTGGAATGTTCCAAACAGGCGTTATTTGTGCATTCATGACCTTTCCCAGTCTTTTGTTGCCTCCGTCCCAACTTTTTTGGTACGTGTTGCAGGGATCAATTTACAAAAGATTGTATAATTTCAAAAAACAATAAAGTTTATCAGTTTGAACATTAAATATACTGTCTTTGTAGTGTATTAAACTCAATATAGGTTGAAAACGATTTGCAAATCAATGCATTCTGTTTTTATTGACATTTTTCACAACGTCCCAATTTCAACGGATTTGGGGTTGTAGTATCTTTGAGTAACTGAAATTTCTTCTAGGGGTGTAGTGGCCCTTTAAAAGACAATATTGCACTTTTGACTTCACTAAATTCAACTGCTTGTGTGGAATCACTGTCTCAGAGTACGCACATCATGATACATTCGATGCCATGGCTATCGACTATTTTATCAGACAGACGACTGCAGTACAATGATATGAGATGCTTATTGCAGTGTTCCCACTAATTCTGTTCTTTTCCACATGTCATATCTTCTAGTGACGTCATCATGTCTACAGTACTGTACATCTTATTACATTGTGAATTCCTAAATCAGTCTAGTATAAAGTAGGGCTTGAGTGATTAAATATAATATCTTATTTTATATTATTTTCATATAAATCATTTCCGATGATTTACGATGATGGTTGCCATACGGTATTTGATCATGTGAGAAAACAACACATCATTACAGTTTAGGCATTTAGCAAATCCACAGCGACTTACATTATGCTTGAACAAAATAAAAAGCATGGTAATACATCATATATATATATATATATATATATATATATATATATATATATATATATATATATATATATATATATATATATATATATATATATATATATATATACATACACAATGGGGGAAATAAGTATTTGACACGCTGATGATTTTGTAAGTTTTCATGGTTAGAATGAAATGAGCACTCTGTCATTTTTATGGTACTTTTATTTGAACAGATGGAGGCAGAATATCAACAAAAATGTCCACAAGAAAACATTTTTTAAAGGTTATGAATTAATTTGCGTTAGATCTGGTGAAATAAGTATTGGATACCCAAGCACAGTCTGACTTCGTACTTGGTGGAGAAACCTTTGTGGGCAAGCACAGTTGTCAGAAGTTTCTTGTAGTTGGTCACCAAGTTTGCGCACATCTCAGGAGGGGTTTTGGTCCACTCCTCTTTAGAGATCCTCTCCAAATCCTCAAGTTTTCGAGGGTGTTGCTTTCCAACTCGAAGCTTCAGCACCCTCCATAGATTTTCCATAGGATTAAGGTCTGGAGACTGGTTAGACCACTCCATAACCTTAATATGCTTCTTCTTGAGTCACTCCTTTTGTTGCCTTGACCGTATGTTTTGGTTTGTTGTCATGCTGGAAGACCCAGCCACGACCCATCTTCAGTCCTCTGGCTGAGGGAAGGAGGTTCTTGTCCAAGATCCTGCGGTACATGGCCACATCCATTGGCCACACAATGCGGTGAAGTTGCCCTGTACCCTTAGCAGAGAAACAGCCCCAAAGAATAATGTTTCCACCTCCATGCTTGACGGTGGGGATGGTGGTGTTGGGTTTGTATTCAGCATTTCTCTTCCTCCAAACACAATGAGTCAAATTGATGCGAAAGAGTTCAATTTTGGTCTTATTTGACCATATCACATGACCCCCAGCCTGCTTTGAATCATTTAGGTGTTCATTGGCAAACTTTAGACAGGCCTCTATGTGGGTTCTTGAGCAAGGGGACATTGCGGGCAGTGCAGGATTTCAATATGTAGTGTGTTGCCTTCAAATCATTAACACCATCATCCCCACTGTCAGGCATGGAGTTGGAAACATTGTGCTTTGAAGCTGTTTCTCTGCTAAGGGTACAGGGCAACTTTACCGCATTGTGAGGTCGATGGATGGGGGCAACATCTTGGACAAGAACCTCCTTTCCTCAGCCAGACCACTGAAGATGGGTCGTGGCTCAGTCTTCCAGCATGACAACGAACCAAAACATACAGTCAAGGCAACAAAGGAGTGACTCAAGAAGAAGCATATTAAGGTTATGGAGTGGTCTAACCAGTCTCCAGACCTTAATCCTATGGAAAATCTATGGAGGGTGCTGAAGCTTCGAGTTGGAATGCAACACCCTCGAAAACTTGAGGATTTGGAGAGGATCTCTAAAAAGGAGTGGACCAAAACCCCTCCTGAGATGTGCGCAAACTTGGTGACCAACTACAAGAAACTTCTGACTACTGTGCTTGCCCACAAAGGTTTCTCCACCAAGTACGAAGTCAGACTGTGCTTGGGTGTCCAATACTTATTTCACCAGATCTAACGCAAATTAATTCATAACCTTTAAAAAATGGTTTCTTGTGGACATTTTTGTTGATATTCTGCCTCTATTTGTTCAAATAAAAGTACCATAAAAATGACAGAGTGCTCATTTCATTCTAACCATGAAAACTTACAAAATCATCAGCGTGTCAAATACTTATTTCCCCCATTGTATGTATATATATATATATATATATATATATATATATATATATATATATATATATATATATATATATATATGGATTATTATAGGATTATTATGCATATTTGTCTCCACCGAAGGTGGGGACTATAAAACGCCCTCCGTCCGTGCACGTCCTAAGTCTGTCCGTGGCACGACGAATCTGTCCGTCCCATGATTACAGCATGATGAGGTAATCATTATAAAAGGTATTATAAAAGGCCCTCTGTCCGTGCACGTCCTAAGTCTGTCTGTTGCACGACTATCTGTCTTGAATCTGTACCTGGGTACAGGTCTCTAGGAGGAGACCTGAGCTTGAGATGACGTCATGATGTCTCCACCGATGTCTCCACCGAAGGTGGGGACTATAAAACGCCCTCCGTCCGTGCACGTCCTAAGTCTGTCCGTGGCACGACGAATCTGTCCGTCCCATGATTACAGCATGATGAGGTAATCATTATAAAAGGGATTATAAAAGGCCCTCTGTCCGTGCACGTCCTAAGTCTGTCTGTTGCACGACTATCTGTCTTGAATCTGTACCTGGGTACAGGTCTCTAGGAGGAGACCTGAGCTTGAGATGACGTCATGATGAGGTTATAGGTAAGAGATACGGTGGAGATAGAAGTGTGAAATAGAGATTTTTGTACATAATGAAAAGAAGATGATGTAATACATAGCATATATAAGGTGGGGACTATAAAACGCCCTCTGTCCGTGCACGTCCTAAGTCTGTCCGTGGCACGACGAATCTGTTCGTCCCATGATTACAGCATGATGAGGTAATCCAAACATCTTTGTTCCAATGAATGATGGTCACAGAATGAAAGCAGGACGCAGATGGTGGACACCGACAACCCCTGATGTTAAAGGAGAATTGCACCCCAAAACTTTTTTTTATCTTTATTTGCACTTAATTTGTTAGAAAAAAGTGGTCCAGGTGTTATTTTGTGAAAACACTCCTTAATGCCCGTTTCCCCTCTCCCAAAATAAGCTTATAATGGGGCTAATGGGTCAAATGCAAGTTCACCTATATACATCGCTCCAGAATGAAAATTTCTGCTATATATTGTCTCCCCACCATGTCAGTAGTGAGTTAACACTCACACTTTCACTTTCACTTTTGGCACAGCAGTAATTTAGCTGTCTCAAAAGGTGGGGCGTGGCACATGGTTTATGGCTGAACCACTGCTGAAACGAAAGTGAAAGTGAAAGTGTGAGTGTTAACTCACTACTGACATGGTTGGGAGACAATATATAGCAGAAAATTGCATTTTGGAGCGATGTATATAGGTGAACTTGCATTTGACCCATTAGCCCCATTATAAGCTTATTTTGGGAGAGGGGAAACAAGCATTAAGGAGTGTTTTCACAAAATAACACCTGGACCACTTTTTTCTAACAAATTAAGTGCAAATAAAGATAAAAAAAAGTTTTGGGGTGCAATTCTCCTTTAATTAAAGTCCAGACCATTGCGGTGCTGTCCAACTTGAACGTGTCATTGGTGTACGTGTACCCATGGACCTCTCCTCCATGGATCAACATGGCCTTCCCAAATACGCAGGCTGAGTGGAAACTTTAGACTTTAGATTATAGTTTCTCCCTATCCTTAATCATTGTTCCATTTGTACTCTCAATTCCGAGACCCCTAGTGGCAACAAATACAACTTCTGGTAACTCAGATTACTCAATTACATTTAAGTTTACATGCTTTTATGATATAAAAATAAACTAAATAAATGTTATAATAAATTGGTTTACCAGATATAAATGGCATTAAATAGGGGCATTAGCCTATGCATGTCAATTAAAATGATAAGAATCACCGCTAGAACACTGTAATACAATTCAAATGGGTTTTGCCCTGAAAATGAATCTATTGGCACACACAAGATCTAGAAGGGTCCCTTTGATTATATAATTTAGCTAGGGATCACCTGGAAACCTCTGGAGGACCACTGGTGGTCCAGGACCATTGGTTGGGAACCTGTTCTACATCTACCAGTAAATTAAGTTTCAGGTTTTTTAAGTTGCTTGAGTCATTCAGTTTTTATTTGTTTGATACGAAGGGGACAGGGCAGCTGAAATGAATATCAACTTAACTTGAAAACTATGTCCGGGGTGTTCACAAAAGTCTAAGTAGATGTTACAATGACAAAACCTTTTTTGGAAGTGAAATAACCCTTTAATTCATTAATGGGGGAAAAAATAAAACCCAAAATTTCTGGCCACATGGACTTGGCCCTCGGCCTGATACCCTCGCCAAAATATGGCCCTTAAGGAAAATTAATTGGGGAACCCTGAACTATTGCATTGATACAGTAAGCGTTCTGAACTGCATTTCCCATAGTGCTTTGTTGCCAACCGCATATCCACTAAAGACGCTTGGTCTTCTTGTTGTGGTTGTAATAAAAAGGAAAGGGATAGTGAGAGAGACCTGCCTACTGTATCGTGTTGCAGCCAAAGTTCTTTTACAAGTTTTGTCTCCACCGAAGGTGGTGACTATAAAACGCCCTCTGTCCGTGCACGTAGCCCGTATGTGCCCTCGATGTGTCTGTGCACGTAGCCCGTATGTGCCCTCGATGTGTCTGTGCTCCCGACTATAAAACGCCCTCTGTCCCTGCACGTAGCCCGTCTGTGTCCTCGATCTGTCTGTCCTCCCGACTATGACGTCATGATGACGTTATAGTTGACACGCTGGGAGGACCTTTTTTTTAAAGAATATCATCAATTCTTACCATTTTTTTTAATCCCGAAGAGGAGTTAATGTTAAAAACATATTTATGTAGTGACTAAGATACGTTTATATATAGTCATGAGTATTGTCTCATTGCACTCACAATAAACTACTTTGTAATGTGCACACGTTCAAACCTGAGCCCAGACGGTGGAGACCTGTGCCCCGTAGTTTCTTATATAAAGCAAAGCTTTATCCAACCAGTTCTGGAGCCCTGTCCATATTGTTGTTTTGGTCATGGCTGACAGTTCCCACTTGATGTTGTGTGTGAGCCCAGACTGGTCCAGGCCGTGCTGGGTCACTGCTAGCTTACATAACATCTTCAATGGAGGATCTAATTCCATAATGTACGTCCTGTCTTCTTTGGATCCTCCAGACAGGACGACGCGATCCCCAACCAGGCAGCAGCACATTTCAAACACTGCACACAGTCTCTTCCCCTTGGGCTCAACCTGCTTCCAGGAGAAGGTCTCTGGGTTGAGTTTCCACACGTCACTGAAGGTCTTGGAGGTGATCTCACAGCCACCCACTATGTACAGCTCACCGCTGTAGGCAAAAGCTGAATGAGCCCAGCGTTCTTCTGGAAGGAGCTGTGTAGATGGTGAGCTTATCCAGTTGTTGGTTTCTGTATCAAACACTCGGGTCTTGTTGTTCAACATGCCCCCAAATACAAACATCTTTGTTCCAATGATGGTTGCAGAGTGACAGCTGGACGTAGGTGGTGGACACAGGCAACCCCTGATGTCAATTAAAGTCCAGACCATTGTGGTGGTGTCCAACTTGAACGTGTCATTGGTGAATTTGCCTCCTTGAGCAGCTCCTCCATGGATCAACATGGCTTTCCCGAAGACGCAGGCTGAGTGGAAACTTCTTGCCTCTGGGATGGTCCCGGTAACCCTGGGTTTGGACCACATGTGGGTGTCGACATTAAATCCATAAAGCACATTGTTGTACACCGTTGGTGTACCTCCCCCCCAGATGTAAACTGAATCCTCGACGAGCACAGCTGTGTGGCAGACACACCTGGGGGGAATGTCATCCCTTTTAGTAGTCACCGGGGGTAACACCTTCCAACATAAGGACACTGTGTTGAAGACCTGAACCTCCATCTTATCCTTGATCCTGAATCCTTTACGGTAGCCTCCAAAGGAATACATCTGGTTCCTTACTGCTACAGACGCATGAATGAATCGATGTAGTCCTCCTGCCTTGGACGGAGTCCAAGAAAACATCAGCATGTCTGGTTTGTCTGTGTCTCTGTCTCTCTCTACATCTACAGCCATTTTCATCACGGCACATGTTTATATCTGATGTGAAATCACACGCGACAAACTGTTGGCATGCCAGCATCTAATCAGACACTATAATCTACTATAATCTACTCTAATCTATCAGAAACTACAGTATAATCTAATGTCAGAAACTATAATCGACTATCAGAAACTATACTCTACAGTAGTGCCAGAAACTAGAATCTGCTAGCCTGGGGAGCCTTAAATGGCATGGAGTCAGTTACTCAGATTTCCTTCCTTCTTCCTGTGTGGAAGAATGGAAGGACCTCTGAGTGACTGACTGACTAAGAATCTTCTATCAGAAACTCAATGTAATGACAGACTACTAGAGTCCACCATCATGAACTAGAATCTGATGGATTCATTCATTGATACACACAATACCAGAAAATAAAAACAGTGGAGGCCAGTTTTGGATTGCAGCTAGCCGTAGATGCTCTTTAAGAGACGTTTTGAAGGGGTCAAGGGATTTGCATGTCTTCAAGCCTGTTGGTAGGGCATTTTAGTGGCATAGAAGCGAAATGAGTTTAGACTCTTGTTTGAACTGTATCTGGGCTGCACATGGTTTGTTGTGCTCCTCTCGTGGACTTCATTAAAGAGGGGGAGCTGTGATTTTTGTATTTTTTCCAATTCTGTACATGTTTAAGAGGTGACAGTGTGTAAATAGACCCTTGGTGTGTTTTTTATGTGCAATGATGTCTTCCCTTTGTATTTAGGGTTTCTTCCTGGGGGCTGAACCTTTCCAGTAGAACGTGCCAATGAAAAAAACTTCAATATCGTGACATCACATGCTCAGCCCCTCCCCTAACTCCTCCCCCTTTATCATTCAACTAAAGCTGTGGGCGTGGCTTTAGTTCAGCTGGAACTGCACCCAGCACCACCCACCAGGCAAACCAGGCATACTTAATGAACTGGTAGGGTGGAATCATAAAAATGACAGTTTAACAAACACTACACTTTTTGGGGAAAAAAATCTTACTTTTCATATAACATTAATACCTGATGATCATGTTTTAGGGTAGAAAAGATTCATGGCACTCCATCTTTAACATTAAGAAAGTAATTAGATGTACATGGCTATGTTGGTACCATATCGAATCTTGTGTACCTTTCATCAGCCCTAAGTCAGCCCAATCTGTCAAAGTGGGCACAGGTGAGATGGGTCCGGGGTGTGAGGCTAAATAGCAGCCTGACCAGTTTATTTTTTGTGATGTCTATAGCCTTGTTTTCAAGGCCTTTGAGGTGCTGTAGTACCAACAGGTGCAAGCATAGTCGAAGAAACCCTGTATGAGGGATCCTGTTATGGTCTTCAGGGTGGTTTTATTAACCACTGAGGAGAGACCCTTTATAGGAACCTGGTTCTTTGATTGACCTTTTTAATGACATTGGTGGCCATCTTGTCACCAGAAAGATGTCCCCAGGATCGACCATAGATGGGTAACTACATCTTTCCATGTAATAATAGTGTCACCCACTTTAACCATGAATCCATCTGCTTTGCTGAGGTTAGTACTTGATCCGAAGAGAATGGATTCAGTTTCTCCCAGGTGTAGAGATAGCATATTTAATGCTAAGTTTAATCAGCTAGGTTGGTTAAAGACCAAGCGAGCTGTGGCATTTTGGATCAATCACAAATATGTAATGATGATTGCTGTACGGTATTTGATCATGTGAGTAAACAACCTGTCATATATAGCTACTATAGGCTGCTGTGCTAAATCTGAACATCAAGCAGTGATCATGCCTTTCAAATGTATAACTGACACTAAATTAGATTCCTTTTTTTTTTTATGTCACCAGCCTCCTCCCCCAGCAGAAAACTGCCCAACTATGCAGCAAGTAATGTTACGATAGCAAGCTAAAAGGTTACAATATGTATGTCCTAAATAACTAATTGTAATCCTGGTGGATGCATTTAATTGATATTGTGACGCAATCTTGAGAGTGGGCCCCTCCAAATAGAGTGCTCTAAGTAGTCTACATTATGCCTGTCTTTTTGTTTGCATGCATTTTTTTTCTTGTTTGTGTGCAGGCAACTCTGTTGATTTTACTTACTATCTAGCAAACTAATTAACTGTCTGGTTGCTTGTCTATGTGTCTGCTACTATTTTTCTCACTTCTCTGCCCTACCTGAGTTTTCTGCTCTCGATATCTACAGTATCTGTGCCTGTATTTGTAGCTTGAACTGTCTAATGCTCGTCTCTCTTAGTCTCTCTCTCTCCCCCATATTGTTTGCTGTCTATGTTGATGCGTCTTGCTTATTGCTTTACTCCATATGGATAGAAGAGTATAGACACTGCCAAAATTGCATGACTGAGCACCGGAATTAATCCAGTCAGCAAACACCCTCAACACTGTTGAGGATGCATGGAATCTTCTGTGCTGTGGTGGTAGTTGATGCTCCAGGCCCATAGGTCTTGGTATACTGCTCAATTGCAAAGTTCCTGCCCTTATTAGGTTTTATGTACATATTGCTTTCTATGTAAAAACTAGATCAGCACTTGGTAGAGCGCAACCTTGTGCATTGCGGACAAGTAGGCCATGACCTACTCGTGCATGGAATGAGCTAATACACCTGTAAGTAGTTATAAAGGTCTCTCACTTACGTCACCATTACGTCATCACCTAAACGCTCCAATTAGAGGACCCCGAGGGATCGACCGCTAACAACCGAACACTGCGCAACGATCGCCAGTGTTGCCAACCGCCAATATCCAAAATGCACTAGTGGCACTTCCAAAATGCACTAGAATGCGCTAGGGCAGTGGGTTTTCAACTATTTTTATAACAGGGATCAGTGTTTATTCTGCATTTTAGCCACGGAGACCACCATTTGATGTTGAGTCTAGCCTCACAGACTAATTTAGGAGAAATAACTGAGAAAATGTTGGTCAAAATAGCAATTCTTCTACATTTTCTAAATGTGTAGATTCTTGAAAATTAGGTAATTCAGATGGTTATCATTTAACTCTTTAGAGCGTAAAATGAAACATTTCATTCTACACTCTCAAGAGTTACAGATATAAAAGGGTCCATGTGGTTACCAATGGTCCTTTCTAGGCTGGAAGGAGGACTCTATCATAGGAGGAAAAATGGTGAAAACAAGGGTTTTATCTCTGGCACCTGTCAACCAATTTCGCCCAAACTCACCAGCAAAAAAGCACCAGATTTTCTGCCAGGAGTTTTTCACTAATTTTGCCGCTAGGCGGGTCTGGAAAAAAGCTAAATATAATGACAAATGCGCCAAGTTGGCAACACTGCCGATCGCCTATACTTGCGTCTGCTATGTTCACCTAATGATGTGCTTTATTTCTCAGCATTCCTCTGCCATTTCATCCGTAGCCTGGCCTGCATTTGAACATATATTTTACAGTAGCTTACATATGAGGATCGTAGAGTTGGGGTAAAACCAGCTCAGTGTGAACTGTTTCTGGCTGGGGGGATGAGTGTTGTCTCTTCTGTACTGTTCAAATGAACCTGAATAAATGAAAAGCTTTTTTCCCCCCCTCTGGCTTGCATGGTTTGGGATCTGGATTACAGACCCCCTACGAATTCCATTTGTAGCCCATAGTTGAAAAACAAAAGCCTTTTAAGCTTTAATTTAGATGTAGAACGCCTCCTCTCTACTGTAGTGTGCCACATTGTGTGCAAGCCTTTTCATTAATGTTAACTTTGGTCATTGGCAATTGGCATCTGAGCCAAATCAGATGATTTAGCCACTGCCAGAACTTCAGAGCATTAATTTAAGTCATTTGGTTTAAGTCTTACAGAGCCATCCTGTGATAATTCACTCAATGACACACATACACTGACTGCGTAAAAACAAAACAAACAAAAAATAAAAATGGGTGAACAAACTGATGAATTGCACAACTGATGCACAACTGATGAATGAATATGATTTGTACAGGTCATTTTGAGGATCTAGTCTGATTGGTTGAAACATGTCACATGTAGTGGTTCAAATTAGAGTACTATAAGGGAGAGTACTGACACTCTCATTGACTCCCAATGCTACGGCTGAACAGAGACGCCTATTGGCTGAAAAGCACCCGTGGCGACGACTATTGGCTGACAAGCGCATGTTTGGAACTAACATTAACTTACAGAGTTCTAAATAAACCACTCTCTGCCTTCCACTTGCATTGGGAGCAGAGCTCCAGTGCAGGCGTGAAGTGAACTGTTCATCAGTTAATCAAAACAAAGATTTCAGATGTGTTTTCCCCCCAGGGCAGTGGCTAGGCTAGCTAGTTTTTCTTGGGATATTTGTGGTTTTAGTGACTACCTCCGTAATTGAAAAATATACTCTTTCAGTGATTCTCTTATATTTAAGGGTAACTGTTGTATAATTGTAATATTACACTCAAGGGTGTAACATTGTTTAACGTGATTATTATGGTTCTTTACGCACTTCAATGCCAATGACCTTTTCAAAGTAGGAATTGCAAATAAATGATTGGTAGTTGCTTTTGGATGTTTGTTTTAGCTTATTTCTAAAGTGTACAGTAGTTGCTTATTTAAGCTAATACTGAAGCCCCTGACCATGCACAGTCCAACCTAAGACAATCAACCTATGTTACCCTATGTTGACAAGTCATCATCATTATGATGTTATACCCTGGGAAGCCACCTTCACTCTGGAAGTGCACTCGAAGCGCAGAAGAAGGAGACTTTTTTGCATTATGCAATGTGGGCAACAATATTGCAAATACAGCAACTGTATGTTAGTTAGTGAAGAAAAATGTAAACAAAATGTAGTTTCTTGCTGTAAAGGCGTTACTTGTTAGGGCGTTACTCTCAACACGGAGAGAAAATAAATGATTTTCACAGAGGTTGAACTGGTTCCGTTCTTTTTGCCCCCCACCTAATTTTGAACCAGTTCAGTGTTTCCACTGCAAATGAGTTGGTTCCGAATTAATGAATAATGTGAATGAATCAACGAATGAATGACTACATGTGGACGAAGAAAGAACGAATGAACGTTGGAATTCATGAGCAACAAACAATTAAGCCAGCTGAACGAAAGAGCAAATTAACACGCTAAACCCATCCTTTCACTCCAACGCTCTCCCTTCTGGCTCATCCATTCACCCCATCCAGTCTTTCTTTCTGTCTCACTCTAGAGACTAATGAAGGAAACATCTGGGCAGTGAAAGAGATTCATTTAGCAACATTTCAAAGCTCCATTTCCCGCTGATTGGCTGGGCTATACCAGTAAACTCGGGGGAGTATTACGACAGGGGGGGAACCTGCATGTGATTAAATGAATGGAGAATCAGCATCGAGGGATGTGCTCCAGGAAACAGCAGAAATAATGGTTTGAAATTGACCGACCTATACATGCTTTTTAACAGTTGTTGCATATTATTCATATTTTGCGTTGATTACATTGTTGTTGCTTTGAATTATGTTACATTTGATTGCATGTTTAACAGTTAAGTTAAGTGACCTCGAATCAAGCTCACACCACAGATCGAATCACTGGAAACACCCAAGTGAACACAAGATGCATTTACTAAAGCTTTCTCCACAATGTGGAGATGTAGGAGACGTTACTTCAAGTAGTATTCATGCCTTCACAAGGAGGCTGAACAACAACTCGATATCTGGGACTGATATCACACAAAGTTTGTGCAACATTCTGATTTTATCTACCCCAGACTGAATAGTTGCAGTTTGTTCGGTTTAAGCTTAATATAAAAAAATACTCTGTGCCGATTTCTTACAGGTATTGTAGGTAAAATATTGAATTTTACTTTGCAGAACTAGGGAGGTAGCCACCCATTTCATGAGTACCTCAAGAAAAGCAGCCCTGACCAGTGTTGCCAACTTGGCGCATTTGTCGCTATATTTAGCTTTTTTCCAGACCCCCCTAGCGCCAAAATGAGTGAAAAACTGGCGGAAAATCTGGTGCCAGAGATAAAAACCTCATTTTTCACCATTTCTCCTCCTATGATAGAGTCCTCCTTCCAGCCTAGAAAGGACCATTGGTAACCAAATGGACCCTTTTAGATCTGTAAGAGTTAAATCATATTTAACCATCTGAATAATTTTACCTAATTTTCAAGAATTTACACATTTAGAAAATGTAGAAGAATTGCTATTTTGACCAACATTTTGTCAGTTATTTCTCCTAAATTAGGCTGAGAGACTAAACTCAACATCAAACGGTGGTCTTCCGTGGCTAAAATGCAGAATAAATAGTGGGCCCTGGTATGAAAATGGTTGAAAACCACTGCTCTATAGCGCATTCTAGTGCATTTTGTAAGTGCCACTAGTGCATTTTGGATTTTGGCAGTTGGCGACAATGGCCCTGACACGTTCCATAATATAACCCTCAACCATGGAGACAACCTACAGGAATCCAGCTGGTCCAGGGACTACTGTATATACACAAACACTAGCACAACCGCCAGATGGAAACCAGACCACAAGAAAACAAAAAGAAAACTACGTGGTACACTAGAAAGAGACTTCCCAAAACCAAAGCAGAATGGAATGCTATCTATCACTAAAAGAGAATATACTTTGGCTGAATATCTGAGCACGGTAAAAGACTCAAACTTCGGGAAGCATTGACCAGATACAGACTCACTGATCACAGCCTAACAATAGAGAAAGGCCAGACAGACCCTGCTCCCAAGGGAAGACAGACTATGCACTCACTGCACACACAATGTGGTTGAAACAGAGATACACTTTCTAACCACTTGCCCCTTATACCAAGACATCAGAGACATACTGTACAGTCCCCACAAATTACACACACTCAACATGAGTTTGAAACTATGACAACCAACGACAAAAAACTCCCATGCCTATTGGGAGAAATACAACAATGTGCACGTACTGTATATATACTGTACATTGAAACAACATTGTTTCAAAGTATATTTATAGTCAACAATGTTGTTTCAAAGTCTATATGGCCAGTTATATTGGCATGGCTTTTTAGACGTCTATAAATATATGTTGAAACACGTTGTCGGCTAAAACATACATTGAAATAACATTGCTTCAATGTCTAATCTTAGCCTAGATGACTATTTTCACCCAATTTCTTAGACGTCTAAAGGCATCTAAAATGTGCTCAGTGGGTAGATTTAAACAAACCTTAAATCTGATTTTGTCTTTCTGCATAATCTTGAGGGAAAATGTCACCATTTTTGTCCCGAAAAGGCAAAACATGGATGGTATGTTTAAAAAAAAATATGGGAAAAATTTTACACTGTTATAAAACAATGCAATGTGACATGACTCCAGGGGCGGATCTAGGCATGGGCATGGGGGGCAATGTCCCCCTAAATACCCAGTCTGCTCCCTAAACACGATGCCGCATGCAAAACAACCCAAGATATTTCAAATTAAAGTGCTTATAATCAAAACGATTTGAAACACTACTACTGCTACTAACTACAATTTTGGCACCAAACCAACAGCACCACTAAACCAACTCTCAACCAACTCTGAGTCAGACCTTTAGCTTTATGCATGCTGCGTGTCTGTTGTAACTTTAACAACAACTGATGTTATTATTGATGCTTTACTTGACTAATAAAAGTCCTGTAACCGAAAATGGTATAAGCCGCCCCATACCATTTTCTCTTGCCCCTCCAACATGTTCTCTTGCCCCCCCCTTCCAAACGGGACATGTTACATCCGCCCCTCCATGACTCTGTAACCCCTCCAACTTTTCTCATGCCAATAAAGCTTCTTTGAACCGAATTGAATTTCAATGTATAGTATGCAAGGACAACAAATTTGTTTCATATTACTGGTATATTCATGCCGGAATTTAGCTGCATGATGTTTTTATGCAAAGCCATTTACAAGACTGAAACCACAGAATAAGCCTCAGTTCATGGTTCAGAGCCAGGACAGTGCAATGCCACTGCCAAGACAATGTTCATCTGATACTAGAATGATTACATAATGGTTGGCCAGTACCTGCAACTCAGTAGGCTACTGTGGTTCGCAGTGACTTCACCGCCCCTGTTCCATAAGTGGATTCCCCATTCATTTTTTCTCATAGACCTTTCAAAAATGATTCATATAAAGATGCTTACGCCGTGGACAAAGCCAAGTCGGGTCGTGACAAATCATGATGACACACACAATCTTTTGGGACAATAAAATAATTTCTAAGAGGCAAAACAAAACAAAAAGGGTTGTATCCTGCAGTTTTGCACTTCTTGCTAATTAGATATTATATGATAATATTGTGTTTGTTGTCATGACCCAAAAGCAACCCTACCCGAGTTGCTTTTGTCTGCGGCGCAATCGTGTTTTTATTAACCATTTTCAAAAAGTCTATGGGGAGAATGAATGGGGAATCCACTTCTGGAATAGGGGCGGTGGCGTCACTGCGCAGGTCTATTGTATGCCATGTAGCCTTTTGTTCTGGCTGAATAATAAGACAAGGCATTTTTTTTTTACCATTTTCTCCATAACATTATAATTCTTCCTATATAGTATGCAGTAGAGCTTTTTCAAGTGTTTGGTAGGCCTACTGCATGCTCAAACTTTGTCCTACACATACTTTAAATTCCCATCGACAATGCATAGACAATTTTACGTCATAGAGTTTGAGCAAAATGACAGTACAGCCCCCTCACTTCACACAGGTCATTTTTTTTATTTGAACATAAAAGAAATTGGCAAGCAGAGCTAAGAATTTGTTTTGCTCGCTGGCAACATCCAGTGACAAATTGAAGAACTACAGGCGAGGCCAAGGGTCTTCATTCAACAATGCATTTTTTCAGCACAATGAACGAACCCTCTCAGGGTTGGTTGCATTTGGTTTGGTTGCAACTGGTTTGGACAAGTTTTTTTTTTTCAACCAAGGTTCATGTTCAGAGAAAGTTAAAGATATGGGTGTTAATTGTTTTAACACAGGACATTATAACTTATAGCATACGTATAACATTTATACACTCTCAGAAAATAGGTCCTTAATTATCATTAATTAACATGATGATGCCATCAACCATGTTAATGATTTTTTCCAGACCTCAAATCAGGAAACAGAATGGGGGAACTTTTTGCAACATCTTTAAGGTATATTAATGACATAGTAAAATGTTGAAAATGGGGGAAATCCCCTTTAAGCATAAACAACTGAGGAAAAAAACTCAGTCGTTTCTCAGTTGTTTAAACATCACATTTAATGTGACAGATCATCTCATGGACTTTGTTCTGGTGCCCCCCAGTGGCAGGGAAAGCACATTCTGTGTGTTGATTGTGGGCTCACTCTAGTGGTGAGGTGACTGTATCACTGCAAATAATAGCTTTTATTGTAATTGTATAGCCAGTTTACTGACTTGTTTCACATCAGAGCATGTGGAGAAAAAAACCTTGCTGCATGGCCTAAACAAGGGGACAACTTTTTTTGTTTTAATTTGGTTTAATTGTTTTACATCCCTTGCTTTCAAATTCTTTAGTTGCTTTGGAAGGGGCAATCGAAAATGGTCCTAATTAGAGATGCCAGATATTATCGGCCCTCCGATATTATCGGCCGATAAAAGCTTTCAAATTTCATATCGGAAAATATCGGTATCGGTATTTACAAACTGGAAATTATGACTATTTACAGAGATGTAGACTCAGCGCTACGGTCATGTTTATACCATTACTTTTGTACAATACTCAAGTAGGCTACATGTTGAATTTATAGTTGTATGGTGTATTTCTAGGCTATAACATGAATTCGTATTTATACTAAATGTTTATTTATATTAAATATTTGTGTAGTAATAGTTTCTGTTATTTTTCCACCACTGGAGGCCGCATATATCGGTATCGGTTGATATCGGTATCGGGAATTAGAAGTTGGATAATATCGGGATATCGGATATCGGTAAAAAAAAAAAAAGTCAATATCGGGCATCTCTAGTCCTAATAAAAGTGATTTCTTGTTTGCAATATGAAACCTGATTCTGATCGCCTCCATTCCCTTTTGGTCCTGTCCCCCGACTGCATTGCCTTTGATGATCTGGGCATGATCTAGGCATATTGCAATAAGGGCTTCTATGATCAATCCATTAGCCCACATCCGTGTTGTAGTGGGACTTTTAGAAGTGGGGGGGATCCCGGATGGGCTCTTAAAGGGGAATTTGTACGCTCTCAGAAAAAAGGAAACTCATTAACATTGCTGTGAATCACATCTTGATGATGTCATCAAGATGTATTTCACCTAAATGATTTTTTTTTTTCAGATCTCCATTTCTAGGAAACAGAGAATGGGGGAACTTTTTTACCATGTCCACACAACATCTCTAAGGTATATTAATGACATAGTGAAATATTGAAAATGAGTGGAATGCCCCTTTAAGACCCGTACATGCACACTTGCATTTGCGTGCGCCTTCACAACACACTATTAAAACAAGTATAGCATATTGAGAAAGATTGTTTACAATGGCTAATTGTATCCATAAAAGTAAATGACAACCCCAAAAAATATTTTAGATGTGAGAAGTGGGGGGTAGGCCGTCCCACCGCGTCCCCCCCCTCCACTACACCCCTGCCCACATCATGTGGGCTAATGGATTGACGCAGCCACGCTTAAAGATGCCCAGGCCAGTGGGACACATGTGTGCCACATGTTTCCACTGGCCTGGGCAACTTTAAGCGTCGCTGCGCTGTGCGTAATGCTGCTTTTGAAGTGAAGCGAAACCACCGTTTTGGGGAATTGGGAGGAGAAGTAAAATGTGATTACTTGATGCGCATTAGGATTGGAATGAGACTGAATGAGACAGCATAGTGCGTAATGGTGCTTTAATCCTGGCTTCTAGCCTGGTCCGGAGCAGGCCAAGTCCACAGCATTATGTTTCCATGGTAACCAGTGTGGCATTGCTTTCATGAAACCCAGTCAAGGCCCAACAAATTCGGGTTAGCTGGCCAAATTAATCTAGCAAGATTAACCAGTTTTATTGAAACCGGTTAATCACTGATCCAGAATATAATAAACCAGGATAAATCCTGCTTAATCCCTAATCCAAATTTCGCAAAATAGGCCCCAGCAGGGCTCAGACCACCCGTTGGTTGAGCATCAGCTAAATACCTGCTATAGATGAAACAGAGTTGTCAATGCATTGAAATTCAATATTTTACCGACAATACATGCAGGAAATCTACAGGCCAGGGATCCTGAGAGACATTGGGGGGAAAATGGAGTCGTCTTATATTTGGGGGCTACAATAAGGTAGTCCCCTAATATAAAACGACTCCATTTTTTCCACTGGGAAAAAAACACTGTCCTAAGCAGTGTTGGTCTATATTACTTAGGAAAGTAACTTCTTTACTTTACTCGTTACCCCTTAGACAAAGTAATATCATTACTTTACTTATTACTGGATTTGAAGAGTAATATATTACATATTACGTTATTACTTTCCCAAGTTCTCCACACCACCTTTGAAAAAATAGAGAAGTACAACATAATCTGTTTATTACAAAATAAAGCAAGTGATTTGTAGTGTACATAACTGTGCAGGATGCAGCGCGTGGACTGGATCTACAATCTACTGCACATCTCTGTTGTTACAGTACCTGTCGATAGCTTGTACATCTGTTCTATTTTTGCCTGCAACAACAAGCTCATTTTAAAAAAGTAACTTGGCGTTACTTGCAAAGTAATGCGTTACTTATTACCCATTTTTGCAGAGTAATCTCGTTACTTTACTTTTTGGAGCAAAAGTAATAATATTACAGTAATATGTAATCTAAAATTAGTTACTGCCCAACACTGGTCCTAAGTAACACTGTCTCAGCAGACACGTGTGTGTGTGTGTGTGTGTGTGTGTGTGTGTGTGTGTGTGTGTGTGTGTGTGTGTGTGTGTGTGTGTGTGTGTGTGTGTGTGTGTGTGTGTGTGTGTGTGTGTGTGTGTGTGTGTGTGTGTGTGTGTGTGTGTGCGGCGCGCGCGCGTGCAAAATGTACTTTCAGAAGTGGAACAAGTCAGTAATTGGCTATAAAATTACAGTAAAAGATATAAGATCTATTGCATATAGTATGTACCACACACACACACACACACACACACACACACACACACACACACACACACACACACACACACACACACACACACACACACACACACACACACACACACACACACACACACACACACACACACACACACACACACACACACACACACACACACACACACACACACACACACACACACACACACGATAATAAGCATTGAGGCAAAGTTGAACCTGAGGTGTATTCTTTTAACAGAAAAATCACCTCTCTGAACTAGCCAGCCACACATTACGCACTTTGTGTGGATTTTAAATTAATGTGGCAACTTGAGGACAACATAATCGATGTGAAGTATATCACTACAAAGTGATTCCTTTTTTAGTTTTCAGGGTCACGTCGGGGTGGATGGGGTGAAAGAAAAAGTAGCCGCAGAGTACGATACAAATGAGATGTTTTCAGTGAATGCAGTAGAAGCATGCAGGGCAATGCTTATTGCTCATTAGGACATAGTGGTTTAGAATGGCTTAGATACTTTGCTTGAAATCAGAGTAGACTGACTGAACATGTGTCCTTCTGCATAAATTTTTCATTTGTTTCTCTGTTGTGTGCGCATGCTCTCTCTCTCTTTCTCTCTCTGATTTGCACCTCTAGTGCATATTATCACGCCAGGAGAAGATCCAGCAGTGTTGTAGTGGGACTTTCAGAAGTGGGGGGACACCTCTTAAAGGGGAATTCCACCCATTTTCAATTTTCAATTGAAAGGGAACTCACATGGCGAAACACATCTTGATGACGTCATCAAGGTGTATTTCACCATGCTAATGATTTTTTTCAGACCTCCATTTCACATTTATACACTATACTATACGGTACAAGAAAATGTTTTATTTTAAGAAGCGACGTTTCGGTCCCTCCGGACCTTCATCAGGCACTGATGAAGGTCCGGAGCGACGTTTCGGTCCCTCCGGACCTTCATCAGGCATTGCCTGATGAAGGTCCGGAGGGACCGAAACGTCGCTTCTTAAAATAAAACATTTTCTTGTACCGAGCAGTAACAGTGTGCGGGCGTACTATTTTACCTTTTGCCATTGTTTCCTGCAGGCCTACGCACCTGTGAAGACGCCCTCATCTAGGTGTGCGGAAGCAAGTTTATACAGTTACACTATACTATACAAAATTGAAAATGGGTGGAATTCCCCTTTAAGAGGCATCCCCCCACTTCTAAAAGTCCCACTACAACACTGCTTATTATGGTGATATGGTCGCCTCGCCACTAGAGTGAGCCTATGATAAAGAGAGAGGATAAAGCACGGGGGCGTGGCGCAGGCTGGTTCCGGAAGTTTGCACATGCTCAGTGTAAACAGGAACTGCTATGATGGAATGTTTCAGCAGAGGCGCTAGAGTTACTGACCCTGAACTGAAATAATAAAAATCACACCCGTGTGAAATGAAGTGCTGCGTGTGTGGCTACAGTATAGTAAAACACACTTTAGAATAATTGGGGCTATAAGCCTGCATGGCGCCTGGCTGCGTGGAGTCGGAATGGAACGTCCCATTGTGCTTGTTTCTCTGAACATGGCAACATCAACATGACTCCACGCATGCAGGCAGGGACACAGGCAGGCTGCACGTCCCATTGTGCTTGTTTCTCTGAACATGGCAACATCAACATGACTCCACGCATGCAGGCAGGGACACAGGCAGGCAGGGACGGACACACACAGAGACACACACACACACCTTGTACATCGTCTAAAGGAAGTGCTTGGCAGCACTTCAAAAAATATATATAAAAAGAGAATACTATAATGCTTCTGTCTTTAGTTTAAACATTATGTCAATTTTACTACTGTGTGGAGGGAAAAAGCTGTTTATAACAGACTGAAAGACAAGGGCAAATGCCCTACATGGAAATGTTTTGTATATTTTTCTTTTGTAGATTTTCCATATTGTTGATACTTGCTTTGATTGCAGTAGCCTACATGTGTTCAACTTGTATTTTTGTGAAATGACAAAGAAACGTGCATACTGTTTATTCAAGTGCTGTGGATGATATAAAATGTTTGAAAAGGGAAGAGTGATGCTGTTTAATTCACAACTACCCTGGATCTCATTATTTACATCACAAGTCATGGGATTTCTATCTAGCGCCTCTGCTGGTACATTCCACCATAGCAGTTCCTGTTTACACTGAGCATGTGCAAACCTCCAGAACCAGCCTGCGACACACCCCCGTGCTTTATCCTCTCTCTTTATCATAGGAGTGAGCCCACAATCTTTAACATCAACTTTTTTTTACCATGTCCACACAACATCTCTAAGAAGGTATATTAATGACATAGCAAAATATTGAAAATGAGTGGAATTCCCCTTAAAGACACGTGCATGCACACTTTTTTGCATGCGCATTTGCGTGCGCCTGCGCAACACACACAGACACGCTATTACAACAAGTATAGCCTAGCATATTGAAAAAGATTGTTTACAATGCCTAATTGTAAAAAGTAAATGTAAAAGTAAATGACAAGACAAAAAACATAGGCCTACTTTTGCCCCCCCAAAAAATTAGATATGAGAAGTGGGGGAACGCCGTCACCCCGCGTCCCCCTTCCACTACACCCCTGCCCCAGGAGAAGATGCTCTCCAGGCCCCACGGCCCCGCGGGCCGCCACTATGGGGGACTACAACAGGAACTCTATCCGTGCTCGATAGATGAACCTGATGCCCAGCCGTTCCTACTACGGCAGAACCTATACCATCGTGTCCACAACGCCTGTTTGACACACTCTGCATAGAATCATCACCATGGCAACCTATCGCAGATGGCTGTTTGCTTAATGATTTTGACAGCTATATGGCGATTGCCATGGCGATTGCCAGTTTTGGGGGGAGGGGGGGGGGGGGGGGGGCAAAGCCAGGTGGGCCCTCTAAAAGCTTGGATTAACAGGGTTTACTTTGATTTGTATTCATACCACAAGGCTTCACAGTGGGGCCCTGTGATAAAACCCTTTTCAGGTAAGGGGTGCCGTACTGAAAATGTATTAACTTAAAGTGCCTAAGTGCCTAACAAGGTTCCCTCCTCCCCACCATCGTAAAGATGCATTGATTGTAAAACCATTGATTTCAACTGTTTCAAATTCCAATGCTGGTGTGTCTATAATATTCGGTGTTTGCCATGTCTCTGGGTTTACCGGTAATGGTAATAGCAATATCAACTATACATATAAATGTCAATTCCCTTTGATTTTGTCAAAGGGGAATTAAACAGCAACAAAACCCTTGAGTAGCCTATAGTATACTTGCAGCCAGGGTTGTTTACTTGGCAATAACGTCTTCAGATCGTCTTGAAAATATACTCTCAGAGGGACAAATCCTATTATCCTAAATAATGCCCACCATCCGGAGACACATCCAGTAGGTTTAGATACCTGCTGTGGAAATGTACTTTCAGAAGTGGAACAAGTCAGTAATTGGCTATAAAATTACAATAAAAGCTATAAAATAAAACACATTATGTTTTATCTACTACATATAGTATGTACAATCACACACACACACACACACACACACACACACACACACACACACACACACACACACACACACACACACACACACACACACACACACACACACACACACACACACACACACACACACACACACACACACTTTTGCCTGTATCCTTTAGCAGTAAGGCTGCACAGTGATGCGGTCGCCTTGCCACTAGAGTGAGCCCACAATCTTTACCATCAACCCACACAATGTGCTTTCCCTGCCACTGGGGGGCACCAGAACCATGACATGCTCTGTAATAATTAGACATCACATTTTTCTTTCTCAGTTGTTTATGCTTTATAAGCCCCAAACCACCATTAGTTTCAACTCCTTTAAGGTCAACCACACCAATTAAACTCATTGCAACTCAAGGAATTGCATTGTCTTGGTCTGGGCTTCGGATTGGATTGAAACATGCAACATAATGCAACGAAAAATATAAATTGTGGGTGTATGGGAGAGAGAGAGAGAGAGAGAGAGAGAGAGAGAGAGAGAGAGAGAGAGAGAGAGAAAATACATGTTCTGTCAGTCTACTGTGTGAATTCAAGCAGTAAGGATTCTAAGCCATTCTAAGCCATTATGTCCAAATGAGCAATGAGCATTGTCCTCCATTGCTTCTATTGCATTCGCTGAGATCTCTTTTCTATCTTATTCTTGCACCCCACCCCTCCCTGCACCCTGAATCAAAGTAAAAAAAAAAAGAAACACTACGTACTAGTTATAGATTCCCGCGTTGCAACATTAATTCAAAATCCACACAAAGTTCACGTGTGGATGGCTGGTTCACAGAGGTGATTTTCTGTTAAAAATACACCTGCGGCTCAGTGCATCAGCGCTTATTACCAGATTGTCATCATGCTCACACCTCTAGTACAAAATCAACCCTGTTGCCTCTACACCTACAGGAAATGAGTCATTCCACGAGACTGGTACGATTTGCATTCCCTCTGCCTGTTTCAGCAGTTTTAATTCATTGAGTCAATTGGAATGTTACCTTTAATATTGTGTAAATGGAATTCTTCATCTTATCAGAAATTATTGTTATTTCAGCAATATACCATACTGCCCCCATATAAGACAATAAGACATGGCAAAGAATGTCAAATAGTGTAGTCCCCAATTATAATACTGATAAATCATATATAAAAGTCTTATATTCAGACTAATAGGGTATCTGATTTCGTAATCTCAGGCATGTCATGTGTTCTCATCCTACCCGCCACAGGTAGTCGCCATCAAGAATAGTGGCTAGCTTTAGTACAAAAATTCCAACCCCATTACTAATGGAGTTGACACAACCCCATTATTAATTACCATATTAAACATATACATTTAAAACAAATATTGAATGCCTGTTATGGGAAATTATGTTTTTCTTACAGCTAAAGATGACCTCAACATTGTGACATATGGGGGAAAAAAAAAAAGAGTCATTTGTGGAATGACCTGTGGCAATTGCTCTATTGCTTTTTTCTTTAACATCAAAGTAAAACACACACACACACACACACACACACACACACACACACACACCCACACACCCACACACACACACACACACACACACACACACACACACACACACACACACACACACACACACACACACACACACACACACACACACACTTTTTCTTTCTTTCTTTTTCTTTTCTTTCTCTTTCTTTCTTCTACATGTACACTTTAGAAACAAGCACAAAAACATCAACCAGCAATTATTTGCAAGTGACTTTACGGAGTAAAGCAAGTCAAATGTTGCTTATAGTAAGCAGACAGGATAACACCCGAACAGAAAGTAAGCACACACAAACAGCCCCAGTGCCTTGGTGGGGAAACTCATGGATACTTCTTGTCTGCCTTCATTAATAGTATCGAATAGTAAGTGAAGAATGACAAATGACAGGAAAGATGGAATGGGAGAGAGATTCAGTGAAGGGTGTCATGAACGGCATCTGATGACAACTCATCCATATGCTGGCCACAGTCACAGACTCAATCAGGGCAGCATTAGAACGCAATGTTTTCTCTGTCATGAACATTGTCACAGGATTAAACATGTGATCTTCCTTCTGTCTTAAAGGGGAATTCCACCCATTTTCAATAATTTACTGTGTCATTAATATACCTTCGAGATGTTGTGTGGACATAATAAACCCCCCCCCCCCCCCACCCCCCATTCTGTGTTTCCTAATCACAATAACATTAACATAGTGAAACGAAACAAGTTGTGTTTCACCATGTTAATAATACTTTCTCTTTAAGGACCTATTTTTTTCTGAGAGCATACAAACAGACCCTAACGGATCCATTTGGTTCCATTTGTACGCTCTCAGAAAAAAAAAAAAAAATCTTGAAAGTGGGTGGAATTCTCCTTTAAGGTTGTGCGTTGTGTTAATGTTACTCTTCTAAAGCAACCCTGCAAGTCAACAATCTCTGAAAGCATCCTAGGGGGGAGTTCCATCAACGCCACTAATGAAATCTGCACTTAATTGAAAAATTAACGTCGACTTTCACTTAAGGCCCAAGCTGTTCCATTAACACAACTCAGCCGTGTCTTGTCTGCATTGGCTCAAACCAGGCTTGAACAACAATGCACTGTGTGCACGCGCAGAGAGTGCATCAGCGCAGCATAACAGTCCACTGTGGAATAGGAGCTATAGTACAATATGTTACAAAAAGAATTCCGCAGCAGAAGAAACCGTAGAACAGTGGTGCCCACACTTTTTCCCTTGAGAGCTACTTTCAAAATGAACGGCTCAACAAGATCTACACATTTTTTGATGTGTAGATCTTGACATCTTGTTGAGCCGTTCATTTTGAATGTAGTGATTATTCCATTACTGATCATCCATTTTAAGGCCCCCTAGAATGTTTGAGCTTTGAAATAGTTGGTGATGGTGTTACTTACTGTTATAGTGTTTACGAATAATGTACTTATAATGAAAAAGAGAGGGGAAGAATTGGAAGGTTTTCCAGTGTATATGCTATTAATGATGTTTGAAAACAGTATTTGAGGGTTTGAGTTGACAGTTTGTGATGTTGAATTTAGTTTCTTGCACCCAAAACTAAGAATGTTTTTGTCCCCAATTGGGAAAAAGAACTGGCAAAATGTTGGTCAAAATAACAATTATTTTCCATTTTCTAATTGTGTGGATCTACTGGTAAATCACAATCTACCTTTTGGGCAGCGCTGCCCTAGAATGTTGTTATTCTATAAAGCAAATGTACCCTTGCGGGTCCATTTGGTTTCATGTTTACGCTCTCAAGAGTTAAAATATTCCAAAAGGTTTTTTCAAAATAGTAAAAAAAAAAATAAGGGATTTGGGATAAGGGGTTTAGCCTGTGACGAAAATGGAGCCCATAAACTCTATACACTCTCCAGGAGACTAGATCCAAAGGTCATGGCACTCAAGGACTGCCGAAGGGTGATCCGACAAACCTTTTTATGTACTCATATTTCAGTCATGTAAACACGTTTAGTTTAAAAGTCAGTTGGTGAATGGCCAGAACTTCTATGTGTGTAGTGCTTACAGTCTGGCAAGAGGAATCGCTCTGTGTCTCACGATCTGATCAAACTCAATGAAAGTGAAAAAAAAAAAAAATCCTGCTTGATCAAGCAAGAGATTAGGATTAGGATCTACAAACTAATGCACTACTGCTACTGTTATCTGTTGATAGCTTGTAAATCTGTTCTATTTTCACATCATGCAACAACAAGCTCATTTGTAATGAGTGATGAGGTGTGTTTTGGCGGGCATTTTGGCAGTGTAATATTGTCACACTACTTTTGCTGGAAAAGGTAATGATATTACAGTAACATGTAATTCGATACTGACCTCAAGGACCACTGGTGGTCCTTGAGAGGGTTCCAGGTGGTCCCCAGCTAAGTTGGTTAACCAGATTTAACTCTTGAGAAAGTAAAAATGAAACCAAATGGACCCACAAGGGTCCATTTGGTTTCATTTTACGTTCTCAAGAGTTACATCGTTTTTTTTTTTTTTTCTCGTTCTCAAGAGTTAAAATATTCCTCATCTTAATTAGCCCAAGCCTACACAACTAGAAGATTAATAGACATTTTGGTCTGTATGTTTTGCCTGTTTTGTTTCCCAAATCCAGTCTGCTATTGTGGACAAAAGCAAAAGAAATCTTTAGTTTTGGGGTCTGTGGGGCTAAAATGTCCTCAAATGACGGTCCGTGGCTCAAATGCTGAATAAATAGTGGGCCCTGGTGTCAAAAAGGTTGAAAACCACTGACATAAGGCATCACATGTGCACAGCAGTAGTTGTGCCTGTTATTAATTATTTTAACCAGATAAATTCAGTTTGACAGTTTAAGGAGCACTCTATGGCACAGCAGCCTAGTTCAGCAGCATGTATGTTACCTTGGTTACCGAGTAGGGAATCTAATAAGCTACACAATGTAATAGAGCCCTCACTTGAATTAGAAAGACCTCACTTGAATAAGAAAGACTTATCACAAAGCCATGGTTTTCCATTATCTCAATGCATGTAAAACCTCCCTGTGTAGATCTACATAGGCCTACTCAATGTCATATGACATAAATGTGTGAGTCATTAGCTTTTATAAAAGTATACACTGAAATTGTTTAGTTCAGCATGGAAACATTCTTAACCTACATGCTATATGTTGTTGTACGCAGTATACTTTATTTTATTTTTATTTATTTATTTATTTTACCTTTTTAGGTAAGGGTTTTAATAATAATTATTTTCAATAATAACAGATTGGGTTAATGCAAATAATGTGATTGTAGCCGATACGGTATGAAGTAGGACTGGGACGATATTGGTACCTCACGATACGATATAGGTGGTCATATTAGGCCTTCGCACAATATTTGATATATTGCGGTCTTTGCAACATAACAATATATTGCATGAAATTCATCAACGATATATCGTGATACTGCAACTGTAGCTGAAAAACAAAAACAAAACAATAAATGAATGAATAAAAACTAAAAGTCAAAAGTCAGAATTTACTAATGTATATCCTCAGTTATAAATCTTAGCTTTTATTTGACTCAACAGAATCTCATACCAGGCTTTTTGTTTTTATCTTGTGTTTGTTTTTTGGGAATGAAGCAGCTAAAGAAGTCATTTGACATTTTAGTTCTGTGACCCGTTTTTTCATCCCGGAATTATCCCCGTTTTGGATGCTCTGCAACATGAAATTGATATCACAATATTTGCTGAGGAATGTGTGCTATATATTGCGTGAGGAAGTACACCATATTATCACGATAACGATATTTCAGCACACCCCTAGTATGAAGGGCTTTCAACCAAAGGGACATGGCAGTAATTGAGTTGAACAGATGCTGCATACAGGTAAGTAACTTTGTCAAGGACAACTCAGCAGTGCCATCCGACATTTTATAACTCATTTTCTACCTTGGTTTCCCTGCAAACGGTTCAGGGATTTGATCTGGTCACCTTTGCGTGGAAGTAATCATAACAATAATGACTATATGCTCAGTAGAGCACAGACCTCTGCCAAGGTGGCAGTTTGTTTATAAGCTGTTGCTGTTGCTCCTGGCACAATGTCCCCCTGTGGCCAATATAACTTCATGATGCATGTGAGCACTGACCAGTTAATCAGTTCTTTTTCCTGCACAGGCCCATGCATAAAGGGGAACTCCACCCATTTTCAACATTTTAACATGTCATTAATATACCTTAGAGATGTTGTGTGGACATGATAAAAAAAAGTTCCCCCAATTCTGTAATAATATTTCCTAAAAATGGAGGTCTGAAAAAATCATTAACGTGGTGAAATACATCTGATGACATCAGATGCACTCCAGCACCCATAGGGGTAGAGTCCTTAAGTTACAGGACTTTTATTATTTTGCAAGTATGAGCATCAATAATAATCAGTTGTTGTTGAAGTTGCAACAGAGTAGTAGTTAGTTAGTAGCACTGTAGCAGTAGTAGTTTTTCAAATCATTTTAAATAAAAGCACTTTAATTTGAAATATCGTGGGATGTTTTGCATGCCATCATTGGTGGGGCAGTCTGGGCATCTAGGGGGGGGGGCATTACCCATGCCTAGATCCACCCATGCCTAGATCCGCCCCTGCATTAGTGTGTGAATGGGATCTACTATCTAGGTAAAGCTCCTTGGATAAAGGCGTGCTATATAAATGCACCATTTACCATTTAGAGAGCAGGAGACAAAGCGGGGGAAGGAGTGGCAGGGAAAGCAGATGGAGGTATATCGGTGTGGAGGGCGGAGAGCGGCGCGAAAGGCAGGATCAACAAGGTGCGTTCCTCCGCCTCCCATGAACATCTGTTGCTCCGACTCCACTTAATTTCCTAAACTGCTTAAAAGATGCTTTACTCAAAGACAGAAAAACATAGCCAAAACGTATTTCCTCATTGGCAGAGTATAATATTTAGACACCGTGCACCAAACTCGAGGAAGCAGGATTTTAACTGTCCTCAGTGCCCAGCACGAAGCTATCCATCCGCTAATCAATTACATTCTTTAATCCATCTCTTGATCCAGCCAATAGAGATGCGCAGTGACGTCACCGCCCCTGTTCCACTAGTGGATTCCTCATTCATTTTCCTCATAGACTTTTCGAAAATGGTTAATAAAAACCAGATTGTGCCGCGGCCAAAGCCAACTCGGGTCGTGACAAATCATGACAACAAACACAATATCGTCATATAATATATAATTAGGAAGAAGTAGAAAACGGCATGATACAAGAGTTTTTGTTTCATTTTTCATCTTAGAAATTATTTTATTGTCCCAAAAGTTTGTGTGTGTCATCATGATTCGTCACGACTCGAGTTTGCTTTGTCCGCGGCGTAATCGTCTTGATATAAATTATTTTCGAAAAGTCTATGAGGAAAATGAATGGGGAATCCACTAGTGGAACAGGGGCGGTGACGTCACTGCACATCTCTATATAGCCGTTTCGTCGCATTTCATCTGGGACGAAATGGGCCATCTTGATGTTTTTTTTGCACCCCCATTCTATGCATTTGAGAGCCATTATATCAGTGGCATTTTCACTGGCTGAGAGCAGGCATTGTGTGATGGTTTGAACGACAACTGATCAAGACACCACACATACGACTACATCATCATAACACCAGGTTTCGGATATCTGGTGCATATGTAGCACAATGCTTTGAGTTAAACTTCAAACTATAAGGGCATATAGGCCACCTTTCTATGAAGATGTTCCAAGATGTAAACCTGCCTCTGCCATCTTTAGCATAGCCCTCTAGCTGCACCCAAATGTGCTGTATTGGCTACCAATAAACCACACTTACAATAAGAAAGTTACACCTTTTCTACCATAAACAGGCATATTGAGGATTACAAATATTACAAGCACCAGTAGTACTAGACTGTTAGCTTGAGCCTGTATTTAGACACAATTGTCTTTATTATGTGGCACAATGAATGACATGGGTGCCAAGTGCCAAGGCCTGCCATGCTTAGTGTGCAAAGCAATACCTCTGCACAGACCTTGTACTACAGTGGCCCTCATCATGACTCTCCGATACCCATCAAAACTGTGAATTGCTATTCACACAGATGTGCTCTGTGAGCCACGGGCGTTAGGCAAATTGCATTCCTCCTTACCGCTGGGAAAACGTGTAACTCTCCAAATTTGTGTAGTCGTCTTGTGCCTTGGGGAGTCATTATACAATATTTATGCGGAGATTTCCTATTCTCATAATTGACTCACAGCAATCTCTCTCTCTCTCTTTCTCTCTCTCGTTCTCTCCAGGGGCGGATCTAGGCATGGGTATGGGGGGGCAATGCCCCCCTAAATGCCCAGACTGCCCCACCAAACATGATGGCATGCAAAACAACCCAAGATATTTAAAAATAAAGTGCTTATATTTAAAATGATCTGAAACACTACTACTGCTACTAACTAACTACAGCTGTGGCACCACTAAACCAACAGCATTTCATCATTGAAAACAGAAAACTCTCTGAGTCAGACCTTTAGCTTTATGCATGCTGCGTGTCTGTTGCAACTTCAACAACAACTGATGTTATTATTGATGCTTTACTTGATTAATAAAAGTCCTGTAATAGAAAATGGTATGGGGGCGGCTTCAACCCCTCCAACATGTTCTCTTTCCCTCCCAAATGGGATATGTTACATCGGCCCCTGGTTCTCTATCTCCCTCTCTCCCCCCCCTCTCCTTCTCTCTCTCTCTTCCTCTCTCTGTGTCTTTGACTAGAAACATTTCCTACCAGACAAAACCGAGAAACGCGGGTGATGCAATGACACAGTTTGTCTTGTCACGGAGGAAAGACATGGGGTGGAGAGAGCGGGACTTAGAAGAGAGGAGAGAGGAGAGAAGGGAAAAAAAAGGCCAAGCAAATTTTCCATTTCTGTTTCTGTCCTTTCTGGCTTCTGCTGCCCTTTGATGTGGTTTATGGAGTGGTTCAAAGAGGGCTAGATCAATACCAATATTTCTACAGGCTTCACTGACCAGCTGAATGTCTGTCTCGCCACACATGCCCCGCGTCTCTGTTCATCTGTCCGTCTTCCTGACTCCACTGTCCCTCCGGCTCAATATACGGCAGAGGTTCCCGATCCTAAAAAAAAAAAGACAAAAGTGGAATGAATGAAATCATTTTATTTATTACTCTGTGCAGTTCGCGTAGAAAATCATTTTTTTCTGATTAGCTATTAGACACTTTCAGCAGCATCATTATTGGCTTAGGCAGTGGTTTCCAACCTTTTTGACGCCAGGGCCCACCATTTATTCAGCATTTGAGCCACGGACCACCATTTGATGACATTTTAGCCCCACAGACCCCCAAAACTAAAGATTTCTTTTGCTTTTGTCCAAAATACCCAGTTGGATTTTGGGAAACAAAACATGTGCGTTTGGTGAACGGCATTCTGGGAAATGTAGTTCATATTAGTCATGTCCAGCTCACTGTATTAACAATTAGACAGGCTAGCTTTGTTTATTTTGCATATTATTAAAACGTACAGTGTACTGTAATATGTGTATATAAGAGTGTGTATGCTTTGCAGTATATTTTGTTAGGTATATTAAACCTTACAATATTATATTGTAATGTTTTATTTTTATGGTTATTGCAATTTTATTTAAAGAATATAAATTTGTGATACCCCTTTTTAATTAATTATTTATTTCCGGTTTATGACCTGATGTCAATTTTGCTAATAAAATGACTAACCCCAGTCATAACATTGTGTGCTGCCTGTCGAGTCCCTTCGGTTGGCTCAAGAGAACCGAACAAAAACAGTCAAACATACAGATCATTCATCTTCTACATTCTCTAGTTGTGTAGACTAGATCTACGCTTGTGCATTTTAACGTCAGTTCTTTAGGATGGTACTTTGAATTACAAATGTTTTCTGAGGGGGTACCTCAGTATAAAATGGTCAGACAGGAACCAATGCCATGCGGTACCCTGGATTATCTGTGTTGTGCCTATAGACCTGCGCAGTGACGTCACCGACCCTGTTCCACTAGTGGATTCCTCATTCATTTTCCTCATAGACTTTTCGAAAATGGTTTATAAAAACACGATTGTGCCGCGGCCAAAGCCAACTCGGGTCGTGACAAAACATGACAACAAACACAATATCACCATATAATATCTAATTAGCAAGAAGTAGAAAATGGCAGGATACAAGACTTTTTGTTTCGTTTTTCATCTTAGAAATTATTTGATTGTCCCAAAAGATTGTGTGTGCCATCATGATTCGTCACGACCCGAGTTGGCTTTGTATGCAGCGTAATCGTCTTTATATGAATTATTTTCGAAAAGTCTATGAGGAAAATGAATGGCGAATCCGTTTCTGGAACAGGGGCGGTGACGTCACTGCGCAGGTCTATACTTTTATGACATTTGCTTCCCCCTCCCCACTGGACATGAAAGGCGGCAGATGCATAGATCGCGAGGCTAGAGGTAATTTCTCTTGAAATACTGTATCTGGAGGACATTGTGCAGCCAGTCACCGTGATGACCTTTCATGCACGCAGCACCTTGTTCCGTCCAATCACCGACCACTCCATGACGGCATGGTTCTCTCATTGTATTCTGGTGTAGTGCTTACATGCTGTTTGTTAATTGGCAGGCCTTTTCAGTTTTACGGCGACATACAGCAGCCCCGAAGGGAATTGCGGAAACGTTAAAACAAAGGCAACAGATGGAAGTCAGTAAATGAAATGTTAATGCTTGCCAATTCTTCTCTCTCACTTTGTCTTTCTCTCTCTCTCTCTCTCTCTCTCTCTCTTTATCTGCCTCATGCATTCGTCTTCGCTAGCTCTCTCTCTCTCCCTCACCTTATTCTTGGTGCGTGGAGCACTTAGCAGATTGCAAAGTGCATACTTTAGCAGCCTTGGGCGAGAGATGGAGGGAGAGCGCACAATCAAAAGTGCAATATTTTAATAGAAGTGGCATCATTTTGTACGTGCAGGACCCAGCTGTGCACTTTTCGAATCACCACGCTAGTTCTCTTTCGACATTCAAAGCAGTCAAAAAAAACAGAATAGGTCCACATATAGCCTTAATGTGTTAAAATAACCATTTATTAATACAAGTGCGTGCTGCTACTTCTCTGTGCGTGCGTCACTCGTGTGACGCATGTCCTTTTGCACACAGTGACACGTATGTGTAGCTGCTGAGGAGGGGGGGGGGGGGGGGTAAAAAAGAAGAAACAATGTGTTTCTTGTTAGAACAATGGAAGTGGGAATGACAGCGCACCATTTCAACTCGAGGTCTGGCATTGCATTTCCTCGTTCTCCAAAGCGCACTGAGTGACAAGAGAAAAAAGGCTGGCTGTCAGGAGACGAGTCGACAGGTTGGCAGGGGACCAAGGAGGGAGGAGGCAAGGAAGGAGAGAGGAGGCATGGGAAAGTGTAAAAGTAGAGGGATAGTGGGAGAGAGAGAGCAAGTGTGTGTGACAGAGAGAGAGACAGAGAGAGAGAGAGATGTTTTGTGGCAAGCAACTCTTGCCTATCTCTTTTTCATCTCGTCCTCCTTGTTGGAGCTGTCAGAGCCTCTTTTTCAGCACTTCCTCGTCTAATATGACTCAAGAGCAAGAGAGAGACGTGCCGGTGATGATGAAACATCAAACCGCAAAGAAGGGAAGCGAGCATGACGGGAGAAAAGGGGGTTAGTGAGGCTATATGGGGCCGTTTCACCCATGCTCTGTGAGGGATATATTGGCCTGCGTAAAGTCACAGTGATGGCAGCAGAGAGATTAGAGAAAGAGAGCGAGACGGAGACAAAGGACAGATTGGATTCACGGCAGACTGCTGCTGCTGGCCGGTAGTCCTATAGTAGTAGCGCCACGCCTCTTGGATTGCCTGGTCAGAACATGCGCCTGTTCGGGAGGGGCGGATCTAGGCATGGGCATGGGGGGGGCAATGTCCCCCTAAATGCCCTGACTGCCCCGCCAAACATGATGGCATGCCAAATTTCAAAGATAGTTCAAATTAATTAGTGCAATAAAAATGATTTGAAACACTATGCTACTAACTAACTTCAATTGTCGTACCACTAAACCAACAGCATTTCATCATTGAAAACAGAAAACTCTCTCGATCAGACCTATACCTTGATGCATGTCTGCTGCAACTTCAACAACTGATGTTATTGTTGATGCTTATACTTGCCTAATAAAAGTCCTGTAACCAAAAATGGTATGGGTGCGGCTTCATCGCCTGTGGCGCGAAGCGACACGGGCGATGAAGCTGTCTCCCCCCATACCATTTCCCCCCAATAGGGAAATGTTACATCCGCCCCTGCTGTTCGGTGTGGGCCAATAGCCTGTCACTGCTGCTTAGAACCGTGCCGCTTCTGTGGCCAACACGGATGTGTCTCTCGTTACGACAACTTGCGGGACAGTTTCTTGGTCGATAAAATATCCTTTATGAGCGCAGCGGAGGTACGCCGTCTCAAGCAAACTTGAGCCAAATTCGATTAAGCCGACAGAATAATAAATCATGTTCTGAGGAGAGTTTTTCCAACGCAACTTGCGACGAAACTGATAAAAATATATAGTTTTTAATCCAGAGTATGTCCACGTCTCATACTCTGCATGGCCAAATCACATTGTGAAGTGTGCTGTGCAATTATAATTGATAGTTACTGTATGGTACCATTTGTTAGTTAGACTTTTATTGTTATAGCAGTAGTCATAGTGCTCATTGTGAAAGGCCTTTACATGCTTTTCAGCAGTGCCACTTTAAGTGAACCAGCAGTACTGCAGACACAGGGAAACACAAGGCCAGTCATTGGAGCGGTGTGCACCACTCAAAAACGTCTACAATAAGTTCAGAAGGCAGCAGTCAGACTGTTAAACAAGCAAGCACCCCGTTTACACACCAATTTCAGCAGAAACCATACAATACACAAGCACATCAGCAACAATTTGGAGTTCATTGTCTTTCCTCAAGGACACTTCAAGACAGGAAGAGCGAGGATTCTAACTCGCGAATGAATGAATGAATGAATGAATGAATGAATGAATGAATGAATGAATGAATGAATGAATGAATGAATGAATGAATGAATGAATGAATGTGTGTGTGTGTGTGTGTGTGTGTGTGTGTGAGAGAGAGAGAGAGAGAGAGAGAGAGAGTCGTGGCATCATCTCGTGCCACGTGCAGTGTGGTAATGCCTTGGTGAGCCCAGTCCAGCGCCATAGTGTCAGAGTTGCGACATTGAGGGGTCAGAAACTGAGTTGGAACCGCTGTTCATGCAGCCTGAATAGGGACTATAGGACCTCCATTAAGTGAATGGAGTTTGCGTAACTCTGTCTATACTCTAAGCCGTGCCATGACGTGAGTTATGGCAATTATACTCTAATGTTCTAATGTTTAGAACGCATTTTTGCGCGACATATTATGAGTTTGTGTCACGGTCATCCCGTGGCAAAGTGAAGCATGTTGGTTATTTTCTTTTAGCCTTAAACCATGCTGGATACTGCCCATCTTATTTTAGCCTACACACCTTGGAATAATTATAGGCTACGTTCAAATATCAACCTGTACAGCTGCAGTCATCATTATAGGTATAGAATTGCAAATTCAGCGTGATCACGATCAGGTAGCCTGTGTGTGTGTGTGTGTGTGTGTGTGTGTGTGTGTGTGTGTGTGTGTGTGTGTGTGTGTGTGTGTGTGTGTGTAAAAGCACTATGTAAAGCGCCTTGGATAAATTCGCCATGTAAGTTCACCATTTATCAGAACAATGAATTCCTCCAAGAAATCCAGCAAGGTACATTCAAATAATAAATATATAAATAGGATTAGTGTCAACAAACAGAAAAGCAGCACCTCACCCCAGTCAGACAGTAAAAGTAGCTTAATCCACAAAATGTTTCATCAGCACGAAACATTTATTTTTTAGGGGTTTATTTATACTATATGTACGTTGTAACTGCGTGGGATAATCGCCTGCCAGTGCCGCCCATCCCCTCCATCCTGTCCTCCTTCCTAACTAAAAAGGGACTGCAATCCCAGACAGGCAATTTAATTGGCTGGTGATATAAACATACATGACTCCATTGTAATATCAAGATTTGACAAAACAGGAATTAAGTGGATCTTGTGTGGACGTGCAGCTATACCGGCCGTATCTTTGTCCTTCCTCTTTCCGTTGTGCTGCCAGTTGTTGGGGCTGATTGCCTCACCCAGCCTGCCAAATGTCAAGTGTGCAGCCAGTTAGAAGGTCATCATTAGAGAGCATTGTGACCGTACGTTTTAACAGCGGGCGATGGACAAACCACATCGGCCGCCATCCATTATTTGTCGATGGGAGCCGCCGATTCGGCTGATAGCATATCGGGTGACAGTTGAAAAAGTGGGCGTGGCAACGTTTGGCCGAAAAGATAAAAATTGCTGAGCTTTTCGGCCAAATTGGCCGATGCTTGAACCGAACCATTCGGTGCAGTTTGGTTCCGCCCCACCTCCTCCCCCACCCTGCTTTATTTTTCAGTGCACCACAACATCGTCCTTTACCGTACTCATTTTGCACGTCATTCTAAGCGAGAATTTACGGTAATGACCGGCGGCGTCGCTGATATCGTCCGACGTCGTTTGTCCATTACCCACTGTTAAAACGTACTGTGAGGCTTGTGGAGGGAAAGCAAGTAATGCACTGCCTGCAGGGGGTCCCATATGCACTGCAGTGGGGTGACAGCATTAAAAAAAAACTTAGGGAAAAAGAATAGGGAAAAAGCTATTCTTGTGAAGGTCGTCCTTTGGTATGGCCTGCACAGGAGAGGCATTGGCTGAAGGCCCCTTTGGATATCCATGTGTGCACGTCCCTGGGCAGTATAGTGCTCTTCTTTATTGATTTTTAAAAAAGCATTCGGCTCAATACTGTACGTGGAAGCAGGAGGGAAGCCCTCAAGGGAGACTGATGCTATATGTTCTCTACCCTTATCTCCAAAAAGGTTTACCCGGGAAAAACCAAGAAGGATCTAAGAAGTGCTATAGTATACTAGTATAGCTTGTATAGTAGAAGTGTAGTTCAGGACCAGGAATGTTTGCCAAACTAAATCTTAATTTTAAAAATGTTGCCTTTTATACCGTTTATTTTTATTTTGGCATATCCTCTTATCATGTCGCCAACAACATGTCACCAAAATAAACATGAAGAATGACAATACTGTATGTGAATAAATATGTAAATAAGTAATTCTCTTTCCAACTACTCTGTCACCTACTCAGGGGCGGATGTAACATTTCCCAATTGGGGGGGCAGTAGTGTTTTCAGTAGTGTTTCAAATACTTTTAAATATAAGCACTGAAATATCTTGGGTTGTTTTGCATGCCATCATGTTTGGTGGGGCAGACTGGGCATTTAGGGGGGCATGTCCCCCCCTCCATGCCTATGCCTAGATCCGCCCCTGCACCTACTGTAATTGTATAGGGTCTGGCATCAATATATTTTTTTAACAATACCACCCCTTTCTGTGCTTAAGGATAGAGTGATGCTCGGACACACGAATGCGCGCGCGCACACACACGCACATATAGTACAGTCTTCTTAACAACAACAAAGATGGCCGGCATTTCCCAGGTAGGTCTGGCTGTGCACCATTCACTAAGCAGACAATTCAATACTATTTTCATCTTGCTGATAAGACTCGCCGGGCTGTTCCATATTTTTGTTTTGACAGTTCAATTTACCGCCGTTTCTCTTTGAGATTATTCCCGGCTCTGTGTGATATTCGAAAGACTATTTTGTGAATGATTGCCTTATGAAAGCCGCAGAATAAATCACTTCTAAAGAATCCTCACACTGAGCAATTCATTGTGAGGCTGATACAGGCTGAATGTGCACTGTGTAATGGTCTGATGATGGATTTCTATAATGGCAAGTAGTTATGACGGCAGGCTGCTCTGTTATTGATTACCTATATCATGTGCGATGTCTTCCACCGGCTGGTTAGGCTGTGTGTGTGTGTGTGTGTGTGTGTGTGTGTGTGTGTGTGTGTGTGTGTGTGTGTGTGTGTGTGTGTGTGTCTGTGTGTGTGTGTGTGTGTGTGAGTGTGAGTGAGAGAGAGAGAGAAAGAGAAAGAGAGAAAGAGAGAGAGAGAGTGAGCGATGGAGAGAGAGAGACAGAAATGGAGAGAGGGAGAGAGAGGGAGAGACAGAGAGAGACGAGAGAGAGAGACTTACTCAATAAAATAGCTGCCAGATTTACAAATATTGTTTTTGTACTTTGTTAACTCAAGAAAACATTCAGTACAGGGAATGACTACAGATATGACTATAAACACGGTAACACCTACAATTATATTGGTAGTATTGGTATGTGTATTAACCCACATTCTTTACAAAGAAACAAACAACAGTGAATTCATTTTGAATTATTGTCAGGAAGGTATTTTTCAATATCCAAATCAGAATTAACAAGGGACCATTTTAATAGCCATACAACATCCTCCTGACTGAAGGGATCGATTTGGCAAACCATAGCGGTGGCTTCCGACCTTCCCCTTTGGAGCCCATCTTCTAACATCGGTCAAAAACATGAGACTAAAGAACGATGCTGGTGCACAAAGCACAAATGAGCTGGCCAGATAGAAATCAGATGACTGGGCATGTCATCGAGGACAACATAGAGCAGGGGTTTTCAACCAGTGGTCCTTGAGAGGGTTCCAGGTGGTCCAGCTAGGTTGTTTAACCAGATGTAACTCTTGAGAACGTAAAAATGAAACCAAATGGACCCTGGCGGGTCCATTTGGTTTCATTTTTACACTCTCAAGAATTAAAATATTCATCATGTGAATTAGTCCAAATCTACACAACAAGAAGATTAATGGTCATGGGGAGAAGCAAAAGAAATCTTTAGTTATGGGATCGCTGGGGCTAAAGTGTCCTCAAATGGTGGTCCGTGGCTCAAATTCTGAATAAATGGTGGGCCCTGGGATGAAAAGGGTTGAAAACCACTGACATAGAGCACATAATGTCAAAGTCAAGGCCCGGGGACCAAAATCAGGCCCACGAATGAATTATCTTAAGGCCACAGGATGATATTTAATTATTAGAACTGGCCCTCTGGTATATTGCACACACCACTAATTGAGTTACCTTCTCAGTTTACTATGATGAAAGCAGTGTTTGGTGAGGAACATAAACAAAGCAAAACAAAGACAAAACGGCAGTGGCAGTCAGGTCTATAAAAGCAAACAAATAATGCACACCATATTCAACCTTCTACGTATTTTAAAACAAACAATCAAAATCGCAATTAGCTCTATCTGCAAAAATGTTTCACACAGGGAGGCTCACAGGGTAAGGTCACGGTTGTTTGGAGGTCATGCAGGGGTTGACACTAAGGTCTCCGAGGCACTTGCCCATGGGGCAAGTGCAAGTCAGGTTCTACTTGCCCTCCGGTCATGGTCACTAGCCCCCCAAAAATATATTGTAAATTTTGCATTTAAGTTTACTTCCTACTTGGGTGCTTTAAACTAGGGGTTTTCAACAGGTGGTCCAGGGACCACCAGTGGTCCCTGAGAGGGTTCCAGGTGGTCCCCAGTTAAGTTGCTTAACCAGATGTAGCCTCGACACCCAGGCTTTCATTTTCGTCCGCCTTGCGCGAAAACGGAAAGCCTGGACTAACGCGCGTTGGAAAGTGGCCTTGAGGGGCGTGTCAACCTTCCGGGGTGGGCGTCGCTCTAAATAATGTGACGTAGAACAGCAGTGGACGGGCGTGGGAGGGGCCGGAGATGACGACACGTGAGTGAGATCAAATCAGAGCGCAGCACTTCCGCCGTGGGTATCCCACGACACCCCCGCCCCCCAAGGCCAAAATCATTGAGGGCTAAACCAGGCTAAACCAGATGTAACCCAGCCTGGATTGTGGACAGCTAGAAAGCAGGGAAAGACACAGAGGCAGAGTGCAATGACTGCCTTCAAGACAAATTTATCTTGTGTTGTGTTATAGTGCACTAAATTGCACACTTGCCCGATCGGGCAACCAGGTAGCAGTCTTCACTTGCCCCACCATTTTTTTTTTTTACTTGCCCCGGGCAAGTGGGCAAGTGTTAGTGTCAAGCCCTGCAACATAACCACTACTTTTCATTACATCTATGTACAGGTAAATGTCACATACTGTACCCATGGAATGTCTGTAAGGCTTGCACCGAGCCAGGGAGGCATGGATCAATGCTAGAGAGGGAAAATCTAGTGCAGAGTGTGTCTTTTATAGGGAGGGACTTGAACCTGTGTTCCCACAGTAGCCCAGGAGGGACATTTGCAGACTGTCTACATGAGCATGAAATGTAACTACTTTACTGCACGCATTTGCATATAATACACACTAAGCTGGAAAGCTAAACCCTTAAAGGGGAAGTCCACCCATTTTCAACATTCTAGTAATATGTCATATTAGACATGATAAAAACGTTACCCCATTCTGTGTTCCCAAGAAATGGAGGTCTGAAGAAAACCACTAACATGGTGAAAATACATCTTCATGATATCATCAAGATGTTTCACCATGTTAGTGGTTGTCTTTAGATGCTTCTTTTTTTTCTGAGAGCGTACAAATGGAACCAAATGAACCCGTTAGGGTTCATTTGGTTGCATTTGTACAGTCTACAGAAAAAAAATGAAAATGGGTGGAATTCCCCTTTAACTATTTCAGATCAGGCCCGTTTCATATTATCAACAATGTTTATTTATCATTGTTATTATTATTCTTTCTCAAGGAATGAGCATGTTCCATAGACTATGCTTTCATAATTTTATTGTGATCATGAAATGACATGAAGCTATGGGGCTGTTTATAGAACGATTATGTAACGTAATGTTATTCAAACAAATTCTCTTTAACATTCAAATTAGTTTCTGGGTAAAAATAAATAAATAATTATAATAATAGACCAACCTCAGACATTGTAGCATGCAAGTGTCAGCTACTTCACCCCCCCCTTCACCCCCCCCCCCCACCCCGCCCAGCCTGTATGATGTTGGCGCTGCACTGCTTGGCGACACGCTCAGTACAGTCTGGGTATCCCCCCATATGAGCAAGACAAATTCCAATTCAACTTGTTGAAATGGCTAATAAAAAGAAACCTTGAAATGTATTACTTAGATAGACCTACATGTGCATTGTTGTATGTAATACGTATGATATAACTAACCATACTGAATAGCTGCCTTGCAACATACCAGCTCATATTCATGAACAAGATGATTGGCGAGGCCACATAAACTCACATACCAGGGGCGGATCTAGGAATGGGCATGGGGGACATACTGCCCCACCAAACATAATGGCATGCAAAACAACCCACGATATTTCAAATTAAAGTGCTTATATTTAAAATGATTTGAAACACTACTACTGCAACTGACTACAGTTGTGGCACCACTAAACCAACAGCATTTCATCATTGAAAACAGAAAACTCTCTGAGTCAGACCTTTAGCTCCATGCATGCTGCGTGTCTGTTGCAACTTCAACAACAACTGATTATTATTGATGCTTATACTTGCCTAATATAAGTCATGTAACTGAAAATGCTAAGGGTGCGGCTCCATCGATGGAACCGCACCCATAGCATTTTCTCCTGCCCCCCCCCCCAATTGGGAAATGTTACATCCGCCCCTGTCACATACGCAATTCTCTTTCCCGGCGCAGGAGATCATATTTATGCAAACTCTATTTGGTGTAATGCACAATTGCACTTGGTCATGCATGCACATGCACACAGTATATTACGGTACGTGTCAGCATTCTGAGCACCCCCAATTAATACTCCAGCTTCCCTGCAGCATTTGTCTAGGCAAGTGGTTTTCAACCAGTGGTCCAGCGGGGACCACCAGTGAGGATTCCAGATGGTCCCCAGTGAAGGTTCCAGGTGGTCCCCAGCTAAATGATTGACAGTTGGTAACCAAATTGACCCTTATAGATGAAACCAAAATGAAAACCAAATGGACCCCATGATCTCAAGAGTATCATTTTACGCTGTCAAGACATCAAACATCTGAATTACTTCATTTTCAAGAATGTACACGTTTAGAAGATGTAGACGAATTTTTACCAATATTTTGCCAGATATATCTCCTAAATTGTGGACACGAACTTGAAAATGCAGAATAAATAGTGGGAACCCCTACACCGGAGGATTTTTTCCCCCCAACGTGGCGCGTATGGTGTCTGCACACACGCATATCAATTATGACATATAGGCGTGCAATATTTATCTGCATTTCAGCAGGATTTACAGCAATGGATTGCTTGAAAATAATAAACAGACGAAATAACTAAGCTAAATAAATGCAAAACAGACTTGCAGTAATGTACCTTATCATGATGGTTTAGGACTTGTTGGTTTCCTTTATTAACACAAAATGAATTATTCCCAGGTAAATAACAGTGAAAAGGGCCATGCTCGCCACTGTTATTCACTCTTACCCAGGGTCAGATTGACCATTGGGCGAACAGGGAGGTCTCCCGGTGGGCCACGACCCGTAGGGGGGTGGTGGTATCATGGTATGAATAAAAGCACTGGTTTTCAACCTTTTTGATCCGAGAGCCCACTATTCATTCAGAATTTTGAGCCACAGACCACCATTTGATGACATTTTAGCCCCAACAGACCCCAAAACTAAAGATTTACTTTGCTTTTTGGTCCACAATTCCAGGCTGGATTTGGGAAACAAAACAGTCAACAGGTCAAAATGAGCATTAATCATCTATACATTTTTTAATTCGACTTGAATATATATGAATATTTTAACTCCTGAGAGTGTTAATATGAAACTAAATGGAGCCGGAAGGGTCCATTTGGATCAGGGGCCCTCCTAGCTCAGGGGCCCCTGGGCCTGGGCCCAACGTGCACGGTGGATAATCCGCCCCTGCACACTGCTGGACTGGTTTACCAGGCAAGGTGCCTGGACCGCCGGGCTATGGCCCAAGCCATAGAGTTTCCATTTTAATTCACCTGAAAATTAACTTGGCAAAAATGCTGCATGTGGCTCTGGCAAAAACGAAAGAAATACCAACAACAATATCAATAAACTCAAGCTAAAAATAGCCAGAATGATCTCCTTTTGTGTAGTGGCTGTACTTAAACTGGCAGGACTTTCAGCACACATCCATGAGCTGAATTCATCCAAGGGCTGAGCAATGCAGGGATGATCGCATTTTGAAGACTGATGTTTGATGAAAAAATTGTTTGTTCACAGTCCCTAATTTACACTATGCAGGCCGTCAAACATTAGAAGATCTATAGCATTGATCTGAATTACATTATCAGCTTTTAGATACACAATAAAGCTAAATGAGAGATTGACACTGACAGTTGTGAAATGATGTGAATCGCTCAGGCAGGCCAACCATAATGTTTCAGCAGCAGCAGCAGCCGCTCAGCGGCAGAACCTCATCAATGACCCAGTCAAATCGTCAGTGTTCTGTTAATTCAACTCTTTAAATGTAAAATTTAAATTTAAATCCTCCCTACTATAGAGTGTGCTGACCCTGTCCCCAGTGAATACAAAGAAATAAACCCGAGCAAACCTAATTTTGGTTCTGGTGGTGGGTGAGAATGCTTTCAACCAATCAAAATCAGAGAGGGGCCTTCCTCCAATCATGTGGGGGACGGGCTTTGGTGCACGTGCTGAAGGCCTTTTCCATTTCCACCCACATGTGTATGTGCACTGCACTTGTTACCGAGGTGGTCCCTCCCCGGACCCTCCCAGGTTAAAAAAGGAACATGTTATTCTAACCAGTTCCTTTCCCCTCCATCAGTCTGACCAGGGGAAGGCACATTGTTTAGAGACCAGGATAACGTTTTTGTGAGGGTATACCTACCCCAAAGGTCTTAAAACAGCGGTCCGGGGACCACCAGTGGTCCTTGAGAGGGTTCCAGGTGGTCACGAGCTAAGTTGGTTAATCAGATGGAAGGTTGGTTAACCAGATGTAACTCTTGAGAGCGTAAGCATGAAACCAAATGGAACCTTGCGGGTCCGTTTGGTTTCATCTTTACGCTCTCAAGAGTTAAAATATTCATCATCTGAATTTGCCCCAGGTCTTACACAACTAGAGAATGTAGATTAATGGTCATTTTGATCTGTATGTTTGACTGTTTTGTTAAACAAATCCAGCCTGGAATTGTGGACAAAAGCAAAGGAAATCTTTAGTTTTTGTGTCAGTGGGGCTAAAATGTCCTCAAATGGTGGTCCGTGGCTGAAATTCTGAATAAATAGCGGGCCCTGGTATGAAAAAGATTGAAAACACCTGCTATAGGAGACCCACGGAGAAGCCAGAATCGAACCTAGTTCTCATGCGGTGAGGCACTACTGACTGTACCCGTGGCACCCCTCCAAATGTCACCTTTCTTATGTAACCAGCGGTATTTTGTTATGATTTGTGGGAAATTATCCACTTCAAGATTGCTGGAAAGACCAGGTCGTTTGCTACACAAACACAAAGCACAAAGCAGCTTTTCAATCAAACATTGCTCTATGCTGTGTGACTTTATTAATTTGTCCTCCCCTTGTTGTTCGGTTTATGGCTGTTATTTAGTTAAAATCCTCTCCCTCGGTGTTTGGGTGTAATAAAAGGCTGTGTAGATTTATTAAGTCATTTTGAAGCACCCCACAACATTTTATTGCAGCAGTGTTACCAATATGAACTGTACTGTGGGCTACGCATTCTCTGGTGAATTATTTCCACTGAAATAGGGGACTAACTTGAAAGCGCGTTTATTAATCTGCTGTATCTTTCAGTCTATGTTTTTGTTGGCAATCCTCATTCACCACATATCAAAAAGCAAAAGTGTCCTTTTTATAATTGCTTCTTCTCACATATCTCCTTTGACAATGCCATCCAGTTTTTTATCCTAAATTACCAACACAGTTAGAGAAATGAATTTCGCATAGGTATGATAAAACACGGTTTTAAATGTAACTCATAAATAACCACATGAATCCTCGTGTTTGTACAAGGAAACAGTACACAGCGGCTGCTTTTTCTGTCTTTCGTTTTCTTTTTGACTGAAAAATGTTGAGTCATTTGCGATTTTAGGAAGGTGCCATTTTACAGGAGATTTTCCCTGGAGCCCCCCCTTACCAAATGGACCCTTACGAGTCCATTTGGTAAGGGGGGGCTCCAGGGAAAATCTCGCCTAGGGCTCCAAATTGCTTAGAAACGGCACTGGTTTCCAGGCATAGAAACCCTTATATAGGATTCTCTGAAACATTTATGGAGTAATGTAATGGGAGATGCACTCCAGCCACCTACCCAAGCTGTTCAATAACTGGCCAGCTAGTATTGAGCTCTATAGAGCCGTCTCCAGAAAATAATCGGCAGGGAGGCTTTCAATTTTCCGGGGGGGAATTTGTCAAGTTCTCCATCCATAATATCAAGCAAATGCATGGGCACAAATACAATAAATAACAAAGCCTAAGCCTTCTCCACCAGCCTAGACTTGTAGCTAGTAGCTACCAAATATAAGCTCCAAGACATCAAGACAACATTATAAAATTATTGTACCCTACAGACAAACCAACACATACCAGTATACTGTGATGTGGAAACATGATTCCAGGCACAAACAACAAAATGATCAAATACAGGTATTTTGAGCTTCTCCACTATATGCGCCACCATTCGCCAACCAAAACAATTAGTTGAGCATTCATTTATACAGTATGTTGCTATCTCCACGGCGGGAGGTAAGTTATATGCACCAACCAACAACAAATTACTGTATATAGTGTTTTTCTTCATTTCACCACCAAGCATTCTCCAAGTCATGTACGGACCAGGGCTGTAGCTGACATTTTGGTCGCCCTATACCCACAACTACCTTGGTTATAATACGGCCTGTGACTGTGAGGGAGTCACTGACCAACAATATAAGCCCAGAGTTCTTGGATTTTAACAGAAAGTTAACACCATAAATGTCCATAAATCACTTAAAGGGGAATTCCACCCATTTTTCAGCATTTTTTCTGAGTGTACAAATGCAACCAAATGAAACCCATCATCAAGATGACATCTTGATGATGTCATCAAGATGTTTCACCATGTCAGTGGTTTTCTTTAGACCTCCATTTCTTGATAACACAGAATGGGGGAACTTTTTTATCATGTCCACCCAGCACCTCTAGGGTATACTAATGACATATTAGAATGTTGAAAATGGGTGGAGTTCCCCTTTAAACTAAGTAATCACTTGGCATAGTAGCACACAGCATGGAAGGCAGCATCCATGCAAACAAACTGAACATGTTTATAAAGCTGATATTTAGTGTCTCCATCCCTCTCTGCATATCCTGGCAAATATGGCCCAAACAGTGTTGAATGAGGAATGACCAAATCACTGTCTGAGAAACCACTGATCTGCTAAGCCTCCCCCTTTAAGAAGCACAACAATATAAGGCCCTTGCCTAACTTCTATATATGAGAACAGACATGCAATTCACTTACAAAATGTAGAAATGAAACACAAATAAGCAGTACTTACCGTACAAAGAGGATAGAGAATCTCATTCAAGTTGTATGAACTACTGTAGGCCTACTAGTTCACAGCTTCCACCTCTTGTTTACAATCTGAAACCATCAACATGTAGGCCTAACCTTAATCATCTTGACATAACCTCATGAAAGGTTGTACTTCACCAAGAATGTGTTTACATGTGTATTTGAGAATATACAATGAAAGTATAGTATTTTTACCATCAAAATCTCTCCGTTGAATCACAACAAACACAGGTTGCTTTTTTTCTTTTTTTTACTCCAGACATTTTTAGTGTAACCCCTGACCCCCCAGAACGAGGCCATCTTAAAGTGACAGTGCCACCTGGTGGATTAACATAGAAATGCAGGCACCTTTGCCACTTTGTTACATCTGGAAGAGGGTGTGTGTGTGTGTGTGTGTGTGTGTGTGTGTGTGTGTGTGTGTGTGTGTGTGTGTGTGTGTGTGTGTGTGTGTGTGTGTGTGTGTGTGTGTGTGTGTGCGCACACACGCGTGTGTGCGTGTAGTGTGCGTGAATGCATGCATGTCTATCCAAGATAATGTTCATAATTGTCAGTTTGGACACAGCATACTGGATCTCTGTGTCCTGTGCATCATGGATGCATATGTCTATCCAAGATAATGTTCATATGCATCAGTTTGGAACGCACAGCATATACCGGATCTGACCAATGTGCCTTTTATTTTGATGGAATCCTCCTTCTGTCATTGACAGGGCCGGCGGAGCGAGGACTAGCAATTGTGATCATTCATTCGGCTGCAACGCAGCTAGCTAGGGCACCAGGTGACAACCGAAGGCCTTAATGGACATGTGGAGATGAGATGCGCGTGGAACAGCTGGGTACCTACCTACCTACCGCTGTCTGGAACACCTCTGCACCGAAGACTGACAGGACACCGCCGCTGCCAAGGAGGGATGTTTGAACGGACCGGCCATTATCCTCAATGTACACTACAAAAATAAATACGGCTCTGTGCCAGCCGGCAAGGCTGTCGTGATGATATAATTACAACACACCGTGACATATACAATTCAATCCTCCCTGCCACTGCCAGGATGTATAGCATGTGTTTACACAAATCGCTGCGCATGCACTAATCTATAGGGAGGGAAAAAAGCTACATGTCTTGGCTAATGCATGCATGGACGTGAAATGTGTGCAATTCTCACTTCTTCAACATTTCCTCCAAAAGGAGGAGACTGTCACATTTTGGAGGAGTTTCTATAGAGCTTTTGAGCTTGTTGTTGCATGATGTGAAAATAGAACAGATTTACAAGCTATCAACAGATAACAACAGCGATGCGCTGTAGTTTAGCCTAGAATCCATCACAGCATTCTGCACACACTTCATTACAAATTATCACAGTTGTCGCAAGTTGTCACTAAACAGATTGTGTTGTACATCTCTATTCCTATGCGGGTGGGAGGGGGGTCCACCCACGGTTCCGACGGGGTCCACCCACGGTTCCGACGGGCCATGGCTCCGAAGGGGCACGGCTCCGAGGGTGCACGGTTCCGATGGGTCACGGCTCCGAGGGGGCACGGTTCCGACGGCCGGGTCTGTGAACTGTGATACGCGGCCCGGCAGGACAAGGTTTTCTGCGCGCAATTATCGCGCTACACCCCCCCCCCCCCCAACACACACGCAAACACTCTGTGTAACAATAATACATTGTGAACTTGCAGAGCCGCTATGCACTGATCTCTCTCTCTCTCTCTCTCTCTCTCTCTCTCTCTCTCTCTCTCTCTCTCTCTCTCTCTCTCTCTCTCTCTCTCTCCATCCTAGAAAATTACTATGCTGTTCTATATGCATATGCAATGTTATACAGTTTATAGATCTGTTATACCGTTTATAGATCCACTATAGGCAGTGGGTGCGATTTGGGTGATCGCTTTGCACGGGGTTGTAATTCATGCCGTTGTTGCGTACAGGACAAATGTATAAAAATCTCACCGCGTTTAGGCCAGGCTTGCACAGTTAACTTTGCAGTATCTATTGACATTTAAACAAGATGAAGAAAGACAGACAGACAGACAGACAGACAGACAGACAGACAGACAGACAGACAGACAGACAGACAGACAGACAGACAGACAGATGTCTCATTTCTATAGCCTAATAACGGACCATCTTACCGCTGCGTAAAATACCCCTTATCCAACTTCACTCCTCGCCACGGTTCTCCTTTATTTGCTATGTGGAATGCATTTCCACCTGCACCATATCAAAATCAAGAAAAACCGTCTTTTTGTTTTTAGGGGAGCAGCCTAAAATGCGAGTCATTGTCCGCGTTTTAGTA
>CM076976.1:39582602-39587602 GCA_039105355.1 Benthosema pterotum
TATTGCCCAACACTGTTTGGAACACGTCATGGTCTTTATACTCAAATACTACATGCTTACTTTGACAGAAGTCATGTTACACTACTATTCAAGGTTCAAGGTTCAAGGTTTTTTATTTGTCACTCCAGTGTATGTCAGGACATATACAGGGATGAAATAGCGTTTCCATTTTCCACAGTGCAATAGACAAGACAGTGTAGTAAGACAAAAGTCAAGACAATAGACAGTGCAATAAGACAAAGTCGAGACAATAGACAGTGCAATAAGACAAGGTCGAGACAATATATGGACGAGACAACTATGGTAGGCCTATTGCGACTTTTACATTATGTCCAAAATCAGAATGCTTCTTCCAATCACAGTTTGCTCCGACAAACAGTTCACAAGTGTGAAGTCAGTTGAGGACGACGATACCTTGCTGCGTCAGAGACTCCTACAGGTTGTTGGGAAGCAGAGCAGAACTGATAAGGAACCGTGTTCATCCTCATGCTTCATAGCCTCCTGGTGAAACGCTTCACTGTCAGCGGCTGGCAATGTTGTGTATGAGATGACAGACATGTTGTTGTCTACCCTCCTCCCCCAAGGACAGACTTTAGTAGTCCCAGGGACCAGGGGTGTTTTTTGCCATTAGGCAGACTAGGCAGTTGCCTTGGGGGCCATGAGGGGGGGGGGGGGGGGGGGGGGGGCAACCATGAGGGGAGGGGGCGACCACCAGACCTGCTTTAAAAGGATACCAGGCTAATAAGCCTAATATGGATAAATGCATTACACTTCTTCTCTTTAATAATTTTATCCCTTGGGGGTGCCATTTTACAGGAGATTTTCCCTGGAGCCCCCATACCAAATGGACCCGTAAGGGTCCATTTGGTATGGGGGCTCCAGGGAAAATCTTGCCTAGGGCTCCAAATTGCTTAGAAACGCCACTGCCAGGGACTATACATGTGGAGGGGAATTGGCATAAAAAATAGGGGGAAAAAACAAATTGGTCCTGCAAATAAATAAACAAAATAGTAATACGTAGTAACTTGAAATCAAATCTGTATTGTGGGAGCCAATTAATTTCTGTAGATGTCTGCGTGGGTTGAGCTTTGCAGTGCAGCATTGTTAAAGGGTATTACAGTAATATATCAAAAATGAAGCTCACACTTAAGGTCCTTATACGACTATATGATCAGTCTCTCTAGCTAGAAAGTGGAGAGCATATAGCCTACTGTATGACTGCCAGTTTGCAGCATTAGGGCATATAATTGGATGTCTGTGGATTTTTGTTTTGTTTGTTTGTCTGGAATTGCAAAAGAAGACCCTCCATGGCAAGAAGAAGTGACAGTTAATTGGTTCATGCATTTGGCAACAACATGTGCACCCAACTGTATGCTGAGTGGGCTGTCATTATACTGTACTGAAGGAGGAACACAATGCTGAACAATGCTGTAGCATTGTGCTCACTGTGCTCCTTTGTCAAGTGTGTGTACTGTATGTGTGTCCGTGTGTTGAATCATCAATGTGTGATGCTTGTGGTCCTGGCTGACTTTAATCATTGACAAACAGTGGTAGGTTGTGATATGCTATATCATATTGATGATCTGATCAACATTGAAATCACACTACCCTCCCCCCTGATTAAAATGGCAGAGAGAGAGAAAAGTGCTTTCAAATTAAAGTGCTTATGATTAAAATGATTTGAAACACTACTACTGCTACTAAGTAACTACAGCTGCATCACCACTAAACCAACAGCATTTCATCATTGAAAACAAAAAACTCTCTGAGTCAGACCTTTAGCTTTATGCATGCTGCGTGTCTGTTGCAACTTCAACAACAACTAATGTTATTATTGATGCTTTACTTGACTAATAAAAGTCCTGTAACCAAAAATGGTATGGGTGCGGCTTCATCGCCCATGGCGCGAAGCGTCACAGGCGATGAAGCCGCCCCCATACCATTTTCTCCTGCCCCCCTAATTGGGAAATGTTACATCTGCCCCTGACATAAAACTTGCTTGACTAAATTGCTGCCCATTCATTATAGTTAATGATACATTTATAAATTAATTAATTGTTTTTCAACGTTTTACATTTTGTACGCTGTGTTGAACATCTGCGACAGACAAAGATTTGGATTTGTTGTATTGTAACCCTTCGGAGGAAGCTATGGATCAGTGGTTTTCAACTAGTGGTCCGTGGCTCAAATGCTAAATAAATAGTGGGCCCTGGTATCAAAAAGGTTGAAAACCACTGCTATAGATAATCGCATGATGACGATCACAGTTTACTCTATCATTCAGTGGCGTTTCTAAGCAATTTGGAGCCCTAGGCAAGATTTTCCCTGGGAAAATCTCCTTTTAAACTAAAGAACATATTATATGTGTTTTAAATGTTCAATTCTAGTTATAGAGGACAAGTATAATGTATTTATCCACATTAGTCTTATTAGCCTGGTATCCTTTTAAAGCATGTCTGGAGGTCGCCCCCTCCCCTCGCCCCCCTCCCCTCATGGCGCCCTAGTCTGCCTAATGGCAAAAACGCCTCTGCTATCATTATTTTTTTTTCTTTGTCGTATCCAGTTATTTTCAGTCACTACATGATACGAATTGTGCACTGTAAATACTTTATATACTTTATATACTGTACAGTCCCCTGGCAGGGAGTTCCAGTGAATCAAGGAGGCCCTGCATGCACTGTTGGGAAGTGGAAAGTGCTTCTCTCTCATGGCTGAGATGGCAGGCCCATCTATTCAGCTTCCATGCCTCATTGCCTGGGACTGGGGAAAGAGCCCTTCTTCCCTTTCTGATCCAGCAGTCCCTGATTCAGTGCCATTTGAGCCAGAAGTCCGGCTCCAGGGAGCGTGTCGGGGTCACAGCCGCCAGGGTCACCGAAAAAGACAGTGGCGTGTTGCCATGCCGGAGCTGCCGGCAGGGGCGGATCTAGGCATGGACATGGGGGGACATGCCCCCCTAAATGCCCAGACTGCCCCACCAAACACAATGACATGCAAAACAACCCAAGATATTTCAAATTAAAGTGCTCATATTTAAAATGATTTGAAACACTACTAGTGCTACTAACTAACTACAGCTGTGTCACCACTAAACCAACAGCATTTCATCATTGAAAACAGAAAACTCTCTGAGTCAGACCTTTAGCTTTATGCATGCTGCGTGTCTGTTGCAACTTCAACAACAACTGATGTTATTAATATTATTGATGCTTTACTGGACTAATAAAAGTCCTGTAACAGAAAATGGTATGGGTGCGGCTTCATTGCCCGTGGCGCAAAGCGACACGGGCGCACCCATACGATTTTCTCTTGCCCCTCCGACATGTTCTCTTGCCCCCCCCAAATGGGGTATGTTAGATCCGCCCCTGAAAGCAAAGTGGAGAGCAGAGGAGAGGCCATGTTGAGACCAGGTCAGGGAGGGCAGAGAGAACTGCCAGAATGCATACAAATTTGCACCTCAAACAAAACTTTTAACGTTGTTCGGCCACACAGATTAAAAAAGCGTTGAAGAATTTTTCAGGAAATGTGCTTATTTACAGAACAGGCCTATACCTAAAGTTATGTTGTTTGCTAATGTTAGCTTATATTATGTAGTATTTTATCATATATCTTATATTATGTGTTTTGTTTTTCTCAAAACTGCAATGCTCAGTGTATAAGCTTGGTTCTTACATAGCTTATATGGGGTTCCAGATGATTTGATGTTCATTAATAGACCCATTATTAAGTGTTTTCAGTTTCTTTCAGTGTTCATTTTACTCACACTATTCGTAAAGAACAAGCATATTAACCATGTCAAATTTAACGACTTTTACTTAACATACACTAACCTGGCTAAAGCCAGACCGAATCAGCTGTTGGCAAAAACAATGCCTGCCAGCCGACAGGCCTGTTAATATGACGGGTGTATTATATGATGTAGTGTGAAATGTGTGAAATGTGCAGTTCATGATGTGAACAAGTTTGTTAGGCAAATATGTGTGTAACTGCCACTCGAAATATACACCCCTTGAGCAGTTTGATGTTTTGCAGTGTGTGAATGGGTGACTGCAAAGCACTTTTGAGAAAATGCACCATTTGCCATTTTATTTACAAGTTATTTATTTATTAAAGCTTGATGTGACAATGCACACAAAAAAGTAGCCTACGTACGTACATGAAAAGCCTGAGTAAACAGTTACACACATCTTGGCTTTGAATGTATTCTGCATCTAATCAGTGTCTGAACTGCCCACCCAGTCACCCATAAACGATTGCATGCACAGTTATTAAAATACATTTAATGAATTCAATTATACATTAGATGTTGTGGGTGGGGATTCTAATCTGACATGCAGCTTCTGAGTCAAAACGTAATTGTACATTCATAGCCTTATTGGAACGAGCAATTATTCAATTGTTATGGTTAATCAGTGTCTTGTAAAGTGCATTATTTATTGCGGCAGGGCTATAGAGCTGTGCAGTCCTGCCCATTTCATGACATCGCTCACGGGCCGGAAGTAATTTCTCCATTATATTTTCTCAGACTTTTCACAAATGATTTATATAAAGATGATTAATGACCAATCAAATAATTTGTGAGAAGAAAACTAAACAGAAAATCCTGTTACTGAATAAATAATTAGTATAAGAAAAAATAAGGGCAGGACTAATAATTTAATCAGTCCTCTTACCTGCTGATTCAAACTCTAGACAGGCCAGCACCAAAGTTATTTGTGTACCCACACACAAAAAATTGTACAGTGACAATTACTATCTCTTCAATTTTTTTAATAAAGATTTTACATACTATATATAAAATCATTTAATATTTTGTTCATTCAACTGACTGAAAGGCGGTATTCATGCGGGCAATATTCAAGGTCAAGGGACATGGTTAGTAATGGGGCGGTTATTTTTTAATTATTCATTGCAAAGACAACTTTAGGGTTTAAGTTTAAAGATGTAGTGGCATGATTTTTGTATATTTTCCAATTTTGTACAGTGACAGTACTTCATTGGTG
>CM076976.1:39590102-39597602 GCA_039105355.1 Benthosema pterotum
GAACTCCACAAACAGTTCATCTGGCAATACAGCCTCAGCCTTGTTTACCTGACAAGTTCTGCATCACAAAGTCTGGGCAGACGGCTGAGTATAGCAGCATGGTAACATTACATTACGGTGCGAAGTGCTCTGCAGTCTTTCTCTGGATTAAATTCAGCCCTTCAGTCCAAGGATAACAAGCTACAAGCAGTCAATCACTGCACCGAGGAGAGGATAGGACCCTGGAACTGGAAATGAGCTGAACCCAACTCACTACACCGGTAGCTACCAGTGTCCCTGTTCACATCTCCCTCACCTCCTCCTCCTCAGGTGCCAGCAAACCATGCACCTATACTGTATGCCCTTGTAGCGTTCTCAGTGTATTGTATAGGTTGGAACGTCATGAAGATCTGTGAGGAACTACCGGTGAGTGACTCCGGCGTGGACCCTGTGTATTTTTTGCATCACAGGCTGAGTGCTGCTGATGCAGACAATATCATTCAGGGACGGATGTAACATTTCCCAATTGGGGGGGGGGGGGGGGGGGGGAGTAGGAGAAAATGGTATGGGGGCGGCTTCATCGCCCTTGGCGCGAAGCGACACGGCGATGAAGGACTTTTATTAGTCAAGTAAAGCATCAATAATAACATCAAGCTAAAGGTCTGACTGAGAGAGTTTTCTGCACCCATACCATTTTATTAGGCAAGCGCATCAATAATAACATCAGTTGTTGTTGAAGTTGCAACAGACACACAGCATGCAAAGAGAGTTTTCTGTTTTCAATGATGAAATGCTGTTGGTTTAGTGGTGCCACAGTTGTAGTGAGTTGGTAGCAGTAGTTTTTTTTTTTTAATATAAGCACTTTAATTTGAAATATCTTGGGTTGTTTTGCATGTCATTGTGTTTGGTGGGGCAGACTGGGCATTTAGGGGGGCATTGCCCCCACCCCCCATGCCCATGCCTAGATCCGCCCCTGATATCATTGTCTGTACCTGTCTCCACAGAGCTGGAGACGCTCCTGTCCTGGACAGGACGCACTGCATCGTGGGAGTCTGTCTGCTATTCTCCAGCACAATACGCCTGCTAGTCCAGAAGCTTTCGTTGTTGCAGATGGATATGTAATGGAGCCCCCAGGACTGTTTTGTGGGATTCTTTTTAGCCTACTACTACAGTGGTTTTCAACCTTTTTTTGATTCCAGGGCACACTATTCATTCAGAATTTGAGCCACGGACCACCGTTTGATATGACATTTTAGCCCCACAGACCCCAAAACGAAAGATTTGCTTTTGCTTTTGTCCACAATTCCAGGCTGGATTTGGGAAACCAAACAGTCAAACATGCAGATCAAAATGACCATTAATCTTCTACTTCCTCTAGTTGTGTAGACCTGGGCTAATTCACATGATGAATATTTTAACTCTTAAATGTGTAATCATGAAACCGTGGGTGGGTGGGGAGGTGCACCACCAGATTTTGGGCATTCTTTCAGGTGGAAATGCTAATTTTATTTTTGTGGGAAATTATTATTGGATCATTAAACGAAACTCACCTGAACATGCCACAACCAATCACAAAGTAAGTGTAACTCGTCTTGGCCGGCATCTACAGTATACTGTGAAATAAATAAGTAAATGAACAAACAATCCGTCTAGTTGTATGGATTACAGTGCAGTCCATCCTGTCAAAAGTGCTTGCTATCAACATCGGTGCTCCACAAGGACCCCTGCTGTTATCTCTCCTGTACACCAGGGGCGGATCTATAGGCATGGACATGCCCAGACTGCCCCATTAAACATGATGGCATGCAGGCAACAACCCAAGATATTTCAATTAAAGTGCTTATATTTAGAATGATTTAGAAACACTACTACTGACTAACTACTAACACCTAACTAACTAACAGCATTTTATCATTGAAAACAGAAAACTCTCTTTGCATGCTGTGTGTCTGTTGCAACTTCAACAACAACTGATGTTATTATTGATGCTTACTTTAATAAAATGGTATGGGTGCGGTTTCATCGCCCGTGGTGCCAAGGGCACCAGACATGCTATAAAAGTCTCATATGGATATATTTGTTATACTTGTCCTCTATAACTAGAATTGAACATTTAAAACAAATAATATGTTCTTTAGTTTAAAAATATCATATTTTGTTCCCTTGTGCGGTGCCATTTTACTGTGCCTGTCATCGGTATGACATCACTAGGAGATTTTCCCTGGAGCCCCCCCTTACCAAATGGACCCTTACGCCTTACAGCTTCTCCAGGAAAAATCTTGCCTAGTGCTACAAATTGCTTAGAAACGCCACTGAGGATAGAGTTCTATATAGCACCGGTGACTGTTTCAAGTATGGGGCAGTTTAGGTGTACGCATTTGAAGAGGAATTAATACCAGTGAAATGTTCTTCTTTCATTAGGCTGCAGCCAGTCGAGTGAACTGTATAAGGATCAGTGGAGTGTGTCTGTATGGACACCTCAAAACAAATCACAGCAAGGAGTTGTGAAGTACATTAAGAGGTCTGAGAATGGTATCTGAGGTGTTCTGGTAAATGATATCGGCATAGTCTATATGATGGGAAGTAGTACTTGGTTAATTATTCGTTTTCTTATACGTCAAATAATAAACAGTTGATTGCAGGCCCGGATTTAACATTTCCCAATTCGGGGGGCAGGCAAAATGGTATGGGGGGTGGCTCGGGCTCCGTTGCCCGTGTTGCCGCCCTCCATACCATTTTCGGTTACAGGAGTTTTATTAGGCAAGTAAGCATCAAAAATAACATCAGTTGTTGTTGAAGTTGCAACAGACACGCAGGACGCTATGGAAGCATACGGTGTAGGCTACTTTATCCAATTGGAAATGTAATTCCACAATAGCATTATAATTTTCCATGTATGCACGAGTTATTTGGGACAAAAATGAAATTGAAATGCAATAATTCAATTTGAATTTGAATTTTCATATCATGTATGGGCATTCCATGACAATATTAAAATTTAAATGGAAAAGCTGTTTCACATTTCATTTTGAAAGACTTAAACTGATATACAGAGGACTTTATTGAAATGCAATAAGAAAAACAGCTTCCCCAGGCTATTTCATTTACATTTCAATGTCAACAAGCTCTTTTTTGGACAATGTTTAAATGAAAATGTAATTTTCCATCAACTTGCAAATTAAAATGGCAATGGCATTTAACATTTCATTTGCAAAGACTTAAACTGATCTACAGAGGACATTATTGAAATGCAATAATAAAAACAGATGCCCCAGGCTATTGCATTTACATTTCAATGTCACCAAGCACTTTTTTGGGCAATATTTAAATTAAAATGCATTTTCTAACAACTTGAAAGTTTAAATGGCAATGGCATAAAACATTTCATTTGCAAAGTCTTCATACTGCAGCAGGTAGGACGATATGAAAATGCAAAAGGAGAAACAGCGCCCCCCAGTCTATTCTGTTTTCATTTACATATTGCAACGCAACAAAGAGGACACTTTGAAATTGAAAATGCAATCTGTCAGTTCTCTTATCAAGGCGGGCCTTCACTTATGACGTCACTTCCTCAGAGAAGCCCTTGAGGCCTTAGAGCGGCAAAATTCTCACCTCACACAACAATCAGTGATAGTCTAGTGGTTAAGACATTGGTCTTGCAATGTGGGGGCCCGGGTTCGATTCCTCTCTATGGTATTAACTTTTTGGCCGGTAAACAACTGTTGCTAACTTATGTGTCCAATCACATTTTTTTCAATTTGTTGTAGTTGTACTTGAATTGTACTGTAATTCTCCAAGCTTTTTTCACTTTTGTTGTAGCAGTCCAACTTGACATGTAGCCTACTGTAGGGAGTTCATATTCCATTCATTCATTCACTATTGTATGGACCTGGGGCAAAATCACCCCCCCCCCCCCCCCCCCCCCCTAGGATAATTTCGTTGTAAGGAAGAAGGAACATATTTTTGAGAAATTATCCTGGGGGGGGGGGGGGGGGGATTTTGCCCAGGTCCATACAATAGTGAATGAATGAATGGATGCTGATTTAGTGGTGCCACAAGTTAGTTAGTTAGTAGCAGTAGTAGTTTTTCAAATCATTTTAATTATAAGCACTTTAATTCGAAATACCTTTGACATTTGGGTTATTTTGCTACCCATCATGTTTGGTGGGGCAGTCAGGGCATTTAGGGGAGCATTGCCTCCCATGCCCATGCCTAGATCCGGCCCTGGGGTATAGGGAGCACAAACTTCCTTATGTGTTCTTTATGGTAAGATCAATGTGGGGTTTGAAGGTGGAGGTGAGTTCAGGGTTCGAGTGTGATACCTAGGTATTTGAATGTGTCAACTTTCTCCAGAGGAGAACCATCATCCATCCAGCTGATGGTGGAATACTGGCAGAGCATCACCTTCTGAGGGGAAGGACGTGGAGATGGTGAACACCTATAACTAGAAATACAGTACACCGCGAGCAGAGAGTGGTGCCCTGTATATCGTTAGAGTCCGACAGAGAGAGAGACATTTTGCATGTGGGCAAACTTAAAAAGTCCAAATTAAATATGTAAAGTAATAAATAATAAAATATTGGGGGACGTAAATTAATATTGCAGAAGAGACTCGGAAATGTGGCATCCCGACACCCCGGCTCTGAATACCAGCCACTAGACCATGAATAGACTGAGTAGACTATAAATGAAGAAGGTGTGTTGAAAGCCTTGTTATATTAAAGATATATGGGTATACTCTCTACACGCTTATTAGCCCAGGAGCTGGGAGTGTGCACTGCTGCTCCAAGAGCTGCTCAGACTGCTGAGCTAACAGTCTGGGAAACAGTTTTTTGTTTAAAGCCAAAAGGTGAGTGAAGATGTTTTACTGGCCCGGTAGCTATATATGAAAGCTTTGCGTCCTATAGCTGTTCCAGCTGTTTCAACCATTTCAAATTAATTGGGCATCCACAAAAGTGTGGGGAAAGTTCCCAACGTGTAAAAGATTGTAAAGTGTAATGCTACAAAAGCACATGATTGAACAACGACCAAATGCCAAGCATATACAGTATAAGGATGCCTATATACATCTAATATGCAACGCGTTCTTACTGGGTATGAGAGAACCGGTGAGAGAAAAGGCTACAGGGAAAAACAGTTCACAACTGAGAGATGGGTAATATACAAACATTATTATTGGTTCTTTTCCACATGGAAAGAAAAATATATGTAGATATATGCCAATATATGCTCCATATATGCATCATATATGTTTCATGTATGCAATAATCAGGTATATATATGTGCATATATGTGGATATATAGGACATATATGTAACCTCATATATAGGTAGGTTCATATACTGTATGTAGGGGGCCAATTTCATGTATGTGGCATATATTAAAACATATAGGTTCATATATAGAGGGGCAATTTCCTATATGTAGGGGGGCAATACTATTTTCTTTCCATGTGGGCAGGTTCAGAATTGTTTGCTCATCTCTCTTTAGTCCTGATCAAAACAATGTCAACTTTTTTAAGCACAAAATTATGGACCAGACCGTGGCCTTGTGGTTAGCCTGTCCGACCTGAAACTGGGAGGTCGGGGTTCGACTCCTGGCCGGGTCACAGCAAAGACTGTAACAATGGGACCCAGTGCCTCCCTGCTTGGCACCAGCATGAAAGCGTCAAATCAGCTAATGATTCCTGAGCGTGGTTCACCACTCCAAGAGATGGGTCAAAAGTGGAGAACCACTTTCACTGTGGTAAAGTGAGTGACTGGTCATACGACTTTGACTTGTAGGAAGTAACAAAGCACTACACATAGTTTTGACACAGTAAAACTTGATGATATAATGATATCATGAATATTACCATCTGCTGTGTAGCTTTGGCTCACCATGTTCATGTTCCCAGTGGAAACCATGGCTCTTTGATGCAGCGGAAGGCTATATGATGTTACAGGACCTCATGTCGGAGCTACAGTATGAGCGGAGGGACTGAGGTCCCTCGTCAGGGGCCTGTAGAAAAGAGGAGGTTAGAGAGGGAGTGCAATGAGAAATAGGAGGGTGGGGGAGGTGATGAGAGTGAGAACAGAAGTACAGCAGAATGGGCCCTTAGACAGACTGGATAGGAGGCGGAAAAATATTTATGCTAATTAATTCATTAATTCATTATAATTTTAATATAATGAATGTACATGTTCTAGACATTCTAATAATCACAAAAATATATTTATTGCAGTCATTTTACATACTTTTATTAGGGTTAAAGGCTAAAGGTCAAAGGCTATACATAATCAAAAATTGCACTCCAGAGATTAATTGAAGAGGGTAATTGCAGCCTCTGTGGGGGGTATTGTTATGCAAATATCATGACCAATTTCAATGACTTCTAAAGAATCAACCTCAACCATGATATTTACGTGAAAAAATAACAAAACATTTTTTTAAAATAATGAAAGGATTAATGTTGCTAAAAAGCAACACTGGGCCTTCTAGGGTTAAGCCAACCTGTTGGGTACAAACCATCTTTACAGTTAAAGATACCACATGAACCCTATAGCATAGCAATAATATACAGTATCAACAACACATACTGTGTAAGTTAACTTCATTATACAGCATTGTGCTGATCCCAGAAAACTTTCTTTCTGGCCATGCACGGCGTGCAAATAATCTGAGTGCACTGCAGAGTCAGCCACAGACAGACTTGGTTGTTATTAGCCATTTGTGCTCAATTTGATATGCTGTTTCACACTATGCCAACGTTGTACCATTGATTTACTGCATCAATGCAGGACGCCACCGTTGGAATAGATTTGCATGCGGATGTGCTGTCAGCTTTTAATAATGACGCTTTTGTAACGACTACGACGATTTACTTACTCTTCACAGACAATTGCATTAAACACCTCTAAATGAATACAAATCTTAACCTTAAAAGCATTTTTTATTCAGTTTGGTTTAATACAGTAATATTTTGCAACAGTTATTTCTTTCCAGTTCTATTCCTTAAGCACAGCCACATTTTCATTTTATTTTAAGTGAATTGGCATGCTTGCCGCAGTGAACTAATGACCAATCTCCTCGCGCCTAATATGAATTGCACGGTTTGTGCGCGGCGGCAGACGCGGGGGAGTGTGCAAGTTTTGGAATCGGGAACTCATAACTACAGCCTGCTGACCTATTTGGTCCTTGTCTGCTGCCTGTCAGTCATTCCTGGGTTTGCTGCGACAGCAGGACTGGGTTGTTTTGATAGAGCAGGGCGGATATAGGCATGGGCATAGGGGGGGGGGGGGGGGGGGGGGGCAATGCCCCCCTAAATTCCCAGTCTGCCTCCCCAAACACGATGCCATGCAAAACAACCCAAGATATTTCAAATTACAGTGCTTGTATTTAAAATAATTTGAAACACTACTACTGCTACTAACTAACTACAGCTGTGTCACCACTAAACCAACAGCATTTCATCATTGAAAACAGAAAACTCTCTGAGTCAGACCTTTAGTTTTATGCATGCTGCGTGTCTGTTGCAACTTC
>CM076976.1:39602602-39745102 GCA_039105355.1 Benthosema pterotum
CCTGAGAGGATTCCAGATGGTCCCCAGGCTAAATGATGAAAAGTTGGTTAACTACATATAACTCTGTAAAATGGACCTTACTGGTCTATTTGGTTTCATGTTTACACTCTCAAGAGTTAAAAAAAAATCAGCATGTGAATTAGCCCAAGTCTATACAACTAGAGAATGTAGAAGATTAATGGTCATTTTGATCTGTATGTTTGACTGTTTTGTCTTCTCTGAAATCCAGCCTAACTGTGGACAGAAGCAAAAGAAATCTTTAGTTTTGGGGTCTGTGGGGCTATAATGTCTTCAAATGATGGTCCTTGGCTCAAATTCTGAATAAATAGTGGGCCCTGGTTGTATGAAAAAGGTTGAAAAGCACTGTTCTGTGTGCATTGTCTCTGCAGCACTGCGCGGCAGGTTTTACACAGGGAACACTGTTTAGACTAGCAGTAAACAGCACCTTCAGTCCTGACAATGGCTGTGGGCTGCCTTCTCAGATGCCTTTGTGCACACACTGCTTTCATTCTTTCCCCACCTGCTTTCATGCGCTTGCAGTCTGTTATAGCCTATGTAACCATGCAGTGCTGGACAAAAGTATTCAAGGCGAAATATCTGTTGCCTCTATCCACAAAGGCAATGAATACACATAGCAAAATAGAGGAGAAGAATCTAGTGTCCAACTTTTCTGTAACAGGTCCATTTGAAAAACCTCAAGCATTCACAACCTACGCAATCTGCCCACTAAACATGACAGCCGAAATGAATATCTGACCTGTTAAGTGGTCAGATGGGGGAGCCGCATATACTGTATTTTCAGGGTACGCCTATCTCTATACTGCCTCCTCCTGGTCAGCCAGGGTAAATGAACTAGTTAGAATACTGCAGTGTTTCTTAAACACTAGGCGGGACACTGATCAAGTGTTAAGAATTAAGCAGCCTGCTAGCAAGACGGAAGGACAGTTCGGGGTTCTCCCCAGGTTGGCAGATGGACAGTAGCGCCCACAGTTACTACATGGGTGTTGGCATTTGAGGATAGGCTCATCAGATAATTGACTTGTTAGGATGTGTAAAACTCTGTCCACAGTGTTGTTTGTACTGTACATAATATATCTTAGTTGGTCAATTGTTATTTGAGGTCTACTATGTACAAGGTTGGATTTGTATGGAGGGATATTCATTTGTATTACCAGTGCGGAGATCTTTTGTCCTTGCTGCTGGTCAGACTGAATTAAATATATACATTTAATGATATCCAACTGTCATTTCAAAAGCCTTAAGTAAAACTTTGATATTCATTTTACTAAAATAAACAAATAAATGCAGTGAAAATAGCAGATCTCACATCATAGTGGGGCATGCTGTGAGCTTGTACAGCAGAGTGCTTTGTACTTTGTATAACAGTTCACCCAAATTAGGCAGCCTGTGAAGCCTTGACTTCATGGACATTGTTTTCGTTGCATCCGTGATGCCAGTAATTCAATGTTTTTGCCGGAATTCTCTGGTATGAGCTGACAACTCCGCGGGAGACTCGCCGAGTCTGACTGACGTCGCTCAAATTATTCGCTTTAGAAATGAGACAAACACCAGGAGAATGAGTGGATGCAGCAACGCTTCATGGAGTAATTGGTAGCAAATAACTTTTTGAGTGAACAAATGGCTCAGGAGGAAGATCGGCATTCCCAGGTTTCCCCCTGGCTAGACGTTTTTGAAAAGTCCTTTGCATGGTTTCCTCCTCTACCACGGTGTGTGAATATGTGAATTTGAATGCATTATGTAAAATGCTTTGCAGCTACAGTACAGTACATGCTGTCCATGGGGCCCACCTTAAAACATGCATGGAACCCCTGCTTATGTGAACCAAAACAGCATCACCATACCAGTATACCAATACATACTGTACTTGACTAAAACCTCCTTTTCGACTCCCATACATGTCTACATCCAGTGTGGGTGTGCCGAGCGACAATACATAAAAAAAGGACAATGCTTGTCCACCGTCAGCAGTGCAGCATGGCAATTTCAAATGCATCAAATCCAAGAGCAAGTCGGTGTCCTTGAATCAAACCCACCTCTTCAAAACTCATGCATAGCAACAAGGTTATTATTATTTGCGGCGTATCCGTCAAGGCGGTATGAATGCCGTGTAATCCCCCTTTAATCCCTTACAGTAGGCCACAGCCGCGCTAATCTGCACACCTTGAGAATGGAAGTCATTTGAATGAAGGAGATGTGGCAGTGTGTTTTTTTTTAACCCCCTGTGGAATAAAACATATTATCACAATGTCACGATGAAATCAAAGTAAGACAATCTCCAGGCCTATAACACAGCTGGAGAGGTCCAGTGTGAGGTTGGGTTATAGTCATAGTCATAATGCCTGGCCCTGGAACCAATGGGACTTTGGAAACATGGGGCTAATGGCTCGGCACCCGTAAAAGAACTCCAGCTAATTTTGATTTCATGCATGAAAAGACCCCCCCCCCCATTAAAACAAAGCAACATGAAGCATATCTCTTAAAGCAACATGAACCATAAATGGTAAATGGTGCATTTATATAGTGCCTTTATCCAAGGTGCTTTACATTGGTTGTACGTTGTAGATCCCATTTACCCATTCACACAACAATGGCAGAAGAAACCATGCAAGGTACTGACCAGCACATCAGGAGCAGGGGTTAATTGTCTTGCCAAGGGACACATAAACACTGACAAGGGGAGCCCGGATTAGAACCGGCAACTTTGTGGTTACCATCCGGTGACTCGACCCCTGAGCCATTGCTGCCCCCATATCTCTTAAATGAGAATTCCACACCGAAACACATTGGGCTTCCATCTACCTTGATCGCTGTGACATCACTTGATTTTTGACATGATGCCCCCTTTTCTACATTTCCCTCTTGAGGTCCCCCTATCCTCCAACAGTTTGCATTGGTGCAGGTCGCCTCATCCTAATACGGGCATTTTAGTAGTTCCAAACTTTTTTTTCACACATCACATCAAACCATACACTACAAGATAATTGGACTACTACATGATTTAAAACTCGTACAGGCAGCACCTGTACGAGAAGAGTTTCAACCTGAGTGTTTGGAGAAGAGAGTGGCAGAAGGGAGAGATGAGCAGGAGGAATACTGTAGATTACCTCTGGGATTACATGTAAAGGCTTCCCAAGAGTGACCTAAAACACATGCATGAGTATCAGTATACTATTAATATATGATGTCATACAGTATATGATATATGATGTGATGTGAAAAGATATGAAAAAATATAAGTTTGGAGCGACTAAAATACCCGTATTAGAATAAAGAACCAAGACACACTGCACCAATACAAACTGTTGGAGGGGAGGAGGATCTCAAGGGGGGAATGTAGAAAAGGGGGCATCTATGACAAAAATCATGTGCAATATTCTGTATATGATGTCACGGCAATCAAGGTAGATGGATGCAGTGTTGTAGTGGGACTTTTAGAAGTGAGGGGACGCCTCTTAAAGGGGAATATTCCACAATTTTTTTTCAGAGAGTGTACAAATGTGAATGGACACAAATGGACACTAGCGGGTCCATTTGGTTCCATTTGAACACTCTTCGAAAAAAGGAAATGATGATGTCATCAAGATGTGTTTCACCATGCTAATGATTTTTTCAGACCTCCATTTCTAGGAAACATAGTAAATATTGAAAATGAGTGGAATTCCTCTTTAAGACACGTGCATGCACACTTGCATTTGCATGCATCTGCGTGCAGACACGCTATTAAAACAAGTATAGCACATTGAGAAAGATTGTTTACAATGCCTAATTGTATCCATGAAAGTAAATGACAAGACAAAAAACATAGGCCTACTTTTGCCCCAAAAATATTTTAGATGTCACTACACCCCTGGATGGATGCCCAAATGTGCATGTTTGGTGTGGAATTCTCCTTTCAACTGCATGTTCTGTCCCGGTAACAAGCTTTTAGAAGTGCCGAGAGGCAAGATGGTGGTGGTGAAGTTCATCTCTCTGCCGCTACAGCGCAGCAGAGGGGTTTATAGTCCAGTGTTTTCCCAGGTGCGGGATGGAGGCCAGCTCAAGGCCAAGCCTGGTGTTATGAGGAATCCAGGCTAGCGCCGCTGTCATCCCATTATCCCGTCACCTTGTTAAACGCTGTGGAAAAGGATCCGTTAATGCAGTCAGGGACCGACGGCAGAACATTAGAATGTGTCCTTAGCCTTGACCCCGACACTGGGCTGTTTAGAGCGCATTGATTTTGAGGGGAGGGCGGGTAGGGGGGCGGGCTTGGATGTATGTGTATGTCAGGGGCGGATCTAGGCATGGGCATGGGGGAGCAATGCCCCCCTAAATACCCAGTCTGCTCCCCCCTCCCCCAAACACGATGCCATGCAAAACAACACAAGATATTTCAAATTAAAGTTTAAAATTAAAGTGCTTATATTTAAAATGATGTGAAACACTACTACTGCTGCTAACTAACTACAGCTGTGTCACCACTAACCAACAGCATTTCATCATTGAAAACAGAAAACTCTCTGAGTCAGACCTTTAGCTTTATGCATGCTGCGTGTCTGTTGCAACTTCAACAACTGATGTTATTATTGATGCTTTACTTGACTAATAAAAGTCCTGAAACCGAAAATGGTATGATTGCGACTTGACTGCACCCATACCATTTTCTCTTGCCCTTCAACATGTTCTCTTGCCCCCCCCCCCCCCCCCCAATGGGACATGTTACATCCGCCCCTATACTTGAGCTTTTGTGCTTGCTTGAATAAGTGTGTGTGTGTGTGTGTGTGTGTGTGTGTGTGTGTGTGTGTGTGTGTGTGTGTGTGTGTGTGTGTGTGTGTGTGTGTGTGTGTGTGTGTGTGTGTGTGTGTGTGCGCGTGTGTGTATGTGTATGTGTGTGTATATGCATGTCCCAGGCAGCTACTTGTCCTTGGTTGGTACATTTACCACATTAGGAACAGTCTCCAAATCCAAAGCACCTTTCATATTCCATCAGCCAGTTTAAATGCACACAGTAAAAGTCCACAGGGTTAATCTATCTGCCAGGGTGCAGCCTACTGTTCAAATGACACTTCAATGCAACTTATTAAACCCTCTGTTCATAGTTTCCATTTAGCCCATCTTTTGACCAAAAAATAGCCAATCTGCGTTGCATTGTGAGCTGGTGTGTTCAAGTGGTGGTGTAAAGCGCTAAACGCGAAATGAACGTGAACGATTCGGGGGGTGATTCTGAGTGGCGCTTGACACAACCACTTCCTTTTTAGTGTAATTTATGCGCCAACCCCCAATATTGGGTCAAAAAAGCCCCTCAATTCCTATGAGCCTCAGCAAATATTTCCTGCCGATTCCTCATATTTCTGAAAGTTGTTGCCGTCGACTTGACTCTTTGACCCCACACTCCCACATTTTAAAAAGCTACTAGTACAAACCTTTTGCTGACCAAGGAACACCAAAGTTCCCTCTGTAACGGAGCTCAACCCAAGCAGCAGCAGCAGCAGCAGCTCTGTCCCTGCCGGTGCCGAGGAGAGATGAAAAGGTGCTCATATTCCCATGACTCTCTGGCAGCCTGTGACCCGCTAAGAACATCACAAGTTTCTGGACATCGATACCCAACAGGGGCGGATCTAGGCATGGGCATGGGGGGGCAATGCCCCCCTAAATGCCCTGACTGCCCCACCAAACATGATGGCATGCAAAACGACCCAAGATACCCAAGAAATTAAAGTGCTTATTATTTAAAATGATGCAAAACACTACTACTGCTACTAACTAACTACAGCTGTGGCACCACTAAACCAACAGCATTTCATCATTGAAAACAGAAAACTCTCTGAGTCAGACCTTTAGCTTTATGCATGCTGTTGCAACTTCAACAACAACCGATGTTATTATTGATGCTTTACTTGACTAATAAAAGTCCTATGACTGAAAATGGTATGGGTGCGGCTTCATCACCCATGGCGCGAAGCGACACGGGCGATGAAGGCCCTGATACCCAACAAATTGCAGTTACAGTACATTTAAAAAAAAATAGTAATATATAGTATATATAGTATATAGTATATAATAGTATAATAATAACAATGACGCTGAGCAATGTTTTTTTTTCACGATGGTTTGTGATGTGTATGGAAGAACTGTTTCCTGTCTCAATGTTGTTGTAAGTAATATGCAGTAAAGCAGGGGTTTTCAACGTTTTTGATACCATACTATTTATTTGACAACATTTTCACCCCATGGACGCAAAACTAACAATTCCTTTTGTTTTAGTCCACAATCCCAGCTGGATTTCCGCAAACAAAACATACAGTAACTCAAAATGACCATTATTCTACATTCTTTAATTGTGTAGACTTCTTAATTAAGTGGGCTAATTTAGATGATGAATATTTTAGGTCTTGAGAGGTGAATCAGACATGAATCAATCATTTTTGGTTTCATTTTCTTTCTTTTTTTTTCTTCATTTTTTAGAGTTACATCTGGCTAACCAACTTTTCATCTGGTTAACCGACCACCAGGAGCCCTCTCAAGGACTACTGGTGGACCCCAGGACCACTGGTTGAAAACCACTGCAGTAAAGCAGTGCTTCCTAACCTTATTAGGCCATGACCCTTGCCCCCCAAAAGAATAACCATATTTGAATCCTGGGATAAACCCCCGATAAACCCATGGAAATGTAGGAGTTGAGAGGCATTGCATTGTGATTGACTCTATCCCACAGATGCATACTGTATTGTCTACTGAGCTCGCAGATCTGCTGTTTTCAGAATCTCTTTCTGTGGAGTATCATCGGCTTCAGAAATAAGGAAAAGGGACATTTTTTTTTATGATGCCTCTCTAAGCATATAAAGGAATTAAGGAGATGCCATTTTCTGCTGTTGCCAGGTTAGGGTTTTTACGGGTCTCGTATTGGTTCATATCGCAAACATGCATTATGCATTGCAGTGAATTTGAATTTCATTACACAGTGTACATATCTATATACCAAGGTTGTTCTTTGTCCCTGAACTCTGCCGGTCGATGTAGTGACCCTCCTTCTGGTACCCTGAGCCGCTGGTTGTTGAGAAAGACTGATTTGCAGTGGCGGCTCCTGGCAAATCTCTCAGGAGAGGGCAATCGTTGTGATGATGGATATTGCTCCTTGGGCTAGGTTTTATTTTATATATATGTTTTATGTCATGCGCTCCAAACTTGTCGCCATCAAATTGCCAATTGGCACACCTTCGGGTCATAGTGTGTGCGGCAAGGTTGGATGCTTTTCGAGTTGGACAGCGGACAGACAGACAGACAGACAGACAGACAGACAGACAGACAGACAGACAGACAGACAGACAGACAGACAGACAGACAGACAGACAGACAGACAGACAGACAGACACACAGACAGACCAGTGGCGTTTCTAAGCAATTTGGAGCCCCAGGCAAGTTTTTCCCTGGAGCACCTTACCATATCTATGACTGCAGGCACAGTAAAATGGCGACCCCCACGGGATAGAATTATGAACTATTTTTAAACTAAAGAACATATTATGTGTTTAAAATGTACAATTCTACTTTTAGAGGACAAGTATAATGTATTTATTAGGGGTGGGAAAAAATCGATATGTTAATATATCACTATTCTTTATGCCATGATATCAATATCGAATCGCCAGATTCAAAATCATTTTTTTTTTTATGATCATGTAGGCCTATTCATTAATTTCTTCATGTCAGAAACACTGAACTTTTTGTTATTTATGTTGTTTAAAATTGCTTTGAAATGTTCTACTTGATTGAACTTGTCACCCCATGGTCACCCCGGTGCCCCTCCCTCCCCCCTCATGGCACCTAGTCATGCGCCTAGTCTGCCTAATGGCAAAAACGCCCCTGAGACAGACAGACAGACAGACAGACCGACAGAGAGACAGACAGACAGACAGACACAGAGAGACAGACAGACATGGTTCCTTGGAACCGGACTGCTGTGATTGTGATGATCTGCAGAGCTTTCTCCTAGCTGTGCATTCTTCACTGAACGTATACTGTACACAATACAATGACAAAATAAAATATTTCTTTGCAGCACTCGCAGAGTGAGTTCCAAAGGCTAAGAATGCACTTATTGACGCTGAGCGCGGTGTTTGACTTCTTAAACTTGCCTCAACTATCCTGGGAGGAATTTGGCCTCCTCTCGGGAGCCATTTTCTGACGTTATTGATGAAAAAAAGTTTTGCCCCGGTTCTCTCTCTCTGGTAACACACTGCAGCCCATTAAAAGTTAGCGGTCTTTCTTCTGCGTCTCTCCACCGACATAATATTGACATTTCTTTAAGCTTCTGGATGCTCTTACCTGGGTAAATATTTGCCCTGAACGGAAAAGAGGGAAAGAGTTGAAGCCAGTCAATTATACAAAATGTTTGTTCTGCTGTGAATTTTGAAAAGCAGCGTTCGTTGCCCGTGTGTTTTTTCCTGTTTTGCCCCCTCTCTCCTTTGCACATAGTGCCGCTCCTCCTGCTGTGTGTGTGTGTGTGTGTGTGTGTGTGTGTGTGTGTGTGTGTGTGTGTGTGTGTGTGTGTGTGTGTGTGTGTGTGTCTGTTTGTCAGAATAACAATGATGGCGGTTTGATTTCAGCCATGCTTCTCCAGACAGCGTTGTCAGGTCCATCAATCACCCGCCGGTCAGACGCTCTTGTCAGTCAACGTGAGGGTGCTCACAGCGGCTAGTTTATTGATTCTGGAGAAACAGAGGCAGAGAGACAGAGAGAGAAAGAGAGAGAGAGAGAGAGAGAGAAGAGAGAGAGAGAGAGAGAGAGAGAGAGAGAGAGAGAGAGAGAGAGACATGGGGCGCACGAGGAAGGGAAGAATGGAGGAAGGAAGGCACTGAGGTGGAGGTAAAGAGAGGGAAACAGAGAGGACGGAGGGTGAGAGATGAAAGGGTATAGTCCACCGTATGAATTCATAACAGTCAATTACTCTGATAGGGCAGCTGCTGCTCCCAGACATGCACTCGTTGGTCAATATTTTGTCAACGTTCTTCTTTCCTTTTTTGTGTGTGTGTTGTTTTTGCTTTTGTTTGTTGTTATATTACCGCCGTATACAGCCTGATTGGGGTGTGACCCGGAGAGAGATTTCACTTGTACCGTGTAATCACTGTGAAGCCTTCACAATCATCTGCTCAGTCGACTCAAAACCACTCACCCACCAATGGGATCAACGTGCCGCGCCCTTCCTTCTCACTTTCTGTTCTGTTCTGTCTGTCTGCGTGTGTGTGTGTGTCTGTCTGTCTGTCTGTCTTAGGTGTCCTTAGGGTGACCAGATGTCCCTCTCTGCGTGGAACTGTCCCTCATTTCCAAGACTTCTTGAGGACCCTGTCCATGCTGTCGATATATACAGGTATATGCTCTAGTTTTAGCCATGGCTGAGCACCACCTGAGTGGGGAAACAGACAGTGGTCCGGTATCATGGGACTAACGTTAGAAATTGTGATTATGCAACAGTTGCTATAAACAACACCTCAACCCAATGTCATTGTAACAAAGATATTTGAGTGAAAATATTAATTTTCAAGTGGATATTTGAACCAGTAGGCCTATGAAGCCAAATGTTTTGCATGTTGCTACTGTATGCTTAGTGTTGTTAGCACTGCACATTGATATGCCAGCCTGGCATTGAAGACAAGGGGGAAAGTCACGCCTCTGTGTGACGTCACAACAAAGATTAGCATATGAAATACTTTTTGTTATCTCCCAAGGGGCATCATGACACGCCCCCTTTAATAATTTGTTAACCCGGCTTGTCACAAACATGCAACACTTCTGTCCCTCAAATGAACAATTTGTCTGTCTATCTGTCTGTCTGTCTGTCTGTCTGTCTGTCTGTCTGTCTGTCTGTCTGTCTGTCTGTCTGTCTGTCGCCTCCTCTCCTGCATGTTCTCTGAAAAGTGTGAAAAGTTGTTCTCTAACTGCATTTCCCCCATGCAGCGTCTTCTCAGAGATCTGCACCGGGTGCATGAGGAGGATTGCACTTTTCTTCTTCTTCTTCTTGTCTTCTGATTTCTGCCTCTGTCCATGGACGCCACAGGCGTTGCTATATAACTCTCTATCTGCGCGCCTGTGTGTGTATGTGTTTGTGTTTGTGTGTGTGTGTGTGTGTGTGTGTGTGTGTGTGTGTGTGTGTGGTGTGTGTGTGTGTGTGTGTGTGTGTGTGTGTGTGTGTGTGTGTGTGCGCACAGGGGCGTGCAAGGGAGGGCGTTGGTGGTGGCCTGATGCGATCACATACAATCAAGCGATGCGGCGGCATCGCTTGATTCTCTTCCCACGCACACACACACACACACACACACACACACACACACACACACACACACACACACACACACACACACACATACGGCTCGGCACTGTGTGTATCTTAAATAGACATCAGAGCCTGGGGTAGTCCTTTGATATGTTCTCATATCCGCTGCTATCCAGGGGACATTAACATTATTCCCCCCATCGGTGTCAGATGGGAATATGCCAGGGGCGGGATGCTACATAAAGGATAAAAAGGAATAAATGTTTGTATTACGCCAATGGAATATATGCGCATTGTTGTCGTTTGTTATCCCGTCCATCCACCATTCTCCGTGGGTGGACTGCAGTGCTCGTTGGAGATGATTAGAAGCAGGGGTGTGCGTGCATGCATGCGCGGGTGTCAGGGGTGGATCTAGGCATGGGTATGGGGGGGGGGGGGCAGACTGCCCTAACCAAACATGATGGTATGCAAACAACCCAAGATATTTAAAATTAAAGTGCTTATATTTAAAATAGGCGTGAGACTCGATTAACATTTTTGATCGAATTAATTTGAAGCTTTATAATTAATTAATCTCATACCAATATTTTACCCAAGAAGCATTTTTTTGTGTCAATTAAAGTGGATTAGTAGCATGGGAGTGAGTTTTTCCAAATCAAAACTGTGTCCATACTGCAACGTGATATGTTGAGGGTGAGGGTTAGAGAAAGCGTTTGGACCAATGGGAGGACGAAACAGTGGGAGTTGAGATCAATGGCAGCCCTTATTGGTTACCCTGATTGGTTGATTGATTGATTGATCTCTCCCATTGTGATCGGTACCATGAAATTTGTCCAATGAAAAAGGTGCATGCTGCGTGTATGTTGCAACTTCAACAACAACTGATGTTATTATTGATGCTTTACTTAAGTCCTGTAACCAAAATGTTATGGGTGCGGCTTCATCCTGCCCCCCCAATTGGTAAATGTTACATCCGCCCCTGGCGGGTGTGCGTGGAGGCGTGCACGCGCCTGTGCAGCTGGCATATGTGCAGGGCATGAGGTCGCATGCCTGTGTATACTGTAAGTCTTATTAGAGACAAGGGACGCAACGGACGTAAACAATGAGTTCCCTGTGATGAGCGTCTTCTCGCCATCTGCCATGGGCACTGCCACCATCATTTTCCGAGTCACAGTTTCCACGTTTTCATGTCGACCGATTATCACTGGCACAGCTGTGAGAGCACCCCAAGAGCATAATCGGATCAATTACGTGCACTTTGCGACTGTGTTTCACGGGAGGAGTTAACTAAGACTAAGTGTGTGCGCACGTGCGCGTGTGGGTGGCATGGTGCCTGCACAGATCTTCTTCATCTTCTTTTTAATGTTTTTTTTTTCTCAGTATCCATCTGCCATGTCCAGTTCTACCGAATGTATGGAATCCATGCACTAATGAAAAGTATTTCTTTAAATATTGCTTTGATGCTCATTAGCCACAGGAAGTATAGTAGCGCATGCATTCCACAGACCACACAGGGACATTATGATATCATCAACCACCTACAGGGGCAGATTCTATTGAATGACAGTTCTCTTTTTATGGAAGAAATTCAACATTTATTTGTTTTATTTTATTTATATTTAGTTTAGTTGTTTTGCATATTCATCTTTTCGGCCAGGGGTCCTTTAAGGCACACTGAAGTTATAAAGCCAGGTGGGAGGAGCCAATATGGAAGTCCACAAGACAGAAGCTCTCAAAATTAATACATAAAACTGTCTATGTATGTATGTATGTATGTATGTATGTATGTATGTATGTATGTATGTATGTATGTATGTATGTATGTATGTATGTATGTATGTATGTATGTATGTATGTATGTATGTATGTATGTATTGAATTAAAATAGATAATGTTTAAAAAGGCAAACATCATGCTCTGCTGCACTGGCCTAAGAGAGGGTTCGAAAAGCTGTTTCAACATTTGACCACCAGATGGCGTACTTAATGCTAAAAATACCTATGTACGTTGTATACAGGATGTATGTATGTCAAAAAGGGTGGCTTTTTGGTAAAGTCCAGCTTACAGTGCCTTTAATGTTTGGAGTCAAATTTAGTTTGCCAGTCTGGGGACTATGCAAGGCAGAGGCGTCCACCCCCTGAGTCTAAATTATAATAGACCGCATGTATGTATATATGTACTGTATGTATGTATTTATTTATTCATTCATTTTTTCTCTCTTATTGCCCTTGACACTTTGAACGATTTATGGCCTTGTTGCCCTTGATGCTTTCTTGAAGCTTTATTTAGTCCCCAATGATTATGACATTAATTTCAGGCGATTAGCTTCTTTTCTTTGCATGATCGGCTAACGGCAGGTCCCACTCACCTAGAAATGGCCAAAATTGTTGGTGTGCAGTCTATATGTCCATCACTAATCATAATCCAGTCATCAGCACGTCACGGCAGCTTGATTTGACTTATTTATGATAAAAACACAATCAAGGCCTTCATCATGATCTCAACAACACCCTGTTTTCGTAGCGGCAATGAGTGGATAGACAGGAAGTAGTCCTTACTCTATGGCCGGAAAAGCACTATATGATCAACTCTACAAATGACAAGTATTTGGAGTTATAGACTTTATTTGATTGGGATTAATTTTATAAATATAAAATGTTGGAATAATGGAGTGAGCAATGATGGTCTGTATTTTGTGCACCACTGCCAGACACAATGGGCAAACAAGGGACAGACAGACAGACATGCTGTGTAGAACTGGGCCATCCGCTGCCTGCACATATAGTTTAGAATTCCTTGGACTGTCTCAATATGTACGTCTGCTAAGCCTTATCTTCGTCAATGATGTTCTCCCACTTCACTTCCCCATGCAGGATATTTTGGCCCTGAGGAACATTTGTGTGTTGACTCATTGTCATCGTGCATAAGAATGGGTGTCAGTCAAATAGTGAGCTAGCAGCCGCAGTTACAGTATGGATGCACTCTGTGTATTCCGTTTCATGTGACGTTTGTCTCCCTTTGCAAGATCGCCTGTACCCTGAGTGTGTGTCCCACTGGAAGGTGAATTTCTGTATATTTGTACAGTATGTACAGTACAGCAATGGTTCACAAACTTTTTTAGCTCAAGACCCCTAAATAAGTGAAAACTGTCATGGTTGGGCTCTCACATACCATGTCAGTCCTGGCCACTCCCACATTCCGTTCCACTCTGTGGTCTCACTCAGGCTGCCTCCACAATGTGCTTTTTGCACAGTCCGTGTTTCGGCCGGGGTGTGAGGTCACGTCCTCCTTTTTTGAATGGGTTTCAATGGGAACTTCCGGCTAGTTCCTGTCTGCATTTTGTACAGTGGTCAGGCAGCAGGAAAGACCCCCCCGCGGCCGAAATTCAGACCGGAACAAGTCTCATCGACACCCATTCAAAAATGCAGAACGTGACGTCACAGCTTGGCCGAAACTTGCAGACTGTGCAAGCTGCAGTCTGTCAACCCAGTCTCATGAGGTTTAGGCGAATATGCACGGAGGTGCCATTCCGTCCATACTCGAATAGAATACGCAAAAATCTGTGCATATTCGCTTACAATATATTCCGTGCATATTCGCTACAATAAATCTTTGCATATTATACTTGCATATACTCCACTGAAAATGAGTGAGGCGCTAGCCGAGCGAATTGCCGTGCGGAGCATTGCGATGGTCGGCAGAGCCGACTCAGCCGCGTCCGAGTTGGGATGTGTTAGGGACAGAATAGTAAATATTTAAAGCCCACTTCCTGTTTGTGAAAACCACGCCCAAGTACATATTCACAGATTTTTGCTTTAACTAGTAGTGTATGCACGCAATTGGTAGGTGGCATTCCGTGCATAGTGTACTACTATCTGTGAGATCGGGCTGAGTCTGTAGGCCCTGTCACTGACCTCACTCACTCACCTGTCTCCAAGTCCCTCGTCAGTCTCACCTGAGGGCATTTCTCCAATCAACCCACCTAAAACTGGACTCAATGCTCACACACTTTGTGACAGAAATTTGAAAATCCTTAAGTTTTGGATCTGAGAGATTAAACTCATCATCAAATGGCAAGTTCATGTCAAAAAGTAGGGGCTTATAGCCTGGGAATTACGGTAATAAACCCTGTTGATTCTGAAAGGTATATTTCACTTCATTCAAATATTGTTGTTGTTGGCTAATCCTCCTGGTGACTACTACATAAGGAGTATACTGTCCCTAGTTTCAGTGACTGGTCTTTTTATTTATTTATGTTCATAAATATTGTATCATGGCAGCTGTTTCATCCTATCATGCAAATTGTTTGTTTCATATAAATCCACTGTAGACATGTTATAACTATAGATATGTTATAACTATTACTGTAAAGAAATTCTGTGCAGGTGGTTCTTTTTCTAAGTTTCAAGTTTAGAAGCGCTCATCAAAGTCATTGAGCAGCACTGTATACCACTAGTTTTGTCCCACGACACACCGTCATTTACAACTCTTGTAAAAGTTTGACTTTCACTTCTAATTTGTAGATGATGACCTATAGAACAATTTTAGTTCGAGTGGCCCATCTGCAGATGAAAAAATATGCATTTTTTGCCCAATTTCAAAATTGGCCAAAATCGGATTTTAGTTTTTCTTAAAAGTCTTTATTTTCTCACAATTGCTGTTTTTTCTTTGTTTTCTTTTACTATGTCAAGTCAATACTAACCCAGGAATTAACTGGATTTCAAATATTAATGTTTGGAATATGATATGGAAAAAATGGATGCCCATGTACATCAAATTACTTCAAAGGGCACCTAATTTAAATTCTGTTGAACCTAGAAGGATGAAGTTAGTGCCTACCTATATTATCATGAATGAGTAATGGTATGAATTGTAAATAAATAGAAACAATACAGTATTGGGGGGACTAAAGTTAGACATACCCACTTATAGCCCAGCCTCTATGTGTGAAAATTGTGCACTTTTCAATGAAAGCATGACATTTGGCACAAATTTAAAGCCTGCCATAAGGAATTGTTTTGGCGTGTCTGTGATGACAGCTATTGTGGCCACCATCTGCTGTTATCTTAGCAATTCAGCTTCTACAACATACAATCTTGATTCTGATGACAAAACGTTTTCAAGGATTATGATTTTTTTTTATATATAAAATGCTAGATAATAGTCAAATCATCAAAATGTGTAATATTGATGTATTGATGTAGGCAGTAAATTCATGTCTTCTACCCTATATGTGAAAATCAAGTGAGCCCATGAAATCAGCTGACATACTCTACTCACTACTCACTCCAACTCAAACCAGCTCTACCCGATTGACCAGTACCCAGTGAGGTCAGAACACCAGTCTCTGTACTTCTAACCAGATCCCCATCCAGATCCAACACCAGTCTGTGTACTTCTAGCCAGATCCCCATCCAGATCCAACACCAGTCTGTGTACTTCTAACCAGATCCAACACCAGTCTGTGTACTTCTAGCCAGATCCCCATCCAGATCCAACACCAGTCTGTGTACTTCTAGCCAGATCCCCATCCAGATCCAACACCAGTCTGTGTACTTCTAGCCAGATCCCCATCCAGATCCAACACCAGTCTGTGTACTTCTAGCCAGATCCAACACCAGTCTGTGTACTTCTAGCCAGATCCCCATCCAGATCCAACACCAGTCTGTGTACTTCTAGCCAGATCCCCATCCAGATCCAACACCAGTCTGTGTACTTCTAACCAGATCCCCATCCAGATCCAACACCAGTCTGTGTACTTCTAACCAGATCCCCATCCAGATCCAACACCAGTCTGTGTACTTCTAGCCAGATCCAACACCAGTCTGTGTACTTCTAGCCAGATCCAACACCAGTCTGTGTACTTCTAGCCAGATCCAACACCAGTCTGTGTACTTCTAACCAGATCCCCATCCAGATCCAACACCAGTCTGTGTACTTCTAGCCAGATCCCCATCCAGATCCAACACCAGTCTGTGTACTTCCAGATCCATACAGTAAAAGCTGTCTTGTGAAAACCACTGCTGAAGTTCTGTACCTTCACACACAAGCTAGTTGACAGGAAAATAGTCATACTCAAAGTAGTTACATATTGCACCATGGTGACCATTCTTTTCGACTCTCATGTCCTTCTTGAAGATGGTTCGGAATGCATAATGCTTCTCCCCATGAAGACTCAACAGAACACCTGAAGATCTGCCCTCATAACTATCAGGCAGGATGTGCATACACTGGAGTGGCCTTAGTGTCATCCTCATTGTCCCTATCATGTCAATTGAAGGAGCCTTCACCTCATGACACCTGGTGCTGGAGAGCAACTCCTCTATATAGCCTCCAAAGCAAATGCAGACACTTGGCTAGACTGCCACAGTTTGAAAGGGTCAAGCCCCTAATCCTGATTGCGGCAGTCAACCCCACCTAATCACACAAACTGGGGCCGCCAGATGAGCCACCAGCCATCTGCACAAGTCTGGGTTGGACCTTGCAGGGCTGAGCTAGAGACTTTGAAAGAAAGCTTCAGCAAAGACAATGGCATTGACATAGTTGACATAGCCCCAGAACACTGAGGCCATAAGAAGTAAGGAGAAACTCTGGCTGGAAGCCCTTACCCCACCTCATCCTTTAGACCTCGTCCTTGAAAACGTAGGATTAGTTAACAGAATCAGGATCAGAGAATTGTAATTACTGTTAAAATATCAGCAGGTGGTGGCCATTATGAGAAATATCTACCATGGTCACAGGACAAATGTAAATAGTACCACTGAATTCCTCATCATTGACAATGTGGGACTATTTACTAGAATTAAGATTTTAGAAAATAGCTGTCAGGATTACCAAGGGACAAATCTGTGATGGTGCCATAGCCAACAATGCTCCTAATGACATGCTCCAACTGTGTTCCAAAATTCATGCCATTATCATCAAAATACTGCACATAGAGGCTGGACTACGTGCTATTTTTGTGGATATACACCAGTTTGTGGGGGTGAGGAGCGGAGAGAGAGGGGGGGGGGGGTAATATGGTCTAAATGACTAAATACTACTTCTGAATGTGAATTCATACATATGTCATATGTTCAGATTGGATAAGTTACGACAGTCATATATCATATTTTGGAAGCCCCCCTAATAATCTTTATCTGCGTGCTGGCCACTCTAACCAAAATGGTTCTGTAGACCTCACCTAGAATTTAGTACTGAAAGTTAAACTTTTAAAGTTGTAAACGACAACTAAATTTAACATGGAGATGGAAACTCACTTCGGTCTTAGCTAATTTTAGCTTGTTTTGCTTGCTTTTTTGTGGATATACACCAATAATGGATGAAAAAATATATTTTATTATATATTAGGTTTAGGTAGCAAATTCTACAGCTGATTGTGAATTCATAGATATCCCATATGTACAGATTGGACAATTTGATCAATAGTTACAACAGTTTACATGTTTTGATAGGGTTGGCACCTTGTTACGCCCCCTACAGGTCAATTATGTCATTTGTGCGCGGGCCACTCGAACCAAAATGGTTCTATAGACCCTCACCAACAAATTAGGACTGAAAGTGAAACTTTTACAAGAGTTGTAAATGACATCTACATTTAACATGGAGACGAAACCCCACTCCACCTGTTTTGAATTTGCAAGTAATGCAGAGACAGCAGCACGACCATTTAATAAAAACGAATGCTTCCAAACTGCAACATATACTTTCTTGACTAAAAGTATATAGCTCACAATGTGCCTAGGCTGGATTTCTATGAAACAAAAAGAATAATTCGAGCTTGCACTGCAGCTGCAATGCTGGTGAGTTTAAGATTGTTTAATACAAGGAGATCGGCTAATGTAATTTCGATCAATGGGTTGTCAATTGTATGTATTGCAACTCTAGAGTCATCCCATTACATTAAAAAAAATGTAGTTTGCAAATTACGGCTATAGTTGATGATATAATTACCACTATTCCCCAGATACAATACCTCTTTCCCCCAGGAGAATGTTCATTATTGGAGAAATTAATTCCAAATGTCAACGTCGCCAGGCTGAGTGCTTAGGCAATTGTTACTAATGGCTTCAAGTGGTACATACAGTAGACGGAGAACAACTAATGCCTCAGCAAGCTAAAGTTTTCTCTGTTTTGGGGGCCTGTGTGTGTGTGTGTGTGTGTGTGTGTGTGTGTGTGTGTGTGTGTGTGTGTGTGTGTGTGTGTGTGTGTGTGTGTGTGTGTGTGTGTGTGTGTGTGCGCGCACGCACGCGCGTGCATCTGAATGCCCTCCATTTTGCATCAGAAACACTCTTTGGAAGAAAAAGGTCAACAGCCACTTTTCAATTCCTGAAGAAATGCAGAAATGCAGGCGCACTTCCAGCCACAGCTGTTTTGATTTTGGTAATCAGGTGAGTATCATTTACACACCTGATTGATGAGAGTACAGGGTGGAGGCTGGAGGGGGATAGGAGCAGGTGTGATGGGTGCAGCTGCAGCACTGGTGCATATACACAGGACCATCTTCTATAAAAGCAGTTAACTCAAAATCAAATGATTGGAATCAGATTGGGAAACAATGCAATTGGGACATCCCTACATACAACCATGCAAAGTTGCCCCTGTGAGGGCAGCTTTTGTAATGAATGCTGCGTGTGTCCCACTCCACACACAGTGTAGGCAGCAGCAGGGGAACCACAGTGGAGGAGTTTTCGACCGTGCAATATAAAAGCAGAGAATAACCTTACAAAAACTGGATTTTGAGATAAGCGTGTAGGTTGTCTAACAAGTGAGTGAAAGTTAAGAAAATAGATCACTGTCCATCCACCGGTCCATCCACCTGTCTGTCCATTCATCCGTCCAACCAACCAAACCAATGACTATACCGACTATAGTCACCGACTGCCGCAACACTAGTCTTGCGCAGTGGCTCAGGGGTAGAGTCACCGGATGCTAACCGCAAGGTTGCAAGTTCAAACCCAAGTTCCCCCGGAGTTAATGTCAATGTGTCCCTGAGCAAGACACTTAACCCCTAATTGCTCCCAATGTGCTGGTCAGTACTAGTAGAAGCCCCAGGAGGGGTCCACGCGCACCCCCCGTATTTTTTTGTCTAGTCTGTTTTTTATTGATCCTTAGGACCTCTAGAATAAGAATTTTGATGATCCCAAGAACAAATTTGGTCCTTTTGGTGTTTTTTTCAATGTTTTGTGAGTCATACACGTGCTTCGAGATTACCGTCAAGAACGCCTGCGAGACTGTCTATTAGAGACTGTGGTACGCTCAAATTTTGAGATAGCCAGAAAGCAAATACACCATTGTTTTCCAGACAACCTCAGCTTTCCAATGAGACCATTCGCATCATGCTCCCATGTCAGAAAAGGGGACAAATACCTGATAATTCAAAGTTACAATAATTTTTTGCAAGGAAAAAAGGCCATCGACTATTTTCCAAAAGCTCCCTTGACCTGTCACTTCAAAATATGTGAATGGAAATGGGTTACAGGAGTAGCTTTAAGCCTCCCCTATACAGACATGTCAAATTTATGACAATCAAATGCAGTTTTGACCATAGAACCTTGCACTTTTGTGCATGCAGTACAAATGTAATTTTGCCCAAAATGCTGTATTAGTCAAGTTGTGCAGTGCACATTGGGTTTTGTTTCTAATGGTGATGTTTAATGGTGATGGAATTGCATAGCAGGGGTTGACACTAAGGTCTCCGAGGCACTTGCCCCTCGGGCAAGTGCAAGTCAGGTTCTACTTGCCCTCAGGTCATGGTCACTTGCCCCCTAAAAATATCGTGAATTTTGCATTCAAGGTTACTTTCTACTTGCTGCTTTAAACATTTCCTTTCGCAGTCAAAGACTGTTTTGTTTAAGTCACAATCAGCTACAGTAAATATTCAACTTGTAAATCAGTGGTTCCCACAGTGGTCACCTCAGGGGTCTGTGATGCCAGCAAAATGATAGTTTAGAACCAAATGGACCTGGGAGAGAGATAGCTATAGAAAGCAGGAAAAGACGCAGAGGCAGAGCGCAATGACCACCAAGACAAATATATCTTGTGTTAGACACCTGGGGTGAGATTTTCGTTACCGCTATACCCCTTATCCCTTAACTTCTTTGCCTTTTTAAACTATTAAAAAAAAACACAACGTGTTAATAGATTGACATGTTGAAATAGTGCAAAAAAGTTTTTCAAAATAGTGAAAATGAAATAAGGGATATGGCATAAGGGGTTTAGCATGTAACGAAAATGGAGCCCCTGGTGTTTTGGTCATTGCTACACGGATCCTAGAAGAGTTGTCTAGCACATGTCACAAACTTTCAAATTGTCACCATGTCAGTGGATGAGTCTGGACCAAGCCAGAAACAAACAAGGGTTAGTGATTCAACACCAACGCAAATATGTATTTTACATAATGTAAAACTTAAAGATCCAGCAACATTCACACCTCTCAGTGCATCAAAGATTGAGCCTGTGAGAAACTCAAGCATCTCATCTCAAGCTTAACATCCGGTATGAGAGATGCCAGGAGCCCCTTAACTCACCATACAGGATGAAGGACATCTATGACCACATCCCAGAATCACTAGAAGGTATAGACATAGGGTTCACAGGCTGGCACAGAACATGTTACCAGTACTTTGTAAAAAAAAAAAAAAAAAGTACTGGTAACATGGGGTATAGACATAGGGCACACAGTGCCCCAAAACCAAAAAATACTCACCCCGGAAAAGGAAATCATTATCCAGTGATCCAAAGTTTGGGCCTGAGTGCATTTTGTGTGAAAAAAATGTAATTAAATCTCGTCCAAGTTGGCATCATAAAAATTAGTACCCTGTTGTTGAAATTTCTTTATTCAGGAATACCCCTTGAGATACACTATCTCGTTTTCGAGAGGTTCCTACAATTAATACACGACATTGTAGGCCTACAAAGAAAGCATAATACAAAAAACAAATACAAGCACAGGACAAGAATACCCTGTTGAATTTCCAAAATAAAAAGGCAGATCACCATCCTGGGACAACCTTGAAAGCCAAGCACAGCAGTTGGTAAATTTCAAGCTTTTTAGGAAAATATCTAAAAGTTGAAGTTGAAGATTTGATCTCTGGTACCAAGCTTGTGTGACCAACTCAGTGGCCTTGTGGTTAGAGTGTCCGCCCTGAGACTGGGAGGTCGGGGTTCGATTCCCTACCGCGTCATACAAAAGACTATAAACGGGACCCAATGCCTCCCTGCTCAGCATCAAGGGTTAAGACCTACATACCGACATACTAGCATCATGTCCAGGGGGTTATTGTACAACAACCTGCCACCCCTAAAGCCCTATGGGCTTCATTGCTCGCCCTAGCCTCATAAGATCATGGCAAGGCAAGACTTACTTCCCAAGCTTGTATGCTGTGAGGATTGCATCCAGAGATAAATTTGGTGTAGATCAGGTAAAATGACACATCCCTGTAGCTGGACCTGAGCAAAATCAACTGCATTTTGTACTCAGTAAAACAACTTGTCGCTCATCTACAATGTGTTTCTGCACATTACTGCACATCAGAGTGAACGCCTGGTTGTGGGCAGCAGAAATACATGTATGTGCTTGGGCACTTTTAGGTTTACAGCTTCTCTTCTTGGATTTGACAAGATTCTGGTATTCCGTATTAAACTTAGTACAGCAGGAAGGATGGTACTTTGCTTCTGCTGAGAAGTGTATTTTCCTAAAAAGTTTGAAATTTTCCAACTGCTATGCTGGGCTTTCAAGGTTGTCCCAAGATGGTGATCTGCCTTTATATTTTGGAAATTCAACAGGGTACTCATTTTTACGATGCCAACTTGGACCAAATTTGATTACAATTTTTTCACAAAAAATCACTCAGGCCCAAACTTTGGATCACTGGATAATGATTTCCTTTTCCGGGGTGAGTATTTTTTGGTTTTGGGGCACTGTGTGCCCTATGTCTATACCCCATGTTACCAATACTTTTTTTTTTTTTTTTTTTTTTTTTTTTTTTTACAAAGTACTGATAACATGTTCTGTGACAGCCTGTGAACCCTATGTCTATACCTTCTAGTGATTCTGGGATGTGGTCATAGATGTCCTTCATCCTGTATGGTGAGTTAAGGGGCTCCTGGCATCTCTCGTACCGGATGTTAAGCTTGAGATGAGATGCTTGAGTTTCTCACAGGCTCAATCTTTGATGCACTGAGAGGTGTGAATGTTGCTGGATCTTTAAGTTTTACATTATGTAAAATACATATTTGCGTTGGTGTTGAATCACTAACCCTTGTTTGTTTCTGGCTTGGTCCAGACTCATCCACTGACATGGTGACAATTTGAAAGTTTGTGGCATGTGCTAGACAACTCTTCTAGGATCCGTGTAGCAATGACCAAGACACCAGGTGAAATGACCTCTTTATACTTGGGGAGTCTATTGTCATTTAAGTTCTCAGCCAATGGGACAGTAAATTGGTGCCTGTCCATTGGTCAATTGGTGATGGTCCATTGGTTACTGTCAATCTGCAATCTGTGACTGTCAATTGGATCCCCATCTCTATGGGGAACCAACTGACAGTCTACATTGCGACATTGGATGTAGAACAGTCTCAGCTGCACGCGCACACACACACACACACACACACAAACTATGCAGGGGTTGACACTAACACTTGCCCACTTGCCCGGGGCAAGTAAAAAAATGGTCGGGCAAGTGAATACTGCTACCCAATCGGGCAAGCATGTGACTTAGTGCGCTATAACCTAACACAAGATATATTTGTTTGATGCCAGCAAAATGATAGTTTAGAACCAAATGGACCTGGGAGAGAGATAGCTATAGAAAGCAGGAAAAGACGCAGAGGCAGAGCGCAATGACCACCAACATTGCGCTCTGCCTCTGCGTCTTTTCCTGCTTTCTATAGCTATCTCTCTCCAGGTCCATTTGGTTCTAAACTATCATTTTGCTGGCATCACAGACCCCTGAGGTGACCACTGTGGGAACCACTGATTTACAAGTTGAATATTTACTGTAGCTGATTGTGACTTAAACAAAACAGTCTTTGACTGCGAAAGGAAATGTTTAAAGCAGCAAGTAGAAAGTAACCTTGAATGCAAAATTCACGATATTTTTAGGGGGCAAGTGACCATGACCTGAGGGCAAGTAGAACCTGACTTGCACTTGCCCGAGGGGCAAGTGCCTCGGAGACCTTAGTGTCAACCCCTGCTATGCAATTCCATCACCATTAAACATCACCATTAGAAACAAAACCCAATGTGCACTGCACAACTTGACTAATACAGCATTTTGGGCAAAATTACATTTGTACTGCATGCACAAAAGTGCAAGGTTCTATGGTCAAAACTGCATTTGATTGTCATAAATTTGACATGTCTGTATAGGGGAGGCTTAAAGCTACTCCTGTAACCCATTTCCATTCACATATTTTGAAGTGACAGGTCAAGGGAGCTTTTGGAAAATAGTCGATGGCCTTTTTTCCTTGCAAAAAATTATTGTAACTTTGAATTATCAGGTATTTGTCCCCTTTTCTGACATGGGAGCATGATGCGAATGGTCTCATTGGAAAGCTGAGGTTGTCTAGAAAACAATGGTGTATTTGCTTTCTGGCTATCTCAAAATTTGAGCGTACCACAGTCTCTAATAGACAGTCTCGCAGGCGTTCTTGACGATAATCTCGAAGCACGTGTATGACTCACAAAACATTGAAAAAAACACCAAAAGGACCAAATTTGTTCTTGGGATCATCAAAATTCTTATTCTAGAGGTCCTAAGGATCAATAAAAAACAGACTAGACAAAAAAATACGGGGGGTGCGCGTGGACCCCTCCTGGGGCTTCTACTATACCAGTTGCATGGTTTCTCCCGCAATTGGTGGGTGAAAGGGATCACTCAACTATGTATAAAGCACCTTGGATGAAGGCGCTATATAAATGCATCATTTTCTTTATGAAATTTTCTTGCAGATATTATGTCCATCTTTTTTACATTATGAGTTGGTTTAGGAAACCAATGTGCTAACGAGTTAAGGTCATTGGTTACCTGGTAGTATAGCTGGTTTTGGATCAATTTGCAACCAAATCTCTGTCCCTGCAACCCTAGTGAGTACAACATTTTTTGATCCAAATCAGCATATATGACAGATGGTCTCTCTCTCTCTCTCTCTCTCTCTCTCTCTCTCTCTCTCTCTCTCTCTCTCTCTCTCTCTCTCTCTCTCTCTCTCTCTCTCTCTCTCTCTCTCTCTCTCTCTCTCTCTCCTCTCTTTCTCTCTCTCTCTCTCTCTCTCTCAGTAGTGACTGAAGCATGTCTGCTGAAGTCGCACCTTGGCTATAAGCAGTCCAGGATGCCACAGAGATGCATGGTGCGAGCTCCGCTCCCAGAATAGAATAGCCTCCCGTCCATCCTGTGGCATCCTCCAGCAGCAAGCAACGCCGGGCGTGCATGGGACTCCTATACAACAGCCGGTGACACCTACTGTGACATACAATGCTCCCTTTAGAATAGAGCCTGATTCATTCCACCCAGGCAGCTCTCCTCTTCTTGAATATGTATGAGACTTGTGATGTGTACAGTACAGCCTCCATGGTCTCTAGAGATGCATGCTTGTCCACGATGGGGGCGGGATGTGCCCGGTGCGATTTCACGTGATGAAAGAACGGATCGGTGGTGTGGTGTTCCCTGTGGTAGACAGGGGCGGATGTAACATTTCCCTATTGGGGGGGGGGGGGGGGGGCAGGAGAAAATGGTATGGGTGCGGCTTCAGTCACACCAATACCATTTTCAGTTACAGGACTTTTATTAGGCAATTAAGCATCAATAATAACATCAGTTGTTGAAGTTGCAACAGACACACAGCATGCATAAAGCTTAAGGTCTGAGTTTTTTCTGTTTTCAATGATGAAATGCTGTTGGTTTAGTGGTGCCACAACTGTAGTTAGTTAGTAGCAGTAGTAGCATTTCAAATCATTTTAATATATAGGCACTTCTTTCATTTGAAATATCTTGGGTTGTTTTTGTTTTGCATGCCATCGTGTTTGTTGCAGGGGCAGTCTGGGCTCCCTCCCATGCCCATGCCTAGATCCGCCCCTGGTGGTAGAGAGGTGGCATTATTATTGGTGCACGCTCGGCGTAACGTGCAAGTTGCTGCTGGACAGACAGAGTGACAGACAGACAGACAGACAGACAGACAGACAGACAGACAGACAGACAGACACAGGTATTCATTGATTGGTTTTCAGAGACATGCTAGAGCCTGGTGTTCGGGGGCTGAAAACGCCTTAACGAATTATGTCAGCTTGTGTGACGCGCTGACACCTTGACACATTTGCACACGTTTATTTCAAGTCGTGCGCCTGCTATTCTTGAAAAAAAAAAGGTACAACCTATTAACAGATTTGCATGAGAGAGAGAAGGTTGGTGGGGAGGGGGGAATCATCGTAACAGGGACAAAAATAACTTAGCTTTTTTATTGTTTCGTTTTCATCTGACATCTACTCCAAGGTACCTCTTCCTTCTTCTATATGAGAGAGGCGGGGAAAGTTCAGTTTTTCTTTTTGTTCATTAAAAAGTTTCTTGTGAAGCTAAAGGACAAGGTCCCCCCCCCCCTCCCAGAGGGGACAGTGAAAGTCCCCAGATCAGTGTGACGACGCAACAGCTCATTAAAAACACTGACAGTCCCACTGCCGTTTTTATTAACAGCCATTTTCTGTCTCCCACTGCACCAGCCTGACATCATGTTCAAAAGAATAAAAGAATGTCTGCGCAGAGCGAGCGAGAGAGAGAAAGAGGGAGAGGAGAGTGAAAGAAAAGAGAGAAATGGGGGAGAGGAGGGATGAGAGAGGGAAAGTGTTGCAAACCTTTGTAAACTCAGGCATCTAGAGAGAGGTACGTACACAGTAGAACGAGAGACAAGAGTGGAAGACTAGATTAGATAGAAGCCGAAGGGGGAAGAAAGAGGGAACGGACAGAGATGTATAGCTAAGAAAGACGAAGTAACAGAAACAAAAAGGGAAAGAGAGCGTCACACACAAAAAAAAAACCTTTGTGAACTCAGGCAACGGAGGCATTAATTCGTTTCCCGATCAGAGCCTGACTGCGGCTGGCTGGCTGAACCCTTGGGCGACACGTTCCACCCTCCAGGGATTAATTTACAGAAAAGTTTAACATAGCCATTTTCTGAAAATGTCGCAATATTCCTCAAAATCATTCTATCCCATCCTTTTTCTCTCCACAGGGGGAGACTTTCAAGAGCCTCAGAACAATTACATTATACCCCACCTCCTCTCTCTCTCTCTCTCTCTCTCTCTCTCTCTCTCTCTCTCTCTCTCTCTCTCTCTCTCTCTCTCTCTCTCTCTCTCTCTCTCTCTCTCTCTCTCTCTCTCCATGTACCTCTGTTTGATTTTAGCCAGAGGTAGAATAATGTTTTAATAGCCCAGCACACTCAGTCCTTGCACAGCATTCTCTTGCACAGCTACAGGATGTCTTGCTGAAGCCTTGTTTGCTGTATTGTATTTACACCATGTGTTTGTATGTACAGTATGTGTGTGTATATGTGTATGTATGTACAGTATGTATGTATGTATGTATGCATGCATGTATGGAACGAAAATATATGTACATATATGAAATTGCCCCCCTACATATATGAAATTGCCCCCCTACATATGTACATATATAGTTTAATATATGCCACAAATATGAAATTTGCCCAATACATACAGTATATGAACTTGGCTGTGGCATATATATTTCCTATATATCCACATATGTGCATATATGTACGTGCTTATTGCATATATGCAATGTATGTACAGTATGTAAAGGCACACAAACGCACACACACACATGCATGCGCGCACGCACGCGCGCGCACACACACACACACACACACACAAAAGCACTAATAGATGGTTCATGGCAGGTGGTTGGATGGATATAGGAATAAAGACGAGTGGTAACAGTGGTTCCTAAACTTTTCAGGTTGAGACACATAAGAGAGAGATAGACATTTGGACGGAACCCAAACTAGCCCCAATAAATAATGGTCCGTGACCCGAAGAATGGGTGCCCCGCCTCTCATATAAGATATACTGGTTTCTAATTCCTCGATTTCCACAAACGGTGCTGTGTAAGCTAGCATGCCGTGGGGGGGGGGGGGGGGGGGGCTGCGCTGGAATACCCTGGTGGTTGAGCAGGGAGAAAAGTGATTCAGTCCAGTCTCCACATAGCCTAATAGTTTGTCTACAGGGCGAAGCAGTCAGCTTGTTGCCGGATGAGCGGAGAGAGGAAAGAGAGCAGCGAGGCTAATCAGAGCTAGGCAACAGAGGCTCCACTGAGGTCCTGTCTGTCAAAGGCCAAGCACATGGCCTGGGGCCTATCTATCTTCAGCCCAGCCAGTCAGCTGCATCAGCTCCAGTGGTGGAGAGTAACTACCGCTATCTAGGCTACATTTACTTAAAGGTGGAATGAAACAGAAAACAGTGTTTGTTAGGAATCCCACCCGAATATCTGGCTCATGGAGATTCTCAACCAATCAGAGCATGCATCCCTTCAGGCAATGGGACCACAAAGAGAGAGTGATGGCTCTGAGCCATTCATAGCTTTCAGTCACGTGGTTTCTTCGACAGCGGCCAGAAAGGACGTCGCTGTAAACATAACACACTCAGTTTCCTAGCTGTTTTAAGTAGCAAGGACTGTTTAGATCATCTCAGCCATGAAGAACAACACAGATATATGGAGAAACTACAAGTGTTGGGCACTTGTGATCCATATTTAGCTCCCGCGGCTGTTTTTTAGCCTTTAAATACAATTACGTCGCGCCCCGAACTAGAGTCTGGTGATGCCCCCATACATCTGGTGGAGAATCCGTCCCCACACCACATCGCTGCCAAGACGAAGGCGCCGGCACAAAAGCCACCTGCACCTCCAGTCAAGCTGGGCCAAAATGCCGCCTTGTGGAAAGTGAAGAACCCACCTACCGTCAAAGCGAAGGCGCGCAACGCCACGCCAGCCAGAAGTGTAGCCACAGCAGCCAGCACAACATGACAAAACGTCTGCCACTCCCCCCTTAACTCCAGTGAACTGTGCACAGATGAAACCAAACTAGCTATGCTAGCTACTGTAGCTACACCCCGGCCAGCGCAACGCCACTCACCCCCGCCCCGACAACAAAGCTCCTCACCCCCCACACGACAGCACCCCAACCCAACCCGACTGGAAGCACAAGCAGCCGCAGTGCAGCCGTTGCGCAGCACGGGTACGGACCCCCCACCAGACACATGAAAACATCACCAAACTCGAGCTCGGGCAGCGTAATCGAGTTTGGTATCCTATACAGACACAACCCAATCTCTCCTCGTTGGTTGGCACAGCCTATGGCACAGCAACTATCCGGCATTTTTAAGATTTAGCTAGTTAGAACACAGAAACTCGCTCCCTGCAATGGAGAAAGGAAACTTCTTGCCCGCCAGTGGGGGCGTGGCTAGGGCAGTCACGTGAGAACTATGAATACTACATGCAACACATCAACACATGGACTGTTTGTTTACAATAGTCGCTCAGCTCTGCCCATTTACTGCGATTGGGCTTATTTACCATAATGTTTCAGATGAGATATACTGGATATTCCATGATCCATGTTTCCCCCTTTACTGTTGGTATGACCCAGGTCAGTGTGATCTAAACCAATTTCTTCCCCTTCTGAATGGTATGGCTCACCTAATCAGAGCCAATTGTTAGTTTGCAGGGGTTGACACTAAGGTCTCGGAGGCACTTGCCCATCGGGCAAGTGCAAGTCAGGTTCTACTTGCCCTCAGCTCATGGTCACTTGCCCCCTAAAATATATAGGGGGCAAGTAAATATACATTTCAGTAAATATACATTTCAGCACCACGGACAGAGTCACTACAGCTACCATAACAGAAAGCTCGTTTCAGCACCACAGACAGAGTAACAGAAAGCTCAAGTGCACTAAGTTGCACACTTGCCCGATCGGGCAACCAGGTAGCAGTCTTCACTTGCCCCACCATTTTTTTTACTTGCCCCGGGCAAGCGGGCAAGTGTTAGTGTCAAGCTCTGGTTTGTTAGTATCACCTGCTAGTAGAGCAGAGCACTTCAGTTTGTTTGTTTTGTTGGTACTATCAGTCTACATGCAGTCTCCTACCGGTGTGCATGCAGCTAAAGTAAGTTTATGCTCTTGTTGGGGTTTGGTTATAGTTTTGTATACAGATTTTACTAGAGATTTTGTTATTGGCAACAAAAATCGTTAAGCTCAGGACAGGTGGTGCTAATGTCTGATGGGGGAGGGGGTTGTGTGGCAGCGTTTTAGCCAATCACAGCAAGGCAGTCTCCGGCAGTTTCCTAATGAGCCAATGGAGTGGTGAGGTGGAGTCAGAATTCTGTTACTTTTTAAACAAATCTGTTTGAATTTGCCTTTACGAACATTTTCAATTGCAGACATCTACATTGGAATATTAAAAACAATAATGTGAGTACTTCTTCCACCACTGGGAGTCACTCTGCTACTTGTTGACTGTCTCAGGAGTATCCAGCATATGCCCTCCCCAGGGCCTTATTTTGTGGCCAGTGATGTCATGTCAGGGCGTTTAAAAAGTGTGGGGATATTATTTTTGTCATGATTCACATTGTTTATATGGGTATATTAGCTTCTATGTGACTGGCTGACACGTTGATGGAGTTGAAACAGAGCCACTGCGGTTACTGCACACAGCAGCACAACAAATGGGAACGCTGTTAGACCACCAGCGGCAGTCGGGGGAAAGAAAAAATAATAGACCTGTCCCCACAAAATTCAGAACGGCTGACACGCCCTCCGGCGCCTGTGTTTGTGGCAGAATAAATAAACTTTGCCATATCCACTTGCTTTTTTTGCAAGCAATTTAATCTAACCCCATATTTGAAATATGAGTTTAGAAATGTTCAGGTTCAGACAAGGGGATAAATGTGCATCTGTGTAGGCATTACCTCAATCCACATAATGTTTGTGAATGAATTCATGCTCACATTCCGCTGTTCATTGACGGGGTCGTAGCAGTGTCTCTGAGCCATGTATGCTTTATAAACTACTTCCAGCAAGAACTTAATGCATAGCTTAATATTATAATTTAAATTATAATTTCTGTGTTCATAGACCTCTAGATATAGGTTAGATGTGCGATTATCACTCTGGTTGGTCCCTTTCTGCTGACTCAGCAGCATTTGAGTAGTCTAGGAATTGTAAATCATCCTTCCTTGTCAGCATGCAATGCACTAGGAATGCCCTGTAGCATCAACATCTGATCTGTACTCTGTCTCTCTGTTCTATTCCGACACGGATCCAACAGGTCCTCAATGTATATTGCTGTCATGATCTGTCATGTACTGATGTTCTAGTGTTTTCTGTTTTGCCTAGTTACCGTGTCTCATCCAGAGATACATAAAAAAATGATCAATCAATCAAGCCTTATAGCACATTTAAAACAACAAAAGCTGACCAAAATGCTGTACAGGATAAAATAAACAGAGCATCATCACCAACAATATGAAATAGATGCACTGCGATTCATGACTTGTTTACCCAGTGAAAGCAGGAGGTCAAGTGGAAGTGCTGAAGGCACACTGTGGCGCCGCCCAAGTGACGTGACTCATCTGACTCTTCTCCATAGACTCTCGCCGCCATTCAAGTGACTATCATATTGGCCAATCACAGCACATCTCTTCCGGTTCTTCTGTTACGCATTTGGCAACCTTCTATGCTTCCACTATACTGTATGCTTCACAAAGAATCTCCCTCCACAGTCTCACTCTCTCCTGTCCTCCCTATGAGCAACAACCCCTGGCACACAGGGCCTAACCCTTTTGATTGAAGTTACGTTTTACACTCCCTACAATACAACCACACACAGCACACTACACACATCCACACACTGCAAACATTACGGATTACTGACAACCTCACACGTGATTATTTTGATTATTGATTATTTGCCTGATTTCATCATTATTTACGTAGATTTCTTTGATGAATATTTAAAATGTTCTCTTGTGTGGCCCTTACTTATTTTGTTATGCAATACCCTAGAGTGCATAACAAGATGGGGGCTTGTCCTTACATAATTAAATTGTTGGTTAATTGATTTGTTTGGAAATTTATTTGATTTTGTTTTGCTTGCAAGCTTCACACTTGAGTTTGTTTGGTTGTTTTTGATTAGGAGCCAGACAGGGAGAGCGTTTGGCCCCAGTTTTCACACTTCAGAATGCAGATTTACATCATTGCAAGTGTTGGGATGTGTGTGCAAGGGGTAATTAGTTATTTTTGTTCTAGTTGGGACGATTTGGTTTCATATTTACACTCTAAAACAGTTACATATGGTTAACCAGGTGCCCATCATCTAGCCTGGGGACCACTGGTTGAAAACCACTGTCATAGGAGGAAAATGGTGGAAAAATTAGGGTTTTATCTCTGGCACCTGTCAATCAATTTCGCCCCATTTCACCAGCCAAAAAGCACTAGATTTTCCGCCAGGAGCTTTTCACTAATTTTGGCGCTAGGGGGGGTCTGTAAAAAAGATAAATATAGCGCACCAAGTTGGCAACACTGTATGTTCCACTCCTGCATTTTGCTCCTATACTAATCTTGAGTGACAATTGGCGGATCAGGCTCATGGAGATTGAATTCAGGAGAATATTTTTTTAAAGTAACCATTTTTAAATATGCAACAGTTTGACTAATCAAAAACACAAAAAGTGTAGTGAAAAAGCCTTAGGCCTGTTTCCATTGTGGTCCATTTGAACATGCAACACTCAACAGGACTGACTGATGCTGTGCAACTCATTACTAGTGCTTCCCGTGGCGGCCCCCCGTTGGCTCAGGGCCCGTTTCATTTGAAACGGGAAGATCTAATAATGAGTTTCATTTTGCACATCAACTCATCGTTATATCATGGTTTCCTATTATAAACCTTGACGGAATTTCTCGTTACTTGTAGCATTAAGAGCAAAAAAGAAAAAGAAGAAAAGCACCCTAGCTGAGAGAATCATCAATGATTGGCTAAAACAAGACAGTTACACAACAACACACCACAGAGCATTATGCCCGACCGACACTCACGCACAACAATTATTTAATAAAAACATTTTATTTGGAGTATGGCTGGAGGCCACAACAGTGGGTTATTGGAACGGTCAAAAACATAAATCTCTAAATCTGCCTGCGTGCAACACAGTGGGTGTTTCCATTTTGGTCCAACTGGACCAGACAAAATATACGAAAAAAAATAATAATATCCCAACGTTCTGCTTAACCCTTTGTCTAATGAACGCATTTTGGTGTCCAAAGCATTATGTTACACTACAGCTATCGAAAATTATCAGATCTACAAGCTCATGAGCTTGTAGATCTAATATTTTTTGAAAAATTGTGAACAGGATGCACAAATCTAAGAATATATTCTATTTGACACCTGATTGTAGTTTCTGTCACTAGATTCTAGTTTTTGACTAGTTTCTATTTTCTGTTTCTGATGCTAGCTTCTGACGGATTCTAGTTTTTCTGAAAATTCTATGTTCCTGTGTCAGTGATGCTCAGCATATTTCATGCCAAGGACCACCAGAATTATCTATATTTGGCTGAGGACCCCCCATCTGAAAACATGTTGTTCTAGGGATCCCCTAGAAGCAACAAGTTGAGTTCAAAGTATTTTCTTCCGAAAGAATATATTCAAAGGCTTGCATCACATTTTCACATTTTTTTTCAAAAATATCAGAGCTACAAGCTCACAGCGCGCCACTCGGTGGCGCGTTGTGAGCTTGTAGATCTGATATTTTTCAATAGCTTAGGTGTAACATAATGCTTTGAACACCAAAACGCATTCAGTACACAAAAGGTTAAAACAATCATCACGGCACTATCCTAAAAGCAAGCATGGGGGGCACAGGGATACAAACATGTGGTGGATGCCACTCACAATGGATGTAAAAGGAGTGACGAGTATGAGCAGCCCTGGGGGCAGGCTGCAGGCCGGGCGGACGGGGAAACTAATTTGGAGCTGTGCTTTTTTTTTTAGGTCAGCTTTAAACTTTAATGGGGAATTAAAAACAGGGCAGCAGGTATAGGTAAGCGTTCTGCTGTGCAGTCGCTGGGTAGTAGAATGTATTCTTGGCCTTGACTGACTTGAATTTGGGAGGTTACATTGGAACCCTCCTCTAGTGTAGTCCCTGATACTCTGATATAAGTAAACACATCAGGCCTGGATGTAACATTTCCCAATTGGGGGGGGGGCAGGCGAAAATGGTATGGGGGGCGGCTTCAAGAAGACACGCACCCATACCATTTTTGGTTAATTACGGTATGTTGTATATTAGGCAAGTAAGCATCAATAATAACATCAGTTGTTGTTGAAGTTGCAACAGACACGCATCATGCATAAAGCTAAGGGTCTGACTCAGAGAGTTATTGATGAAATGCTGTTGGTTTAGTGGTGCCAAGATTGCAGTTAGTCAGTAGCAGTAGTAGTGTTTCAAATCATTTTAAATGTGAGCACTTTAATTTGAAATATGGATTGTTTTGCATGCCATCATATTTGGTGGGGCAGTCAGGGCATTTAGGGGGGCATTGTGCCCATGCCTAGATCCGTCCCTGAATGGGGATGAGAATATGCTAACCTTTCACCTGAAGGCATGTGTGAGGAATAGCAGAGCCATGCAGGGGACGGTGCCACCCACTGTGGGACCAGGTGCAGTCGCTGCAGTAGTATATACAGGTATTTATTCCTCAACAACACTGCACCTTGTTATCACTGCAGTATATATATCCTACTCAATTACACTGTACCTGTTCCTCATTTGTATACCATTACCTGGACCTAAGGTCAGAAATTTCGACTGCAGAGATTATTATTATAATTATTATTACCCTTATTATTATTTGTAGTAGTAGTAGTAAGTAAGATGCGCAAATGCAGAAGTGGTCGCAGCTCGTCACTGTAGTTATTATTGTGGTGAAAGACAGCCACATGCAGCAGCAGCATATAGTTCAGTGGTTCTCAATCTTTTTTGAAAAGGTGGCTAAAATCTGATTCAGCATTTAGCCATTTGATGTCGAGTTTAGTCTCTCAGACCCAAGTTTTTTGCCCACAATTTAGGAGCGATAACTGGCAAACTGTTGGTCAAAATACCAGTTCTTATTTTATTTATTCTTGAAAATTAAGTAATTCAGATGTTTAAATATAGCTTAACTCTTGAGAGTGTAAAATGAAACCAAGGTAGTTAACCTAACGCCTAGAGTCACAGTCACAGTTGGACTGCTTCTTCTGTGAGAGCCTGCCGTATCTTCAGTTTACCGTGCATGTGGGCTCATACTGTGACACAACAATGTCTCCGCCGATTCCATTCATACTCAAATAGAGACTTCTGTTTGGCATTGGGCTCTGTGTGGTGCATCACATGTTCCCCCTGCAGTATCAGAGGCGGCTTTAGCTTGCAGTTTCAAACTGCTTCAGGTGAAACGGGCACCAAAGCCATCAGGGACTGGAATTCGTCTTTACTTGTGGCATTAAAAAAAGAAATAAAACAAACAATATAACGAGCTGACAGGGCATCATGCAGCCAGTGATTGGCTAAAACAACGGACAGTTCTACACAACAAAGAACATATACCTTCACACAGGATTATGCCCAACATCTGAACACCGGTTATTTAATACATACAATAATTTATTTGGAGTGTGGCTAGGTGAGGAAGCCACAGCAGCAGTTTGAAACGGTCTGAAAAATCCACCCGCCGTGTGCAACACAGTGGGTTGTTAGCGCCAGCAGAGCTTGTACTGCCACGCTTTTTCACTGAAACCAATTTCCCCTTTATCCTTGGGAAGTTGAAAAGTAGTTGCTTTGTCAGAGCTCTCTCTCTCTCTGTCTCTGTTGCTCTCTCTCTCTCTCTCTCTCTCTCTCTCTCTCTCTCTCTCTCTCTCTCTCTCTCTCACAGCCTGTAGTGCTCAGAGAGGAGGTGAGCCTTGACACAAATCTCTGGCTGCCTTATATTGAATCCCACTTTGCAAACTCTCCTCCAGTTAGAGATAAGTTGATGCTGAAGACTTGGTGGTGGTGGTGGGGGGTGGTGGGGGTCTTGCTGGGAGCGAATGGGGATGGAGAGGAAGAAAGAGATGAAGAGATACCAAAAAGAAACAATGGTGGGAGGAGAGAGAGAAGAGAGTGGGACAGTGTACGAGAGAGAGGGAGAGAGAGAGAGAGTATTCCAAAAGACTGACAGATAGAAAATAAATCTGGTTTTCCATTAAAGCCTTGTCCTGGAGCACTACCGAGAACAGAGAACGCGACAGCTCATTAAGTCCCATCATGCCTTGCTGCTTCCTTCATGTGAGAGAGGAGCCCCGTTGAACCGCTGACTGCCTCGCACGCTGCTCCCTCCCTCCTCCCTCCTGCTTAGTTAGAGTTGTTTTCTCTCACGCAGGTTTTCTGCGCCGTCGGAGTAGGCGGGTGATATAATAGAGTCAACAACGGGGGAGAGAGAGGGAGATAGAGAGAGAGGGAGGGAGAGAGAGAGAGAGAGAGAGGGAGCACAAGATAGATGCAGGAATATAATACAGATAAACGAGCCAGAAAATACCATTTTGTCTGAGAATTTCTGCGGTTTATGTAATCTCCGCAACCCTTACATGCACATAATGTGCAGTGTGAAGTGTACCAAAGCAGTAGTTACTAGTATCCTGTGCGTGTGTCTGTGTTTGTGTGTGTGTGTGTGTGTGTGTGTGTGTGTGTGTGTGTGTGTGTGTGTGTGTGTGTGTGTGTGTGTGTGTGTGTGTGAGAGAGAGAGAGAGAGAGTGCTTCTTACAGAGAGCGTGGGACGCGCCAGGGACACCTGGCACGTTGCCTTTCGGTTGACAAGAGCTAGGGCGGCTGCTGGCAAACTAATTGTTGGAGTCGAGTCTTGTGTGTAACAGAACTAGCTATACCAAGGCAGGCATAGGATGGGGGAAGTGAGCAAACACACTCTCTCTCTCTCTCTCGTCTCCTTCGGGGGCTCAAGGGGCTGTCATCTGTCGACTGCCTCCGTCTGGTCTTGCACAGTGGAGATCAAAGGCAGGGGGATGTACTGACCTCTGTGTTTTTCTGCGGTGGTGGGGGTGTTTTTTTTGTTTTTTTCTAGCGCAACATTATTTGAAAAAGATCCATTCAGATTGTTTTGGATCCTGCCGCCTAGCTTGTGACGCTGGCGTTCATTCATGAGACAGAGGGGGTTCTGTTGCTGGGATGTCATGCACATACAGTGTGATCACTGCGTGAGCAGCAGCGCGACTGCACCGCAGTCAAGGCTGCATGCGGACGTAAGTACAGACAAACCCTGCCTTCGGCCACAGTGCAAAAAAAATGCTTAACGGCTCTGTTCAGAAGAAGTGCTGAAAGAAGTACTGAAATAAATATATATATATAAAGAAATATTGGCCAGTCTGAGCCGCCGTGGGCTCCTTCAAAACTTGTAAGACTTGACAGCGAATCTGCGGTCACCTTCATGCGTCTTTTAGACAACTCCTGCTGCAAGCAACCGAGATGCCATCGCTGTTATGACACTTGATCCAGGAATGATCGCAGGGAGGATAATGCTTCATCACTAGTGAAGTCTTGACAGTCCGGCGCCACCGTTTTCTTTGGTTTATTTAGCCGCCTCAAATATAACCCTTATTATGATGTCACGGGTACCCAGAGGCGACATTTATGTTCTGTAACGTTTCAACTGAAACAGGGCCCACCCCTCCAGGTGCACCTTCTGACACACGCCGTGAGTTTAATTATTCATCCGCGGTGCAGTGCACTCACGTCAGAACGGATCACCCTGTTGCAGCATGTACAATCTTTTCTCACTCGAGATAACTAAAATATGTAATAGCCCACGATATGAAAAAAAGGGGGAGTAGCTGTTATTATTAGAAAGTGGGTGATCCTGCTCGTCCTCCCACTAAAAAGAAAACGGTGGGAACATGACACGAGGAAAAACGCTGAGCAGCCGTGCAGAATAGTCACACTTACTGTCACCGTGCTGCATACCAGGGGCCTCATTATGCATTCACACAGGGATCACAGGGATTCACGGGAATCACACAGGGACCATGCGGTGGGATGCAAATTCAGACTTTTGTAGCCTACTGTTCTGAAGTTGTTCGGCAATCTGCCTAGGCGTGAACACAATGGTGTCTGTTGAATTCAGTAGCTTGTAAACCTGTATTATGATTTGGAGTCCTATGTAGCGGTGGTTTTCAACCAGTGGTCCCTGAGAGGATTCCAGGTGGTCCCCAGCTAAATGATGGACAGTTGTAATCAAATGAACGCTTATAGATCAGTAGAATAATTGTTATTTTGACCAACTCTAATTGTCAAAATACCAACTTTTGACAATTATCTCTACTAAATTGTGGACAGAAACTTGAAAATCCTTAGTTTTGGGCTCTGAGACACTCCACTCCACATCAAATGGTGGTACGTGGCTAACCCTAGAAGGCTTTTTAGCAACATTAACCCTTTAATTATTTAAAAAATGTTAAATGTCATTATTTTTTGTTATTTTTTCACATAAATATCATGGTTGAGGTTGATTGTTTAGAATTTCATTGAAATTGGTCATGATATTTGCATAACAATACCCACCACAGAGGCTGCAATTAGCCTCTTCAATTAATCTCTGAACTTTTTGATGATTTTTAACCTTTGACCTTTAGCCTTTAACCTTACTAAAAGTATGTAAAATGACTGCAATAAATAAATAAATCACATTTTTGTGATTATTAGAATGTCTAAACATGTACATTCATTATATTAAAAGATATCCCCCAAAAAGTTTTTTTTTTAATTTATTATTTAATTAATTATTTAATTAATTAATTAGCATAAAAATATTTTTCCAAAAACTTTTTTTTGTTGCTTTTTTAATAGGTCATGGTAGAAAGATCAAGATCAAGGTTGAAAACATTTTTTTTTTTTTTTTTTTTTTTCAAGTAGAAATTAGTCCGGGCCTTAAGGGCTAAAATGCAGAATATATATTGGGCCCTGGTAAAAGCAAAAGGTTGAAAACCCCAGCAATATAATGTTAAGAAGTGTCCCTTCTGCTCTACCTAAGATGCATTTTGCAAGTTAAGGACACAGATTTGTCGCAATGGGTGGCAATCTCCAGGAGTTAATAGCCTACATACTTTGCATTCTATGAGAGCCAGGTGGACCAGCTTAGAAACAAACACTTCTTTCTGAAGAAATTTGTAAAATACTATAGGTCCAGCCAGGAAAATAAAAGAAAACATTAAATCACCCATTGTTTTCTGGCGAGGTTGCTTTCCAAGTGCACACATACTGTAACTAGGCTACCGTATATAGAAGATAATATGTGTTTCATGTTTTATTCAGCATTCTAACTGATCTGATTTATCTGATCTCGGGCCATGTAGTTAAATGGAAACAAAATGATTATGCTGCCTACACTAAAAAAGTAGGCTGCAATCGCCATTTGGCAATTCCAGCTATACACAGTCCTGTGAACTAGCACACCGCCACCCACATAGTCATGCATTGCTAAAGGCAGAGCGTACAAGTGCACAGTAATTGCTTCTTCTCAGTGGTTATTTGGTGTGGACTGCACCAAGGTTCCAATGATTAAAATATGTCAGGTGGTCCATGTAAAAAAAAAAAAAAAAACACAGCAACAACAAACACTGGCTGGCGGACGCTGTTGTCCGCTGTAGAGTCGCCGCAGTGGCACCGCCTGCCGCTGACCAAACAAGCACGTATAGGTCATGCCGCAGCCACAGACCCTGTCAGTACGGATCAGAATCACGGAGGTGGTATTCCACCAAGCATGCAGTCCCCGGCGTGTATACACACACACACACACACACACACACACACACACACACACACACACACACACACACACACACACACACACACACACACGCACACGCACACATACACGCACACATACAGACAAACACACACAGACAAACACACACAAACACAGACACACACACACACACACATCATAAGCAGATCAACTCGGCCCCCGCGGGGCGGGGGGGAGGCAACTCTGCCCTCCTAGCTTCCAGCTCCACTCAACTCATCCGTCCGCTACAGCTCCCGCTTAACAACTTGACCCCTATATATACAACGTCCCTATTCTGCCTGGCGGGCTGGAACATACATCCGCAGCTAACATGGCAAGATCTACAGGCTTGTATGCGGACGACGTGCTATTTCTAGGGAAGAAGAGATCTTTAAGATAATTGCCGATCCGCCGGTCGATAATGGGTTGTGAGATGTTGTAGTTCAGGGGTATTTGCGGTGCAGATATTTGGTGTATACACTAGTAGAACGAAACATTTTTTTTTAACGGAGGAGGCCATATTATAGTTGATCCCTGAGGGACCTGGTCAATGACGTGGATAAGGTTTAAGTGGTTCTCCTCTCCTCTTCTCTCATTTACAGAATATGCTCGCCTTTCCTCTCTACTCCTCTCTTCCATTGCTTCCATCTTTTATCTAATTTCTTCCTCATCTCTCTCTCTCTCTCTCTCTCTCTCTCTCTCTCTCTCTCTCTCTCTCTCTCTCTCTCTCTCTCTCTCTCTCATCTGTGTCATTGCTTTGATCTCAGTCTATGTGGCCTTGTACAGTAAATTATACTGCCGCTAAAGCAGCGCCACTGTGCCATCCACATGATTATAATGACTGGGATATTCACACAACCATGCAGTCCTGCATGCATGCATGCACACACACACACAAACACATACACGATGCACACGCTCCCACACACACATCCCCACATGCAATGAGGGATGAGTCCATGAGCATATATATACGAGATAGAGCATAGAGAGGGCTGTGATCAAAGGTCAAGTGCTATCATCAGCAGGGCAATTTTCTCCTCAACTCAGTCAAGTTTAAATGGAAATGCATTCAGCATGCCAGTTCATCAGACATGTTATTAGGCAGACCCTACAGTATCTGATTTCAGAGCCGACTGGAATTGTTTCTTGTTTCTCAGCTAATGGTGGCAAAGGAATTCACTTGACATTACTAGCCCAGGATTTAACAAAGCATACAGCTTGTTTGATTTTTTTTTTCGTCCATTCATTTTATCACTGGCTGGAATCTGGCTTGAGATTATGTGATTCAACATGCTATAGATTATATGACATTATAATTGACAGTGGAAGCATTCAAGCCACTATAGCAGTGGTTTTCAACTTTTTTCATACCAGGGCCCACTATTTATTCAGAATTTGAGCCACAGACCACCATTTGATGACATCAAATAGCCCCACAGACCCAAAAACTAAAGATTTATTTTGCTTTTGTCCACAATTCCAGGCTGGATTTCGGAGAGAACAAAACAGTCAAACATACGGATAAGAAATGACCATTAATCTTCTACATTCTCTAGTTGTGCATACTTGGGCTATTTCAGATGGTGAATATTTTAACCCTTGATAGTGTCAACATGAAGCCAAATGGACCCTCAAGGGTCCATTTGGTTTCATGTTTACGCTCTCAAAGAGTTACGTACATCTGGTTAACCAACTTTCCATCATTTAGCCTGCGGACCACCTGGAATCCTCTCAGGGACCACTGGTGGTCCCCGCCCCCAGACCACCTGTTGAAAAAACCTGCACTATAGAAATTAGATCCAACAAAGTGATTTCAGTGTTTCATGGCATGGTGGGCAAAAGATTAGATGATACATGTTTATTTGTCAATTACGCTAAGCCTTTCTGTTAGCTTTGACACTTTGCACAGTCCTTGCAGACCGTCATGAAAGCCTGTCTCCTCCACTTAGCTCACAACAAATGACTTGTCCGTCTTTGAGCGTCACGCTGTGAATCCGTCCCTACTGACTCGTTTGTAAAGGCATTCTAAAAGGGAAAGTCTGCTAAATCATTAAAATGAAAGAGTCTTGCCATTACCCTTTAATGTATCTCATCAACAAACCGTTTCCACCCACAGGACTGCTGGCACCAGACTGTTTCACCTTTGGGCTGCGATTTCTTTCAAACTCCTTGTGGAGGGAATTCAGTTGTGCCAACAGTAATCATGCGATGACATTGATGACATTCACTTCGATAAAGAGCGTGAATGGATGGGCAGGGGGAACATGCAACTGCAGCTTTGACATATCGCAGGCACACAATCCTTACTCAATAGTCAAAACGCAATTATTTTTGATTGACTGAATACTTTATAAGACAGAAATACTGTACAAACAGTACTTTATGGCAAAGACCAAACATTTTGAAAGCAAATCCACTTTTTAATTGCTTGACCATGTCTTAGTCCCGACCCTGATGTGCCGAGAGAAGGCCCCAGGCCGAGAAGCAGTCAAATTAGTTTGTTTTGAGAGGTCTGAAACTTTATCTTTATTGACATGTTGGAGAAGAACCAAGAGCTTTTACGCATACAGCAAGAGTCACACTTTTGTTGACAAAATGGTCAATTCTGCCAATCTTGTCACAGTGGACAGGTACGTTACAAAACCCCACTGCGATACACACACTGCATTATATATAGTGTAGATATGAGTGGCAATGAGTTAATTATCAGGAAACGAGTTTCATACTGTAATGAATCCGAAGTATTCCAATAAAACAGCAGCAATAAAGTGGCATAAATGAAGGTCATTAATCAATATATACAGCAGAAATATGAAACAGCCTTTAAAAGTATCAGTTTAAGATGTTACTAAAGTACCTCACGCAGTTAATTAAAATACAGTTAATCAGATAAAGTGCTGAATGTGGATGGGAGTGTTGTTCCGTTCAAATGCCTTTGACTGTTGTTGGACCTCGACGTCCTCTGCCTTCAGCCTGACAGATGGGGAAATGGCCCGAAATAGAAACAAGGCTTATTGAACTGCACGGACTGGAACCTCACCATAATATATAACGTAACAAAACGGTTAAGCGATGTTGGGCCTATCAACGGTTCACTGAGTGCAGGAGAAAATCCTGAATTGCCAAAGTGAAAGCTATACCCGGCCGTGTGTGCCTTCCGTGTAGTGCTATTTGTGTAACACTGTCTGGGATTTGGAACAATTTAGTGCAGAGAAATGACATTAAGTGGGTGTTCTTTTTTACTCTGCCATAGGAGGGCAATGTTGAGCTTAATGCCTTCGAGAATGCCTCACATTTCAGTTTCTCTCTCTCTCTCTCTCTCTCTCTCTCTCTCTCTCTCTCTCTCTCTCTCTCTCTCTCTCTCTCTCTCTCTTACAGATACAGACGCTTACAGTGGCTTACAGTGTTGTCTGGTGATTTTATCTGTGCTACCACGCTATTTTGATGACGCCACGCACTTAAGAGATACAGCATACAATAGGATTTAGAAGGTCACTCTATACAGACCGTTGACAATTGACATGCGTCAGGCTCATTCAGATGAGAATGTGTGATACTGTTTGACACTTTGTTGAGGTGTGAACTTAAGAACTTAGATATGATATACAGTATATGAACTTATTATAATAATGTTATAATAATGTGCACAAGTCTACAGATTGTTGATGTTTGAATGAGACAGAAAGTGAGAGGGAATGTATGGTCATTTCTTTTCTCACCACTGCTATCAAAGTGCCCCATCAGCCCCTTTGACCCTGGTCTTCCTGTCTCAGTATGAACTCAGTGCCTACACAGACACACACACACACACACACACACACACACGCACGCACGCACGCACGCACGCACGCACACACACACACACACACACACACACACACACACACACAGGTCGACCCCCATCCATGTCCTTAACAAAACCTTCTTTGTAAACCATACAACTAGAATTGTGTCTTTCCTAATGAGTGGGTGGATGTGCATCTGGTTGGACATCATACGTTTCTAGAGATCCAGCAAAGGGTTTATTTTCACTGCAATATAAAGGTTTGTTGTGTTCGGTGCCTGCGTGCGTGTGTGTGCGTGTGTGTGTGTGTGTGTGTGTGTGTGTGTGTGTGTGTGTGTGTGTGTGTGTGTGTGTGTGTGTGTGTGTGTGTGTGCACATGTAGAATAGATAATACTATAAATCGCTAGACTAGATAATACTATAAGTCGCTAGACCAATCGGCACCAAATTTTGTATGCATTCATTCATCCGTTTGGATGTTTAAATGTTACTTAACTTTAAAAAATATACAACCTAAGCTATGGACTCTTAATGTTTGCTTTAAGCATGCAGTGACGCTATATATGGCAGCCACAGTGGGCGCCCACTTCACATGAGTGTGACTGTTTTCTAAGGTCAATCAATGGGGGCTTGATCTCAGGTGAAAACCTTGCCCAAATTTGTCATAATTTCATAATTTATATTTTAATGTTTAATATTATTTCACTGATACTTTGCAGGATCCCAATACACCTGCTTTACTGCTTGCTTTACTTTATTTCAAGTCCAGAGTATAGCATAGGACTTATAGTGCGTTGCCGATTTGTTGAATTCCTCTTTAAATGAATTAATGTTTTGTTTATTTTGGAATGGGAATGTCTTTTGTTCAATCACCCTTATGGTAACTCCCAGAGAGCATACAAATGGAACCAAATATAGTCATGTCTCCGTTTGGTATGACTGAGTGTCCTTGACATTCTCAAGTTCGGGAAGCACCGGGATTGACACAAAACAATAACCTACAACACAAAGAGGCGAGCATCCATGTATCTATCGACAGGTGCTGGAAGCCAAAATTTGCAGCAAATATTTTTAAAACACCGTCTATTTCCTGTACGATAGAGAGTTTGCGGTGTTTTCGGGAAACAGACAGCTTCCTGGGAGGGTTTGCTGTCCAGTCCGTCCCTGAACTTCGGTGCCATCAACAGGGAGGACAGGAAGTAGAGAGGTGATGTCACGCAGGGCGGACAGGAAGCGCTGGAAGACCAGCGCCATTGTGGCCAATCGGTTTGTGGCTCCCAGGTGACGGGAACTCAATTTAAATCCATCATCACCCAGAGTGGTGTCCGATTTTCCAGTCGGCAGGTCAGGGCTGGACCGTCACATCAGTCACCGCGCCGCTCCCTGTGGGAGATCGCATCACATCCTGTTGGTCAGTGAAGGAGGACATGCAGTTGATGAGTCAATTATTATTATCATTGTTATTCACCTTCGGAGCAGATGATGAACCGTCTGAGCATCCCCATTAATTACTGGAACATTGATCTATTGCAGTGGGTCTCAAACCTTTTAATACTGTGGTCTGTGGAGTATACCCCCTGTAACTATTTGCTCTGCCGAGGGTGGGCAAATGGACCCGCGAATTTCATGCTCCTAAATGAGACAGCAGCCACACATCTGTGGCTAGCTTTTTGTCACCGCTATAGGCGCTAAACCCCTCATCCGTCAATGTTTTTGCCTTTTTAAACTATTAAAAAACACATTTTTCAATATTTCAAATGGCCGGTCTACATGCTCACAACGTGTCACATTGAACTATTCCCAAACGTTTTTAAAAATAGTAAAAAAGCGATAAGGGGTTTGGGATATGGGGTTTAGAATGTAACGAAAATGGAGCCCCATGGTCTCAGTCGATTTTGAATACTAAAAAAAAGTAACACTAAATATTTTAAACATGTCACAGCTTATTAATATGTTTTAACTACCACGAAGTTCCGACAGTGTGTCTACTGTTGTCAGCTTGTTGTGTTAATTAATTTGGCTGAATAGTTGTAGCTGGGTTATTTTCACAACCATTCAGCCAAATTAATTAAATGTCAGGATGTCACTCCTTCATTATGTGGAGGAGTGACACCTCCTGACATTTACAACTAACATGGTGAATTCTGCAGGTGAGTATTTGTGAATAATTATTCTCAAACACAACATACAACACACAACAAATACAGTATGTCTGGATGTTGAAAACCTCAAGGGATGCGACCAGTGGCAGACAATATATATTGTGCAACCGTGTTAACTTGAGATTTATAATGCTAGCACTTGTGAATCTCTGATGGAGTTTATTATAGTACTGCACATTGTGAGCTGTATATTGAGAGGATAAGTATGTGAGATTGAAAAAGACAAATCAAACATACAGAACACTTCATAGAACACAAATAAAATTGCTGCAGCCTCAGTAATGAACGAGTGAAATTAAGGTATTTTATGATACGTAGAGATACATAGAGTGACAGCTGAAGTACATCGTTATAACAGACCATACCAAGAGTGGGAGCACTGAGGTGAAATTCGCTGAAATTCGTTGTTTGTGTGTGCGTGTGCGTGTGTGTGTGTGTGTGTGTGCGTGTGTGTGTGTGTGTGTGTGTGTGTGTGTGTGTGTGTGTGTGTGTGTGTGTGTGTGCGCGCGTGCGTGCGTGTGTGTGTGTGTGTGTGTGTGTGTGTATCTCACACACAGAGAGGTGTGAAAACATCTTGGACAATAACATGCCTAATGTGGGCAGATGGAGCAGATAGTCCAAGGCTGGGTAGTACACACATTTACAGCCATTCTCTTTGCTGTCTGGCTGTCTCCAACGTCACCACTGCCCCGCCTCCTCAATTCATTTGCAATGGGAGTCGCAGTAGACATGATCCTTGCTGGAGCTCTGCCCCTACCCCTGTACCTCTGGCTGTATCGATGTAAATGTGTGTACCCAGCCGATGCACAGCTGTATAGATTTCCATGTCTGTACTACGTACCCCATTGACCTGTGGGTCAGGAGTTTGAATCCCAGTTCCTCCTGTGCACATGTCCTTGAGCAAGACACTGAACTGCACACAGAACTGCCTCCCAGAATGTTGAAAACAATGTTTGAAATAGTTTCTCCCAAACAGTACCTGAGCTATACTATAGCCCTGTTTTGGAAACTTCCCTCCGTGCTGGACTATAGTGTTTACAAACCCTCCCCAGACAACGTGATGCTATAGGATCCACTAACACTGTGGCCACGAGCGAGCCACGCTCCGGTTCAATACCCCAAACGCAACAACATGAAAAGAAACAAAACACATCCCTGTTAAAATATATATACATGTAGAGACCTCTTGGCAACAAAGGGAATGATGTTGGAGCTGTGATGTGTAGTAAACACTAAACAGTCATCACTGTGTGGGAACAGTGTGCCTTTATTTTTGGTTTCATTGTTGTTCTCTCATACTTTAGTGAGAACCAAAACACAAACAAGTGTGGAGCACATACTGAAAACAATGAATGAAAAAAAAAAAATCCAAACATAAAAAATGAATAAACAAAACACATGGAAACTCTGCAGGAGGCAGCCGTTCGATACAAAATACAATACAAAAACAACGTGCCTGTGAAACAAGTTAGTTTTAACAGCTTCCTAAAACTATCCACTCATGTGTGTCTCTAGAACAGTGGTTTTCAACCAGTGGTCCGGGGACCAGCAGTGGTCCTTGAGAGGGTTCCAGGTGGTCCCCAGGCTAAATGATGGAAAGTTGGTTAACCACATGTAACTCCTTGAGAGCGTAAACATAAAACCAAATGGACCCTTTTTTTTCTGAGAGCGTACAAATGCAACCAAACCATTTGTACGCTCTCAGAAAAAAAAGCGTCTAAAGAAATCCATTAACATGGTGAAAATACATCTTGATGATGTCATCAAGATGCTTCACCATATTAGTGGTTCAGACCTCCATTTCTTGGGAACACAGAATGGGGGATTTTTTTTTTATCATGTCCACCCAACACCTCTAGAGTATTAATGACACATTAAAGTGTTGAAAATGGGTGGACTTCACCTTTAATTGGTCAAACATGGGTCTTTTTTATGAGACGTGCTATAAGGCATTGTCGCTTCTAAAGGACTAATCCACCACTGAACTTTTCTAAAAATGCTCTGAGGCTCTCTGGGCAAAAGAAATCTGATTTTTCTGCATGAATGGCAACACTGCTTCCATTATTCTTTGACAAGACAGCTTTTGCTTATGAACTGAATAAACAAAACAATTCAAGCAGTTCCTCTGGGAGATATTTGTGTGGCTAAACATGAAAAGTAAATGAAAAACAGTACAGCAATGTGTTTCAACGGTTTCATACCAGCAAACTATGTAAAAAAAAAAAAAAAAGAAAAAGTTCAATCAATCTCCTCACAATTTCTATTATACAACTGCATGAAGCAATGTAAGCCACATGTAGGCCTACCTCCCATATGTGATGATTAGAGATGAAATGAATATAGATCCATACATTTTAATTAGATAAGGGGTCAGCTCAGATAGCACACACACTGGGTCAGAATAAATTAGATGGTTCTGTACTGTTTAATTGTAAGAAAATCCATGTTTATTTATCTATTCCCTCCAGATGTTACCATGCATTCTATGTACTGTATGTGATTCTTATTGTACGCCAATGTTTATGTTAAATTGTACAGTATAGCCTATTAATTCATCTCCTGGCACATAAGGATTCTTAGCTGGGTCTCATCCACACGTGTCACATGTGAGGGAGCTCAGAAAATCCTTGATTCTCTACCTGAATGAGGTGTGGATTCCACTATAGAATCCAGTGGACCTCTCTCATATGGGGCAATAGAAAGAGATTAGACGGGGGGCTGGAGAGTCTCATTTCCCCGTCAGCCCAGCCGACTGTGTCATTTGAACAAGCATTTGGCACAATGAAGGCAATCACTTCCCGTCCTTAACTGGGCCTGGAATGGATGTGGTGCATACGGACACCTCATTTGTCGCAGACATCATTATTGCACACATGACCATCATGCCGTACGCAGCGGTGTAGTCATAACCTAAAGCATACCTGGGCATTATGCGGCCCGGGGGCCAAATGCGGCCCTTTGGCTGACTCTGACCGGCCCGTGGACCACCAGTGGTCCTTGAGAGAAAGTTGGTTAACCCGAAGTAACTCTTTGAGAGCGTATAAATGAAACCAAATGGACCCTTGCGGGTCCATTTGGTTTCATTTTTACACTCTCAAGAGTTAAAATATTCATCATCTGAATTAGCCCAAAGTCACATTCAATCAGAGAATGTAAGAGAATGGTCATTTTTGTTATCCTATCCTGTTTTGTTTCCCAAATCCAGCCTGGAATTGTGGACAAAAACAAAAGAAATCTTGGAGAAAGTTTTGGGATCTGTGGGGCTAAAATGTCATCAAATAAGAGGTCCGTGGCTCAAATACTGAATAAATAGAGGTGCCCTGGTGTCAAAATGATTGGTCTTACTCTTACTTTTATCTTGAAATTAAATTAATATTACGCAGCCTTTAGTCTTGGCCCTCCACAATATTTTATGTATCACATTTGGCCCCTTGGGAAAAATAATTGCCCACCCCTGACCTAAAGTGATATAATCACGGGTTGAGGAACCTGAAGAGGATGAAGGTGTGAGTATAGAGCCTGTGAACGGCGGTGCCTTGCATCGTGACTGACTGCAATATGCTGCCCAAGGTGTCAGTTCGTTCCCCAGCATTCTATCAGTGGCCATTATGAATTCACTCACTGCACCATGTTGACTTTTCCTCTGCTTAATCAATTGTCAAACCTGCCGTCTGGCACATTTGCTCTGTTATTATTATCAGCGTGCTCTGTGTGCCGTCGCTGCGCACTTAACAGTCACTCGAATCATTTCGCGTCAGTCATGCGTGTCGTCGCCTTGTGTTGTCACCAGTCTGAAGCACGGCATGGTGCAGCGCATAATGCCGCACTTCATTGATAATCTCCCTCTGCCTGAGAATGTCATAACCATAGCTAGTGTTATAAGCTTTGACAATTTCTTGTTGCACTCCGGTGTGTGTTCCGCAGTGGTGAGATAATGCATATACTGTTGCTTTGTTCAGCTCGGCTCTGTGCGAAGGAGCACAGCTGCAAGGGGAGACTGTACTTGTCCCTAGAGAAAGGCAGGCAAATGAGTAAATAAACAAAACAACCACACAAGTAAGTATAAGTAGGTAAGTATAAGTAGGTAAGTATAAGTATGCAGTCTCGTTAGCATTGATTATGGTTGTGGAGACTCTGTGTTGTTTTGATTTCAGTATTCTGCTTTATGTTTGTGCCAGCTGTGTGCGTGTGTGTGTGTGCGTGTGTGTGTGTGTGTGTGTGTGTGTGTGTGTGTGTGTGTGTGTGTGTGTGTGTGTGTGTGTGTGTGTGTGTGTGTGTGTGTGCGTGTGCGTGTGCGTGTGCGTGTGTGTGTGTGCATGAATGTTTATTGTTAGGTTGTGATAGATTGGTTATGAGATGATTGGTTTTGAACTATTCACTTTTGTTCACCTGCCCAGTGCCCAGGGACTACAGATGGAAATAAATTATCCAGTAGCTAAGCATATTTTCTCTTTGCTCGAGATTAATGTACTGCGTAGCGGCATGCATGCATGGCTTCTGATTCAAATAATAAATTACACGGGGAATGTGGAGCATAACGTCTTTGCTTGCTAAGTGCATAATACTCTTGCGCATTTCGTGACTACATGTTGTCTATCATCATCTACTGCAACAAAGGGGAATCCCTAATTATGCATACATAAATATGCCGTTTTTGTGATTCAAAGCAGATGCCATGCAACGTCTCGCGGCATACGAACATTTTACAGTGCATAAGTATGCATACAAATGGAATCATGCATACATACGCTACACTTGCACTCAGACAAACCTTAATATGTACTGTAAGTCCATTATACAAAACAATTCTGAATAGGCCTATCTAATTAAAATGATTTGTTTTATATAAGGTCAATGTTATTCGGTATAACAGCACTTAAGCTTATATGAATGGAATTGAATCAAACGCATGCACAAGCACATACACGCACACACAGTGGTGTTTCTAAGCTCCTGTGACGTCATACCTATGACAGGCACAGAAAAATTGCGCCCACCAACGGAGAAAATATGAACTATTTTTAAACTAAAGAACATATTATATGTCCTGGTGCCCCAAGCAGTAGCCTAATCTGCCTAATGGCAAAAACACCCCTGCGCAACTTACCAATATGGAGGCAACATGGAGGTAACATGTCGTTGCATGGTTTGACCTCCCGTTAGGCCACACAATACTAACCCTATATCACTAAACTTTAATGTGTTCGGCCTAACGCGACTTTGGCCTCTATGGGGGCAGTCAGTCCCACACACACACGCACACACACACACACACACACACACACACGCACGCACGCACACACACACACACACACACACACACACACACACACACACACACACACACACACACACACACACACACACACACACACACACACACACACACACACACACACACACACACACGTGTCAGGGACCCCTTGTGTGACTAATGGTTTTGAGGTAATGTTTAGTGTTTCTGCGGGACAGACTTCCAGCCCCAGCTCCAGAAAAACCATTTACTCCTTGGGTTTTGTTTATGATGTAGATCCCTGGAGGGGATTACCAACGTCTGCTCCCACTCTGCTCCTTTCTCCCTCACCTTCCCCTTTCTCTATTTTTAAGTCTCGCTCCGACCTTTTACTGTTCTCTGTTTTCCTCCATCCCTCTCTCTCTCTACTGTAGCTCCTCCGCTGCTTTTGCTTTCTCCATGCCATCCCCCTTTCTCTCTCTCTCTCTCTCTCTCTCTCTCTCTCTCTCTCTCTCTCTCTCTCTCTCTCTCTCTCTCTCTCTCTCTCTCTCTCTCTCTCTCTCTCTTTCCCTTCATCCCCTCCCAGTCTGTTTATTTTCGCCATGGGTCTGGGACCTGCTTAGCGTTTGGCCAGCTAAATGTGACAACTCTTCAGATATGGAGATCGTTAACGTGCATGTTTCATGTCTCCACACATCGGCGAGGTCGATCCCCGTTTCAAATTACCGGCGGAGTGTTTGGATGCCAGTTGACCGCCGCGACTCCTCGGCGACCATCCAGCCCCACTCCATCCCACTCCACTCCACACCACCACATCCACTCCACCGCAGAGGGGAGAGAGGGCCTTGATCATTAGTTCATGACTTATTGATGGCTGGCTATTTTGTTTAGTTTTTATTACGTTACTTGATGACAAAATCCATGAGGTATAAATGAAAGTTATAGACCAGGGGTTCTCAACCTTTTTGATACCAGAGCCCACTATTTATTCAGCATTTGAGCCACGGACCACCATTTGAGGAAATTTTAGTCCCACACACCCCAAAACTAAAGACTTCTTTTGCTTTTGTCTACAATTACAGGCAGGATTTCGGAAACAAAACAGACAAACATCAAAGTCACCGGCATTAATCTCTAAATTCTCTCGTTGTGTACACTTGGGCTAATTCATATGAAAAATATTTTAACTCTTGAGAGTGGAAACATGAAACCAATTCCACCTGCAATCTGTTCAGCGGCTCCTTTTTATAACAGATTTACAAGTTGTCAACAGAGATGTGTTGATAGCTTGTAGATCCGTCTTCAAATGAATGCTGCAGCAAATTAGGATGTACAAACTACTGCGCATCTCTGTTGTTGTCTATTGATAGTTAGCAAACCTGTTCTCTTTTCTCATGCAACAAGATCATTTGGAATGAGTAATGGCTGTTTTGGCGGAGTGACATATGACACATTACCCATTTTGACACAGTAATCCAATTACCCTACTTTTGCTGGAAAAGATAATATTATTACAGTAATATGTAATTTACTACTGCCCAACAATGCCTCTCACTATTGAGTTGTAAGACATACGAGACAGCTGACCCCCGGTTAAAGTACAGTTCTCCAATGATGTCCGCATCAAACACAAAGTGCTATACTAAAACCAAGGACAAAACCATGTAAAACTCAAGACTTCAGCGAGGGACACCCACCCAGCTGTGTATAATAATAGAGTTATGTGTATACTGTCCTCCCCATGCGAGCTGATAACCCCTTTTTCACCCAGTTTGAGATAAATAGCCTGGACCAGCCGGAGTTCTCCCCCGCTGAGTCTGCTGCCAGCCCACTAAACATCTCACTGGCTGATGTGCGCATGCAGCAGCTAGCGCCTTCAAGGGGGCCAACATCTGCCAGGCTGTGAGCCCCTGATGGCATCCGAGGCCGCGTCCTCGGAGCACGATGTGTGGAACCCGCTGGCAGGAAGGCTGGAGGACTTTTTCAACCTCTCTCCCTCTACCCAAGCTGTTCCCCTGGGATTCAAGATGTCCACCACAGCCGTCCCCAAACACTACAGCAGGGGCGTTCTTGCCATTAGGCAGACTAGGCAGTTGCCTGGGGCACCATGAGGGGGAGGGGGGCATTATACTTATAGAGAACATACCAGTTATCCTCTATAACTAGAATTGAATATTTAAAACACATATAATGTGTTCTTTAGTTTAAAAATAGTTCATGTTTTTTTCCCCTTGGGGGATGCTATTTTACTGTGCCCGTCATAGGTATGACGTCACAGGAGATTTTGCCTGGGGCCCCCAAATTGCTTAGAAATGCCACTGCACTACAGACCCAATGAAAAAAACTTTAAGAATGTTCTTCTTTCAACCTTTCGTATTGGTATTTTGACGAATTTATAAAAATGTATTGCATTATACGCAGACAAAAAAGGAAAGGAATACACAATACAGAATCAACAACATGCCAGCAGATAATAAAACAAAAGTAGCATTCACATACAGTATACTCCCATAATTCAGGTTACTTCAAAGAAGTGCTATGATTTTCTTGCTGAATGTGACGTCACATTCTGCAAATCCCAAAGGTTTTTGCCAGCAGATGCACACGCATGTGGGTGCGCGCGCGCACACACACACACACACACACACACACACACACACACACACACACACACACACACACACACACACAAATTACATCCAAACAGAACGATATCAACATCCACTGTGCATGGCGAATAGATGGAGCAGAACCAGTTAATTTGTAGAGCAATGAGAAACATTAATTCCTTGTAGCATTTCTTAATTCCAAACATCAGACGCTGAGAGACTGTCCCTTTGAATCACTGCCGTGGGCTCTGACAACCTGTCAGCGTCTGCACGCACACATGCGTGTGCACGTGTGTGTGTCGGTGTCAGTGCAAGAGAGAGGCAGAACTGTGTGCCCTAATTGCTAATACTAAAAATTGATTTTATGAACAATATAAAAAGACAGTACTGGAGGTGTGTGTGTGTGTGTGTGTGTGTGTGTGTGTGTGTGTGTGTGTGTGTGTGTGTGTGTGTGTGTGTGTGTGTGTGTGTGTGTGTGTGCGTGCACGTGTGTGTGTGTGTGTGCTGTGCATTTTGCTTTGGCAATGTAAACTTTCTCAAGCCAATGAACCCCTTTGAATTGAACTGAACTGAACTGAACTGAACTGAACTGAACTGAACTGGACTGGACTGGACTGGACTGGACTGGACTGGACTGGACTGGACTGAACTGAACTGAACTGAACTGAACTGAACTGAACTGAACTGAACTGAACTGAACTGAACTGAATTTAATTGAATTGAATTGAATTGAAACACAATGGCCTATAGCAAAGCCACTACGCAAATTGCCATGGTTCAATCACAGCTAAACATAATGTGACAGACAACCCTCTCCAACAATAGTTTTCATAAAACGTTGTTTTATAACAGAAATGTCATAATTTCCAGCGCTTATGGCAGGCCTTCTTGACAGATTTGAAATTTTGACTGTCTGGTTCCAAAAATGAACCAGTATTTAATGTAAAATCCATCATATTTACATTGGAATGAATGAGCCTGGCTAAAGTGTCCAAGTGGGAGAGGGCAGAGCTTAGGTTCCTTTAGTTTATTTTTCTAGCTGTGTAACTTTTTAGGGTTAAATAATAATAACATGCCCAACATCTGAGTTTGAATGCCATTTCCCCATCATATCCAGGTGAAATTGCTCTTGCCAGTTAAAAAAAATAAAATAAAATAAAATAAAGTAGAACAATTCTGTTGATATTGTTGCCCAGCAAGAACAGACAGGACAGTCAGTCATAGAAATATCAAAATACAAACTGGAGAAGAAAGCCTGGCATGACCATGGTATTGTACAAAGAGAAACCTTTGAAATATTAAAAAGGAAAAAAAAAACAGTGGCTTTGTAATGACAGTTGTTGCCACGGCAGCTGGTTGTTTTGATGTCACTATTCTGCAGCTCCAGAATTGGTCCTACTGTGGACGTTTACAGTATCTTCAGCTGTCACTTTAGAATATCAGAGCCACATGTCACAAAGTAAAACTTAATTTGACGTGTGTGTGTGTGTGTGTGTGTGTGTGTGTGTGTGTGTGTGTGTGTGTGTGTGTGTGTGTGTGTGTGTGTGTGTGTGTGTGTATGTGTGTGTGTGTGTGTGTGTGTGTGTGTGTGTGTGTGTGTGTGTGTGTGTGTGTGTGCGTGCGTGCGTGCGTGCGTGTGTTTATGTGTGTGTGTGTGTGGGGGGGGGTCCGCGTGCTGTGGAATGTGAAGTTTGTATTGTCTTTCTTTTGTTTCTTTGTTTTTTTGTTATGCTATGAATTTCAGAGCCTCAATGAAATACATACATACATACATACATACATACATACATACATACATACATACATACATACATACATACATACATACATACATACATACATACATACTGTACATACATACATACATACATACATACATACATACATACATACATACATACATACATACATACATACATACATACATACATACATACATACATACATACATACATACATACATACATTACATACATTACATACATACATACATACAGGGGCGGCCTTAAGGATCGGGGGGGCCCTTGCATGACGTCATCATATTAATAATTAAATAAAATATTGATTTATTAACTATAAAACAACGGCCGCGCCGGTCCATTTTGGTCCGCGGCCCCTACGTTGCACATCATAGCCTCCTCCTCCTCTGACATACGGAGCTCTGAGCTGCACATTTTCATTCCATTATGCAGGCTTGTCTTGGCAGAACCTCGCGTCGCGCCTCGTACGACATCTCTTGTCATGGATAACCACACTCAGTGACCTCCGCGCCATCTAACATGTAAAAGTTACTGGAGAAGTAACAGGCATTGTCCCTTGTGTTGGTGGGGAGACAGACGGACAGACTGTTCACTGCGCCAAGCCGCCGGCAACTTAGATGTGTAGGCCTACCTGAGAACATGTGGGTTCTATACACCTTATAGAACCAGTTTCTCTAAAGTCCAAATAATAGTGGTCCTGCGTCCCCGGACCACTTTTGATAATCATAAACCACCGGCATAAAGTGACAAACGCAGCGAATCCCTTTTCTCCCTCTCTGACTGTGTGTGTGTATGTGTGTGTATGTGTGTGGAGGGGGGAGTAGCCTGCTCACCGCTGTGAGTGTGTTCACACCTAAGAAACTCATGGAACTAGTGGTAGCATGGGTTTCATGACAGGGAGTGACTGGAAATGGTTTCAAGATGGCCGATTTGAAGAAACTTTTGGTTTCTTAGGTGTGAACGCACACTGATGCAGCTGCTTCACTATGCCGTACAACGGTGCGTAACCGAGAAATAGGCTAGCTGCAAGCCATTATAGACCGTATATATATAAATCGCGGGGCCCTTGGAGAATCGAGGGGCCCCCCTGGAGGCTCGGGGCCCCTTGCAATTGCAAGGGTTGCAATGTCCTTAAGGCCGCCTATGCATACATACATACATACATACATACATACATACATACATACATACATACATACATACATACATACATACATACATACATACATACATACATACATACAGACATACATACATACATACATACATACATACATACATACATACATACATACAATGAATGGCCAGGCGGCTCTCCTCATGGCATCCCACTAGGCACTACCTAGTCTGCCTAATGGAAAAACGCCCCTGGTTGTGAGGTTGAGATAACACACCTTCAGCGACTGTGAGCAGCAGCACCAGCAGCATGGTACATAGTGAAGGTGCCATATAAAGGGCTTTTAATTAATTTATTTGTCAGAAAGCTCTTTTTTGTAAAGGCGCTCATCCACCGCTGGCCTATGACCCCCAGGCATAACGATATGAAACTGAGCATAGGTCTTTGCAGATCATCCAGATCTCCAAACCGCACTGTGCATGGAATCCCATCTGAGCCGACAGGATTAAATATGGAGGGGGGGAAAAAATAGCTGGTTCTGGCTCTAATGTGATTGAAACATGAACTGATGCATGGCATAATGATAATGAGCGGTTCAGAGGCCATACCAATCAGCTATGAGTGCATCTCCCATCTGTGGCCGCAGCACTGAGCATTACGGATCATTTTCTATTCCTTCTAATACCCTCTGTTCAGCTGCGCTGTCACATACCCTATTCTTCTCGATCCTGTGCCCGTCGGCCTCCGATGTGTTATTTTATTTACTTCGCGGGGCTATGTTGTCTACTGCTTTTCCTCCTCTGTGCGTTTTATTTTTCCATGCTGCAGTGGTTGTTCTGCTCCGTGTATTTCTATCACTCCCCTCCTCCTCCTCCCCCTCCTCCTCCACCTCCGTGCTTTTTGTTCTCTTACGCTCCGTTCTGCTCTGATTTGTTTGGTGCCGTGTTGTTCCGTCCCCTTCAGGGGCGGATCTAGGCATGGGCATAGGGGGGCAATGCCCCCCCTAAATGCCCAGTCTGTCCCCACCAAACATGCAAAACAACCCAAGATATTTCAAATTAAACTGCTTATAGTAGAAACACAACTACTGCTACTAACTAACTACAACTGTCTACGAAACCAACAGCATTTCATCATTCAAAACAGAAAACTCTCTGAGTCAGACCTTTAGCTTTATGCATGCTGCGTGTCTGTTGCAACTTCAACAACAACTGATGTTATTATTGATGCTTATTTGCCTAATATAAGTAGCCTGACCTCAGTCTGAATTATCATTTCATTTCACTTCATTATTCAGACTGAAGTCCCTCTCCACCACAGCAGTTTCTGGGATGGGCGTGGTCAAAGTGGCAGTCTAAACAGTGATTGGTTCATATAAACCCCTAAGACCCCTAGACGACGTTGGGGTCAAAGTGATTGACAGGGCTGTTGGCCAATCAGGTGCTGGGATTGGATTTCCAACCGGCACAAACGGCCCCAAAGGCAGGGAAGCCAGTCCTTGAATTACGTGAAAAAAATAAAATTGTATTTTTTAAGGTGCTGATTCAGGGCTGAGCCAGGCTATAATATAAGTCCTGTAACTGAAAATGGTATGGGTGCGACTTCATCGCCCGTGGCGCGAAGTCACGCCCATACCATTTTCTCCTGCCTCCCCAATTGGGAGATGTTACATCCGCCCCTGGTCCCCTTCTGGACTGTAACCTGGCTCTGAAGGGCGATGCCATCGCGCCACCATCGCGCAGAAGCGTAATTTTAGAAGTCCATTGTTGTGCTACTCGAGCTGCTGCTGCGGGTTTAGTTGACGTCTATTCTTTGTGCTGTTTGGCAGCTCTGTGTCAACTGCAAAACAATGAAACACGTAGCAAAGAACACATTACACAGATCCCTGACAAAGGTACATGCTTCTGTCCTTTGATGCTGCATGGGGAAGGCTACTACCGGTAGTATACTTATCAGTGGCTTGGTATAAATCCATCTACTGTTTCATCATGCATCAGTGGAAAGTATTTGCACCTAATGTGGCGTAGAAATGTGCAGCAACGTGCGGTCATTGGTACCGTATTGCGATTGTTATTTTGCACTTTTCAGAGACAGAAATAAGTACTTATTTCGAATAAGTTCATCTGTAGCGCTGCCTATCCCAGAAATGAGACTGACAGCAGGAGCTGAAGCTAAAGGCAGGAACTGATTTCTAAATGGACAAACTCCAACTTAGAAACTGTAGAAACTGTAGAATAGCATCCCCTTCCTTCTAAGATCCGCACCCGTCTGCGGTTTGTGTATTTGTACCTAATCCAGTCTGCCAGCACATGTGATCATGAATCCCACCACAGCTTTAGATCTGGCTCCTGTAGTGTCATACTGAGGTTATATGGCTAGGGTTAAGGTTAGGTTTAGGTATAGTTTACCTGAGGTTAGGTTTATATAGGAATAGGTTAGGCATAGCTTTACTGAAGTCAGGGGTAGTTTTCTGGGATAAGAGTTATAAGTTTAGGCTAATTGCAAAATCAAGAGCTGTCAATCAGCTGTGGCCAAGGAGAGTTGTACTGTACTGTGTATAGTTGACAATACTGAAGCTGCATATTAATTGGTTCACTCTTTTTTATGTTTGTTTTACCCTTCTTATCGGTTCCTATATTGGACAGGGAGTAATGTGAGGATGACCAGTAGTGGGAATCTTAGTCTGTTTGAAGTTTCTTAGATTTTTGCACCAGCTCATTCGTCATTTATCCTAACACATGCAACACACACCACGCTATACAATTCCACTCATGCATAAGCTCAACACACTATACGTACTTGGTACTCAACACACTATACGTACTGGGTACTCAACACACTATACGTAGCCTACTTACCACACCTCATCTGCTTATTCCTGATTTGTCGCTCCTATATGCCCCACAGTATGCATAACACTTGAATAAACTGTTTATACCATCCTGTTGTTTCAGAACTACAATAAAGTAGTATGATATACTGTTTTTTTCCTACTGTATGTAAAGTATATAGCACTTCTCTGTGAGAAGTGTACCGGTATATACTTAAAAGCTATACCGGTATATACTTAAAATGTACTGTCAAAAAACACTTGTGTTCAAAATAGACACTCATGCTCTCTAAGGTGTAATTTGGAGCCCTAAAGATGAATATAAAATGAACATAATCAGATAGTGAGGTGGGAGATATTATGACAGACAGTTACTGCTGTAACCAAAATAACTAAAATATGAGCCTCCAGTCAAAATAACACGTTTTGCTGCTTTCTAAAGTGCAGTATATTTTGTTGGCCTATAGATATGAGTACAAAATCAACATCATCCTAATACTGTCTAAGAAACAGCAGCTGTGGGTCACATGGCCGAGGGAAGGGCATGGTGCACCTGCATTTTGCGTGCATTTTGTGTGCACATGCATTTTGCGTGCATGTGCATTTTGCGTCCATTTTGTGTGCACGCGCATTTTGCAGCACCCCTTAGTGAACCTTCAGCAGCCCTATGTTAAATATCTTCCCGTGGCCATGCTTGCACTGCTCATTTGTGATTGGATTTCACTTCCTCCAAAGTATAGCGAGGGACCAATCAGGGCCCAGTGTGCCACTATGGGAGGAATTTATCACTTTTTTAATTCATCCTCTGGACATGCAGGCAGTAATACACACAGTAGATATACCTTTATTAGTATTTGACACTTACTATGCAAGTGATCAGTATAATGACAGAAGCAATTATGGACAAAGTGAAATTATATTACCATAATTCCTGTCTTTTAACGTACATGCTGCTCACGCTTAAAATAATGCCACTGTTCAGTTATACTAGAGCGGTGCCTGTGGGGCCTCTGTAGCAGTGGTTTTCAACCATTTTCATACCAGGGCCCACTATTTATTCAGCATTTGAGCCACTGACCACCATTTGAGGACATTTTAGCCCTGCAGTCCCCAAAACTAAAGATTTTTTCTTGTGCTTTTTTGTCCCCCACAATACCAGTACAGGCTGGATTTGTTAAACAAAACACTCAAACAATAGATCGAAATAATGGCAATTCTTCTACATTCTCTAGTTGTGTAGACTTGGGGCTAATTCAGATGATATTTTAACTATTGAGAGCATAAACATGAAACCCCCGCAAGGGTCCATTTGGTTTCATTTTTACGCTCTCAAAGAGTTACATTTGGTTAACCAACTTTCCATCATTTTGCTGGGGACCACCTGGAATCCTCTCAGGGGGACCACTGGTGGTCCACGGAACACCTGTTGAAAACCTCTGCTTTACGGCGGTGCAGGTTGGGCCATTGGCCTACTTGGAACAATCAGTGTTGTTTATTTGAGAATATTTTCAATAAGACATACTGTGTTTAGTCTTTTAGTCCCATTTAATCTTCTGAAATTCATTTTTTTAGTCTTAGTCAACGAAATGTCAAAAATGAGTCTTGGTAGTTTAGTCTTACATACAAATACATTGTAGGTTTATATGTTATACAGATTTATAGTTTTTAGTATGTATGTTTACTGCAGATATGTTCACATACTTAAAAAGAAAGAAAAAAAGAAGATGAAAACGTTTTTTCCATTAATCTTAGGTTATGATTTAGTCTTCATCTTAGTCTTTTGTAAATCATTTTTGTTAGTCTAGTCTTAGTCGACTAAATACCAAAAACCTTAGTCGACTTATAGTCTTTAGCCTTAGTCTTCGTCGACAAAAACAACACTGGGAATGATGCAAGTTGGAAATGTGTGCCCCGCCCAGTGATTATGCCAACACACCACCCAGCGGTGGTGGATCCAGTGGATGATGTAAATATCAGTTAAGGGTGCAGAGTTTAACGTGAGGCCGTCTTTCGGCTCCCTGACATTACAACCTGCCATAATGAACTTCATATTCAAACCATCTCACTGCGAGACATTTGCATAACCCATTATGCTCTCATTCAGCCAAATGATAGGGACATGAATTTAATTCAATTTCTGAGTGCGTAAGTGGCTGTGCCAAGATAACACTGCACGATTACACCGTGCATACGTCCTGTGTGTGTGTGCGTGTGCGTGTGGGGGGGGGGGTGGCTGGGTGTGGTGATGTGTGCATGTGCAAGTGCTTGCACACACACTATACATGATACATGTGTCCATGTGACTGGGTCTGCCTGCATGTGTGTGTACTTGCGTGTGCGTGTGTGTGTGTGCATGACATGCAAACACACGCACACGCAGTGCGTGTGTGTGAGTGCAGAGCAGTGTACATGCATGTCCATGTGAGCAAGTCTGAGAATGTGTCTGTGTGTCTGCGTGTATTTGTGTCTGCGTGTATTTGTGTTTGTGTATGTGTGCGTGTTTGTGTGTGTGCGTGCGTGCATGCATGCATGTGTGTGTGTGTGCACGTGTGTGTCTGTGTGCGTGCATGTGTGCACATGTTTATCTGATTCCATTAACTTGAATTATACTGTGACGCACTTGAAAATGGCACATTAATGCAGGAGGAACATATCCCAGATTGAACAGTCGATGGTTTCCATTTCAACGACGGGCCTCTCCACTGAATCCAATTGGAAGTTGCAGACGCATAGATAATGCTTTTAACGTGTTGTTCTTTACATTTGAGTAACATGAAATTAGAATGAATATGGAAGATTTTTTTCTCCCCTGCAATACCGCATATATAGTTCTTTTGTGAACAGCCAGTTCACATCCACATACAGGGGAATACGAATGCCCGTTGCCATGTTATTCTTTGTTGTTCATACTCAAAAGCTGTACAATAGGGCTGCTCCATCTTTAAAATGTCTGTATGACAACTGTGGGTGTCACAAAATGTAACATGGCCACAAAGAATGTTCTACAACACGCAAATAGTTTATAATGGAGGCTAAAGAATTTCCACAATCCAGCTGGAAAATTGTCATCGCCGTATCAACCATGTTGTATTCTAATTGTACCCTGATTAAGGCAGTATATACTCGGCACGGTTAATGTAAACACTTGTTCCTGTAAAACCTGCGTACAGTTATGTCTGGAGTAAATCAAACCTAATTAAGATGGATGTTTGTTTTACTCGAGGAAATGCATAATTTCAAACAAAAGCAGAGTCATGGATTTTTTTCCCGCTCTCCCCCCAACCCCCACCAACACCACCAGTACCGCCGGCCAATCGATATCTGAGTGTATTATATGATGTTTGACCAATGAAATTACAGTTTACTTTGATGGATGAACATGGAGCTTTCTCACCCTTGTCACTGAATTTGAGTAATGTCTTTTCCAGTAATTACATGGATATCAACCATAAAGCCTTGGCGTGGCAGACGGCTGCTGCAAGGTTGTAAAAATCTATTGAGAGAACCACAGCCTCGTCGTGATAAACGATCAAAGATATGTAAAATACGGTTTGTGCGGCAATTGTAAATCACGCGGCGACTGTAATCCGACATGAATGAATGTGTTTGTGCTTTTACCCCGTTTTAGAAATGTATGGTTTCAAAATGTGTCTTTGACAAGGAGAGCTTTAGGAAAGCGGCGTTCTTGTCACAACAAAGCGGCGAGAGGCAATCAAGGCGTCAAGCGGTCGGCGCTTATCATCTGCAACGCCCTTTACTCTGTCTCACGTATGGTTTGATGATGTTGCACTTGATATTTGTTTTAGTTTGCAGCGAAGGAGATGACACGGCATGGTGAGACTTTCATTTATTTAGACTTTTAGAATTCTGTCACCTCTGACCATATAAACACCAGGGCCGGATCTAGAGGGGGGCAGGGGTGGGCAGTGCCCACCCAAATTGCATCCTGCCCACCCAATGAAAGGTAATATAAGTGGTTTTCATCAGTCGTCCAGGGACCACCAGTGGTTGAGAGAGGTCCAGGAGGTCCCCAGGCTAAATGGTGTAAAGTTGGATAACCAGATGTAACTCATTGAGAGCGTAAACATGAAACCAAATGGACCCTTGCGGGTCCATTTGGTTTCATGTTTACGCTCTCAAGAGTTAAAACATTTGAGTTTTTAGTAACAAATGTTGCAGATGCAGTGCATTACCCATGCAATCCCAGATTTTACACCAAGTGTGACAGAGGCTTGCGGATTCACTGTTCGTACCTTATTACCTGTATTGCTGCTTCCATTTGAACAAAGGGGCCCAGTCATTAATACAGTGGTATATGCCCACCAGCAGCCATATGTCCATGCAGGCTGTATGTGTCCTGTATATATTGGGTGACTTCAGTACATTGTGATTTGTGTGTCTGGATTCCTTCACAGACTGTAAATTGCTTTCGATCGCCAAATATTGAACATGGAGGCCACATGTTCTCAGATACATTACCGTTACATGGCCAGTTATGCTATACTTAGTGGGTGGTTGTGTGAAGAAATTGCATGTACGGTGCCATAGGTACTTATAAGTACACTTTTGAGGGATTTTTTTTTTTTTTACTACTTTGTACTTCCGTACAGTGGCTTTTTATTGATTAAATGTTGTATTTTTTATTAAATGAGTTACTTTGACTAGATTACGTTGAATAGTTTGATTATTACCAAATCACTTCTGCTATCTTCAAAAGCTTTTTATTCATTTTATTCATTTGAAAACTTGTGACTTGTGGGATCATGTGCATAATGAGTACTTTAGCTTTTGGTAAGCAAAAGCACTTTGCATTTTTTTACTCATAGGTAAATTTTAAATACAATACAATACAATAATACTAATGTGGGATTGATATTTTTACTTAGTTTTTGGCAATGATAAAAACCATTAACCATTAACCATTTTGAATTCAAAATGAATGAATGCGAACATTGCAAAGCAATTGCATGGATAGAATGTATGCACCAAATCTGCATTCTTTAGACAAGTGAATGTAAATCTCCTTGGATAATCCAAGAGGATGAATAGGTGAATAATAAGGTGAATGACGTTCATCTGAAAGATATGCAGCAATACAAAAATAACCAATGTAATCACAGAGACTCAACCTAAACATTAATCCTGGGCTGTGTGTGTGCTGTTGTATAATTTAAACCCAATTAATGCGCAGCACACTTGTTTGTAATATGCACTTTACTTTTGCATTGCTAAAAAGAATCACATCACGTGCATCATGTCACCCAAAGGAGAGCAATTACAATAGCACATAAGACATAACACGTGCAAATTGCCAGTTTTCACACATTTACACATCACTAAACTGATATTTCTTTAGTTTTGGGTTTAGTTTTGGAGAAACTTCTGACTGCAGCATTCTGGTTGTTATTGTTGATTGATAAACAGACAGACAGTGATATATACAGATAAAAGAAGACAGGGAATCTCCCACTGCTTCTCTCAGGTAGGTATTGCACACTCCAAAGATGATGGACTATTACATACAGAAGGATGGTCTTCCTGCTTTCTTTGACGCACCTCCAAAAGTGCCGTGATGGACTGTGCATGGCAGGGGCCGAGCCTAGGCATACCAAAACAGGGTAAGTTTTGCTGCAGGCTCATCAGCTGGGGACCAACATTCATGGATGTTTCGCCCCTTACCCAGAACATCTCCTGGTGGCGGGGTAGTGAACAGGGACGTCTCCCCGACAGTGCAACTTAGTTAATGTTTTATTATCTTTCCTACCGACCTGCCTGATATATGTATGATATAATGTGTGTGTGCGTTTGTGTGTGTGCGCACGTAGTTGTGTGCGTGCATGTGTGTTTTGCAAATTATTTGCCAATTTACCCTGTCCCCACATTGTTTTATAAATGAACAATTCGCACCTTATTATACTATACACTATACAGTATAGTATAATGGTAATGAATATGTAAAATATTGTTGTGAATTCATACAGTTTGAGCAGAGCTCTTAATAGACGAGCATAAAACCCTTTATGTGTGAAAAATATATAGTTAAATAGACAGTATCTTTTTTTATTGAGCAACAAATGCTTTTTTGCTTTATTTACAAGCACACCATATTCTGCACTGGTTTATTTATAGGATACTGTAACTAATCAGGTTAAGGTGATAGTTCTATTAAAAGTTTATGGCTTGAAATAACATTCCTTATTATGTTTCTGTCCTTTCTTGTCAATGTTAACAGTATCATGTGGACAGTTGTTACTTCGCCCAGAAAGCAGCTTGTCCATAAATTGTCGTGGTGCAACATAACCCACAATATTTCATATTTTTACAACAATAATATGTCATCATGGTATAAAATATGAAATGATGTTCCGGTAATATACATGTAGGTGTATGTATATACATGTACTGCATTCAATGGTTTGATTTTTTGTTATTTTAAGTTATTTTGACGGAAATCTGAGGATTTGTTCAGACGTTCAGAGGGCCCTATTTTGAGTTTCTTAAGTACCAGATCTTATGCCTTAAGTCAAAACTTGGATGTGTGGCAAAGCTGTTTGTCTGTTTTCAGTGGCCAAACAGCTTTGCCACACCTCCAAGTTTTGACTTAAGTCATAAGACCTGATATTTAAGAAACTCAAAATATGGCCCTCTGAGCTACTTGAATTTGGATCACTGAACACAAATCACTTTAGTGAATAAAAGCTCACCATGCCGGCAATCATCACCTATAGTCGCTTCCATGAGGTTGTGTCCCCTCCTCTCCAAATTATCGGCACACGAAAACAGATTTTATTCAGGCAGGAATGTAAGGAGCCAGGCACAGAAATTTTCAAGGCAAGCAATACATGCATGGGACAGTGACAAGAAAATGGACACTATTTGACGCCAACAGTCGACAGGGTGACATTGACAGACTCTGGCAGTAAACCCCATGCCTTAGCTCCCCGCATTTGGCAGAGAGAAATGTACAGCAGCAGGCCAGCATCTGTGGGAGTCCGTGAGTATCGGACCGACATGTATTGGGTTATTCGGGTTATGTTTTGGAGTCCAAATATTAAAAATTTAAATGAGTGTCATTGTAGCCTGCCAGAATGAATTTTTGCCACCGCTTCAGTTGCCAAAGGCGCCACTGGCCTTTCAACCGTTACGACTCTCTCGATGAAATGCAAAGGGACATCTCCGCTCCAAATGACAAGGCAGCAACACTCGCCGGCTGGTCTGAGCTTCTCGTGTACATGGTGTACTGTGTGATGTTGAAATGGACACCAGAAACTTACTTACAGTAAATGGGCTAGAGGGTAACAACTGTAACCTTTGTATTTTCCAGCATGTCTATACATACTATTAAGCATATGCCGATAAACATAATTAAGCACTGCAGTCCAAATAATGATCATTATTTTGAGATCGTTATTTGCAAAGAAAAGAAGATAAAAAAAAGAAAAGTTCAGTGGTCCTATAGGGTTGACAACACTCAAGTCTGTCATAAAAAATAATCTTTCCTGGCAAAGACAGCCTGTGAATACCTAATTTTAGAGTTCAGGTCTTCTAGTTAGAATAGTAGAATAGTATAGTAATAGAATAGTACTAGTCTAACTAGCCTACTGCATGTGGTTTTCTGTGTACAAGCCTTGAAATTCTTCTCATCTGTATTTCATGCACAGCACTCAAATCCATCATTTAGCCCTAACCCTATATGTGTTCAAAATCCCATTCAAAAGGACCACATCATTATCATGCATTACTCGACAGTGCAAAGCACTCAACATGCTTTCACTCTCAGAGGGGCCAATACTCCTATACCCCTACAAATTGCTCTGCAGCCGTACAACACATTCATGGCATTGTACAGTTTTCAACCCCCCCAACCACTTTTGCACCAAACTTGCCCATTACCTTTAATCAAGTGCCCGGTGCATTCAAACGGTATTGTCCCTAATGTGTCTAAATAGATCTCATTATGAAGCGGCCCTCTCAGGAAACACTTGATATAGCAAGGACACTACGAGCCATCGCCCATTTCTCTCTTTGAAACCCCATAAATGCTGTTCATTCGAGAGCACTAGGAGCCAGCATGGAGTGTCTCTGTGTCTAAAACTCAACCCTTTAACTAATGAGCTCACTTGCATCCCTTACAGGGGAAATTAATTGTCCGGAGCACATCTCGGTTTCAATATCTCGGGCTCTAGCTCTCCCATGCTTTTCTTCTTTTGTTCTCTCTCCTGCTTTCTCATTTTCTTTTCTTTTTAACCCTCAAGCAGAGCTGTCGTTGTCCTTGTTTTCCCCCATTCTTGTGCTCTTTCTTTCCCTCTTTTGCTCTGTCTGCTCCTATTGCTTCATTTCATGCACTCTGAAGAGCCAGAGCCACTTCAGTCTTGAGTGCCAATGGAACTTGTCTATGGTATACACCAGGGGTTTTCAACGTTTTTGACACCAGGGTCCACCATTTATTCAGCATTTGAGCCACGTACGGACCACCATTTGACGATATTTAAGCCCCAAAGACCTAAAACTAAAGAACTCTTTTGGTTTTGTTGACAATTACAGGCTGGATTTTGCATACAAAACAGTGTAGACTTCTTAATTAAATAGTGCTAATTCAGATGATGAATATTTTAACTCTTGAGAGTGTGAAAATGAAACCAAATGGACCCTTGCATGCAAGGGTCCATTTGGTTTCATTTTTACATTCTCAAGAGTTACATCTGGTTAACCCACTTTCCATCATTTAGCTGGGGACCACCTGGAACCCTCTCAAGGACCACTGATGGTCCCCGGACCACCTGTTGAAAACCCCTGGTATACACCATTCAAAGGACAATTCTGAGATGTTCTAATGTTCTGATGAGCCCTTTTTGGTCAATTGTTCTGTCTTTGTTTGTGATATTGCTTTCTTTTAGCTCATGAGTTTCAAAAGTTAGTAAGGGTGTGTTGACTCCAAAAATAGGCCGAATTGGCCTCAGAGTTAGGTTACACTCTTTTTTTGGCAGTGTATGGTCGTCTGAAAGTAGCAAAACAAAAAGTTTATCACGGGTTGATGATTGTCATACAGTATAGTAAAACAACATCTCCATATTGACAATCGATTATGCCAATCCATTCCAAGTGATCCTACAATTCCCATGCATGATGCATTTTCATGAGGCAATTACGTTAGTGCTTAATCCATGCATGAACTGCAGGCATGGATATTATTATTCTTACCGTACATTTTTACTATGCTAAATACATTTTACCTAATATACCTGTAGTTAAAATATAGTACTGTTTCCATGACATACTGTATACAACTCAAAGGTTGTGTTCTCCACTAAAATTATTACTTTTTTTTTTTTTTATTTTTTTATGAATTATTTTTTAATAAAAGCTATGCTGCATGATTAACAGGATGACAATTTGTTGACAAATAAAACTAGGATAACATGTTGGTACATGTTGTTGGTTAAGGATACAGAATACAGTATAGGCTACTAAATGAATGCGTATAATGTAGCAGGCCTATTGTGACATTTTGGATTATCTGAGAAAAGTGGTGCAAAAAAAAATGTTATGCTTTATCCAAAACGACAATGTACTGTAGTCTTTAAAACCAAACAAAATAAAACAATGAAACACAAATTGATAGATGAAATAATATGTTATTAATCCCTGAAAGTATACATGTAGGTTATTGTTAGACACTCAAAACAGCAAGCTTCAAGGTCTCTTTAAAATCCCTATGGGTTGTCCCGCCCCTCCCCCCAACAGTCAGTACACACCTGCTCCTGTAATCAGACAGTGAAGCATCCATGCATACAAGCCGTTTGGAAATAAAATGAGAGAACAAAATATAAAATATACACTACTTCACTCAATGTAATTTAACTGTTGACCAGGGAGTGAATATCTGCTGAGTTACTGACTGACTGTTGACAGACTCGTTGGTCTGTCCAGAGCCTAGAAGAGCCTAGAAGGCTCTGGAGTAGCCCTGAAACATGACTGTCAGTACGAGCGTCATGCGATGCATGACTAGGCCTGCAGGTGAGATACATTCTGTATGTGTGTGTGTCCGTGCGGAGTGGCTCTTCTAACATGGTTTTGGCCAGACTACACCCAGGGGCTAACCACCAAACAGGCTGTATTACCGAGAAAGTGAGCCCGGGACCGGTTTATCCTCCTGCTGTTATTTGCGCCAAGGTTTGTCTGAAGTTCGAAGTTCTGTATTAACACTGCCGACGGACGGCGACAACAAGTAGGCTAGTAAAGCTAAACACTGTATTGGAATCACATTGTTGTAGCACAGGGGTTTTCAACCTTTTTCGTCCCAGGGCCCACCATTTATTCAGCATCTGAGCCACGGACCACCAATTGAGGATATGTTTAGACCCACAGACCCCAAAACTTTTGCTTCTGTCCATGACCATTATTCTTCTAGTTGTGTAGACTTGGACTAATTCGCATGGTGGATATTTTAACTCATGAGAGCGTAAAAATGAAACCAAACGGACCATAACGGGTCCGTTTGGTTTCTTTTTTACGTTCTCAAGAGTTACATTTGGTTAAAACAACCTAGCTGGGGACCACCTGGAACCCTCTCAAGGACCACAGGTGGTCCCCGGGACCACCTGTTGAAAACCCTTCTTGTAGCATCATTACCACTCGCCTCAACCACATTAGGCTACACCACCAGCAGTGGTTTTCAACCTTTTTCATACCAGGGCCCACTATTTATTCAGAATTTGAGCCACGGACCAACATTTGATGTCATTTTAGCCCCACGAACCCCAAAACTTGGACCACCTGTAACCCTTTCAAGGACCACTGGTGGTCCCTGGACCACTGGTTGAAAACCACTGATTTAATTGAAAATGATATTAAGCAAGTGTTACAACCCGTTACCCCAATGCCATCTATTATATTTATTATATAATTATATTATATTTATTATATATTATATTATATGGATAACCTCTCCAGGCTTCAATACTGTTAGAACACAAGTTTGTTTTTAGAAATTAGAATCTAGCCCATCTGTTAGGATGTGAATGAGCCATGTTGAGTACACCAAGGTTTTATGTTTAAAAATGTCGAGACCATTAACCATTAACAACCTGAACCTACAGAATACATTTTCATCAAACTTTATATAGCATGTAATATGTCTAACTAGTAACTAGGGGCTTTTGTTGCTAGATCAATTCCAAGCATTTCCAAGAACATGGAAACGGGCTGTCAAATAGACTAGAATAATCAATGTTAAAAAAAAGAACTAAAAAGATAAAGGTTGCGAATAAAGTTAGCTCCACTTTTTGACGTCAATGAGCAGCTCCATGTTTGAATGTCTTGAGTGTCAACTTAACTATCCGAAAATAAATCTAACTTTCCCGCCGCCCCGATGTTGACTGTCTGGCAATGAATCATCATGTTCCGTGACTGTCTGCACCTGGCTCTCGAAAGCCTGGAATATTTCCTATGTTGACAGGATATACAGTATGAGGCTGTGTATTTTGTGACAGGATACAGCATAGGTAAGGCTACAGCTGAATGTACAATTTAAATGTATGTGACTCTTTTTTTTCTCTCTCTCTTTTTCCTTCTGACACTCAAGGCTCCCATCTATACCAAAGCCCTGATCTTCAATGCAGCCCAACGCGTAGAAACTCAAAGTGCCAAAGAAGTAATACTGCCATTAACAATGCTTTCCTCATCATGGCTGTGTTCTACCTGCCATCAGTCCTTGTGGGAATTGAATGGATCGGCCGACCTGTATGGGTGGCAGCATTCTGGTAGCAGGCGTGGGAGTCAAATAAAGTGGGCCCTGGTGCTGTCACCGCTACATCTGAGACAAGGGAGACAGCATCGAAGGCGGACAGTAGACCCTGGTCAAACTTATGGCAGCATGCTGGGAACTAAATAATCCCCATAGGAGGTCGGCCTCTTTGATGTGGGACCTGAAACAATGCCGTGGAGGTGGTCCACGAGCCGAGGTGATCACGCCAGAGGGCAACAGTGAGAAGATGGCACGTGGGAGAATGGCACCCTGGGACCTTTCATCTCAAGAGAGGCTGGGATCTCTATTCCTCGAATCCAAAGGTTTGAAGATTTGATCTCAAGGTAGGACCCCTTTTCATTTGCTGCTGCTTGTATTGTACGTGCTGTGCGAATACTAATATGATTCAAGCTGTTGTGCTATTGCTGTCATTCTGTGAGCCGATGGCTACATGTTTTATCATACTGGACTGTTTCCGACCGTGGAATTGAATGGTGATGTGAATATATAGTATAGTTTGTTGTACGGTGTTGTATTGTCTGTGGTTGAAGGTAGGGATCAGGGACAGGTATTGGCTCGTCTTGGTCACTTCCGTCATCCTATGTGTGAGTTTGCTATTTCCTTTCTTATTTCAAGCTAGGTTTTGAGCTTTTTCATGGTAGCCATCAATTCCAAATGGTCATTTAGAAGACTTATGTGGATGTACATTATGTCTGTTGTGGGTTTGTGAGCTCTGACAGGATGGCTGATATTTGTATCATTATTGGTGACAGCTGCTCCTCATTCTATGTAGGTATATTTCTGTATTCTGTTGTCTATGCCTTCCGTATAAGAGGAAATTCTTGGTTTTGTTTTCTCTGTATGTGGCAAGCAGGTGTTGACAGTTGACATGAGTGGTTGCCCAACTGCCCTTGGCTAGTAAATAAAATGTTTGGTCAAGTGGACGTTGCTTTCTGGTTGCCTGATGTGAAAGTATGATTTAATGAGGAAGCAGCTTAAATATTACATTTAATATTAAATTAAATATTATTTCGGTTATTCACGAAAGACCGCTACCATTTTACAAGTACAAGTATTTTACAAGTATTTTACATTCATTCAGACTTTCAAAGTAGAGTCGCCATTCTGCAATCATCCATTTGGATTTAACATTAATTTAATTTAGGTTTTGGGCAAGTGGGCATCACTTTGAGACATGCAGAAAATCTTTTCTCAGCAATTTAACCACAAGGCTAAAATGTTATAGAATGATCTACATGCTGTTTACAGGAATCACACTTTTTTCCCATCAAATGACCAAGCTGCATACAGTACATTTTAAGCTTTAAATGGAGTATTTTAAGTATGTAATGCATTATGGTAAAGCATGTGTGGCTGTGATGTTGCATCACTCGTCCTTCCACATCCACCTTGCCATTCCTGTCCACCTCGATGTAAAGTCAATATCCATCAAATATAATTATATTTAGTTAGCGCTACAACGTGCTGAAAATTAATATTAGCTTTCAACATTCTGGTCAAGTGCATCTTAAACCTGCAAGACGTGCTGTCAAATCAATAATTTGTGCATCTCACTTGATGCTTCGTTTTGATGTCTACCTGCTATAGCTACTTTGTAATGCTTACTCGTTTTCTTGGCACTCGTATTCACAACATGTCCTGTTGACTGATGTGTATGAGCACATGTCAAATTGTTAAACTGTAGATTGTATATATATACAAATGCAAATGCAGTGCCATTGTAACTTGGTGCCATGGCATCAAGAAAGACATCTTCTCACACAATCAATCCATTCTCAACCCACTCTCCCAAAAACGTATTCACTTTTTGTGGTCTGACTCCTGAACAGCGTTTTGACTCCAGTCCAGGCAGCAAGGTTCACTGCTCTTAAAAACACCTAGAGAGATTTCTGCGCTCTTATCTCAAGATATTTAAAAAGCCATATTTATTTGTTCACTGATGTCCCGATATATCTTCAGTGTGTTGATTAGGTTATTGTTTTGTGTCAAGTTGATTTTAGGTTACATTTTAGCAGCTATTTGAAGGAATTGCTTGGAGGAAAAACAGTCTATTTTATACAGAATGAGATTGCACTTGAACACTTCTACAGTAGGCAGCAGCTTCTGTAGCCTTTTTTTTTGCGTGTTATGCTCTTATATAGTACCGTGAAGACTGGGTGTACTCTTTCAGTATAGCTGGCGTCACCTTTTCCAGTCTGAACCTCTCCCTCTCACCTGGCCATGGGTGCTAAAAAAATATCACCACCTGACCTTCTACTGTCGCCTGACCACTCTGCCAGATGAAAAAAATATATAAAATGTGTTCACGGCACGTCCTGGACTCCCCAAGGCTTGACTATACTGCAGCACATTTCATATCAGAATCACTAGCAAGAACATCCAGAAACTGCAGTACATTCAGAACAGTGCTGCTTAGGATTTTTTAAACATAGAATATAGTGAAAATAACATATTTTGAGATTTGTGTCTCATCTGCAGATTGTTGTTCAGCTTGTAGATCGTTCTGCTATGCATTCATTATTGATATTTGTTTTTAAATGTCGGGTAAGAGCATTGAATTGCAATTGGTCCAGTGTTCTAACTCGAGTGTGAATTTGATTTAATTAACTTTTTGAGAGAATTACTGGATGTTGAAAACTGTATCCCCCAATGGATGTGCAAGACAGACAGACAGACAGACAGACAGACAGACAGACAGACAGACAGACAGACAGACAGACAGACAGACAGACAGACAGAGACCAGGAGGCGGGAGCGAGCGACAGGCGTCAGAGAATATTAACTCAGAGCATCTGTTTGCTGCCCTGGGTCACTCCAAGGGCAGGCAAATGAAAACCCCATATTAAATATAGAAAATACCACATATAAACGCAGTCAACGGACTGATGGGTCTGTGGGCATATGGAAAGACGCCGGGGCGCTGTGTGTGTATGTGTGCGCGCGAGCGCCCGCTGAGCAGAGGACCTCATCGCTGTAAGGAGCCTCGGCTAGTTTGACCGCCTGCAGGGCTGTCAGCTGTCACTCTTTTCTGTCTCTCTCTCTCTCTCACACACACACGCACACACACACACACACACACACACACACACACACACACTCACACACACGCACACGCGCACGCACACGCACAGTGTGCATGCCGGAGCGCATATGCACAGCTCAAGGTTGAGTGTCAAAGCACATCACGAGGTCACTGCAGACATTTGGATTTACTAATGCGCCGATATGAGGCTTGCGTTGCACTCCAAACCATCTGAGTCCAGACAGACAGACTGATGTCTGAGGGCTTGTTCCTATTCTAATATCTCCCATGTGCTTTCCTCTCCGATTGACAACGCTGTGTACTAGTGGGGGGGGGGGGGGGAGAGGGGGGGGGGGGGGGAGAAAAACATTAAAACCACAGAGTGCTGCGTGGTTGACTTGACCTTTTCTGACAACATAACCACAACATCCTGGGTTTCAATCACGCCTCAGAAACCTGTGGTTATTATGCATGCATGGCCCCCTCTCTGCCAGATCACTTATAATCTCTAAACATGTACGAAATAATAGGAGCTGCGATGAAAGAATAGAAGTATTGCGGAGTTCACTTTTACTGTAACTTGTTTCATTTGGCCCTATAGTAACGTGACTTGCAATGTAGACGGCCCTGTACATAACACTTCACACTTCTGACATTTTTTGCTTAAAGGGAGACATCGCCGAAAATTAAACCTCGTCTGTGTGGTTATACTATCGTGCATCCGTGCATCTGTGCCCGGGTCTCAGCGCATACTGTAATGGAACACCAGAGGAGGGGGTTCCAGACCGTATCATACCTACGTCACTGCCCTAAAAGTGACGTAGGTGGTAAACGTTTCCCAGAGCACTGATCACTAAAGGAGGCAGAGGAGAGCAGCAAGGCACGCACAGAATATACTTTCTCTAGCGCCACCGTGTGACTTTTTTTTACATATATATATTTTTTCACATATTTGGAGGCCGTTGTACAGCATTTAAAGGCATTCCGTACCAGCGAAGCACTCCTTTTAATAGTTTACCTGACTAGGGACATTTTCACCACAAACGGCAGGTAAATGAGGTTAGATTAACGTTAAAAATGTAAATTGCAGCAGCTTAACACGTTACATCGTTATTGGTAATGAATATATACGCACGCACATATATACTGTGTGTGTGTGTGTGCGTGTGTGTGTGTGTGTGTGTGTGTGTGTGTGTGTGTGTGTGTGTGTGCGTGTGCGCGTGTGTGTGCGTGTGTGTGTGCGTGCGTGCGTGTGTGTAAACACACACATACACATGGCATATGCTGGCCCTAAACTGCAGAATTGTTTAAATATATCCTAGCCGAACACATTGTGATAATGACAGTCAGCATTAGTCTGTGCAACCCCTGTGAGATGTTTTCCAGTGGCAGCTTTTATTGTTAAACCGCAGCCTTTGAAGTGTCAATTATTGCTCTACCAGGAGGGAATTGGGGTGCAGTGGATGTCAGCCCCAAGCTACCGTTATCATTCAAAATGAGTTGAGATGTTTCACTGATGCCCTTAGTTTGGGTTATTGTTGTATATACTGCAGTGCAACAGAACACAAGGTTCAGCACCGAGTTTCCCGACTGAAAGAAGTTCAGGCGGCAACAATAGAACCATGGAAAAGTAATATAGCCTAGTGAAATTAAACTGGCCCAGAACACAAAACCATGATTACTATTATTTATTCTGCAGCTTAGAACTTTTTTTATTGGAAGTAAGTACTTTTTTAGTGAAATGAAAGTATTCTCTTCGGTGACATCCGTCCACCTTCTAGCGCTTATCCGTCGTCGGGCCGTATGGGGGCAACAGCTCCACCATAGAGCTCTTCCCTGAGACTTCCCTGCCCTGTGCAACGTTAGCCACCTCCTCCTGGGGGATCCCGAGACGATCCAAGGACAAAGACTCGATGTAATCTCTCCATCTGAGCCTTGGTATGCCCCGGGGTCTCCTCCCAGTGAGACGGGCATTGAGAACGCTTGAGAGTGAGGGTGGTACAAAACATTTTAACCGCAATTCGATATATCATGAATATATTGTTGACGACATGAAACATGGATGACATTGGTTAATTGTCTCGATACGATTCCATTCAATGATCTAAAATTGATACAGTAACTATTTACCAAATACATTAAATATGTGTGAAACATGTGGATACTGCAGGTTGTTTTAAGGGGAAATGTATTATCATGGATAAGTAAAAACAGTGATCTGACATATACAGGTGGACATTGTATTTGAACACATTGTGTTTTTTTATATATATAAAATTGCTGAAAACAATGCGATAAGTATATTGCTAACGATTCGATACCGATTATTTACATTACAAATTGATGTGAAGTTAAACGATACAATACAATATTTTCTGTTTACATAACTTCGTTCACCCTTAATGTGGCATCCTAACCAAATGGCCGACATACAAATGTCAATATCAGTGAATTCAAGTCTCCACAGGGTGAATGATTGGCAGAAAAAAAGTAATTTTGAGGCTGTGCTTTTTAAAGGTAGTGGCTCCGGAAGTACAGCGGTAGTCCCCTAGTTCCTCCTGGCTGCATACTGTACCCTGACAAGACTCCATGTTCCAGATGAGAAGGTGGATGTCTAGATGTTGCTCCCAGCGTCTGGTTGAATATATAGCACACGTTGCGAAGTGCTTTTGATAAAGCCGCTGTAGAGATGTACCTTTATACTATAGAAATGCCTCTTCACAGCAGACGAACGCTGGCAGGACAAACTCGTAGCCTTTGCCAGTGCGTCTATAGCAATGTCAACTACAGTGCAACGGAACATTTTGTCATTCACGGTGACAAGATGAGCACTTTCAACCGATTGTTCCCTTTATCATTTCATCTTGAATTACTCCAAAGGCTGTGTGCTTGCACGCCTGCGTGTACGTGCAGGCACATGCACGCACGCACGCACGCACGCACACACAACTGTTTGCTAGCTCATGCAGGACAGTTACTGTATGTACTACTGCGTAATGATTTATGCTGGTTTCTGGACTTATGGCAAACAGCGACTGTATTGATTTTAGGAGATAGTCTGCCTCTAAAGTAGCCGTCGTGTCTGCAAACCGTATAGACTCCATTTAGAAGTGTGTGAATAAACGGCTTGCCCCCCGTCCCAGCCCCCCGTCCCGAGGCAGTGAAGCGGCACAAGCTTCTTCCAGTGTCCGAAGTATCGCCTGGGTGTCATCGATCACTATCAATTAGTCTCTGAAGAGTTCCTTCCAGGTATTGAAACATAATACCATGGGCAGGCTCAATCACACATGGAAGACGGCATTGCTTGAACGTACTGTTGCTAATACTTTTACTCCCCTACTTGTACTTTTAACTCCACCTCGCTATATTTGAAAACTCTAGTTACAAGTTACTTTGTATCACTGCAGGGCTATTACCTTTGTTAAAACGTCAGATCTACAAGCTCACACAAACTCGAGATGTAACTATCGCATCGTGACACATTGTGAGCTTGTAGACCTGCTATTTTCTAACTTAATTAGCTTTAAGTGGACATCCGGCAAAACAAGTGTGTTTACTTTTGGCAGGACATCTTGATGTCACAACCTTTGTTCTTTTACTCTAGTAGACAAGTGCATTCTGAATTCCTGACTTTTACTTGTATTTAAGTTGTCCCCCACCACGCACACCCCCCCTCCACTGGGTCGATAAAGACCTGCCTGTTTGCAAGGCAGCGAGAATAGCCCCAGACAAACAACAAGCACGGATGGACTACTCTCTTAGACGGTAGACGGTTTGTCTCATACAGAGCCGAGCCATAAACAAGAAAATCTATATCGATATTAAAACAGAATGAAAGATTCAGCTTTTATGAAGTAGAACACCGAGCAAGACGGCATCAAACCTGTTCAAATCATTTCTTCACATATTGGCTCACACGTGCATGGCTTCAAGACTCCATGAGGAATCCATGGCTCCTGACATGCGTTAGCGGGCTGAAACTCACCCGCAGCTTCACTGTGAGGTTAGGGTTAGGTTAGGATTTAGGGTAGGTACTTCAGAAAACAAACACACGCACCTCTGATCCAAATTTGCTGCTTTCTTTTGGTCTAGAATATTTTTGTGTTTTTTGACAGGGGATGGGAGCAACATGGCCCTAAATACATATTTGTTTACAAAATTTTCAAGCATTTTTTTTACTACTGTTCTAATAAACCCCAGGAAATTACATCTGGCCACCAAATATTACAGTATCTACTTAATTTGACAAAATATACATTGTAAAGACTATGTGAAACATATTCACCACCTTTACGGTGGAGACAAAAAATGGTTTAAAGTTGTGTAAACAAACTTTAAACCCCTGCCCTCTGTCAAAAACAGCTAAAATCCCTAAAGAAAGCAGCAAATGTTTTTTTTTTTTTTTTTAATGTTCTGTTTATTAATTTTTAAGTTGACAATTGCAGACATAACTTGAGAAATACAGAATAAGAAATAATGTGAAACAAGAAAAACAAAAAGCAAACCAAAAACAAGAACGAGAGCGAGAGAGAGAAAAAAAAAAACTAATAAACGATAAAAAAGCAAACCCCCCCCCGCAAAAAAAAAAAAAAAAAAAAAAAAAAAGCAAAAAAACCCCATACAACACCTCCAATATATAGAATGTATAAATTAGCATGGTCACAAACAGCGTATAGTTAAAATGCCTAAAGAAAGCAGCAAATGTAACACAATTAACTCATCTTTTACTTTCTCTAATAACAACCTAAAATATGAACCTTGGTTGACGAAGCAAACAAACAAAAATACAGAGTTGCCCTTTAAAGCTCCATACATTTCTTTCCGCCTTAAGCTGTACACTGTTCTTATCCTTTCCCTGTTCTCCTGCTTCAACCAGATGAAATGATATCTGTATACAGTTAAACATGCCACTGTTAAACATGCATGGAGGTGAGCCAGAACGCAGACACATCCCCATCCCCTGACTAACATCAGATTGCAATTTACGTCCATCCACTGCATGGTGCTGGCACAGTGGGTGGCGGAACTGGGGGATGTGTAATGAATGTGTCTGGAGACTATATTAATTCCCCAGCATGTGTTGACATAACCATCCCAAATGAATGCATCACACAGCCTAAAGTAAACCTTTCCGACCAATCTGGCAACACTGCCAGGGACGGCATGCCAAGCAGTGTATAAACTCTTTAACAATTCAGAATGAAGTTTAAATATCACACACTCGTCACACACCACTTAACATTAAAAAAAAAAAAAAAAACATTGTTTCTGTGTTTGCAGTGACTAAGCCTTATTTATGTAATCCAATAAGCTGCTCTCATTCTCACTGTCTGTGAATGAAGCGTAATGGCTTGGTTTCCTTCCCCTCTCACATACCGAGATGTTCAAGAAATTAACTATGAACAATGATTGGATATAATACAGTTTTATATGTACATTTAAAGTATGAACGATTAAGTGAAATTGCCGTATTTTTCCATGTCCTTAGAGAACCCAAAAAGTGAAGGCCCTTAAACTGCAGTGTGTGAAGTGTGTAGAGCCCCAATTGTTGTTTTATTCTTTTTGTTGTTTCCCTTTACTTGTTTAACTTTTCTGTTGCTTATTACTGTGGCTGAATACAATTTGAGAATTTAAACCTATACTCATTATACGTAAACTTATTCATATAAAACTCAAATAAATGTATTCCTCATTTATTTTATATTTTAAACGGTTAGGTTAGAACCGCCAAAAACAGTGCCCAGTGTCCAGGTATGGAGCTGGCATGTTCTAACATCATTCTGACGTATACATAGACTACATACTGTACAGTACTTGGGCTTGCATTTCTAACTTGCATCGTTCTAGGTAGTCCTAGCTCACAACAGGCACTGGTCTAGTACAGTGCAAAGTCAAAAGAAGAAATGGAACAGTCAGTCCAATCTCTATTGAATGTATGAACAAAAATTGTTTATCCCTAAAATTTTATAGAAGATTTATGCCATATCGATTCACAATAGTAAAATACCCGAAATCACAGATAATATCCATCTACCATCATGAGATGGATATATTATCGATACCGATTCTGACCATTTGAAATTGACGTGATCGGCTCCAATTTTCCGATCTCACAATGAGATTGGACAACGCTAGTTATAATCAATTCACTAAAAATATGAAAATATAGTGTAATTTTATTAGCCCCTTTGCGGAACCGCGCGCGCACACACACACACACGCACACGCACACACACACACCTCCCTCCTGGTGCCAGTCTCTCAGCTAGCTCTCATCACTCGGCTCATCTAATTTGCTCCACTTGGGAATAGTTTGCAGGTGTTGTCACTGTGTTACATTTTGCAGGTTTTCCCCTGGTGTTGGAATCCTAACGTTTTCAAGTCTTTCTGTTCCTTTGACAGAACACAAATGAATAAAACTGTACATTATGTGGTTACATGTGGTTTGTTTCCCTGGGCCCAGTGGGTACACTGTGGTGAGAACCAGCAGTGGACCTTAGGGAATTAGCACCATATAGGCATCCCATGGATCCACCCTTCCACACTTGTGCCATTTGCTTTTCACATAACAGGCTATGTATGGTACATGAGTCCCCTCATTCATTCATTCATTCATTCATTCATTCATTCATTCATTCATTCATTCATTCATTCATTCATTCATTCATTCATTCAGTCATTCAGTCATTCATGTGGAGGCAGAGCTTGTGGCTGTCTGACGGACCAACAGTTGATTGAGACGTTTCCTTCTCCTACTCCCAGTCTCAGTCTAAAATACTTTAAAAAATGACGCCCTCTGTTTTTCAGGTTTGCACTTCTTTGAGTACTCATGTACTCATCAGACTTGTTTGTGAGTCAATACTACCTGCAACACTTAAGGCCAAAACATGATCACACCAGGCGGTGTGATCACACTTGGCTTATTGCTACTCCTCCCTGAAGATAAGAGAGAGCTATTCTGTAAGCTTTTAGGGTTGTGAGTTGTGCCCGAAAAGGGAAATTTGTGTCTAGTCTTCCTGAAGCTTGTAGATCTGCAATTTTTTCTTTATATATTTAATGCACGTCTGAATTCTTATCGGGAGCCGCCGTTATGTAGCCTGACTTCAGTCTAAATACTGAAGTGAAATGAAGTGCTCGTTTCACTTCAGTATTTAGACTGAAGTTGCTCTCTACCACAGCAGTTTCTGGGGTGGGCGTTATCAAAGTGGAACTCTTCGGTCATTGGTTTATCCCTTAACCAATCACAATAGCATCAAGGCAGGCAACGTCATGTCAAGCGACGGTTGCTCTCTTGGGCAATGGGAAGGTACGCTGGCTTGTTCAGCTAACGGTCAAAACAAACAAGTGCTGAAAACATGATGGACGACGCCGGTGATATCTCTAAAACGTGTCGTTTGTGTAAAGAAAACGTATTTTGTAACGGGCGTTTTTCGAATGTACGTTGTCTATTTAAGCGGTCAAAAACAGAGAAAACATTGGCCGAGCGGTTTCAGGATGTTGTTGGTGTTAGTCTTCCTGAAAATCCTGCTGTTTATTCTGGAAGAATGTGTGCGAAATGTTATAGGAAATTTGAAGGCGTGGAGGGGGCTGTTCATATGTTAAAACAATGGCAAGTAGACCACCACACACCAGTTAAATCAACAGACGGAGGGCGAGAGAAGAGACTGCGGGATTCGCCGGTCAAAACACCAAGAAAAAAGTTATTCCGGGCGAGTCCTACGTCACCAGCGAAACCCAGTGACAGTCGTTCTAGACTAAGTCATACCGAGGTAAGTTGCTTTGTTTTCGTGGGCGTATGAATGAATGAACATTTTATCAACAGAAACGAGAGTTTGTTAAATGAGAAGGGGTGTTTGGTGCAGGCACTGATCAACCCAAAGCTGGGGATGGGGTTAGCCAGCGTGGGCCAGTGTGGAAGGCGTGATTGCGTCACAGCTGTGTCTCGAGTCGAGTGCGCTCTCAATGAAAAGCAAAATGCAACGGTTATGAGCTAGGAAGCTAAGCTAATGGATAAGCACTGTACTGTGATGTGATCGCCGACTTTAACATGTCTGTCAAGGACCTTGTGTGTGTGTGTGTGTGTGTGTGTGTGTGTGTGTGTGCGTGTGTGTGTGCGTGTGCGCGCGCGCGCGCGTGTATTTTCTACTAAGTCCTAAGTTTGAGTCTCATAATACAGCACAACCCCCCCCCCCATCTCCTATAATGCAATTCAAAATTCAATAATGAAGTGAAAAGAAATGACAAATCAGACTGAGGTCAGGATAGCAATAGGGCAGTGGCTTTCAACCGGTGGTCCTTGAGTTCCAGGTGGTCCCCAGCTAAATGATCGACAGTTGGTTAACCAGATGTAACTCTTTGGGAGTGTGAAAATGAAACCAAATGGACCCTTGCAAGACCATTTCAACATAATCTATTAACATGTTGTGAGCTTGTAGACTGGCCATTTGAACTACTGAAAAAAAATTTAATAGTTTGAAAGAAAGAAGTTAAGGGATAAGGGGTTTAGCGCTAACGAAAATGGAGTCCCAATTGTTTTGTTCTTCTCCCTCTTGTTTATAGGTGATCATCCAGTACCCTAGTAAAGAAACCCCCGTGAAGTTCGTATGTCAACCGGAAGAGTCTGGAATTATAGAGAACCTGGCAAAGGGCAAGTTAAAGACGGCTGCCAGCCTGATCGTGCAGCACAACGCTCTGATGGATGACCTGAAGCCATTCATTTTGCAAGGTATTGATGGAGAGTGTCAGCGTCTTTGCCATGAAAAGGACTTTACATTATGGAGGTCTTCCCCAGACGATCTCAGGAAGTTCTCTCTAGATGCCCTGAGTAAAGACCTCGAGTGCATGGCACCATTTCTATTTTCCATTTTCTCCACCATCACCAGCAAAAGAAAGAATCATTTGTGTGCTGCTGCTGCAATTGCACTTAGGGGTAGGGAGACTCGTCTGTCAGCGTTTTCTTACTACGTTAATAGCGTGCTGCAATATGGGGGTGCTAAGAAGGCTGTTTTTGAGAGATTGTGTAAATTTGGAATTACCACGTCACACTCCAATGCTGTCCAGAAGCAACATGACATGGCAAAACTCTGTGGAGAAGCTGTATACCAGCTTAAAGTAGAGGCAGAAATGTATGCCACACAAAGTGGAAGAACAGGAGCGCCAATTGTTCTGTCAAGCACCAATGTGTCAAGCCGCCTCTCTTTCACAGAAGTGCTGTCCAGTCCTCCTGTCACAGAACCACCGCTGTCCAGTCCTGCTGTCACAGAACCACCGCCGTCCAGTCCTGCTGTCACAGAACCACCGCCGTCCAGTCCTGCTGTCACAGAACCACCGCCGTCCAGTCCTGCTGTCACAGAACCACCGCCGTCCAGTCCTGCTGTCACAGAACCACCGCCGTCCAGTCCTGCTGTCACAGAACCACCGCCGTCCAGTCCTGCTGTCACAGAACCACCGCCGTCCAGTCCTGCTGTCACAGAACCAACGCCGTCCAGTCCTGCTGTCACAGAACCAACGCCGTCCAGTCCTGCTGTCACAGAACCAACGCCGTCCAGTCCTGCTGTCACAGAACCAACGCCGTCCAGTCCTGCTGTCACAGAACCACCGCCGTCCAGTCTTGCTGTCACAGAAGCCCTGCCGTCCAGTCCTGCTGTCACAGAAGCCCTGCCGTCCAGTCCTGCTGTCACAGAAGCCCTGCCGTCCAGTCTTGCTGTCACAGAAGCCCTGCCGTCCAGTCTTGCTGACACCGGAGAGCATACTGGTCTTGTCAGCCCAGGAGTGACAGCGAGTCCTGGGAGCACACGTCTCCCTACTTTCACCTGTTGTGCGTTGTTGGACTCTGACATGTTCGATCTTGGCTTTGAAGATTTGAAGATCACATCTTGTATGGATGCACCTAATGTTTGTGAAGATGTTGCAATGGATGTATCAACTCTTCCAAGTTCTCTACCTCAGGCTGTTCCTCCACCAACCTATGCTGTGATAATGGACAACCTTGATTTCTTTGTGCCGGTACACCACCAAACCAGCAGCAATCCTAACAAGTCAATCCACTGGACACACCATACTGCTGTTGAAGACAGAGTCCCATCCTCCCACCTTAGTGACCAAACCCCTGTTTCAAGTCTCAAAGACTTTGACATTTCCAGTTGTCTGCCTAATGTTGAAACGCAGGCCCACATGCGCAGAGAGCTTGTTGTTCTAGGCAGCAGGATTTTAACCAAGCATCTGTCAGCATTCAAACCCCTGTCTTCAGTTGTGGTTCACCACATGCCCCATCAGTACTCCGAAACCATGTCAGAGGCGTCCACATCGGTAAACTCAAATATATCTATTTTACATAACTTTATGTTATCAAGACAGAGTACATTAGCATACTGTTCGCTATTTGACCCACCCCACCCTCTCTCTCTCTCTCGCTCTCTCTCTCGCTAGCATCCGCTAGGACTTCTCTTCAAGAATGAGAGTATTAATTCAGACCTGGTTGACATTCTGCAGCACATACAAAATGAGTAAGTACACACACACACACACACACACACACACACACACACACGTAAGGCGTCTTTGAGTAACATGAAAAGTGTCATATAAGTCCCAGATATTATTATTATTAGTAGTAGTGAAATTCCTTTTCTACAAGCTCTCAATATGGTAATAGCTAAGAAAAATTAAAGGGCCCTGGTCAAAAGTATAGGATTATAGTGGTTAATAAAAATAACATGAATATGCGACATTGGTTGACATTTGAAATGGTTTAAAATGACTAGTAGTAATGTGATTATGTACCCGATAGGCGGCCCATGTCTAATCCTAACCTTAACCTTACGAATATAAATACGACTACAATAACCAATGTGAGTGATTGTGTGAGTGTTTTTATGCTTTTTGTAAACACTGCATTATCAGGTTGGCATAAATACAATAATAATACAATAATGTGCCCTATCATGATGGCAGATAGTCAAAATGAACTCTATAAACGCTTTCTCCTAATTCAATGACATTTGCAACCCATCTGTATTGTTTGTGTTCATCAAACAGCGTGAGATGACAGGGTATTCTACGGGGGAAATAATTTTCCCCATATTTTAAGACCATTTACCTGGCAATGAGTTTTGATGTTCATTTTCCATTTTCCCCTTTTAACATTTTCCTTGGTATAGGTATGTCCCAAAGGGCCCTGAGGGACTTACAGAGATTTTAGTTGGAGGTGACAGGCTGACGGAAGCAAACAGTCGCAATGTCCAGTGGTCGTTTGCTGAAGGAGAGAATAGGGAGGATAGACTTGAGGGTCTAAACTTCATGTTCCTTGACTGGCATGCAGTCAGGGTTATGTATGAAGTGAGTGGTAGGCAAAGGTCCCTCCACAACAAAAATGCTAACTATTAAAAATGACTGAAGAGATTTATGTGAGCATACACACCTGAACGATGAATGTTGTACCAATAAGAGCGATATGTTAAATGTGAGGCTGGAGTCTTTGTGAATTAATATATTTTTTAATTGTGAACAGTACTTCCTTAGCCTGGTTCCAACCCTTGAATAAATGACAGCAGTGGATAAGAATTGCACTGCTGACCTTTCTTATTATTAACATTAGATATCCTTTTCATTTTGTCTCCAGGTCTACCACAGTATCTTCTTCAAGGCAGAATCTGCAAAGGACCATGGGACCCTCTTCTCCAACATGACAAAGGTGAAGTGCAGTAATGCCAAAAAAGGACCGCATGCAGCCTTCAACTCTTACAAGGAATTCGTGAAGAAAGACACTGACGCTCTTTTCTTGGCTGCTACCATGGAGCACTTTGGAATCAAGGATGCAGAGGGTAAATCAAGTAATGTTAATCATGTCTCAGTCTATCAATCATGATGTCTGTCTGTCTTTCTATCTTACCATTAAATTGTCAGTCTGTCTACATGTCTCAGTCAATCAATCATGTCTTGGTCTATCTATCAGTCAATCAATCATTGTCTATCAAGTAATCTTGTATATCAATCATGTCTGTCAATCAATCATCATGTCTGATGGTCTGTCATCATGTTTGTGTTCTGCTAGTAACTAGTTGCATACGGTAAGGGTTTACATGTTGAATGATATATTCTTTTGCTATGTTTTCACAGATGTGCCGGATGGGTTTATTCCTGAAGAGGTCCAAAAGGGAACGGCAGAAGAAAAGAGAACATGGCTGCACAGCACCGTAGCAGAAGTCATTGACTCTTTTGTCCTTTCAAAAGTTGGTGATCTTGGTGAGGTATCTGCTAGTGTACTGTCAGAGAGTACCAGCTTGCCATGTCGTGCTTCTGGTTGCAAGAAGGTGTACACCTATGCTGCGTGCCGAATAAAACATGAAAAGAATTCCCATGGTCTTGTAATGTCAGATGAGCATGAACCTACAACCTCTGACCACATTAAACACCATTCAGAGGCCAGGCTTGGTTTCGGTTTACTTCTAGCCAATATGCAAGATGCTATCAAAGAGGGAGATGGTGCTAGGCTTATGCGACTCTACAGTGTGGCTTTGTTATATTACAAAGCATATGGGCATAGCCATTACGCGTACAGTACATTCTTGCTATTGGTACAGCTCAAAGCCACATTATCACCAAGAGTGGCACATTCGGTTACTTGGAACAGGTTCTACAATGGAAAGGGAGGGAAGGGAAGAAACATCCCCTTAGACCTACATTTAGAGCATCTTAACAACTTCTTGAAATCATTCCTGAAAGGTGTGGGTCCAAACCTAACAGAGAGGACAGCAGAGAGGGTTAGCATGTCCCTTGGTGTCCTTAGAGACATAATGGAGAGAGTTGACGAGGAGTTAGGGATGTCTAGACCAGGGGGATTTCACAAGGACAGTAGGCAGAGTGAGGACATCCTGGAACTTGTTCAAGTGTTCAGGGAGACGAGTGTTTTCAGAAACCATCCTGGGAGACAGTACTCTGCCTTTCCAGGGTTCAAGAGATACCTGTTGGCCAAACTTAAAATGAGTGAGCTGTGTACCTGGATGAAGAATAAAATAAACCTATGGAACACATTATATATCTAATGAGCCCAGTCTAGATTTTGCCTCGTTGACTGCCCTTAACAAAAGTTTTATGACTATACTTACAGACAGTGGAGTACTATACAGACAGTGGAGCACAAGCTATTTGTTTGCAATAAGAATTTGCTTGAAATGACAATACTCTATAGTATATTTCATGATTACAGGAAAAAGGAATAACTACTTTCAACTTTTTACTGGTTTATCTGCTTCAATTTGTATTGCTTCAGTTTGTATTCCTGTATTATACAGTTGCTAGAGTGAGATTGACTTTTAATTTTACAAGAGTTCGTATTTGATATGAAAAAGTGGCATTGGGACATCACTAATGAAAAATGTATTTTTTTTTGTGCCTTGATATGAAATGGCTTGAAAACGACTCAGGTAAATGAATAAATACTCTGAGAGCAAATGTCTGTCCTTTGTTTTATTCAGCAATGCATATTGTACACTGTTTACTGCATCAAACTTAACAAACTGTTGACTCATTTTGAAGATGTGTTTTCAATTTAATTTAATTTAATGAATGCGCTATAGTCAAAAACACAGGTGACTAAAGCAAATGAACACAGCCAAGTAGAGTGGGAAATGATTTGTGAAATGTTGCTAGTTGGCTGAAATGAAAACTGGGATACACCTGCATACCCATGAAATGTGTCTGGGTTAGCTATAGTAGGCTCAGTAAATCAGTAGGAAAACATTAGGTATACAAAGAACCTAGCATCTGTCTAAACAAGTACCATTCTTCTCAATAAGACTTCCAGATAAAATTGTGAAATAAAATACAAATCTCATACCCTGCTGGAATCAAGGTGAAAGTATTGCTTTGTGGATTATCAGGTGAGATGTGAACATATCTGAGTCCACCCATTATTTTAGGTCATACAGTTTGTGTACTTTAGAGATCAGTTGATTGCTCAGCCTGTGCATGACCTTTGGGGGACCCCATACTGGCATTCAAGTGACAGGACTTTTAATACATTAATACCTCAAACATAACAGAAGTAGACCATTACTGCACACAATGACTACCCTGCCAATGGCATTCGGCCTGAATTTCATATCACTTAATAATTGTTCGTTTTTAATGCCTTTTGGTGTTCTCAGAATTATGTGGTACTTTGGCTATTTAAAAATATCAAACCTAAACGCTCATAGCACACCACTTGGTGGTGCCCTAGGGCCTTGTAGGTCTGCTATTTTTGAATAATTGTGAAAATGTGGTAGCCTGGCACAGCCCTGAATCAGCACCGTAAAAATATTACCTTATTTTTTCTTTGTGATAAATACACAAGTGAAACAAAGCACTTCGTTTCACTTCAGTATTTAGACTGAAGTCAGCTTCTACTTGCCCTGAGGTCATGGTCACTTTCCCCCCGAAAATATATTGTAAATTTTACATTTAAGTTTAATTCCTACTTGGGTGCTTTAAACCAGGGGTTTTCAACAGGTGGTCCCCAGTTAAGTTGGATAACCAGATGTAACTCTTGAGAACGTAAAAATGAAACCAAATGGACCCTTGCGGGTCCGTTTGGTTTCATTTTTACACTCTCAAGAGTTAAAATTCATCATCTTAATTAGCCCAGGTCTACAGACTAGAGAATGTATAAGATTAATCATTTTGATGTGCCTTAATTTGCCTGTTTTGTTTCCCAAATCCAGCCTGGAATTGTGGACAGCTAGAAAGCAGGGAAAGACACAGAGGCACAGTACAATGACTGCCATCAAGTCAAATTTATCTTGTCTTGTGTTGTGTTATAGTGCACTAATTTGCACACTTGCCCGATCGGGCAACCAGGTAGCAGTCTTCACTTGCCCCACCATTTTTTTTTTTACTTGCCCCGGGCAAGCGGACAAGTGTTAGTGTCAAGCCCTGGGTTGTAGCCTGGCTCAGCCCTGAATCAGCACCGTAAAAATACCTTATTTTTTATTTGTGATTCAAAATACTGAAGTGAAACGAAGCACTTCGTTTCACTTCAGTATTTAGACTTAAGTAAGGCTAACAATTTTTGTGTTAGCCGATACCAAATACCGATACCAGAGAATATAATATATACGGTAATAACAAACAAAAGAAAAAATACCTTTACATGAAGTCACCAACTGGGAATAACATACTCCTCTCTCAAATGTACACTTGGGAAACTCCAAAGCAAACTCTGGTGATCTCTGATCACTGATTAGACAGGCATATTTGCCAATATGTGACCCGATAAGGACAAATAAAGGCCAATACTGATACTTTTCCAATACCCATACAGTATTTCTCTGATAGATATGATAAAAAAGGGACAAAAAGAAAGAGCCGATCCGGTACTTCTGTATCGGTATCGGGACATCCCTAATTTTCATGCATCTGTGTCTGACTCTGAATCGCTGGTCACCTCGGGTACATCATCCACCTCCTCCTCCTCATCAAAGTAACCCATGAAATTGAAATCTATAGCTGGGAAACACTCTGCCTCATAGCATGTTTGATCGACAACAATGTCATCGAAGACCTCACTAATGACCTGTAAGATTTCTCTCGCATGCTCTACTCTAAATACAGGGATATGGTCCATAATGTAACCCAGATCAAAAATGAACTCACAATTCTCAACCACTGCTTCGACCAACTCTTTACTGAAGCCAGTACAAACGGACATATCAGTATACAGATGTGCACTGTCGTGGACCAATGTTGCCTTAAATTCTAACAACACATCTCTGATCATGGCTCTATCAGAAGGCACGACATTTCTGCGCTTGGAAGGGGAGGAAGCAACAGGTAGCTTTTCATAATCGGGAATTGGCACTGCACAACCACCTGAGCTACATGTACAGGTTACATGACAGTATGTGCAACATGAATGCCCAGGTTCTATGTTGGTGCTTTTTTGGTCAAAGTAACCATACAGATGTTTTCGAATGCATGTTTTGGTACTAGACTTAACAAGTTCTCTAACAGTTGTATCTACTTTAACATTTTGTTTTTTGGCATATAGAATGGCATGTGCATTTGACCCATCTCGACCTGCCCTGCCTACCTGCTGGACAATGTCCTCTAAGTCTTCAGGTGCTCCAAACATCACAACATGTGAAATGTTACCGAAATTGAGACCCATCCCCAACGCTGTTGTAGCAACAATAACTCTGCAATTTCCGTCTCCTTTCAATGAACTCAACACTCTTTTTTTGTTTTTTTCCAGGGTCTTGCTATGGTATATACCAATAAGTAAGTTCTCTATCTTTCGGTCCTGGCCATTAATCCACACATTTGCCCCGAGCTCAGCTTTTAGATAACCAAAGACATGTCCCACAGTTTTCAGTGTCCGACAGTATATGATGACGGGTGCCATTGCAGGTCCTTTAGAGGCAACCTCCTTCACCACCCAATCCAGAGATTTGAAGTTGGTAGTAGCTGGAACCTCGCACAACCCCAGCCTGATATTGTTGCGACTTGGGGTTGCGGTGATTTCAATTGCCGTCTCCATGTTCAGTTTCTCCATAACATGGCGCCGGGACTCCAGGTTAGCAGAGGCGGTCAGAGCCAGCACAGGGGTACCTGTAAACATACAACAGAACAAGTCATTGTTAGATGTCAATTTTCCGAGATACTGTACCTGAAGTTGATTACATGGGCAAGAACATTAGTCAAGAATTGCTGATCTACCAGCTCCCATTACAAGGTGAAGTGTTGAAGGAATGAATGTTAGTGACATGTTAGTATGCAATGCCTTTAGTGATCAGTTGGTTGAAGCCTGTTCATTTTAGATCCGGGTTACATTATTGCATTATTGACAATATATCTTGTGCATCTCTCGTTATCCTACAAAATACCACCCAAATTAATTCAGTGTGTCAGCCAAGTTAACCACTTACGTTCAGCGATATTATTCAGAGAACATTAGCTGATGTACCAGCTATAGCTATATCATTTATTCTACAACACTTTTAATTAAATCTGTAGCCACAAAAACTACCACAAAGGCTACTGCTTTCATTGTGGTTCTAGACCAGGGGTGGGCAATTATTTTTCCCCAAGTGGCCAAATGAGATACATCGAATATTGTGGGGGGCCAAGACTAAAGACTGAACTGAAGTCTGCATAATATTAATTTAATTTCAAGATAAAAGCAAGAGTAAGACCTACCAGTTTTTACACCAGGGCCCTCTATTTATTCATAATTTCAGCCACGGAACCATTTGATGACATTTTAGCCCCACAGATCGTAAAACTTAAGAATTTCTTTTGTTTTTGTCCACAATTCCGGGCTGGACTTCACAAACAAAATGGACAAACATAGATAAAAATAAACATTCTTTTGCATTCTCTGATTGTGTAGACCTTTGGTAATTCAGATGATGAATATTTTAACTCCTTTTTTACGCTCTCAAAGAGTTACAACTGGTTAACCAACTTCCCATATTTAACTGGAACTCTCTCAAGGACCACTGGTTGAAAACCACGGTACCCTTTCCGGGCCGATTTATCTTGAAAATTAAATTTATACTATGCAGAATTTAGTTCAGCCTTTAGTCTTGGCCCTCCACAATATTTGGTGTATCTCATTTGGCCCCGTGGGGGAAAAAAAATTGCCCTCCGTTGTTCTAAACAGTAGTGAATTTATTTTTAAGTTAAGGGACCGAACTGCTGCTATCCTCTCTTGGGCTATTACTTGTACAGTAATACCCCTACAGCAATTCCCCTACTTTGTCATAGTTGTCATAGCTTTGCTGTTAGTATAGTAGTGCTTAGTTGTAATATCTTATAGTATGTTCGGTGTATAGTTTTAGTTGTAGTATTCCATAGTTGCAGTATATATTTATATGTGTCTTTAGGCTGCTTAGTTGTAGTATGTTTTAGTCTTAGCCGTATAGTTTAGTTGAAGCAAATATGTATATGTACTGTCTAGTTCCTGTCTAGCTGTCTGTTTAACTTTTGCCACTTGCCACTTTATAATTATACCTGGTTGTAGCTTAGCACCTTCACCTCACTTTATGCACTTTACTGCTCTAGTCTGTTGCACCACGTCACTTACTGTTTCTTGTATTGATTGTATCTGTCCTTTTTCTTTGCACTGTCTATTGTCTTATTGCACTGGGGAACAATGGAAACGTTATTTCATCCCTGTACCTTGATTTTCCATGAAGGTGATTACCTGGTTTGGTGAGAGCCCGGAGATCTGCTAGCTTTCCATAAGCCTCCCTGAAGGCTGGATCACGTTTATGTCCCTCTCCCCTAAAAACAGAAATGTATTTACATATTTGATATGGGTGATTATTTATTTGCACTGAAAACGTTTCCATAAAGTAGGCTAGTTAAAAGCAAACATACCATTTATATGTTACGTGGACCTCATCCACAACGACGCCACAGATCCGGTCTTTGTAGGCTTTGGAGCCCAACATGTTCCGCCATTTGTCCGTGGTTAGCCACGCTTCTGGGCTTCCAAAGACGAGTGAACAGTTCCCTTTCAGTAGATCATTTTCAGAGTGTACACCAAGTTGCAGCGCTGTGACACCAAGCTTCGCAGCTTCCTTGATCTGATCATCCATTAACGCAACCAACGGCGAGACGACAATGACAATGGGGTTTTCGCGACCCATTTCCTCCAATACAAGAGGAGCCAATTGGTATATCATACTCTTCCCGAATCCGGTTGGAAGAAAGGCAAAAACATCTCTCCCTTGAAGAAATGCCCTTAAGGCGTCTAGTTGTTCAGTTTTTAAAGTTTTTAAAGTTTGGATTTTCTTTAAAACTGCGCTAACGGCCAGGTCGATGCGATCATCGCACGGTACTGCACTGGGGGCAGACATGTTTGTTTTGGCGTTTGGTCCCGGTCCGGGCGCTCATGTATGACGTCGCGTCATGTTGAGTGATTGACAGGGCTGTTGACCAATCAGGTGCTTGGCATGGATTTCCAACCGTACAATCGCCCCCAAAGGCGACAAGGCCAGTCCTTGAATCACAAAGAAAAAATAAGGTAGTATTTTTAAGGTGCTGATTCAGGGCTGAGCCAGGCTAGCCGTTATGTACAATGGGGTTATGTACAGTATGTATAGCATTCAGAAATACTATACATACTGTACAGAACAGGATTTAGAATGCGTTGTCAGCCTCAATCCAAACTGGGCATTCTTAGTTTAGATTATTCTTCCATGAATACAAATTGTAATAACAAGATAACCAAGAACCTGTTTTGAATTATATCTTTTTTTTTTCCAAGAAAAAAAAAATACATTTGGGCATTGTGAGTCGTAAAATACAGCAATTAGAAAGCAATTAGAAAAATAGGAGCTTATTGTGAGCTTATTGAACTTTCAACTTTGAGTGTTATTATTTTTTGAAGGATTGCCGACATAACCCGATCATAATACGATGCATTGTGATTTTTACCATGCAGCTATTGTCTTTATTAGACTTTCTGCCATGATTAATTTGAGGGCCACCTTGGCATGGGAACCTTTGCCTAACCAAATAATCTTAGTGTGGTGGATATTACCTTCACAACTTAAGTGCTGTAGCACTGCCTCTGTCGAGCAGCTCTTCAATCTATTCTCACTGACAAGGACATTTATCTTGTCGGTCTCTGGGTAGCCTTGAAGGGCGTGTCCAATGCGCTGAGCCTGTATAAGCCATGGGCTCCTGTTGCAATGGCTTGCTTTTCCCACACCTCGGCGGGGCCTAATCCCTCCTGTCAGCTGTCCTTCCAGGGCTATAGATGTGGTCTTTCCCTGGTTGTACACTGTTCTCTCCACTCTCCACCAACACGGAATGCAATTCAATTAACCCCCATGCCATCGGGAACGGAAGTTAGTTACAGTAAAGACAAAAATACGTGGATGGCCCGTACTGTACCGAGGGACGTTCACTTCAGATGGTTTTAATTGGAAGGGATGCGTGTCAGTTTTTCAGTTTGAGTGAAAATAAGAAAGTCGACAAAACCAAGAATCTACTCTTATTCCCCAGACCCTGCCCCTCAAACCCGACATGAAAATCCAAAACATTGTCTGTTTTTCTCCCCCCGCCCACATCTTTACATGACACGGTGATAACCGAAACGGCGTAAAGGAAAAAAACAACAAAAGCCCATCCTTCTTGGCCTTGAGAAATGGAACGTTGCGTTTTGTTTGGCAGCTCCTCGATAAGATATTGACCCCGGCAATGTTTCCAATTAGACGCCAGTTCTCTTGGTGAAAAGGGACGTGTCTCCAGGGAGTATGAGCGGTTCCTTTCAGCCTGGAGGCAACAAGTCCGCCCTCTCACACAGCAACTATTGTCAACCTCCGTTTCTTTCAACCCCCGCTGCCTTTATTCCTCTCCCTCTTTTTTTTTCTTTCTTTTTCTTTTTCCATGTGCCAAAATGAATCCTTTTGGAAATGAAAGAGCAGAGCCATAGCGGGCCCTTCTCTCAAAGGGGTCACGGTGTGCCTCTGTGTGCATGTGCGCATACTTTGGCAGCTTAAGTGTGTTCCTGCATGCGCTGTCTGTGTTTGTAATGCGTGTGTGTGTGCGCACATATGCTGGGGGGGGGGGGGGGGGGGGGGGGGGGGGCTTGACGACTTCAGCGGCTTATCTCGGACACATCGTAAAACACTGACGGCAGTGAAAGGGTGACATTCTTGGCTGCAGCGTTTTTTCTGAACACAAAGCCACATTGTTAATTTTCTAAGTAGAGCAGAGGTATAAGAGCTAAACTCCCAACACTGTACTGCTTCAAATTTAAGACGCGGAACAGAATGGCCATTGTTCAACGCACGGCGACTATACCAGTCCACACTGAGCATGTTAAGTCTGGAAGCATGTGTAGGCACGATTCCTTCGCACATACAGTATGAGTGCACTTGACACATTCGGTCACATGCACTTAATCACACAAACTTTCTGTACGCACTGAGTTGCCATTAACGGCACGGCGGAATTCGTTTTGAAAGAGTGGACTTGGCAAACGTACCGAATGCACCGGGCTAATGTTTATATATAAATCCACGAGAAAGCCCACCCCAGAGAGGCCTATCGAATCTACGAGTAAACAGTCAACTCTCAAATCGGTTGCGGTCGCACACTTAGGTGGTCACACATTTGTTGCACATATTGCCTCCCTATATGCATGCACCTACTGTACAGCATTCTCATACACATTGTGCGTGCGCGAATGCGCACGTGGGTGTGCGCACGCGCCCTCCTGTGCGCGTGTTTATCTGTGTGTGTTCATGCAAGAGTAATGCAAACATAAAGCCCGGCTGACATCTCATTAATTGATAGCGTCCGCCCGGCTCGCTACCCTCCACCTTGCTGGCAGGGATAAATGGAAGAATGAAGCTTTCCACATGCTTTATCACCGCAGACAAGACATCTTAAACAAGCATACATGGACACACACACACACACACACACACACACACACACACACACACACACACACACACACATGGTCACACCATGCACAGACTGACAAAGCTGAGACAAAAAACCAAAGGGACCAGAGAGTAAGAATATTCGGTGCAAACATTGATTCCATAAAAAAGATGAGAAATGATGGGCAAAAGAGAGAACGAGATGGAGAGAGAGGGAGGGAGAGAGGAACAAAGATAACATTTCAATTGTTTGCGCACACAATTACATGGCGCACAACACACACACACACACACACACACACACACACACACACACACACACACACACACACACACACACACACACAGACACATACAATTACCGCACTCCCGGGGCAATCAATTACTATTGATGAATTGTTCCCAACACACCGTTACTTTCTGCTTATGGCTCTGGGAAAAAGTACATGATGCATTTATCCTATTATCCTTTGTTGACAGGTAGATCAGGTGGCTGAATGATTTACAGCCTCCATATTAAAGAGCGCAGCGTTTACCCAGGCTTGGTGGCACCGTGGCTGAGCGCTGCTGATTAGTGGCTGAGAAATGAGAGCGGCAGAGTGTTTATTATGAGAAATGCTTCTGTAGATACTGGGGCTGAAAAGAGAGAGAGAGAAGGATAGTTCACAAAACGCCTCTGTCTGTGTGTCTGCAACGTTGTCACTGCATGAGAATATGGCATTCATATTCACCACATGAGAAAATAATGCACATGGAAATGAGCAATACACGAGAAAAGTGCCCTGGCTGCTGGGCACAAGTCTCCCCAAAACATGTGTTTTGCAAAAACCCACCTGGTGGCCAATGTGAAAAGGGTGAACTAAAGGGTGAACAACGCTGAACTATTCAGCGCAGTTTGGTTTCTAGTTCCGCCCTACTTCCTCCTGCACCCTGCTTTGTTTTTCAGTGCACCACAACATTGTCCTTTACGGTAATGACCGCCGGCGTCACTGATATCGTCCGACGTAGTTTGTCCATCGCCCGCTGTTAAAACGTACTGTCAGAGACGAGTGTCAAACACATTTTGGTCACGGTCAAAATATGTGGCTTAATGTTGGCCAGATCCGTTTGTGCACCTGAAAGCACATGGCTATGGTTGACAAGTAACAGAACAAACAGAGCACCAAGCAGTCCTTTTCTATTTAACAGACATACACACACACACACACACACACACACACACACACACACACACACACACACACACACACACACACACACACACACACTTAACGGAGGCACGCATAGAAATGCACATGCACACACACACGCGCGCACACACACACACACACACACACACACACACACACACACACACACACACACACACACACACACACACACACACACACACACACACACACACACACACACACAGATTAATGGAAATGCTTTGTTTTCTCACATGAAGGCAATTCTCAAACTCAGTTTTGTCAACAACAACAATTAGGCCTATGCTAATCAACGACACCAAGCTGCAGCCCGAGCCTCTAAAGTGCAGAGCTACAAAAGCAGTTTAATTTGTTTCATATGGGCCCTCAATACACCACTACTACTTTAACTACTAGGGCTAGGCACCCCCAAATGTTAAATTTGAATCTGTGGTTTGATCTGGATGAGGAAGAGAATAGTTAGTCTGATTCTGTTCCACTACTGTGTGTGCACGAGTGTGTGCCTTAAATCAGGCCAATGAATACTATCACCTCATCATCTGTCTGTCATCAATACAAGAACCTTTCCATAGAGATTCATCATAATTAACACCCTATTCAGGTGATAACTTATCACTTTTTTTAGACCGGAGAGAGAGACGGAGAGAAGGGGAGAAACATGCAGCAAAGGTGGTCACGAACACGACTCGAGCCTGTGTCACTTTTAGAGTGATAATTGTCGCCTTTTCAGGTGTTAACCTATCTCATTCTTAGGACAACTTATTACCTTTTTAGGTAAAGACTTATCACCTTATCGTCTCACTTCACACTGGTGTGATCGCTTCACGTTGACTTAAAAGGTTGACAGATGTGTATTTCTAGGGCATTTTATGAATACATGCTGTTGTGTAGGAGAGACCACTCAGTCAAATTGTTTCATCATGAACTTCCGGCTGACTTCATAACCAAGGAACAATGCTCCGTTGGCTGGGAAGGTGCGAACCATGATGGGGGTAAGGCCGGAGTAGAGTGCTCTCACTCCTTCAGTGTGCGCGACAGTCGTGATTGTTTTGAAGAATCCCGCCTGTTCGCCCGCCATAGACATTACTTGTATCCGAGACTTGACACAGTCCACGGGGTAGACCACCAGCCAAAGACATGCCCCTCCAAAACCCCCACTGAGCACAATCGGTGCCACACCTATTTCCTCCTTGTCACATTTCCAGTAGTCTGCAAATGTGGAGCGACAGAGTTCATAGGTGCTGAAGAAGCAGAAGTAACCGGGAACATCTCTGGCAATGGTGGTGGTCAGGCCCTGGTAGAAGGCCAGCGGGCCGCCATTCCTCATCACTGCTTTCAATCAATCAATCAATCAATCAATTTTTATTTGTATAGCACTTTTCATACAAAGATTGTAACCCAAAGTGCTTCACATAACAGTGGACAGCAAGGCACACACGTGCTTACAAGGCAACTGTGACAATACAACAGTAAAAACAATGCAACAGAACAACATAAAGTAAAAGCAATGTACTAGTGTACAAAAAACACAGAAATAAAAATAAAGCAGAAAAAGGCATGGTGTGCAAGCGCAATTACTCAAAAGCCAGTGCAAAAAGGTAAGTTTTAAGTTGGATTTTAAAGGAATCCACCGAGGTGGTCTGCCTGAGTGCTACTGGCAGTTTATTCCAGGCTGTTGGACCATAAAAACAGAAAGCTGCTTCACCAAATTTTCTGATGCTCATGTCAAAGGTCGGTATTGCAAGAAGGCCCGAAGAGGCGGATCTGAGGGGGCGATTGGGAAGGTATTTCGGTAAGCAGTCGAGGAGGTATGGAGGTGCAAGGCCATTGAGAGCTTTGTGAACTATGAGAAGGATTTTAAAGTTAATTCTATGGACAACTGGGAGCCAATGCAGTGATTTCAGTACTGGGGTAATGTGTTCTGTAATCTTGGTTTTGGTGAGTATCCGGGCTGCAGCGTTCTGTACTAGTTGTAATCTGTGGGTGGTTTGTTTGGGAAGGCCAGAGAGGAGTGCATTACAGTAGTCTAGTCGTGAGAAAACAAAGGCGTGAATCAGGGTTTTTGCGTCATCCATAGAAAGGTATTGTCTAATGCGTGCAATGTTACGTAGGTGGAAAAAGGCAGACTTTGTGACGTGTTTGATATGGGCATTGAAATTGAGCTCAGAATCAATAGTAACTCCAAGGTTTTTAACTGTATTACTGCTACCAAAGCCCAGGTTGCCAAGTCGGCTGGTAACAAGTTTTCTCTGATCGTCAGAGCCAATTACAAGGGAATCTGTCTTATCCTCATTAAGTTTGACGAAGTTCACTGTCATCCAGGCTTTGATGCCTGCTAAACAGGATAGTAATTGATCAAGAGCAGAGGGGTTGTCTGGGTCCAGGGAAATATAGAGCTGTGTATCGTCTGCGTATGTATGGAAATTGACTCCATAGCTGGTAATGAGTTCGCCAAGAGGGAGCATGTAGAGGGAAAAAAGCAGAGGCCCAACAATGGAACCCTGGGGAACACCCGAGCTGATGGTGCGTCGGTCCGAATTAAAACTAGCGAGATTGACAGAGTAGCTTCTGTCAGTTAGGTAAGAGGAGAGCAAGGTCAGGGCTGTGCCTGATAGTCCTACCCAATGTTCGAGACGGCTAATTAAGATAGAATGATCGATTGTATCGAATGCAGCTGATAAGTCGAGTAATAAAAGAACGGACACTCGTTTCATGGCGGCGGAGACTCGAAGGTCGTTTATGACTTTCAGCAGGGCAGTCTCTGTGCTATGTCCCTTTCTGAAACCAGATTGAAATGTATTGTGAACTTTGTTTCTTTCGAGAAAAGGTTCGAGTTGAGAGAGCATGACTTTTTCTATTACTTTACCCAGAAAGGGCAGGTTGGAGATGGGCCTGTAATTACCTACTACGGATGGGTCCAGGTTGTGTTTTTTAAGTAACGGCCTAACTACAGCATTTTTAAGAGAGTCCGGGAAAATGCCTGATTGTAAAGAGGTATTAACAATGTGTAGGATATCCTCAATCACGGAGTCCAGGACATTTTTGAGAAATGGGGTGGGAATTATGTCTAAGGGACATGATGTGGATTTCATCGAAAGGATGGTTGAGCGGAGCTCGGCCTCATTTATTGCACTGAAAGACGCAAGGCCTTCTCGAGAATGGTCAGCATATATGGTTCCAGGAGAATAGAGAGCAAGGCTGTTAGTAGGCTGTAAAGTGGCGGCATCTGTACTAATGCTGTTGCGTATAGAGGCGACCTTAGTATCAAAAAAGACAGCAAATTCATTGCACTGCGCTTTTGAGGCAGGGAGAGATACCTGGTACAACTGAGGAGGATTTAACAACCGGTCCACAGTGGAAAAAAGAACTCTAGCATTATGCTTGTTAAGAGAGATAACACCCGAGATATAAGACTGTCTAGCACGGCGCACGGCCCTATTGTAGGTCTGTGTTGCGTTCTTAAGAATCTCTGCATTAATTACAAGCTTGTTTTTGTTCCAAGCACGCTCTGCCCTGCGACAGTCCCTTTTGAGAGAGCGTGTGTTTCACCACCGACCACGCTGTGTTTTGGCCCCTGGCGATCTTGCCGGGACGCCTCCATTTCATACATGGCTTGGAGGCGGCACTTCACAAGCTCAGTGGGGCACAGTACCAAAGAGGAGAAGATGGATGCCACTGAACCAGCACAAGCTTTTTGTGTGTCACTGAGCACCGCGTCACTGTTTAGTCCAGCAATGAGGCGAATAATCTTCTGGCAGAAGCCGTAGCTTATGAAGAGCACAGAGTTCTCTGTGACGTTGGCCATTAGAGCCGGTGTGGTGCCTTGGTAGAGGCCACGTAGACCCACTTGTCTGTAGGTGGATGTGAAACAGTGGACAAAGCCCCGGTACAGGGTAGGAAATGTCTGCATTTTTACCTTGACAGTGTCTAATGGTTGCCCACTCAAGACACATGCTGCACCTCCTGCAGAAAGGTCGATCATGGCCTGGATCACTGGATGTGGGGCCATAGTGTATGAGACGTTGGCAAGGTGTGCTCTTAATCTTGAATCACCTAGCTGAAGCTCCTATTTCAGATCAAAGATGAACTTGTTATTGTGGCAAGGCAGTTGTCTTTCACAGTACGACGCTCCAACTAGCCAAACATGTCCGCAAATGTTCGAACGGCTAACATTCTGTTGTAATTGATGTTGTAAGATGATAAGGGCGCCCCCTCACTTTACATGGGTGTGTGAATTTTACTAGGGGTGTGCCAATGAGACATTTAGGGGTGGCCGTGTCTCTGGAGGTAAATCAGGTCGTCCAATGATCCAAGGGGCGGCAGTTCGAAAAAAGCTAAATATAGCGAAATGTGCAAAGTTGGCAACACTGGGCGATTGAACAGCAGCGGCGAAGGAGGCCTCCCAGGCTCCCATAAGTACATTGTGATCATGGCAGCTTCAGTGCTTCTCCAATGCTGCACACTCCCATTCATCAGTGCTGCTGCTGGCCAGAGAGGAAGGCCAGGGAACAGAGGTGGCTGCGAATTTCATTGCTAATAACCGTGGAGCGGTTTCACGCTGTCATTCTCAGTGTTAATTACACCGCAGTTTAGTGCACTTAGGGAGACCATTAAGAATATTTTTTTTGGCAGGGTCACGATCTTACTGTGTGGCATTACTCCTGATGATTGTAATGTGGAGGACGGTGCGCTACACCTATTGTACCTAGAAATAAAGGTTGTACATTTAGTTGGCCGTAAGATGATTTGCCAGGATTTGCATGTAAAATCAGGTCATGTTGCTTATATCATTAGAGTATGCCATTGCCACCGGCGTTAGTGACATTTTCGCAGTCGCTTGCTATTACTGCAAAGGGCATTTTTACAAAATTGAACTACGGTGGCGGTGTCTCAGGTGTATAGTGACGGGATGGTAACCAGAATGTTGCCAGTTCGATCCCAGGCTCCCCCCGAGCTAGTGTTGATGTGTCCCTGAGCAAGATGCTTTGCCCCTAATTGCTCCCGATGTGCTGGTTGGTACCTTGCATGGTTTCTTCCACCATTGGTGTGTGTGTGTGTGAATGTATGAGTGGGATCAACAATCTTATGTAAAGCACCTTTGAAAGAGGCAATGTATAAATGCACCATTCATATAAATGCACCCTTTAAAGATCCACAATAAAATCTATGCTGCATATAGTAGACGCATTACACATTACACTTTAATCTGGATCAGCTAAGCAAAAGCAATTTAAACAACACACGGTAATACATTAAATATGTGGGAAATTGTCATCAAGAATCATGTGAGATAAGAACAGATCTTAGCTTGCATACGTCTTGCAGTAAATCCATATAATGAAAGTATACTACACACATTGGAGTGCTGTGTCTACATCTACTACACACACATTAGAGTGCTGTGTCTACAGTACATAAGTGCCTGAGTGTGTAGAGCGTGAGTGAGTGTTTTTTTTTTCTTTTGAACGTCTATGATGTTCTTTGACTTGGTGTCCTCAACGTATTAAGGAATAGCCTTTCCTTTCCAGTCTGTGATTGAAAGGTAACTACTGTATGTGTGCATAACTGTATGTACATTACATACGGTTATCCTGTAGTACACTGTGTGAGGCCTTGCACCCACTAGGCACCTTTTGCTGAGCATCAGCATCTTGTTTTCAATAGTAATAGTGGAGCATTCTGTGTGCCTTGGACCTCGGGTTATGACTAAGACCTGAGTTGGCCTCGTGGCGGTGGTTGGCCGCCATAGCTAGCAATAATGACATAGTGATGCACACACAGAACTGACAGCAACAGCTGTCAGATGATGATGTTGATTATAATTAGGGCTGACGCGATTAATCAATGAATCGTAATTGAATTGATTATTCAATTAGTTTTCAACAGTGTTGTGAATAACGCCCTTACAAGTAACGCCCTTACAGTAAGGGATTACTTTTTTCAGTAACTTCTAACGTAACTCCTTACATTTCTCAAATTCATAACGGCATTATGATTAGTGTACCATCATTACTATCATTACTCCGGCGGCGGCGGCAGGACTCGCTGCACTGTGCGCTGTCTGTCTTCTTCAGCTCGCTTCTTCACAGTCTAACAGAGTATATTGAATAGAGAAGGCACAGAAGGAAAGTTCCCCTCTCGTCCACTTGCATTGTTTCCTCCGGATGCCTGATCTAGTTTTAATATATCTATGTGTGTAACGTGACAAGTATAAGCCAATCAGAGCCAGTCTTATTCGTCGAGCAGAGCAGAGCCATCTAGTAGAACAGCTGCGACATTGAGGGGGCAGAAAAAATGCTTATGATCCCATAGACTTAAATGCATCCGGTAACCTCGGTTGTCCCAATTCAATAGAAGTGTATATAGATGAGCCGCCATTGAAGTGGCCCCATGAAGTGAACAGAGTTTTCGCGTAACTAAAGGCTCTGGCCTCTAGCACATAGACACAACCAGCTGTGTTGTTGTTGCTGCGCACACACTAGCATTTGAGCTCTCACACGCAATGATACGAGGACGACAGCGTGACTGGAGCCTTTGCAGCGTGGAAATATAAACACTATTTTACATTCTTGCTGGTAAAGCAGGGGTTTTCAACAGGTGGTCCGGGGAGGATTCCAGGTGGTCCTCACACTAAATGATGGAAAGTTGGTTAACCAGATGCAATACTTGTAGTGTAAACATGAAACCAAACGGACCCTTGCGGGTCCATTTGGTTTCCATTTCTAGTAAACACAGAATGGGGAGATCTTTATCTTGTCCACACAACATCTCTAAGGCATATTAATGTCAGTAAAATGTTGAAAATGGGAAGAATTTCACTTTAAACTTGTAAGCACGAAAACACCCCTTTTTTGTATGTTTTAAAAAAAAGTAAAGTAAAGTAAAGTAACGCCCTTACTTTCATAATTTAGTAAGGAATAAAGTAACAAGTTACTTTTTCAGGGAAGTAACTATAACTATAATTCCCTTACTTTTTAAAAGTAACTTCCGCAACACTGGTTGTCAACTATTTTAGTAGGTTCGTCGACTAATCGCTGATGTTTTTACCCGTTTTCCCACTTAATCATACTTTTTCCAGTGTTAAGTTAACTTAAGTGTAACAAATTCCACTCATTTTCAACATTTTGCTGTCATTAAATAATATACCTTAGAGATGTTGCTGTAGACATGATAAAGTTCCCCCATTCTGTTTTTTCCTAAAATGGAATAAAAGAAATGGGGAAAAAAAAACATTAACATGGTGAAATAGAACTTGATGACATCATCAAGTTGTTTCACCATGTTAATGATTTTTCTTTTGGGAGCTTTTTTTTTTTTTTTTCTGAGAGTGTACAAATGGAAAAAGTGTCGCACACGCATACGCAGTGTCTATACCCAAGCCGTATGCCCACAATGATTGACTGTTCTGGTTCTGTTCTGTAGCACTATTAACCCACTCCTTTTCGAATCCATCTTTTGATCTGAGTGTATCGTCTGACAATCGTGTTGTTGCCTTTCATTTGGGACAGAATGGGCGGGGCCATGACGGCATCATTTGGATATGTGGCACTTCAAAATTAGGGTTTTGGCTGAAAGCCGTGGCCACAGCTGGGCTTTTGAGAGAGTGTTGGTTCAGCGGCTAGAATTCTAAAAATCGCCACCATGTGAAGACAAGAGCCATTCTTGTCATCTTACAACATTGTTTACAAACATTAATTTCTCTTCATTGTCAATGGTTTTTAAAACAACCATTGAAAAATAAACATTAAAGCTGTATATAGGAAGGGCTAGCACCCCTCAAAAGAGCAGTGTGTCAATTCGGAGGTCTGCTCCATTGGTCAAATAGGACATTAAGACATCTACCTCATAGCGCTTCAAGGTAAATCATGTGCACTCGTTAAGAACTGACAAATTAGCATTGCTTTCCGAGATTCAGCAAGTGAATATAAGGCCCAACCTGTAGGATTTAGGTGTAATTAATTGCAGGCAACAAATGAAAACAAGCTAATGCATTGCTGTCATTCTTTTTTTTCCTTTTAGACCGTAGAGACCAATAGAGGAAATTATTCAACATATGGGAATGTATGCAACTTAATGCAAGTTACCAACCTGTTCATTGGAAGCAGTTAGTGGTTCAGCTTGCTCAAGGACACTTCGACAGGTAGCCTGGTTGACTATCAAACACTGTCGCCTCCATCTCGTATCGGTTTCACACAATAAAATATGATTCATATTGTTCTTTGAAATTTATCTATCATGTCTACTATCTGTGATGATTTATAGCCCTGCCCCCAGTCGAAGCTGCACAAGAAAAGATAGTCCCGTAAGGGTGATGCCAGTGTTTCTGTGGGAGGACAGTATAGGCTATACATTGTGAGATGTCATCCAAGGACATGGATTCCTCACTGCTCGCTTTAACTTTGACTCTTTGTTCAGTTTTGACAACAAATCATATAGGCCAGCAAAGCACATTTCCTCTATGAAGTAAGATGAAGGAGCGATATGGTCAGAATTCACAGGGGGAGGCAACAAGAGAGAGTCACAGTCTATAAGGTGGGACTGTGTCAATCATGCTCCAGGAAAATAAATTCTTCACACATGGTGCTGAAGAAAGCGTGCGGCACTTTGTTGTAGTCTCAACAACATCTTGACTGCTCCGTAGGAATGGAATGCTGATGAAACCCACACAGCGGGGTGTGCGAAAGAACAGAAGAAAGCATAAACACAGAGAAATATATCTGAAATGTGCTTGCAGTATAGTGGATGCCTGAATAACAGAGAAAGAAAGTGAGTCTATAGAGAGGTAAATTGTTTATGATGTTAGATGAGGACAGAGAGCTCATTATTTTGCACACAGATAGCTGGTAAATGCTCTGGCTTTTAGTTATAACATTCAACAATGCTTCGAGGAGAGATGGGAGGAAACCTAAGTCGGCAATGCACTGGCTCCTTCTGGCATTGTTACATATACTGTAACAAATGGTTATCTACAGGTACGAACAGGTCTATACACAGCAGTGTGAGGTACTTATAGATTAGCTATAGCTTATATACGATTTGGAACTCCTCTATTTCATGACCTCTTCGCTCAGAATATTGCGGCGCACTGCTGCTCGTCAAACATATCAATTGTAGGCTGCTAATAGTCGTCGTGTAGTCTTGATTCTGAGTCGACACGTAGCCATACCGCGCTATGGAAAAGTAACAAGAGGCATTGTCCGTTGTGTAGTCGGGGAGACAGATGGACTCTTCTGTTGGTGTCCTTGATCACCGCGGCGCCGGCAATCTTTAGATATTGGATGCCACGGTGGTCACTGTCTGAGTGTTGTTATCGATGACTAGTTATGTCGGACGAGGTGCGCCGCAAGGCTCTGCCAAGCACAAACATGGATCGCGGACCAACATGTGCCAGCTCTGAGCTCTGTGCATGTGGGTTGTTGTCAGCTTCCTTGTGCGTCAGAGGAGGAGGCGGCGGCAGCATTGCTGCCTGCATGGGTCTGCGGTATAGGCGGACCAAAATGGGCCGGCGTGTGGACAAAAAGCGGCCGTTTTTTATAGCGAATAATCAATCTTTTATTTCAATTGAAATCGCTGGACACGGGTGTCAATCTTGAAATCTTAAGATTTCAAGATTGACACCCGTGTCCAGCGATTAATCGACTTTTTAGGGTCAGCCCATAGGTATATGGGCTGGCGCTGTGATGTAGATATGAGGGGCTCCATAGCCACCCAGACTGTGTGGTCTATAGTGGTCTGGACCTGTGTTTTACAATAAAAGACAGATACCGTATGCAAACTACCACACATGTCAGGATTCAGAAAGAGGAGCGAGTTTATATCAGATACTGAGTATCTGTTTGTGAAAGGCTATGTCGACAACACCCCTTATACACACACAAACATGCGCATACACACACAAACAGACTAACAGAGAGAGAGCTCTGTTCTCTCAGTCGGTTACTAGCCATATCTCTCTCTCTCTATTTAAGATACGACAAGTCAAAATACACCTGCCTTCTCCACAGCTGCACTTTGGAGATAAGTCCCTGGCATGCAAAATGGTGACGTTAACATGAGAATAAAAAATGAAGCTGTTCATTTCCTATCCAAAAAAATTGAGGCGCGGAGGTGAGGTGGATGAAATGTGAAAGCTGGGAACCAGTCAGCTTGTTGATGTGTGGCGTGTTGCGTTTCATGTTTCACAGAGCAGGTACTGTAATTAATCCTTAAACTATGTTCAGACTTAATTTAACATAGCTGATTTAAAAACAAACATTAAACAAAAAAAATATATAGTATAGTAATGGCGAACCTGGGTGGCATTACAGAAGCATGCGTTCACAAGACTTAACACCCGTCAGAGCGACTTGAAAATGTTGCTTAAATTAGTAACACACTTTTTTTTTCATGTTCATGGATTGAAGTTTTCAATGCAAGGGAATGGAAGTCTCATCATATTTCTGAATTGAGTGGCTATTCAGGACATTAAAGTGCCATTGATTTTCGGAGACACCCCTGAGCTTGACTTTGAACCAACAATCAATCATAGCTCAACGTCAATTGGGCTGTGAGGGGAAAAATAGCTCAGAATTTCCTGTGAATTGAACTGTAGCCTTCATGGAAATGTGAAGGCTACATTTTATTACGCCAAATCACAAGAGATTTGTGCACAAACACAGCTGTGCACGGACCTGAGCTAACAGGTCCGTTCTCTCCCTACTTGTTAACTCCTAAATTAACTTGACAGGCGTAATTACAGCTCGCTCGCAGTAATGACAATTTCACAATAAGCCTGTATAAATGGACACTTAGTAGGAGTGTTATATTTTTGCGTGCATACACAAATAGATTTTTATTTACTTAAAATGTGCATCTATTCACATTGCATCTGTGGCGACATGGCCAGATGAAAACAACTTAATTTATTTGTTTGTGCGATTTTGCCATTGCCTACAGTTTGTGGTAAGAAACCCATACCAACACAGCTGGATGTACCAACTGATTCAGTAAAACAAGGCAAAAATGTCATGGTCTTTTAATACCAAAATTAGGAAACTTGCAGGTATCGTACAGAAGCCGATTGTCTTTTTCACACAGAAGAAATCTCCTAGGTTATTGATTATTGGATGATGATATAAAAATGGGAATGATGCCACCAATACTGGTGACAAGCAGCAAAATGCTTTAGCGTGCACATTCATTATGTTAGACTTTAGCTGTTAAGAAATGGAAGCTCTATACACACTATGTATACACTATGAGTTTGTAGAGCAAAATGGGTTCAAATGTTTGTACAGTACACAATAAACTGAAGGTGCACATGAAACATGAAAGCACCAACATGGTCACGTTTAAACTTTAGCTTACTAGTCGCAACCAAGTTGACGAACATGCATAGAACATGCACAGTAATTCAGCACTACTCTTTGCTCACTAGTTGCGACCACAAGCAAAGAAAGTGGTCACGACCTGTAAGAATCTGGTCACCGCCAGGTCATTGGTTGATTGACAAATAAATATTGCGACAGCTGATGGCATTTTTTGTACAGACATCATTATCACAGTTGAAGTGTATTTTTTGTAATAAAATACACAAACCAAAGAATCGGAGCACGGAGAAGAATGGAGTTCAAGCAGCAGTGTTCCTCAGATGGTCGTTTATTCAGAGCATCGGCAGCATTACAGCAAAGTTTCCCCTGGGCCGGAGCCCAGGCAACACGTGTGTGACCACCGTAGTGATCACACAGACTGACCCTCTCTCACAACATTTGACATGATTTAAATACATTTTTACAACAGAATACGCATTTACCCAGACGCCAACTGGCGCCATATGCTCTTTGAACTGATGCAAAGTACAATCACACATTCAAATCAAATCCCTTGATCATATGTCCTTTGTTATGTCAACAACCTTATTGTCTCGCTTCGCCTTATTGTCTCACAAATGTAGCCATGGCTCCAGGTTGGAGCGTCTTAGAACAATGGGAATTATAATCAGGGATCACACCTTAGTTACAGATGGGAGCCCAAGATCTTCAATATACGTGTAGTTTTATGAATATTGATTATTAACGAGACTTCACTCCCCCCTTTGATGGTTGATCAAAAACCATCACAAAAACAATAAGCAATATTCATACTTGTTGAAACAGGATAGCACCCCCCTTTGACCCATAACCAACTTTACACTGCAGGTAGCCAAACGTTCAGTAAATTACAGTACAGAATTTTCTCCCCAAAAGTTATGGATATTTTAAGACTATCGCCCTCATAAAGTTGCCAATATGACTCACTTACTTTACAATTAGCGGAGTATTTCTTCACGTTATTCAAACTTTTAAGACTAAAAATGCTACGTACAATGAACACATCACATAACCCCCTCCTTTGAGAGTTACATGACGAAATGCCTCGATCTGCCACCTTTAGCAAACCAAGACGAAAGAAGGCCTCTGTTCCATCACCTTTTGACGAAACAAAGACAGCACCAATATACCGAAAAGAAAATAAAGAGCACATTTTAAGTCTGCTTAATTTAAACACTTAAAGAGTTACTCTCAACATTGACCTGTAATTGAATCTATTTTTGGCAACTACGAAATCTCAAAATATAGCAATAATTGAATTTTAGCCTTACATTTAACTGACATTTAGACAAGACTATTTGTCGCTTTTGAACTCTCACAAAAGAGTATTTTTTTAGAATATGAATAATAAACGTGTTTATAACGGATTAAACTCTGCTGTTTGGGGTTAATGCGCCAGAGTTTAATTATTATTAACTCATGAACCTCTTCATATTTAGGCAATTTAGCCGCATTGATTAAAATAGGCCGTTTTAGTCAATGTTCCTAATTAACACGACAAATAACATATATAAATCAACATTTGCCTTCTTATTTATGTTGACTTTAGACTCACATAATAACGCACAACTATGAAATCGAAAACTACAAGGAATATTACGTCTTAAATAGTTTCGACATGCAATGGAAAATCTTCTTTCCTGCAGTTTAACTGTTCCCTCTTTTACCTGGAAGTGTCCAGTTAAAACACGGATCTAGCGGAAGATGTTCTATCCCCCGGTATTTCTTCTTGACAGTCCAGTCCATCTGAATCGTCCGTCCCTCCCCCCTTCCAAGCTGGAAGCAAAAACAGCTTGGAAAAGAGAAGAAAGAAAGGAGGCCGCAACTTCGTACTTCTTTCACACACGGACCCCCCTTTGGTCCTCGTGAAGGCCGCACACACGTAAATCTTCGTTCACGGTCCCCTTGCGGGTCCCGCGAAGGCCTCGCGCTTGTCCGTCAGCCCCGCGCTGCTGCTCGGCACGCCGCATGGAGAACTTGCTCCCCACGTGGAGACCCCGCCGCCGGCCGGCCGGATCCCCGGTGCGCGCTGCCGCCGCCATCCGCTGCTGCTGCTGCCCCGTCCACGTTGAAGATGATGAAGAAGATCCCTCGCTTGGCTATGACGGCCCTCGTCCTGCGCGCCGCAGTTCACCAACCCGTCGACTGATTGATGATCCGGCGATGCTGGGCTCCGGTCGTCACTCCCCGCTGGTGGTCCCCCGCCGTCACCTCCGTTGAAAAGGACCTCGATCACTGGTCCCCTCCTCCGCGTTGTAGACAGGACTTCAAAACTCTGCTCCGTTGCCGATCAAAAACACCGTTCATTAGACTGAAAAATGAAGGTCCCCTGGTCCTATTCGTCTTCTCCTCGCCTGCCACTTTCAGAAGACACGGGTTCTGTTTCGCCTGACGTGAAAAGACTCCACATCAATCCGACCGGCCAATTTGCACCAAATGAAGTGTATTTTTTGTAATACACAAGCCAAAAAACATAGAAAAGCATAGTTGATCGGAGAAGAGGGAGTTTCAGGCAGCGGACAGCAAAGATGTTCCTCAGATGGTCGTTTATTCAGAGCATCGGCAAAGTGGTACAGCAGGCAAAGTTCGCCTGGGCCGGAGCCCAGGACGACACCCGTGTGCACCGGCGTGGTGACACACAGACTGACTCTCTCTCACAACATTTGACATGATTTAAATACATTTTTACAACAGAATACGCATTTACCCAGACGCCAAACTGGCGCCATATGCTCTTTGAACTGATGCAAAATACAATCACACTTTCAAATGAAATCCCTTGATCATGTCCTTTTGTCATGTCAACAACCTTATTGTCTCGCCTCGCCTTATTGTCTCACAAATGTAGCCATGGCTCCAGGTTGGAGCGTCTTAGAACAATGGGAATTATAATCAGGGATCACACCTTAGTTACAGATGGGAGCCCAAGATCTTCAATATACGTGTAGTTTTATGAATATTGATTATTAACGAGACTTCATTATCACAGTCAACCTAACACATACAGGCCATCAAAGCCTTCATAGGCGCATGTTACAGTGGTAAATGGTGTATTGGGCAACTGTATCCAGTTAAGGCACTTTACAATTACAATTTGTGTTATGTATTCACACACCTATGGTGGAGGAAAGCATACAAAATACCAACTGCGATTCAAAATGGGAACCAAGCCGAAAATGTAGCTTCTGAGCCTCAGTCCCAGTGACAGGATCCACCCACCCACCATGCATTTGCGCGTGTGCGCACACACACACACACACACACACACACACACACACACACACACACACACACACACACACACACACACACACACACACAGTACACACACACACACACAGTACACACACACACACGCGCCCACCTATTGTATGGAAATGTTTGTGGTCTGATAACACGCACGTTTTTGCTTTTAGACGTTTGAAGATTTCCCTTCCAAATTTAGTTGTAATTTGCAATAATTTCTGGATTCACACCAGTATGTCTTGGAAGTCGACTGCCCAATTGTTCAGAATTACGGTAATTTACTGCCAATACAATATTCATAAACCTTTCTTGCATAACTCATTATTCATGCTGAAAATAGTCCAGTGTTATGCTAATAAGCGTCTTAATAATCGGACCGACCTGATTTCATATTCATAAGGCCATATTTCCTCTTCGGTGTGGAAGAGCCGTTGGAGACCCCAGTGGTTTTGGCGAGAGAAGGCATGGGAGAAAACATGATTTATTTTCCCTATTATTGTTATCATCAAATCAAATCTGCTGTTATGGATAGGCTTGGAAATTTCATCTTGGGCCCTTTTTCACAGTTTTATTTTTCTCCCGTCCAACGGGCCCACCCAATGTAATAAATAGCCGTATAATAAATCAAGCGCTCCCCATTCTTGTGTGCCACTCAATATGTATGTGGCGTGACAGGCTAGGGTTGGGACTCAGACCATATATCTGCTGGCATGATGGCAGAATAAATCAATGCTATTACTGCACCTGGCTGCTCAAGGCTAGGGAAGACACTCTCTTTCACTCTCCCCTTTCTCTCCCTTTCATATCACTCTGTGCCCTTTTCTCTGATTCTCACTCTCTTTCTGGGTAGCGTATATTCTCCGTCCCTCTCTCCAAGTCTACAGTGTCTACACATACTAGGGCTTCACAATTAAAACAAATCAAAATCGACGTTTTCGTAGCACATTTACGGTAGAACTGTAACTCACTGCCTACCTTACCATAAAGCGTTCAGTTAAAAAAGAAAACAAAAATGCAATGTGTTCTGCTGTTACTTTAAGAAAAGGTAGTCCAAGACTCCAATAAGAGAAAAGAAATGCTTAGGGGGAGATTCTACTTGAATGTTTCATTAAATGTTCAATAAGAACCAGCCTATTCTCTGTTGGGGGGAGGAGAATTGAATAGTTTGTAGTTTTACAACCAAAAAATTGAAATCGAAAATTGAAGTTGAGGTTTAAGAGGAAAAAATATCAAGGTTTTATTTTTAGACCAAATGGTGAAGCCTACACCATACTGCCTGTTTGCTTCTTCAAATCCTCGGTCCATTTCAAGTTCCTATCAAAGCTGTACATTTTTACTGCAACGAAAACATGATTAGTGACTTGTCGTAATTAGGGTGAGCTTGAAAAGGGCAACGATACTGCATTTGTCAGCATATTAACTCCAGAGAACCCAGTGATGCTTTGTGTCAACATTAAATCCTTAATTACAATATAGAATATATTATAATTTAGAGATATATACTGTACATTTTTTCCCACATACACATCATTATTGACATTCACTGTTTAGTCTGTCTGTGCCATTGGTCATGATATTTTCATACCCACCACAGCGGCTGGAATTCAGTGACCATGTGTTGTGACATCTCTTAACTTATAATGTTATTCTTTCTATGCCTTTCATAATGACTATGCCTACAGTAACATGGGAACAGTATGGCAACTCAACCAAGTGAGTCGCTTCGCAACTCAGACTTTATGACCTTAAATGTCAATTCCTTTTTTTATCCTCGTAATTTACTAGCATGCATTGAAGTACATGTGAAAAATATATATTAATACAATAAAATAAATCCAATATTTAATATTTTCTTAAATGGCTGTCTTAAACTGGGGCAGTGTGCAGTGGTTTGTGAGATACAACATATACTGAGTCCTGACTCATCTTCTAGACCAGTGGTTTTCAACCTTTTTGATACCAGGGCCCACTTTTTATTCAGCATTTGAGCCACCGACCACCATTTGAGGACATTTTAGCCCCACAACTAAAGATTGCTTTTGCTTTTGTCCACAATATGGATATGGGAAACAAAACAGGCAAACATACAGATCAAAATTACCATTAATCTTTTCGTTGTGTGGACTTGGGCTAATTCAGATGATGAATATTTTAACTCTTGAGAGGGTAAACATGAACATGGATTCATTTTTACGCTCTCAAGAGTTACATCTGTTTAACCAACTTTTCATCTGGTTAACCAACTTAGCTGGGGACCACTTGGAACCACTGGTGGTCCCCTGACCACTGGTTGAAAACCACTGTTCTATACAGCTGGATAACTATACTCTATCGCCAAAAAGTCAGCCAAATTATCGTATGGCTGGCTTCCAAAACTAGCGGGAGAGCCCTCTGTTTGCGTATTTATTTTTTGTGAACACCAAACATCCATACTCTGTCATGAACACCTCGGATAAAGCCAACAACGTAATGGCATATTGAGGTCTATGGAGCACACCTTGTACACAGGCACACGCAACTGATATAATGGGCTTAGACCAGGGGTTTTCAACCTTTTTTTATCCCTGGGCCCACCATTTATTCAGCATCTGAGCCACGGACCACCATTTGAGGACATTTTAGCCCCACAGACCCCCCCAAACGAAAGATTTCCTTTGCTTCTGTCCATGACCATTAATCTTCTAGTTGTGTAGATTAGGACTAATTCACATGATGGATATTTTAACTCTTGAGAGTGTAAAAATGAAACCAAATGGACCCGCCAGGGTCCATTTGGTTTCATTTTTACGTTCTCAAGAGTTACATCTGGTTAAACAACTTAGCTGGGGACCACCTGGAACCCTCTCAAGGACCACTGGTGGTCCACGGACCACCTGTTGAAAACCCCCGGCTTAGACAATTCATCAACGCCCATTGGTACAGCACTTCTGCATCACAGGCACCTATGATAACATGTGGATATAGGTTTTAAAGAATGCATTTCTTGTAGGGATTATGAATTTAATCGGGATGCACCGCCCCACAGTACGCATTTCTTTTCTAGTGACCCACAAACGAAACCGCCCAAGCGCCCACCCACCCACAGACATCCGGATTTGGTCCAATACCCCTCCCATGTTTTCTCTCTCTCTCTCTCTCTCTCTCTCTCTCTCTCTCTCTCTCTCTCTCTCTCTCTCTCTCTCTCTCTCTCTCTCTCTCTCTCTCTCTCTCTCTCTCTCTCTCTCTCTCCCCCCTCCCCAACATTCCTGATGGATGAGAAGTGGCAGTAGACAAGGACTTCTCCCTGGTTCTGTTAGAGAAAAATAGCCTCCTTATCAGCCACAAATTGTCAGCTGAGGCATATATGAGAATGATGGATCACACTACTGGACTTACTGATGATGATGACGATGATGATTGTGTGTGTGTGTGTGTGTGTGTGTGTGTGTGTGTGTGTGTGTGTGTGTGTGTGTGTGTGTGTGTGTGTGTGCGCGTGCGTGCGTGCGCTTGCGTCATGGATATGCTTCCATGGACTGCATCCAGACTATGTACATAACTTGCATATCAACACATTATGAGGCGTGTGCGTGCGTGCACGCACGCGTGCGCCTGCAAGCGCGTGTGTGTGTGTGTGTGTGCGCGCGCGCGTGTGTGTGTGCCCGTTTCCCTTGGGTGAACAGCTAAATCTACCACACCCCCAAGGTTCTATGATCATGCAGTTGAGCAGTTTTTGTGATGTCAAGAGTGGAAGAAGTCGACTCTGGGTAAACTGGCTCAAACCCAGTGTAAACAATGCAAGGATACAGGAGTCACAAAAACACGTGTACCCGTCTCAACTCCCACATGAAAAATCGATTTTTCTTCATCCAAATCATCTCAGGGACCACCATTTATTCAGGATTTGAGCCACGGACCACCATTTGAGGATATTTTAGCCCCACAGATCCCAAAACTAAAGATTTATTTTACTTTTATCCACAATTCCAGGCTGGATTTGGGAAACAAAGCAAGCAAAACATACATTCCAAAATGGCTAATTCAGATGATGAATATTTTAACTCTTGAGAGTGTAAAAATGAAACCAAATGGACCCGCAAGGGTCCATTTGGTTTCGTTTTTACGTTCTCGAGAGTTACATCTGGTTAACCAACTTAGCTGGGGACCACCTGGAACCCTCTCAGGGACCACTGGTGGTCCCCGGACCACCTGTTGAAAACCCCTGAAATAGGCCAATCTTTCCCCACGGGGTGTGCTGAGGAATATTGGGGTACCATGATGGGGAAAAGGCCAGGTGTGGAATATAATTTTGCACAAAATAATTTACAAAAACACTCTTTAACTTTTCAGCAGCATAGCAACATAAATAACAGATTATTATCCGATTTTGCTCCGAAGAGGAACAACAGGGTTGAAAATTGTACATTGGTTTCAATGCGAAAGTCGATTTTTTTTTTTTAAAGCCAAACAAATCATTATGCATGTCAACAATAATCATGTACAGTGTGAGTTGTGGTGTTTTTTTAATTTTTATTTTTTTCTAACTTTCCTGCTGTGTTTACTTCATAGCATGAAGATAATTAATGGATATTATTTAAATTAATGGAAATTGAAACCATGTAAAATTCAAATGTAGTGAGCTGCATGGCTTTGCCTCCACTTTGAAAGAGAGTGGTGATTGTTTATGTGCATGCACTGTGAGCTATCCCTCTGAATATTTGATGTACAAAAATAATATTGGCATCGGGTACAAAGCTGAGCTAAGCTCTCTTCTACCACATAGCCTGGCATAACTCGAAATGTTTTTTTTTTTCTCTCTTTTTTCATTTTCTTCTCTGCAACATCTGGTTGGTTTCGGTAGAGCGAATTCCATTTTTAAGATGGTCTTCTGGATTACCTTGGGGTCCTGTCTGATACCACATCCCCTCTCTCCATCTACTCTTCTAATCAAAAACAAACAAATAAATTTTATATATATATATACAGTGTATATATATATATATATATATATATATATATATATATATATATATATATATATATATACCCTATTGGCCTGAATATAAGACTATGTTTTTTTTCCCAATGGAAATATCCCAAAGATGAAGTCGTCTTATATTCAGGGTCTATACTATTTGACATTCAATGTTCTTTTTTCTGTAAATGGGTCTTGAAAAATGAGGTTCGTCTCATAAACGAGTCGTCTTATATTCGGGACAATACGGTATATATATATATATATATATATATATATATATATATATATATATATATATATATATATATATATATATATATATATATATATATATATATAGTGTGTGTGTATAGATAGATAGATATAGATATATATATAGATATACACCTGTACACACACACACACACACACACACACACACACACACACACACACACACACACACACACACACACACACACACACACACACACACACACACACAGTATAACAGATAATAACACATTCTCATCCCAAGCTCATTGAATATTGATGCTTTGTCAATCCCATTAGGTCGTCGACCATTATGCATGCAGTGCACAATGTGCCCTTTCACATCAGCATCACAGTATGACAGTGTATTCTTTTAATTTGCTTCCTAATTAAGTGCATCAAATCTGACACATGTTTCCCCACCTGCAAGTTCATGCTTACGAATCCACGTGGGCTAGGATAATGACTGTAATGTTCTAATTGTGGTTTTGTTGGAAACTGAATGAATGAAATGACATTTCTTTTTTGTCATTTTAAGGAAAGGATGGGGATCTCATGCTGCAATTGATAGTTGCGTCCACCGCTAAAAAGGTTGCAGCCGCAACCTTTTTAAAAAGAGGTCGAGGCCGTTTTAAAACGATCATGGCCTTTTTAGCAGTTGGAAACCCCAACCTTTTTTCCCCCAAACCACTTACATTTTATGGGTTGCAACTAAACCTAATCCTAACCTTAGCCTTTATCTTAAAAGGAACCCTGTCTAATGAGCCAAATATGGATAAATACATTATACTTGCCCTCTCTAACTAGAATTGAAGATTTAAAACACATAGAATAAGCTCTTTTGTTTAAAAATAGTTCATGTTTTATCCCATGGGGGCCGCCATTCTACTGTGCTTGTCACATGACCTGTCACAGTGATGACGTCACAGAAGACCTGTAGTATATAACATAGTATGGAACGTTCCATGATTATCCAGGATTAAAACGTAAAACAAAGTATATACTCTGTTCTGTTTGTAATGGCACTGGCGACCCCCGCTGGTGAAATAAACAACTGTAAAACAGGCGGAATGGACCATATATGTATAGTTGTTTGGTGCATTCCATTCACTTCTACTGCGGAGCAATGTTCTGTGTAGGGATAATAATAATAATAATAATGGATTGCATTTTTATAGCGCTTTTCTATGCACAGCGTGATCCAACAGTTAACCGTTAACCGTTAATCGTTAAGAATTTCGGTTATCGACAACATTAACGGCTAATGATTAACTGATAAAATAAAAAATAAAAGCGCACGTGGCTGTCGGGGCACGCTGGACTATTCCAATTTCATCCACGTTATTACCCAATAGCCAGGGGAGCAGAGTGTGTGCGCTGCAGCCAGCAGCCACTGAGCTTTCACTAAACTTTGGTAATAACTACAGTATCTTTGTATGTATTTAAGCCTATAGTTTTATTTTATGGATGTCAGTAAGGCCATTGCTCTATCTGTCCTTCTGTACCACAACACACGCTGCGCGTATGCATGGCTATATGGAGATTACGCACGTGGCTCGTTCAATAATGACTCACCACAGATGTGTGATGTTTAGATGTGTACGTTGTAAAATAAATACTACACTGCAGTATTCGCGCGGAATAATTCATCTAGTTTTAGAACTAGGTGCTGCAGCTCACTTATAATGATCTGTGAGCTTGTAGATTGTACATTTATCGCGCAGCGCACAGCTGTTAACATTGCATCATACAGTATACTGTACACAGGATGCCGAGTGTGGGACTACACACGTTGCTGTGACTTAGCTCCGTGTGAGAGAATATTATAAACATGGCTATGAGGCAGCGCCGTAACCGCCGTTATAGCGTCATTATATTAAGGGCGTTTAGGGGGGGCATTCCCCCCCTGGCCCATGTGCACAGCTTTATAGCCGGCTCTGCAAACACAACACACACTTTCCTCTCCCTCGACCATTGCTGCGCGTGATGGATATAATTGATAAAATACTGCAATATGTAGGCTACACAGTAACAGTAGCCTAATCTAACATAGATTCTCTCAGAACACATGCACAGGGCGCTCGCTGCGTTACAAGTGATCTTGTCGAGCAGCGACCACAAAGTGTTTGTGCTGTAACGCACGCACGCTTTTGATAATTGGTTTGTCATTTCCGTCCCCGAAATTTGATTTGTTTCTGATACAGTAATAGAACGTGTCCATATACAACTCAGATGCGATGTCCATAGAACGAATGCAGCCATTGTTATTGCTTCGTGCTTGAGGTGGAAAAGGGACTCGGAAAAAGGCGGTTGTAGCCGCGTATAATTGGCCTTTTTTAATGGATTAAAATAGCGCATTTTTCCCTTATCGGTTAACGGTGATTAACCGGCAGAGGTCTGACGACGATCGGTTAAGAAAATCTTTCCATTTGGCCATCCCTAGTTCTGTGACGTCATCACTGTGACAGGTCATGAGACAGGCACAGTCAAATGGCGGACCCCATGGGATAAAAACATTAACTATTTTTAAACTGAAGAGCTTATTCTATGTGTTTTAAATGTTCAATTCTAGTTATAGAGGGCAAGTATAATGTATTATCCATATTTGGCTCATTAGGCAGGGTTCCTTTTAAACACAGTAAAACCTACGCCTAAACCTAACCTCCGACTTATTAAAAGGTAGCTACCGTAAACAAAAAAAGGACGCAACCATTTTAAAAAGGTTGCGACGTTTTAAGAACATTGTGATCTGCTGCACCTGGGATCCTGTCTCCTTAAGATGTAAGAATGAACAAGCTTAAACTAACACCTGCATACATATATTCATCACACGCTGTATGATGTGATACACAGGATTTTTCCCAGGCGGTCGGCTCTGCAAACAGAGGACTGATGGAGTATCGTTTGATTTATTTGAAGGCCTTATTTCTTCCTTTTTTCGCTGCTTCTCCCAAGGTGTTTTTGTGTGTGTGTGCTTCTAGCCCCATATCCTTGTATCCGGCATCATCTCCATGTGTTGCATTGATGCATGCTTGCGCATATATATATGTTCTGTGAATGCATTACTTGTTTATCGCTGTGTGTGTGTGTGTGTGTGTGTGTGTGTGTGCGTGTGCATGTGCTCGTGCCCGAGGTCAGCCATGTGTGAACGCAGAGTATACTAAACCCACACAGTGGCCTTCACTGATAACGGAAGACCATTTTCACCTCAGCCAGTAGAACAGAGCTCAGGGATAGAGAGAGGGAGAGAGAGAGAGGGAGGAGAGTTAGGGAAGTGAAGTAGATAAAGAGAAGTCTATGGAGGGAAAGGTTAAGATGTTAGATAAGAACTGAGGAGCAGCAGATTCTGTTGGGGAGGATGCCTGCCTATTTCCTATTTTATCTCGGCAAAAATGTCTCCGAAGGGCTTCATATCCACGTTGGGCTTTTAAAACAGCAGCTCAGATATAGTTGTACCATTTTGCTGCCTTAACAGCAGCTATAGCAGCAGGTGAAAGTCACAGTTTTTCACAATGCCCCTCAGTGAATTGCTCTGAAGATTCTGAGATTCTACCTCAAGTATCAGGTTGGCCCTATCGCTTATGCAGTTGTAGAGGTCTATGCGGCCATACTGTGTGATACTTAAAAACTTCCATTCATTTTGCTTTGCATTCACATTCTCTCCCCTTTCATTAAAGTGTGACTGAATTTAGAGTACCTGAAAGACTTGCCGTTGGCTAGGAGAGCTTTTAAATGCCCCTGCATTTGAATTTCATTTAACAAATCAATCTTGTTCTCCTCTTCCGGTACCCTACATCTCACAACACTGAAGCTGAGGAGCCCCTATGTTGGCGCTTTTGATGTTAGGCATACATTGTAATTAAAATGCTTTGAGTGGATGGAAGACTAGAAAATCTCTAAATGCAAGATCTGTCATGTTTATACTTTGTTTACTGTATATATATATATGTAGATTTATGTATACATGTTTTATTTGCAGTGTGGTGGTGGCCCCTAGTGGGTTTAGGGGGCACTTACAGATTTGTATTGTAATGAAAAGCGCGTGCGCATGCGCCAACCAGAGGATTTGCCTGGCCATGCCTTTCGTGAGTCAGTCTCCGAAAAGTTTTGTTTGAGCTGGATGCGTTTTTGTTCAATTACCTGCTCTACTGCTCTACTACTATTACTACTGCTTTTATACCACTGTCGGACAGGTTTGACTGTTGGCGTTTATTTACTTAGTTTGTTTCATGTACGTGTGTTAAATGTTGTGATTGAGTGTGTGTGTGTGAATAAATATAACAAAACTAGTAAACGAGTCGCCTCGGTGATGTCGCCTGGTCTTCTACTTGGAACAAAGGATTTTTTTTAAGAGTCGAGTAATGCAATGTTATCCAGCCAGACAAATGTCCCTACGGAGGGCTAGTCATTAGATTATTGAGTGAATCTACTGAAATCCGTACAGTAATTGAACAATGGCCAGCCCGTGCGAGGAGAGCGCACGGCAGGACAGCGTTTGAGAAAATCTCGCCGCCATTACACTCGTGTCGGAGAGCGAGTTGTGGTCGAGAAAAAGAACTGCGTCACCACCAGGCCTGCACGAAGGAGCGAGGCCAGGCCGTGTTTTGCCAACAACCAAAGAGGAGTTTCGGCGGACATCGACGGTGGGACGGTGGAGTGCGGCTGTTCGTCAACGGAGCTGACGGCAGCCCAGACTACCCGGGACGGATCGGTGGACTGCACTCGGGAGTGAACATCATCATCTGTCTGATCGACGGCGCTCTGGAACAACCAAGCTGTCTTCAATAAAGTTTATGGATCGTTGTGCTTGTGTGTGCTTAGGCAATCGGTACAGGATAAGCCGATTGTTGTGCTAAAGTAACTTTGCATTGACTTTGTTTGCCGCGAGCCGGAAACGGGTCCGGCGCCCAAATAGGTCCGACGTGCAACTTTTTCCGACGGACTTTAGTTCCGGCCGATTTTTTGTTCCGCCTAAGCCTCGTCAATGTTACGTGGCGTGATGGAGGATCTTAAAGACAGTCGTGCACAGGCTGAGGCAGCATTCAACAAGAGGGCCAATGCTGTTTCACACATGATGAAGAGACTGAGTGTGAATGAACTAAAGGCTGAACATTATGCACTTAAGCATGATTATGAGGCATTTATGGAAGCTAGTTTTGAATACTGTGCTGCAATGGAGGACTCTTCTGCTGATTTTGCTGATGACATTGGGGCAGAGAGGGCGAGGTTGGATGACAAAACCTCAAAGTTTTTTGACATTGACTTTCAACTCAAGGGGCTGTTGTGGGACAAGCATGTCTCTCAGCAGTTCCATGCCCATAGTGACAATGTTGGTCGCTTTATGGACGTCATTGAGCAGCAGTGCAGCATGGGAGGAGCTGTCTCGGTGGAGGAATATGCACTACTGCGCAGTCAATTGGAGTCTAAGTTGGCATGTCTTGAGGAATATGGACAGACTTGGGCACCTTTTGTTAATGATAACAATGTTGTTGTCATGGAGACATGCTGCTTCGAGTACAAGGAGAGGAAGGACGTTACTCTACGTGTGCTGGGAACTAGGGTTGACGCCGACGCCTCTGGTCTTGAAGCAGACCTTTCTGGTCACGGGGAGAGTGAACTAAGTGCTGGGGATGGCTACGAGTCATGTGGTGATGATGGACAGCTAAGCTCCGCCACCGTAGTCCATGAGCCTGGTCGGTCAGCAGCAGTCCATGGGCCGGCCGATCCTGGTGAGGGTGCTTGTGGAGGCACCAGCGGACTAGGTGGGGGTGCTAGCCAGCCTGAAGTGACAATGCAGGTGGCAGCACCCACGCCGACGCTGGTGACAACGCCCACGCCGACGCTGGTGACAACGCACACACCGTTGCTGGTGTCAACGCACACGCCGTCGCTGCCGCCGCCGGTGGCAACGCATACGCCGACGCTGGTGGCAACGCACACGCCAACGCTGGTGGCAACGCACACGCCGACGCTGGCGGCAACGCACACAGCTGTGCGGATGCCAACGCAGAGTGATCCGGCCCCATCGTCTCAAGTCCCGCCGCCGCAATCAATGAAGCAGGAGCCGTTCCTGAAGTTAGAGACTGCTGGTACCCTACAGCATCGGCCACTTCCTCCGCCACCAGGCTACGGCGACCGGCCGTCTCAGCAGCAGCGAGGAGCACAGCAGGAGGCAGCCTACGTTGAGACACATCCGCCGCAGCAGCGAGGTGCAGTTCCTCCATGGATGGGCTTCGGCGACCTTCGTTTTCTGCGGCAACAGGGAGCACTGTACTCTTCGCAAGGCTACGCTTCTCAGCAGCAACACGGTGCACATCCGCCACCGCAAAGCTACACCGCACAGCAGCAGCAGCAGTCTGGTGTGGCTTCCTCATCGCAAGGCTACATCACACAGCAGCAGCAGCAGCATCCTGGTGTGGCTTACGCATCACAAGGCTACACTACACAGCAGCGGCAGCATGGAGTTCATCAGCAGCAAGGTGTGGTCACGTCATCGCAGGAGTATGGCGGAGCACGCTCTAGGCTGCCGTCGAGAGCGTTGGTTGGGCCACCGGACAGTAACCCACATGGATCGTACGCTGCTGTTGGTGCGCCACCAGGGAGTGGTGGAGTGAGACATTCCACCGCTGCACCCATGAACATTGCCAGTGCTTCTGCCCATTCGATGGGGGCAGTAGCGCCACGGTTAGCCCTTGCACCGCTGAGCCTGCCCAGGTTCAGTGGGGACAGAAGGGGTTACTACCGCTGGAAGGACAACTGGATTAACCTGCAGCATCTGGCTGAGCCATCGGGCTCTCGGGAGCTACGTTTATTTCACTTGCTGGACAGTATTGCTGACGCAGTGAAAAACGAACTGAGACTTTTCCATTGCCGTGATGCAGACGAAGTTTTCCGTGCCCTGGAGGATCGGTACGGGGACATTTCACACATCGCTGACGACATCGTTATGGAATTACATGACTTACCAGTGGTGCGCAGCAATCAGCCAAGGGAGGCATTGCAGCTGATCCAGGCGGTGGAAAGGGCGTTGTGTGATCTTACGGACTTACGGTGTGAGGACGCCATAAGCAACCAGTTGGTGGTCCGAGCACTCGAGGGGAAGTTACCGCCCAGCATGCAGGAGCGGTGGCTCTTATTTCGGTGTGACGCAGCAAACAATGTCACCACCCGAAACCGGTTTGATATGCTTTTGCAGTTCCTGCGTGATCAGAAAACTGTTTTGTCACAGCAAGAACAATTGCAGGCCAAGAAACCAGCCGCCACCAAGGCAGGTGAGCCGCAGCACAACAAGCCAGCTGGGAAAGCACGCGACAGAGGGCAAGAGAAGCGTGCGTTCACCAAAGCAACTGTGAATGAGACTAGAAGTGACGCGTCACACGAACTGTGCAGCATGTGTGGAAAGGCGGGTCATTCTGGAATATATCGCTGCAAGACATTCAGAGACGCTAGTGCTGCGGATAAGAGAGCCCAGGTAAAAAAGGCGAAAGCTTGCTTTAAATGCCTGGATGTCCACGATGGGCCGTGCAAGAGAGACTTTTTGTGTCGCAAGGACGAGTGCAGGAGGGGTGATACGCCGGCAGACCACCACTACATGTTGTGCCTGAAGCCACGTGGAAATAAAAGCTCCACGCCTAAAGACACTGCAAAAGCTGGAGCCAAGGGGGATCAACAGAGAGAACCTCGAGGTCCAACAGCGCAGCAGGAGGCCATCTTTGCCAAGTTGGGACTTACGCCGGAGCAAATGGCTGGTGTTCGTGAAGCGTGCACGAACAAGGTGTCGACTACGATCTGTGTGGATACCGATCCTGTGGATAGTAGCAGTCTACAGGAGCACCCAGTACTGATGATGATGGTCGATGTCACGACCAAGAGAGGTGACTGGCTGGGTGCTTTAATCGATCTAGCCTCCGATACGAACTATGTCACTCACCGGGCAGCAGAGGAGCTTGGACTGTCCGGCGAGCCTGTCACACTTGTCGTGCGGGGTGTGGGTGGCATGGAGTCAAAGGTTGACACAATGAAGTACATTGTAAGCCTCAAAGTGGAGATGAAGAAGGGTTCATTGCAGGCCCACGAGATGATCTGCTATGGACTTGACGAAATCGCCAGAATCGACTATACAGTGGACTCTGAGCGGTTGGAGCGGTTCTTTCCGGCTGTAGTCAAGCCGGGGGAATTGAGGCGCCCGCAAGAAGTGCAGTTGCTGATCAGTGCACGAGAAGGTCGTCTCGTGCCTCAACGGATGAAGAGATGCGGTGACCTGGTCCTGTGGGACGGGCCGTTGGGGAAAACAGTCAGCGGCGTGCATCCTGAGCTGTCCGAGGGCGTGGAATTGACAGCACGTCAGGCTTCGACTCACTTCGCCTGGTCCATGCGGGCCGGGGCTGTGAGAGTCGAGGCCCGGGACAGAGTCATTCTCCCAGAGCAGCGCTGCGTGGACGTCAAGACATCTGCTGCAAGCAACGCTGAGCTCATCAGGTGGCTGCAGTGGGACAGTATCGGCGCGGCCTGTGATCCTGTGTGCGGTGGCTGTCGCTGCGGAAAGTGTGCTCCTGGAGGGAAGGAGATGTCGCTGGCGGACGAGAAGGAGCTCGAGATCATCAAGGCAGGACTGACCTTCAGGACAAGCGACGCTCACAGCGACAAGTCACACTGGGACGCCAAATATCCGTGGAAAGAGGACCCCACAACTCTACCCAACAACCGCCGAGCTGTGGAGGCGACTTTCCTGCGGTCGGAGAAGCATCTTGAGAAAGAGCCTGCATGGAAGGACACTTACAGAAAGCAGGTGCAGGACATGATTGACAGGGGAGCTGCTGTTAAGCTCTCAAAGACTGTGATGGACAATTGGGACGGCGCCGTGTGGTGGATTAACCATCTTGCTGCACCCAATCCGCACTCTGTGACCACACCAGTCCGTATTGTGTGGGACAGCAGCCAGGAGTTCAAGGGGGTCAGTTTGAACAGTATCCTGCTGAAGGGCCCGGACGTCCTAAATCCTATCCGGGCTGTGCTGCTGCGGTTCCGAGAAGGACTACACGCTGCCATCGGAGACGTGTCTAAGATGTACAACTCCGTGTGGCTGGAGGAGCAGGAGGTGCATCTGCATCGCTTCCTGTGGCGAGAGACTCCTGCTAGTGACATCGAGGACTACGCTGTGGTGCGGGTCAACATGGGTGACAAGCCGGCGGGGTGCATCGCGCAGGTGGCCATGCGCGAGACTGCCTGTCTACCCCAGTTCATCGACATGGTCGAGGAGAGAGCGGTCATTGTCGACCACGCATATGTGGACGACATCGCTTATTCTCACAACGATCCCCAAAGACTGACGGAGATTTTAGCGGGGGTCGAGACCATTCTCGCTACCGGGGGTTTCCATCTCAAGCCCTGGTTGCGGTCTGGTCAAAGTGGGAGGGAAGGCGATGCACTGACACGTCCAGAGACTATTTTGTTGCCAAACCAGTTGCGGGAAGAAGACAACAAGGCTCTGGGGGTGGGCTACAACGTGAGCGAGGACAGCCTTTTCTTGATGGTGGCCATCAATTTCTCTACACGGAAGAAAAAGATGCGCACAGAGCCAAACCTCACTATGGAGGAGGTGGAAGACAAGACGCCAAACCCGCTCACTCGCCGCATGTTATTGAGTCAGGTAGCTGGACTCTACGACCCCATCGGTCTCGCCACACCCCTGAAACAGAAAGGCGTTATATTGGTCCGCAGAGCATTTCAGGAGGCGGGGTCGCTCACCAGAGACACGTGGGATGAGCCGCTATCAGACGAACTACGCAGGAGAGCAGTTGAGCTGTTTAAGGAATACGCTCGGCTGGGCTCAATCTCCTTCCCCAGGTGTGTTACGCCACCCGGCTGGGTGGGTAGACCGTGGGGGATTACTTTTTCCGATGGAAGCTCGGACTCCTATGGGGCGGTGTTGTATCTGCGCTGGGAGACATCGAGCGGAGTGGAAACCCGGCTGGTTGAGTCAAAGGCGAAGTTGACTCCTCTGAACCAGAAGGGCGACGCGGTCAAGGCGGAGATGTGTGGAGCCGTCTTCGCTTCCCGGCTGAAGGGGTACGTGCAGAAACACGGCCGTGTGGAGGTGGAGAAGTGGTTCCATTTCATCGACAGCCGGACGGTGTTGGGAGCCATCCAAAGAGAGAGTTATGGTTTCCAGACTTTCTTTGCTAACCGTGTTGGTGAAATACAAAAGGCTGGGCCCGTGACCGACTGGTGGTGGGTCCCTGGTCCACAGAACATTGCTGACCTGGTCACGAGAGGAAGTTCACCCGAGGAGTTGGCGAGAGAATCTGCGTGGCAGCGCGGCCCAAGTTTCCTGTCCCTGCCGTTGGAGAGCTGGCCCATAAAGTCAGCAGCGGAGGTGGCATCTGAGGCTAGAGAGAGCGTCAGTGCACTGCAGAGGAAGGCGTTCACTGCAGTTGTGACTAGAGCGCAGGCTTTGAACTTGGCTGCACCGTCTTCACCGGTTGGTGCCGTGGGGTTGTCACCGGGGACTACTGCAGGGGCTTCCGCGGCAGATTCCAGTGTTGACGCAGAAAGACTGTGGGGGGCACTTCTTGTGAACCAAATGGACCTGACGAGGTGTGGCACCATGTCTAAACTCTGTGGTGTGGTGGCATACGTCCGCAGAGCAGTGCATTTCTGGCTGCGCAGCAAGACCGGCAATCGCAAGCAGTGGGAGGCGGGGCTCACGGTCCAGGAGCGTAAGATGGCGTTCCAAGACTTGTGTCTTGCTGCTCAGGCCGGCATGTCCTTCCCCACAACTACACTGAACCGGCTTGTTGTGTGTAAGGACAAAGAGACAGGGCTTTTGCTGTGCCACGGCCGTGTACAGTCAGTCAGCGGAGAGAGCCAGGGTGTGCCATTGTTGCCGTATGGTGCACAGATCAGCACGCTTGTGGGCGAGGAGGCACATCGTGCCAACCACGAGGGTATAGCTGGCACTCTGCTGCGGATGAGAAGAAAGGCCTGGGTGGTGCAGGGTCCAAGGATCGCGCGCAAGGTGATCGACTCCTGTCTACACTGCAAGAAGAGGGCAGCCAAACTGTCTACACAGGTGATGGCCGCTCTTCCTACTGTGCGTTCCAGTCCAGCGGCTCCCTTTCAGTACACCACACTGGATCTGTTTGGGCCGTATATGGTCAGAGATGTGGTGAAGCGACGCTCCAAAAAGAAAGTGTGGGGTGTCGTATTTAGCTGCATGGCTTCACGGGCTGTCCATGCTGATCTGGTGGGAGACCTGTCGACTGAAGGGTTTCTCCTAACCTATCAGCGTTTCACTGCATTGCGGGGACATCCGTCAAAATTGTGGTCAGACCAAGGGACTAACTTTGTCGGAGCCAAACCAGCGCTGGAGGACCTGTACAGCTTCCTGGACAGCATAGACCAGGGAGTTATTCAAAGAACGGCGGCAGTGGCGGGGACTGACTGGGCGTGGGAATTCAGCCCGGCTGACTCTCCACATCGCAATGGCGCGGCGGAAGCAGCAGTACGCGTTCTAAAGAGGTCTATGGGCAGCATCGGCGAGAACGAAGACCTGTCTGCATTGGAGCTGCAGACTGCACTATTCCTTGCAGCTAACCTGACAAACGAGAGGCCAATCGGTGCACGGGCTCAAGTCCAGGAGGAGTCTGTGGACATTATCACACCGAACTCGTTGCTGTTGGGGCGTGCAGGGCCCAGAGGAGACACTTTGGGTTTTGAGTTTCCCTCATACCCATTCAGCCGTTTACGGGCGGTCCGGATTGAGGTGGACAAATTCTGGAGGCGGTGGAGCCAACTGGCGGGTCCGCACCTCTTTGTACGCGAGAAGTGGCATGCTCCGGCCCGGAATGTCAGCGTCGGTGACATTGTGTGGGTCGCAGACCAAAACGCACTCCGTGGTCGGTTTCGGCTGGGTCGTGTGGTGGACTCACATCCTGACTCCAAAGGCGTTGTGCGAGACGTCAGGGTGAAGATCTGCCACAGTCTGCCCATCAGTTGGTCTCGAGTAAAGGAGGACAGAGGGTCTTGTCCATCTACCATCCTCCATAGGGACGTGAGGAGGCTGGTAGTCTTGATACCGGTGGAGGATCAGTAATTGTATTTATCCCCACTAATGATGCATAATGTCTTATGTTGACTCTCTCTTGTTTTTTTTCTTATGCAAGCTGACTGTTATACAGTATTGTCCATGCTTACTAAGTTGTCTTGTGATTGAAACTATGTTGCCTTTTTGTAACTGATGCCTTTCTTTTTTATGATGCCTTTTGTATGTGTGATACCTGATGCCTTTTATATGTGTATAACCTAAGTGGGAGGTTGTGTAGCCTACGTGAATCATGTGATCCGTAGCCTAAGTGGGAGGTGTCATGTTTATACTTTGTTTACTGTATATATATATATGTAGATTTATGTATACATGTTTATTTGCAGTGTGGTGGTGGCCCCTAGTGGGTTTAGGGGGCACTTACAGATTTGTATTGTAATGAAAAGCGCGTGCGCATGCGCCAACCAGAGGATTTGCCTGGCCATGCCTTTCGTGAGTCAGTCTCCGAAAAGTTTTGTTTGAGCTGGATGCGTTTTTGTTCAATTACCTGCTCTACTGCTCTACTACTATTACTACTGCTTTTATACCACTGTCGGACAGGTTTGACTGTTGGCGTTTATTTACTTAGTTTGTTTCATGTACGTGTGTTAAATGTTGTGATTGAGTGTGTGTGTGTGTGAATAAATATAACAAAACTAGTAAACGAGTCGCCTCGGTGATGTCGCCTGGTCTTCTACTTGGAACAAAGGATTTTTTTTAAGAGTCGAGTAATGCAATGTTATCCAGCCAGACAAATGTCCCTACGGAGGGCTAGTCATTAGATTATTGAGTGAATCTACTGAAATCCGTACAATATCATTTACCATTTTGTCTCATTTTAAAGGTAGGGTAAGTGATTTGAAATTCATTGTGTAGTACCAGCCTGGTGCACTAGGGGCCCCCAATAGCAGCTACACTATGTGAACCTGCTGCTCGATCCTGATTGGAGGAGAATTCACCCTCCACCTGGGGAACTTTTATTAGCTCCTCTGCTAACGTGTGGGAGGGGGAAACTCCAAATATGGTCTGCACACCTTATAATAGAATAGAGCATTTTAACAGAAAAAGATTTTTTTGGGGTGCTATGTGACAAAAGTGAAATCACTTCCCCTACCTTTAAATGTTTTGCATTATTGTTGACCTTGCATGTCCAACCTTCCATCCATCTACCGCTTATCCGGAATCAGACCGCGGGGGTAACAGTTCCAACAGAGATTTCCAGTCTTTGCATGCAATGAAACATTAGAAACCTCCTCCTGTAGAAACGCCGAGCCTGAGGTGTCCCATTGCCAGTGTGGAGACAAATCCCCAATCTGTTCCTTGGTCTGCTGGGATCTTTTCCCAGCGGGGCGTACAGTGAGGACCTCTCTAGGGAGATGTTTGGTAGGAGGCATCTGTATGATGGCCAAACCACCCATTAGTCAAGAACTAGTTCTACTGAGTCTCTCACATATGACTGAACTTCTTACCCTTTCTAGGGGAGTGACCGGCCACCACCGCTGTTGTTATTTTGGTCATGACCAATATTTAATGACCGTAGGAGAGACTAGAAATGGGAACAAACATTTATTTGATGAGGTGGATGTTGTTTAAAAGACTGATTCACCACACGCACAAGCTTAAGCTTAAGTTGCCACCACACGCAGAAATGTGAAGGGAGGGATTATATATGCATAGTTAGATGCTAACTATGGTTTGTGTCATATCTGATTAATCTGAAGAGAGAAATCAGTTCTTATCAGAAAGTGACACTTGTGAATGCCATGGGCTATAAATGAACCTTCAATCTGTCCAAACGCACTAAGTATTTCTCAAACAGTCTGCCACCTCCAACCCCTGGCATGAAAACACTCATAATGATCAACTTTTATTCGCACTGCATATTTTTTTAAGTTGAAAAGCGCCTTCCAAAGTATAAATGCCTCAAACGCAAAAACACTATAACAAATTGAATAAAACGAGTGGAGCAAGTCATTAACAGAACATATTCCGCCAGTTTAAGATGTACCCTGTGAACTAAGCTAAACGAACAGAGTTCATCAAACAGCAACACACAAAGTGTTTTTTTTTGCCTTTACACACTACATTTGGATACAAATTGTGAAGATGGAAGGATTCTCTTGAACCGTCTGCCAGTGATGTGTGGGTGAGAGGAGATTGGCAGACTTTATCTGTGATCTGCTCCATATGTCTCCGAACCTTGCTCTATATACCGTAGATATGCTGGGCGCATAGCCATGGTGGGTGCGTGCGCGCGCACACACACACACACACACACACACACACACACACACACACACACACACACACACACACACACACACACACACACACACACACACACACACGATTGCAGACACAAATACCAACACAGTGACTCATTTTAAATTAGATACCAACATGCACACACACGCGCACACACACGCAGACACGCAGCGTAACTCATATGCACCTGTCACCCTCCCAGAGGATTTTTATCTTGAGAGGAGGAGGAGATTGAAAAGGTGAAAGCAACAGCGCATGATGACTCAAACGGGAGACAGAAAGCGATAGCTACATGGATGATGAAAAGGACGGGCAGAAGCGATAGACATCACGGATGATGAGTGAGGAGAGAGACAGAAGCGATGGCTAACATGTATGATGAGTGAGGAGCAAGGACAAGAAGTGATGGGCAGCGCCGATGATGAGCGAGCGAGCAGGTTCTGCAAGCAGGGGCGGATTGGCCATCTGGAGTACAGGGAGTTTTCCCGGTGGCCTGCGCCACCTAGTGGCCTGCTGGACAAGATCCAAAATGCACTAGTGGCACTTCCAAAATGCACTAGAGTGCGCTAGATGCTCGCCTGGAACGTACAGATCAAAATGACCATTAATCTTCTACATTCTCTAGTTGTGTTGGGCCAATTCACATGATGAATATTTTAACTCTTGAGGGTGTAAAAATGAAACCAAATGGACCCGCAAGGACCAAATGGACCCGCAAGGGTCCATTTGGTTTCATTTTTACGCTCTCAAAGAGTTACATCTGGTTGACCAGCTGCCCCCCCCTCCCCCTAGGGTAGCCTGGCAAAGGCAAAATATGTGCCAATCCGCCCCTGTCTGCAAGTGATTGGTATTTGGAACGGGAGACAGAAGTGATAGGTAACATATGGGTGATGACTTATGACAGACACGGAGGCGATATAGCTGCCGTTACATGCACGATCCTTGTCGTTCATTCATTCATTCAGCTCTCATCAAAGGCCGTGTTCAAGCCCAAGGCATCCGCTACCCCAGGGGTGCCCTGCACACTTTTTGTAGAAGAGAGCTACTTTAGAGCTACTTTCAAAATGACCGCCTCAACAAGATCTACACATCAAAAAAAAAAAAAAAAAAAAACTATTTCAAGGCCCCCAAGAAAGTTTGACTTTAAAATAGTGGTGAAGGTGTTACTTGCTGTAATAATGTTTAAGAGTAATGCACTTATAATGAAAAATGGAGGGGGGGGGTTGGAATGTTTTCTTGTATATGCTACTACTAACGTTTGAAAACAGTATTTGGGGTTTGACTTGACAGTTCGTGATGTTGAATTTAGTCTCTTCCACCCAGAACTAAGAACTTCACGTTTTTCTGCACAATTGGGAGACATAACTGGCAAAAAGTTGGTCAAAATAACAATTATTCTGCATTTTCTAATTGTGTGGACTCTTGAAATTATGTAATTCAGATGTTTAAGTATAATTTGGTTTCATTTTACCGCTCTCAAGAGTTACAGATATACATTTTAGGGGACTGTCATGTGATCTACCTGCATGGCCTGTGTGATCTACTGGCTGAGGCTTCCACCTCAGCCGGAGGAGGGGTTCTCAAAGTGTGTTCTGGGGGAACATCCCTGGGCCCACGGGGGTCCTTTAGGGGGTTTTGGTGTGTCCCCAGCTAAATTCGTTAAAGCACCATCACAATCAGTTTTAACACTCCGGTTTAATCCCTCGGCTGTTATCAAATCTTGTTTACCACAAATCTGCTCTCGTCGCCTCCCTGGCATGAACTATATTTCTGATCCCGGTCTGCAGCTATAAATCCATTTAGGCATGAAAACACTTGATAAGCAACTTGGCATGAAAACATTGGAGAACCAATGATTGATTTTCAGGGTTATACCCACACTGCATAGTGAAGAGGTTCCCAATCAGTGCCATGTGTGTAGCCATGCTGGTACGTGAGAAAGGGAATCCCATGTTTTCCCTACTGTGAATCTATTACTGCGTGTTTAACATGATCAGTGATATTGTCATATAATAGTATAGCAGTGGGTAGGCTACTTGAGGCCAGTCGACACAAGTTTGATGCTGCGCGACAGCAGCACACCCCCAGTCCCCCACGCCAACATTTTATGAACTGCTTGGCAGCTGTCCAGGTTGTTAACCTCCGTTATAGAGCACAATGCCTTATGTCAGGGGTTTTCAACCATTTTGACACCAGGGCCCACTATTTATTCCACATTTGAGCCACAAACCACTATTTGTGGGCATTTTAGCCCCACAATTAAAGATTTCTCTTGGTTTTGTCCACAATACCAAGAGAAGGTTGGATTTGGGAAACAAAACAGGCAAACATACAGAACAAAGTGACCATTAATCTTCTACATTCTCTAGTTGTGTAGACCTTGGGCTAATTCAGGTGGTGAATATTTTAACTCAAACCTCGAACACCTTCAGGGACCACTGGTGGTCCCCGGACCACCTGTTGAAAACCCCTGCCTTATGTCATTCACACTCCTGAGTTATTACACAGATTGTCAAATTACTACCCGTATCCGTACGTAGGCCTACTTTATATGTACGGTCGTATTTGTTGGGTGCCCTGGGGGTAAGAGCATCAGCATTTGGGAAAATGTGTTTGTTTGTCTGTATATGCGATTGTGTCAACATGCCATCCAACTATTTTTAAGCATGTTTCCAAAGGTACTGTGCTGTTGTCTGTCTAGCCTCAGTGGAGGAAGAAAAAGAAAAAAAGAAAACATGGGTCTAATTTCATCAGGGAAAAGCCTGAGGTGAGAAAGAAGATACACACACTTTCTGTGGCTGCGGTGGCATTGATGCTCAAACCCAACATATCATCCTTCAACAGGTGACATTTCCAAAGGCGTTACAACCAGATTGTTGACGACGTCTCTGGCTGTGAAACGCCAGGACACACATTTAAAGCACATCTGACAAAATTTCTGTGCGCGTGTGTGTGCCCGTGTATGTGTCTGTGTGTGCGCACAGGCATGTTGGGGTTATCAAGGTTACACAGCATTAGATTATGCTCGGTTGTTTGTTGCCTTATCGACCGAATACAGTGTGGAATTAAAGAAATTTCTCCTATATAGTGCAACACAACAGTTGGGCTTCTCCTACATTGTTCCAGCATGCATTTACATATTTGCTGTTAGCGTGTCACTGCACTTGGCAGGGTTTGAATCGGGCAGGCTGGTCGTTGTCCATCTCCCAGTGCCTGGCGGTGTGGCGGCTAGCCAAAGCTGATGAAATAGATAATGTTGTTGACAGGCCAATGCATCATGTAGACCCGGCAATCAACTGCCAACGTGCAGGCACAATGCTGCACGCCACCATGAAAACTAGAGCTATACGGAGGGAATGATGATGTAGTCGTGCCGCTCGAGTGCAAGGAGTGCAATTCCAAACCCCACCGACAAGCTGTTGGTAGTCTAATTGAAATCTGTTGGCCAGGAATTGACTATTGGTTTAGTCACATTCAAAGTTATTTATTAGCATAATCGCCTGCCTTAGCGAAATGAGTCACAGGGAGTGCAGCTGTGTGTCCACTGTGGAGTGTGTGTGTGCACGTGGGGGCGTGTCCTCCGCCCTCTGAGTGACAGAATGGCTCTCCATAGAAATACACTGTAGTGGTGTTCATTCACTGTAAACACAGTCAAAACTAAAGGCTAAAAAAACTGCTAAAATCCCTGAAACTGAAATAAACAAACACTCATGCTTTTACACTTTTACTTTCTCTAATAACTAAAACATGAACCTTGGTTAAATAGCATCAATCAAGTTGTCATTTAAAGCATTTTTCATGGTGTTGGTGAATGAGAACCGGAGCCACAACACTGTTTCTATGGAGAAGAGGGTTTTTTGCCACTCAGTCGATGTTCCCTCAACACTATAATGTCACATGCATGCTCTCTATGGTGCTGACAAATGTTTTAATCATTGCTCATTTCCATGGTCATGCTTTTGTCAAGGCACCAAGGCTTGCCCCCACTTGATCATGATTGGAGGTCCCCCTCATCCTGATTAGATGAAGGCTTTCTCACCCACCACAAGTCGTGTGTGTGTATATATATGTGTGTGTGTGTATATATATGTGTGTGTGTGTGTGTATGTGTATATATATATATATATATATATATATATATATATATATATATATATATATATATATATATATATATATATATATATATATGTATATGTATGTATATATATATATGTATATATATATGAATTAATTGAAATCACTGGATATACCGTTAACTCACAGCTCATAAAAACGGATGCTTATGGGTCTGTATTCAATAGATGTGTGTATTCGCAGTTTTATCTTTTCAATGTCTTACATTTTTAATGTTTGAGGAAATCAAACATCCCCTTGGATGTTTGTCCTGCCTTTAATCCTCCTTGCCCACGGCTATGCATCCCGCCAGACTTATCTCCTGCTCAGGCTCAGCAATAAGGATGGAAAAATAAGCTCTGAATACTCAGGACAGACACAATGCGTTTGGATTTTGTTTGGTCATAGCAGACCTTTGTAGGAAATCTACCTTTTTTGCATCCTTTTCAGTATGCTTCAAAGTGTGCCTCCTTCCATGCCTAAGAGGCAGGGGATGCACTCATTATTAAAGGGATATTTCACTTTCAAATAGAATTTGGGGCATTTCATCATCTTTAGTGATAATGGGTAAAAAATGAAAACCCCACAATGGGCAGTTCATGCATTTTCCGCACATGTCCCAGGAATCAATGTGTGGACCAAAGGAGACCATCGCAGATCCATTTTTTCTTTTTAATGTAGGCCTATTTATGTTTTTAAAATTTAATGTTGAAAATGGTATTGTTTTACTTAAAAGAGAATTCCACACTAAAACACATTGGGCATCATACCTTGATCCATGTGCCATCATATATACTTTGACTTTGACTTTGTTTTCTTATAGATGCCCCCTGCTCTACATTTCACCCCTGCCCCCCCCCCCCCCCCCCCCCACACACACACACACAGTTTGCATTGGTGCAGGTTGTCTTTATTCTAATGCTAGTGTTTTAGTAGCTCTAAACTTTTTTTTTACACACATCACATTCACATCAAATCACGCAATACGGCATAATCAGGCCAGATTATTTCATCCAACACACACTACATGACCCAGGCAGCACCACCACCTCTTGTGTGGAGATGCTCTGGAAGAGGAGGTTTGACCTGAGTGATTGGAGAGAAGAATGGCAGAAGGGAGAGGAGGAGAGGAGGAGGAATAGATACGAGGAGGAATAAATGTATGTGGGAAAAAGTTTTGAGCTACTAAAAAACCCACATTAGAATAAAGACGACCTTTGGCAATGCAAACTGTGGGAGGGGAGAAGGACCTCAGGGGTGAAATGTAGAACAGGGAGAATCTATGACAAAAATCAAGTACACTATTATATGATGTCACAGGGGTCAAGGTACATTGATTCCTGATGTGTTTTGGTGTGGAATTCTCCTTTAATATAGGCCTGATAATTCAAATATTTTGCATGAAAATGTATTATATCAGGCTGATATAATACATTTTCATGCAAAATATTTGAATTACTGTATATCGAGCATAGTCTACATGTCTACAAGCTCACAACATGTCTCAGCGGCGCTGTACACATGTGAGTTTGTTTCATTTGGTGGGTATTCCCTCAGTATATGGATGCTGTACAAGTGTTTATGCACCAGGATAAACCCTCCTAATGCCAAGTTTACACGGCAGGGTTTTTAATCCCGATTATCAACTCTCTGACATTTTTTGGAGTGCACACAGAGAAAAGCCCCAAATCGGAAGGGAAATCTGCATTTGCTCGCAGAGGTTTTTTTCTCGCTGTGGGTAAACTGTTTAAAGACGCCAGCTGAGCGTGATCCGAACACTCACAGATGTGTTCCCAATTGCCCAGATATCTGGCATCAAGATATCTAGAGCTGCAGCCAAAGCACATCATATGCAGTATGAAATATGAGCGACTGCAGACTGAGCACAGGCCACTTGATTGATAGAGACGGCCATTGTGCGATGATTAAAGGACAACATCACACAACTTAGTATAATTGGTACTAACTAAAGTTCAAAACAAAATACAAAACTTTTTTTTCCCTACTCAGTCTGTCTCATGGGAGGGCTATGTGCATTTCAGAAACCCACCCACCACCAGTGACATCATCTTTATGCAGATTTTTTATAGAACATTATATATACTGTATGTATATATCTGTTTTATGCATGTTGTCAACATGTAAACGGTATTGTACAGCAACAAGTGTTAGTAAATAAGGTCATTAAAGCTGGGCTGTTGCCTGAGTTCAATGCATTTCTGCCCACTTCAGGTCCAGGACTTGTCCCTATTTGGTGTCCTCATTCTCTATTCTAGTCTAAGTTGAAGAGCCGCCATTGGACTGGCCTCAGAAGTGGTCTGAGTTTTCGTAACTCTGTCTATAGCGAAGATACCCTTTTTTGGATGGGCCCTGAGCTTGAGCCTCTTTGCAATCACACGGACACTCAAGTTCATGGGCCCCCCAGCTCAGGGGCCCCTGGGCCTGGGCCTAACGTGCCCGTTGGATAATCTTTCCCTGTATATACAGGGTAACCGGTAAAGGCTGCTTCCATTGATCCGAACTCCTACTGTTTCGTCCTTCCATTTTTATTTGTAACTCACTCACACACACTATATACCAGCCTGTTTTAATTGACCAAAAAGTCAAAGATTGATATGCGATTAATTGAGATTAATTAATTACAAAGCTTTGATGGCTTCCATTATCACATTGCAACATTTCAGTAATGGAAAGTGTGCAGCTTGGATTTCCTGTTGATGATTTAACTGGTGTACGGGTTTCTGAACTGTTAGATACAGACTGAATAGAAAGATTTATGTAATTTAATCATGAACATTGGTTTGAGCATCAATTTAAATGTCCCTTTAACTGTTGAGCAAAGCTTAAAAATCTGTTTTCTTTTTTTTTTGTCTAAAATGATCTGGAGACATATTAGTAATCATGTAATTTCAGGCTACATTTCACTTAAATGTCAGAGCTTAACTCGGCATGTAAACATGGCATAAATGCATTAATGTGTAGGCCTGATTATACCAAGTCCTCTAGCCGTTGGCTGATTTAATTAGCTTATTTAAACATTAAGTCACTGCATGAATTAACGTGAGCACAGAAATGTCAGTCCTAAATTACTTATCGACGTAAGTTCAGTTATTGTTACCTTATGTACATTCTAAATTAACAATTATTATGTTATGTTGTCAAACAGATGTATTATATCAGACATTCCAGTTTATTCTTTACTCTCTCTCTCTTTGTTGGCTTTTAAAGTTGAGAGTCGGCCTGAGGTTGGCTAATGCCATATATAATGCAGGCGTCTATGATTGACTCTGGCTGGTGTTTAATTCTGGAAAATGTGGAAGTAATGTATACTCGCAATATAATCATTATAACATTATAGCATCATAACTGGTTAATACTGGCGGGCCTTTGGCCTTGTGGAGACAACAACCTGTATTCCTTGAGATGCTGAGCCGTCTTGTAGAAAAGCTGTGACATTGAGAGGTCAGAAACTGAGGTCCCATTCTCAATAGAAGTCCATGTGGAACACTATAGAAGCCATTGGACTGACCCCATGAAGTGAACAGAGTTGTCGTAACTCGGTCTATAGTCTAAGGCAGGGGTTTTCAACGGGTGGTCCGGGGACCACCAGTGGTCCTTGAGAGGGTTCCAGGTGGTCCCCAGGCTAAATGATGGAAAGTTGGTTAACCAGATGTAACTCTTGAGAATGTAAAAATGAAACCAAATGGACCCTTGCGGGTCCATTTGGTTTCATTTTCACACTCTGAAGAGTTAAAATATTCATCTGAATTAGCACTATTTAATTAAGAAGTCTACACTGTTTTGTTTGCAAAATCCAGCCTGGAAATGTGGACAAAACCAAAAGAATTCTTTAGTTTTAGGTCCAGGTTGGGGCTAAAATGACATCAAATGGTGGTCCGTGGCTCAAATGCTGAATAAATGGTGGTCCTGACTAGTGCCCGACCGATACAAAATTTCAGGGCCGATCCGATATTCCGATACAATATGGAATACAATCACCGATAACCGATTTGTGACCGATATAGTTTTTTTTTAAGCTGGAATGAAAATAGACGTTTTTCTTCTTTGAATTGTGCAAAGATTTGGTGCCGATATGATTATGCAGTGATACAGTCACATTGACAGTAGTACATGGTAGACAAACTGCTGCCTTAAACCAATGTCTTTATTCAAGACCTGTTTTTACTTGTTCAGTCAACTTGTACAAATAGTAGAGGTAGTCAACCAAAGGTAGTCAACCAATAGTAGAGGTAGTCAACCAAAACAAATAGTAGAGGTAGAGTCAATAGTGACACGAACAGTCCAACTCTGCAGCACCATTGGCATAACTTTGCCACATAAATAAACATAAAATAAATAGTAGCAGCTGCACCAGTCAATTTCTGACTTTTTCTTCACTTTGCCACAAGAACATAAAATAAATAGTAGCAGCTGCACCAGTCAATTTCTGACTTTTTCTTCACTTTGCCACAAGAACATAAAATAAAATGTAGCAGCTGCACCAGTCAATTTCTGACTCTCTTTGAATAAATAATAGAAAATTCTAAATAAAGTGCTGTCAGTCAGTGTCTACTTCTCTACTATCAGGCAGCTGACTAATACTTCCAGTCAATTAGGGGTAGGTTGTAATACAGGAAGCATAGCTTCTCTGCATTTGCACCAAGCAATGCACTCCTCTTGTCGTCATAGATGTTTCCCATGGTGCTGAACACCCTCTCGCTGGGGACAGAGGTGGGAGGAGGAGTCAGGAACTTCCGGGCCAATGGAGACAGTTGCAGAAAGCGACTGCTGTTGCACTTCCACCATTGCAGGGGGTCACCTGAAGATGACAAAAATAAGATAATAAGATATTACTTTTTCTGCATACCAGTATAAAAGAATGATGTTCATTCTAATAGTGGTCAAGGCAACGGGACAGTATTAACAAACCTGTTTTACGGTCCAGAACTGGTTCTTTCCAAAACCGCTCCAGCTCCTCAAGCAGACTTTCCCCTGGCTCATCTGGTTCTGCTTCTTGGTTCAGCAGCATTTCGTCATACAGGTTGTCTAATAGATGCTGACGCTGAGAGAGGCCCTCCCTGTTGGTGGATGCCGCGCTGCTGTTTGCCGCTGCAGAGGAGCCAACTGTGCTGGAGTCAGTGCTGCGGCTTGCTTCGGTGGAGTGGCTTGCTGTAGTGGTTGGTTTGCTGCATACCTTTTCTGCCTCTTCTTTTAGCCACACTTTGGCCCTGTTTGTTGCTGTGTCTGAAAGAGGGCGTTGCTTGTAGCGAGGATCCAATATGCAGGCCAGAAGCACCTCTCTAGTTTTCTCCATGTTTGCAAACCTCTTGTTCAAGCTGTTCAGCATTTCACTTCTAAAGGTTTGTATTCCCCTGGTGTCTTCTCCAAGCTGCTCCAGGTAGGTACGTAGCACTCGAACTGTGGGGATGATGCATGAGATGGAAGCATTTTCTGCACTCATCTCCTTTGTGATATCTTCTATTGGAGTCAAGGTCTTAATGAGTTTGCCCACTATGTTCCACTCATCAGCATCTGGGCATGTAATTTGCCCATGATCCGCAGCATACAGTGTGAGAGCTGGTTTCTGCTCCAGCATTCTCCTGAGCATGGCCAAGGCTGAATTCCATCTTGTTGGTGTTGCTTGAAGGATGGAATGATCAGGGACACCAACCTGGTTCTGGATTTCATCAAGCCTCTGCTGAGCAAGAACGGAGTGGTTGAAGTGGGTGGCACACCTCTTCAGCTTAGCCATGGCATCGTTGACCACCCTCTGTGATCCAAGAGCATCCTGTACTACTAGTTGTAGTGTGTGGGCACAACAGCTGAGATCTGGCTGCTCCATCACTCTCATTGCTTTTATCACATTGGCACCACTGTCACGTAGCACTAGCATTACACGTCCAGGGTCAATGTCCCACTTCTGTAGCATCTCCAAAAACAGGTCACAAATGTATTGGCCAGTGTGGGATCCTGTCATCGCAGTCACATTAAGTATGACTTGTACTCTTTCCCACTCACTGGTAATGAAATGTGCGGTCAAACTCATCATTGACTCTGTTGTCCCTGTCCAACAATCTGTCGTGAAGGCTATGTGTTCTCCAGCTTTTTCAGAGAGAAGCTCTTTGATTTTGATCACCACCTTGTCGTACACTTCATGCAGCTTCTGAGTGCGGAAGAACTTCTCAGATTTCAGGGTGTACCTCGGCTCCATGGCAGCTACAAGCCTCTTAAAACCAACACCTTCCACCATGTTGTATGCGTGTGTATCTGTGGCAATCATCTCCATCACCATCTTGTCCAGCCTTTTTGCTCTTGGATCTCCGGCATCCCATTTTGTTATTTTGTCAATGACCTCTGTTAGACTCTGTTGTGTTGTCTTGGGACGCTTTTCTTCTACAGCTGCTTCATCTGATCGCTTGGCCTCATCGTGAAGAGTTCTGTGTTCTTTATACAGGTGATACCACAGGTTGCTGGTATTCCTTTCCTTAGCCTTGCCACTCTTTCCACCTCTGCTCACCACTTCCTGGCATATGGTGCAGGTAGCCACATCTTCGTTTTCTTTATCTTTTGTGAAGTATTTCCACACAACACTCTCCTTTCTCCTTTTTTCAGCCATCTGTGTGATAAAGAAAAACATTTTATTAGGATTTTTCAAAAATATATTTAATCATGTATACGAAAGAACACTTCAAACTTTTTTTTAATGTGATCATATATTTTGCATGAATTGTTCTGAAGGGGCAAATAATTGACAGTTCGTTTAAAAATAGAAAAGAAACATCTATATTATCTATAAAGCAATGCAATGTGACGTAACTGCATGCTGCAATTATAGATTGAGTTGGCTAATTTATAACCCTCATTAACACCACACTATATTTTAAATGATTTTTCTTCCTCCTCCTTTCTCCTTCTGTTTGTCACAATGTGACAATGTGACACAACTAGCTACTTACATAAATACCAGTAATGCAATAACATGATAAAGAGAACAATGCAAGTAGGCTAGTTCAATATGAATGAATGAATGAATGAATGAATGAATGAATGAATGAATGAATGAATGAATGAATGAATGAATGAATGAATGAATGTAAATGTAGGCTCTGCTTGGAACACTAAGGGTCGTTTGCACCAAGAAGGATTAAGCCCTAATCTTGGCGATGCTTAAAATTAAGTGGTGCAACACAACTCGAATTAAAATTAATCTCTGATCAACAAATCTATGATTAGCACTAAACTAAGCTTTATTTAAACTCTCTTGGTGCAAACGACCCTAAGCCACTGTATTTGCATCTGTATGGGTGGGTCGTGTGACTTGCGTCGTAATGAAAACTGCCCAGTGACTGACCACGCAAGTAGGAGAACTGTGAACTGTCCCTCTCTAAGTTTCTTTCTCGTCTTGACTTAAGGTAGGCTAGGCAGAGATTTGAGTAGTAGTATGGCGGAGGACACACACACACACACACGCACGCACGCACGCGCGCGCTATGTAGCTATGTAGCTATGTAGCTATTCTTCTAAAATAGTTGCGACATTGATGGGTCAGAAAAGAGGGATCGCGCGATCCCATAGACTCCAATGCATTTCATAACTTCCGGCTGTCCTATTTTGTCCCTATTCTCAATAGAAGACTATGTGTATGTAGAAGAGCCTCCATTGGGCTGGCCCCATGGAGTAAACAGAGTTGACGCACCTCTACATTCTGACAGAGTCTTTGACGAGGAGAAGGATTTAGTTTCCTTTTTTCATAATAAATAAACCAAGTAAACGACAACAATGCTGAACGTAACTAACAATAGCCCGTCATCGTGTCTTGGGTTCGATCCTTTTAGCATTCAATTGTGTTAGTATTGAACAGGAACTTTTAGTCAAACATGTCGTGGCCAGTCTGCAGTTCGTCATAGTTACAACGGGTCGGCTGTGGGTGGTGTGTTGGGGAGCATGTTTTAAGTTGAACTGAGCAATGTTGCCAATATGTTCAAATGACACACAAATAATTATTTCATGAACCAGTCATGGTTAGATTCAACTACTTACCGTTGCATGTGGCAAAGTAAATGCAAAGTGGTCCCTCTTCAGTGCAGTGTTGTTGAGCTCTCTCTGTCTCTGTAGCGTACTAAGCAGCATGGAGGGTGTGGGGCTGTGGGCTGACTGTCACAGGCAGGCACAGCGCACTCTTGTGGGCAAAATAAATCATTGCAAACAAATATACACTAGCGC